>CM077150.1:99824406-100424406 GCA_039583875.1 Platanthera guangdongensis
CATATCATTGAGTAAGGTGAGGCTTCTTCAAATCTGGTACACATTTTCCAATGTACCCAACAGTATTAGATCGAGGATGAGGTTCTGAAGCACTTGGCTCAGAGTTCGTCGAGGATACGGATGCTCAGGTGTCGTTGATTCGAGACCTGATGTTGGAGCCCCAGAGTAGATAGGCCAAGTATTACGATGCTTATCATCGTTAGGTAGATTTTCAGGTAGGAGACCGGGTGTTTCTGAATATACGACCGATGCATGGAGTCTCGCGGGTGCGTGGTCGGATGAAGCTCAGTCCGATATACATGGGGTCTTATAGGATCTGGGAACGGATCGGTCCCTTGGCTTACAGATTCGAGCTGCTACTAGACCTAACGGGTTTTCATGATGCCATCCACGTCTCCTCCCTTAGGAGAGCTCTACTTCGGCCGGAGCAGCAGATTACGACTACAAATGAGTGATGAGTCCCGTTTATATAGGGATTTGCGGACTCATCTGGGCTGGTTTTCCTGACCTTACACTTCCCTTTTCGGTTGTTTTCATTAATATTTCGTTCCTACTGTGTTTTGTGTTTAGTGAACTTTTCTAGCACGTGGGTGCACAATTGCGCATTCGATTGCTGGGGGTATGCACTTGGTGCTCTGCGGGGCTCGTTCTAATAGTTTTTATTGCATTTTGTTGATTGATGGAGGGTCCTCCGTTTCTAGTTTTATTGTGTGCATGTGGTCAGTTTTCCCCTCTTTAGAATTCTGATTCGAGGAAAATGCATGACCGTGCGTTTTATTGGCGCACGGTTTGTTTTCATCGTGTGCTTTCTGCAGCTTATTTTGGAAGATTGACCAGCCCGTGCGATTTCTTCACGCACGGTTTCTGCGGAACTGTGCGCGAAGGAACCACACAGTTTTCCTGTAGCCTTTTGGATTTTCTATGTTCTGTGGTTGGTTGTGCGTCTTCTTCACGCACGGGCGGAAGCGCCCGTGTGCGTGTAAAACGCACGATTTCATCTGGTTGCCTGCAATTTCTGCTTGTTGTCGTTACCTGTGTGAATTACTTCATGCACGGGCTGATCGCTCGTGCGTGAAGGAAACTCACGGGTCAACGCTTCTTCTTCTTCAGGCGTCTTCGGGTTATTAATATCGCACGGTTCACGCACGATCGTGCTCCAGACCGTGCGTCACCTTTTTTTTGACTTTTACTATTTAATCAACAGATTTCTTATGGACAGGGGACACTTCGTTTTCACCCACCATTTCAACCCCTTGGAGCGGGAACTCTCCCCTCCAGCAGGCATTTTCTCTCTCCTCCTTGGAGGGTTGATCCGGCCACCCTTTCTCCTCCAAACAGTTTGCTAAAGCTTTGTCCTTGGCCTCCATCGCCATTGCCGAACTCCAAGCTACTGTTTGAGTTCTTAGGTGCAGAACTTGTGAAGCATTTCGGTCCAATCCAAATTAACAACTACAACACGAAGAAGCCGGTGTGAAGAAGGAAGTGACAGCCCTTCAGGATCCCGGATACCTTCCAAAGACCGAGCTAGGACGAGGCTCGACAACACTCGCTTCCGGCCGTGAATCTTTGAGAGTCTTTGAGTGCTTGGTTGTATTTCGTCCCCTCTTTTCTTGGATTTACTTTAAACTGCTCTTGTGCTAGTATGTTTGGGGTTTATTAACCATGTTTTGTTCAAGGACTTATTACAGTTTTGTACGGAGATTTCTTGTTCATGATGTATGTTGATGAGTTTCCTCCTTGTAAGAGAAAGTCGTGTTTGAGCCGTTCTAGCGACTGCTAGAAGCGTGCGTTGCGAAGAGGTGTTTACGACCCGCGATAGTTTGTTCGTCTCCGCTATTTCTCTTTGGAGTAATTCACCCTGGCGACGCGGTGACAGCGACCCACACTAGTTTGATGCTGCTTAGTGTAGGAAAACCAAAATCAAAACCTTGGATTTTATTTAGCACTTTCATTCATTTCTCTAAAGGCGAAATCCATGCTTCCTACTTGCACTCCGCGTGAGATCGATACTTGGGGAAGTTACTCCTCCATTTTATTACTTGGTCGTGAACGGTAATCTTACCGCCAGCGCATCAATGTTTTGGCGCCGTTGCCGGGGATTGCAACTGTTGCGTGGATTTTGTTTTTTTGGGAAACGTTTCTGAGTGTTTTGGTGTTTTTAGTGTTCTCTTTTTGTGGGTGTTTTATGACAGATCTGAACCCTGGTGGAAGGGGCAAATATTTGGGTGTTGATCCTGAGACTGCACGAGTGAGGAGAGCTCACTTTCGTGCTGCTGCAGCTGAGGGAAGGATGGATGACTTGGGCCATTTGGAAAAAGACCACGGGGAACGAATTGTTGAGAACCAGGATGTGTCCCAGCCTCGCATTAGGATAATGCGGGATTACACTACCCCTACTGTGGGGAGTGTTTATCCGGGGTTAGGGCCAGCCATAACCAATAATCATTTTGAAATCAAGCCTGTGATTTTGAATATGATTAGGAACAATACTCAGTACTCGGGTCTGTCGAGCGAGGATTCTCAGCTACATTTGGCTGAGTTTTTTGAGATATACGGTACTTTAGGCTATGCGGGCATTACAGATGAAGTTGTGAAACTAAAGTTTTTCCCTTTTTCAATAAGGGATAGGGCCAAGACGTGGCTGTATACGATCGCGCCTGGCACCGCTACCACCTGGGAAGCTTTATCTTATATGTTTTTGGCTAAGTTTCATCCTGTTGATAAAATTGTTAATGCTCGTAGGGAAATAGCCACGTTAAGATAGCTGGATCAAGAAAATCTTTCTGAGGCATGGGAGAGATTTGCCGACCTGTCGCGCCGTTGTCCTCAACATGGCTGTGAACCTTGGAATTTGGTGGAGATATTCTATTTCGCCATTGAGCCAAATTTCAGGGCAATGATCGATGCGGCGGCGGGTGGTACGATCATGAACTTATCTCATGAGGATGCGTTGAGACTCCTTAAAGACACGGCCTCCCATAGCACGTACTGGACATCAGGCAGGAATGCTCCTAGAGGGGCGAGAAATTTGTTCGATGTAAATGTGGTGGGGCTGCACGCCGAAATAAGCCATCCTACTTTGGATGGGAAGATGATGTTGACCCGATCTACCACACCGTCTTCCCCTATTATAATAAGAATTTGCAAGGGTCTCGAAAGAGCATGTCAGAGGAGATGATGGAAAAGTTTGTTGAAATGGCCCAGTCGAATATGGCCACTCAGACTGCTTCCGTGAGGAATTTGGAAACACAATTGGGATAATTGGCCCACGTATTTTTTGAGTGCACCCGAGGCACACTTCCTAGCGACATGGAGAAGAATCCCTGTGAGCAGGGTAAGAGTGTTGAGGATGTGGGGGAATGTCATGCCAGTGAAATGACTGTTGAATGTGAGATAAATGTCGTAGAAACTCTAGTGCTTTGTGATTCTGGTTCATCTTGAAACTTTCTTGCTTTGCAAGATGTTGAAAAGATGAATTTGAATATCGAATCTGATGGAAGGAAATCCTTAATGCTAGCTGATGGATATGTGGTTGAGACCAATGGAGAGGTGAAGGGTGTAGAAGTGGTTTTGAATGGGGCGGCTGTCCTCACAGACTTTCAGGTGCTTGGACCCAGGGGTAACACCTCAAAACCCATCCTTGGGGTCCTCTTCCTTAAAGCCAGTGAGGCAACGTTGCATTTTGATGCTAGTGTCGTCAATGTTGCGCCCAAAGATATTACACCTTTACCACCTTCACCTCCTCAATTAATTTCTATTGATCTCGTAGAACCAGTGAACTTAACTATCGTGTCATCTAATGGTGTTTCTAGTGGTGCTAAGGCAGATTTTCAATCGACGGGACAAGAACTGGTTGAGGAAGAGGTTGAAACAACAATGACAACTAAAGGGAAAGAAGTGACACAGGTCCTTGATGTGATGCATAATGCTGTTATGAAGATGGATGTGCTGTGCACGCTGGATGTGGGCGTGCAAAATTTCGATTTAAAAACTGCAAGTTGTTTAGCTAAAGTTTGTAAAACTATGAAATAGGTACCGTGGGATGATCATTCAGCCTTAGCGGGTGAAGAAAGGGTTCCCCCGGATTTGGATACTAATCTAGCTGCTAAAGAGCCGGGTGTGACCTTACCGCCCTGGCTCTCCTCTTCTATAGAATTAAAATGAAAGGAGTTGCTTCTACACAAAGCGCAGAGTTTTGCCCGCAGGCGCATGATGGAGTGTAGGGGAAGGGGAGACTTGTCTTCCTTGGGCCCTTAAGCTTTCCCCTCTTCCTCATCTCGCGTGTCTGGGGGGATATATCACAAATCGGCGTTTAGCTGAAAAGTGAGGGATCTCCGGGGCAGTTTCCTTTTGTCTTGTTGTTGCTAGCGTTTTATTTGCTTAATGCTATGTGTGACTTTGAATTCTCTTTCTCTGCATATTGAACTTTTGTTACCTGAACATTGTATAAAACTGTTTATACATGTATTTGGTCCACCTTAAGGAGGTTAAAGAAAAGGGCTTCTAGGAGACAACCTAATTTTGCTGCGTTTAATATGTTTGCTTAGCTTTTTGAGTGTGCAGGCTTATTATTTGCTTGGTCGGAGATGAGCTTATTGCAGGTGATTTTGTCTAGGCCGTGGGCTTATTGATCAAGTTTAAAACCAATCTTATAGTATGCTCATCATCTGAGCATTGGGTAACTTCTCCCTTTTTCTCATTTTAATTTTAACTGCAACATATTTTGTTGTGCTTCTTAGCTTAAGTCTGGGGGAGAGCTTGTCGATGTTACCTTTGCACGTGCACTTCATTTGCAAACCAATAGCTGTTTTTAATTTTTTTGTTTAGTTCATTGCATTGCACATCTTTGCACCCACATGAGTGCGTACTTAGCTTTTTGCATACGGCGAGTCAAACTTTTTTCTTTCGTTAGATTTTGGAAAATTACCTTGCTAACATAGGATTGTGAGACGGGGTAAAATGTTGACCTTGCTGCGCTCCTAATCGAGTGCTCCCGTCTCGTGTAGAAATTAGAGTAGAATTAATTTTTCTGCATGCTGTTAGTTTTATATTTTTTTAATTGCGTAAATTATTTTTATTCTACTCAAAAAAATTGCTGAACCAGTGTTAATCCGACGGTAGCTTAGGGATGTGTGTAGACAGCCATTAGATTCATAATGCTCGAGTCGGGAGGATGGATAGTCTTTCTCATTGGATAAGAACTTTCCCCAAGCTACTCTCGAAGCATTAGTGCACGGTTAGTTAAGCGTGAGCATGATGTAGGCCATCATTTTGGCCAGGTTGAGCTTTGTACCCGTACCTATCATATTATCCTTGCTAGCCCCGTTGTGCCTACCCCTCCTTTGATTCAGCTCTACTTTTATTTCACCAAAGCATAGTTGCCGACCCTAGTCGCACACCCAGGTCTAACTTTACTGTTTTCTAATTTCATGATGGGGGTGTTGTTGCGGTGTTATTCTTGGTGAATTATGTGGTTGTGTTCCAATGAATGTATTTGCTGGAATTGTGCATAAGAAAAAGAAAAAATAAGAAGAAAAGTTATAAAAAGAAAATTTGAAAAAGAAAGAAAAAGAGGAAGGAAAAGCGTAACTGAAAATCTGATTTGAGTTAGTATATTTTATGGCGTAGGTGGTGCGCACACTCGTATTTCAAAAATTAAGTCCGTGGATGTGGTGTGCTCGCGTATTTTGTGGGTAGCGGATAGACTCTTGTGGTGCTAGCTCAGCTGGGTTTTGTGCGTAGCCTTCGTTTTTATCCTTGATTATCCCGCCTTATCCCAAGCCCCATTACCACCTGAAGTCCTACGGAATTGCGCTTAAGGAAAACTAGTGTTGTGGAGAGAGTGCGAACAGGCAACCATATGGTCACCGACATTGGTGGATTCCTTTGGAGGTTGTCCCGAATCCCGATCTTTCGCAGTACTCACCTTAGCGGATAGTCTATTTTCTCCCTACGTGTTACCGGACGATTCACCGCGATTTTGTTTTTTAGTAGTCATAGAATTTTTGTTACGCATGCTGAAAAGTATAAATTATTTTGTATGCTTAGAAATTTTCTCTATTGTATTTTTACGCCCGCGAGCGTGCGACTTCGCATGGTACCTCGGATCATAATTACTATGTTAGTCTATTTTTTTCTAGTCTGCAAGGATTTTCTTTGCTCGAGACGCGCAAATAGGTAAGTCTGGGGGTGTGAGGAGTCTCGTTTATATAGTATTTTGCGGACTCATCTGGGCTGGTTTTCTTGACTTTACACTTCACTTTTCGGTTGTTTTCATTGATATTTCGTTCCTACTGCGTTTCGCGTTTAGTGCACGTTTCTAGCCCGTGGTTGCGCAATTGCGCATTCGATTGCTGGGGGTATGCAATTGGTGCTCCCCGGCGCTCGTTCCAGTAGTTTTTATTGCATTTTTTTAATTGCTGGAGGGTCCTCCGTTGCTAGTTTTATTGTGTGCAGGTGGTCAGTTTCCCCTCTTTAGAATTCTGATTTGTGGAAAACGCACGACTGTGCATTTTATTGGCACACGGTTTGCTTCTGTCGTGCATTTTCTGCAGCATATTTTGGAAGATTGACCAGTCCGTGTGATTTCTTTACGCGCGGTTTCTGTGGAACCGCGAAACCGTGCACGAAGGAACCACACAGTTTTCCTGTAGCCTATTGGATCTTCTCTGTTCTTTGGTTGGTCGTGCATCTTCTTCACGCACGGGCGGAAGCGCCCGTGTCCGCATAAAACACACGATTTCACCCGGTTGCCTGCAATTTTTTCTTGTTGTCGTTACCCATGCGAATTACTTCACGCACGGGCTGATCGCTCGTGTACAAAGGAAACACACGGGTCAACGCTTCTTCTTCTTCAGGAACCTTCTGGTAATTAATATCACACGGTTCACGCATGGTAATGCGACAGACCGTGCGTGACCATTTTTCTGACTTTTACTATTTAAGCCGCAAATTTCTTCTGGACAGGGGACACTTCATTTTACCCTGCCATTTCAGCACCTTGGAGAGGGAACTCGCCCCTCCAGCCATCGTTTTCTCTCTCCTCCTTGGAGGGTTGATCCAGGCACCCTTTCTCCTCCAAAGAGCTTGCTAAATCTTTGTCTCCGGCCACCATCGCCATTTCCAACTTCCATGCTATTGTTTGAGGTCTTAGTCGCAGAACTTGTGAAGCATTTCACTCCGATCCAAATCAACAACTATAACACGAAGAAGCCGGGGGTGAAGAAGGAAGTGACAGCCCTTCAGGATCCCGGATACCTTCCAAAGACCGAGCTAGGAAGAGGCTCGACAACCCTCTCTTCCGGCCGTGAATCTTTGAGAGTCTTCGAGTGCTTGGTTGTATTTCGTCCCCTCTTTTCTTGGATTTACTTTAAACTGATCTTGTGCTAGTATGCTTGAGGTTAATTTACCATGTTTTGTTCAAGGACTTATTAAGGTTTTGTACGGTGATTTCTTGTTCATGATGTATGTTGATGAGTTTCCTCCTTGTAAGAGAAAGTCGTGTTTGAGTCGTTCTAGCGACTGCTTGAAGCGTTCATTGCGAAGAGGTGTTTGTCCCCCATTTGACAACCTTAAAGGAATCCCTAGACCACCAGAAGTCATTTCCACCCTTCACCTAAAGAAACCTGGTAGTTTAGTAGTGTTGTTGCAGAGCACCGAAAGCTCCATCTCCGGAAATGGTGGCGCGACGATCGGCCCGACTCCAACCATCCACTAAGGTCCTCCTCTACTCCTTCATGGGTTATATCTTAGGAATCTTTAGAGATAAGAATTGGACTCAGTCAAGCTGATTCCATGCTTCAAATTCCATGAATTATTGGTTTTGGGATTCCTCTCGGGTTTGCTGGAAATCGTGCCTCCGGCGTCCTTGCTGCCGCCCGGCGATAGCACCCACCTCAATGGAGGAGGTGGTGGGGGTGGCTTGCCAGGGAGGTTGCCGGTTGGCTGGCAAATGGGCTTGGAATATGATCCAGGTCAGGTTGATCTCAGCCATTGTCTGGAGGAAGAAGAAAACCAGGAGCCACTCGATTTGCTTTAAGATCTGTGCTAGATCTAGTATAATAAGATTTGGTTAATGTATTTTTTTATCACTGTTACTTGGCTGACTTAAATTAATTATTAAAAATACTTAGGTTCCCTACAGTAAATTTTATACATGGAGGTTGTAGCCCTATGAGTTTAGTTTATTATAAAATTGGTTTCAACCAATTTCGAGTTCAGGTCAGACCACAACACTCATTTTGGTGATGTCTGTACCTAGGCTATGTTAGAGATTGTTTTAAGTGCCCCCATCAATCCATCCATCCAAATGACTTGAAATTTTGGCTGGGGGTCAATATTACCTATACCTATAACATATCCAAAAATGGAAATTTTTGGAAAATACTTTCATAAAGTTTTGTAGAAATTTAATAATCCTTGTAGGAATTATTAAATGGTCTAATTACCTCCAAACCCTCCCAAAATCTGGTGAGTGGTTCTTTGGGTCAATATAGGACTCTGTAAAAACTTTCATCACATTTGGAGATGATTTGGTTTGTAATTGGGTAAACCCTAGCTTAGGCCAAAAAGGGTTAATTAGGTTAAGATGTCCCTTGTGGTATTGAGTGACCAAATCAACTCAATAAAGGTTGAAAGTTGGGCCACTGATCTTTTCTAACATTCAACACCCTCACATGGAGTTTGGGGTGGATTTGGATAGATTTTTCCTAGAACCCTAGTTCAAACCCTAAGGTTGAACATTAGGGGTTTGTGAAGGACATACGGTGACATGTCCTTGTATGGACTTGGTGTTTAGTCCATGTGATCTTAGGGTGGTGAAATGCCCTAAGAAGAAATTTGGTGGAACTTAGACTTAGGCACACAACTTAAACCAATTAGGCATAGTTTAGGCGTATATATTTAATGAAAATATAGGAGGGTCATATGATCTTGGATATTCATGGGATTTTGGTAGAAGTAACTTTATAGTGTTATTGACCTTTGAGATTTATTATAGGATGTTTAGGAAAGAGTAGCCTATAATTGTAGTTATAACATCCACATTGCCCTTTTGATGATTTTGACGTAACTATGGTTAGATTAACTTAGAATGATATGAAACTCTGGCAAGGTTAATTAAATATCGTTTAGAGACACTAGTAAATTATTTGAATCATTTGGGCATTTCCTCTTAGTACTTCATGTGTTAGGTGAACTAGTGCATCATATTTTGAAAAATAGATAATAAATATTATATTTTGCTGGAAAATTGTGTTACTTGGCCAGAGTATCTTTTAGGGCATTATAAATTCTAAACAATTATTACATGTTATTTTGGTTAGTTTATAAGAATGTTGCTTCACCAAGTATACTTTAATGGAATTATTTGAATTATTTTTATACATGGTTCACTCACCTTGGAATTGCATGAAACTTAGTCAGTAGTGTTTTATCTTTATACTATAATGGAGGAGGTTTGGAGTTTGGTGTAACATTCAGGTTGCCCAAAATACACTTAGTTGTGGTGTAACATTAATATATCCAAAAATGCCCTCCCCTTTGGCTGCATCTCGCGTACAATACCCACCGCTCGATCTAAAAAAATCAAAGGCCACGGATCATTTATAATTAAAGGCTACGGATCAAGATTTCCCACCGCACGATCTGTAACAATCACTGGCCATCGATTCGTATAGTTCAGAGCCACAGATCGAGCAATTTCTAAGGGTTTTTAGCTTTACAGCTTCTCAGCGCTCGCCATTTCCTCCTACTCCCAATCCATAGCGAGTACCTGTCGAGCTCCCGCGAGAAGTGCCGAGGGTGGAGATGCTTTGCTGCGTCTTTCATCCATGTCGTCCCAATGCCAATCTAGGGTAAGAGCTCTTCACTATTCCTCTGCCTCCGCCTCTACCTCCGCTTCCGCCTTCACTGATTTTCACTCGATCTGCCCTTCACTAATTCTACGCCGGCCAGCCAAAACCTCTCTTCACCGTCAGCCAGCCATAAACTTTGTTGCCCTCCCTCTTCCTCCATGTTTTTCTTCTTCCTCTCATTTCAACGACACTTCTCCAAGTGAATTTTGTTCTTACGTAAATTGGTGCGGGCAGTTAACCGGCACTTCTCCTAGTGAAATTTCATTTTTTTCTCCTTGCAGGTACTAAGGCTCTTCTTCTGGTGGCTCAACATCGCACCCAAATCTAAGGTAAAGCCCTTGATTCCTATTGCACTTTCATTCTTATTCAAATTTAAGTGTTCCTGTTGATTAATGTTGATTAAATTGTGAAGATTTGATGGTAATTTTGGAATTCCTGTGATAGGCTATGAATGTAGAAGAAGGTGAACAGTCCCGATTTATGAGTTTAGATGGTCAAAAAGATTGATGTGATTATTAGCTTTGTTTTTTCCAAGTGAAATTTGGAGTTTAGGGACTTCCAGTTCATGAGTCCTGTATGTGTAGGGGTTTTAGTGGAGAACTTGGCTTGCCCTGTTTTTATTTCCCGTGTGGGGATGATAGGGATAATGAACAGTAAGTGCTGCATAGAACAAAAAAAATAAAAAAGATATCAAATATAGAAAACAAAGGGGGAGAGAAAATAAATGAACTAAATGGTGGAAATTAAATGCACTTGCAATTGTAGGCAACATAAACCTTTGATGAATCAAGCAAACAACTATAGATTCAAAGCAGAACATAAGTGATTTTAACTAACCGGAGTGCATTTGAAGGAATGATATCAATGTAGAGAGCACCACCATGCTCAGATCGAGTGATGAAGTAATCTAAAAAATTTAGAAAGGACCAACCATGTTGTTCTAAAAAATTTCAGAGTAATCTAAAAAATTCTAAGTTCATGCACTTACAACAAAAATTTTCACCACATTCTTAAGCTAAATATTTAATGTGCTTCTGGAGAGATATTTTAACTGACTAAGCACAACCATGATGCTTTTCCCGCACTTGAGATGTTTGATAATCAGATTTTGTAATTAGCAATTCATGTAAAACCCAAATACATGGATTGCTTTCAGCATGATGGTAGTGGATTTGTATGAAAGAGTAGTGGATGCATGATGGTGGTAGATTGAGAGCCAACAAAGAAAAAATATGATATATCAATTGAACTGATGCATTCTGAATAAATAATAGCACACAAAATCTGAGTGTTTTTATTTGTTCCATGGGGTTCTCATTTTGCCGCAATTGTTTTATGCTCAAAGCTCAGAATTGGAATGATATCGATTCTTCCCATCTTTTTGTCTCGAAAGCTCAGAGTGGAACAAATAAAAACCTCTTTGACCTCTATTCTTCTCAGTTCTTCCCAATATCTATAATTTCCAATCTACTATGGATTAATGTAACATTTGTAATATTCATGAACTGTATTGTTTCTTCTGTTTTTGTATTTAGTGTACTTCAATGAATATATCTGTTCTTTTTATACTTTGTATAACTTCTTCTAGACATGTTGGGTATTGCAGTCATTCAAAGGCTCCATCCCTTTGTAACACCCCAAAATTCAGAAGTTGGAAAAAATGTGAGTGACACGGCCTGGGACCCGGGCGTTTCCCATGGCGTGTCCTTCCTGGATGAACGGTCGACGAACTCAACATTTGACTTCGGGCGTATCTAGTGCCATGTATGGGCACACGGACTGAGACACGGGGGTGTCACAAGGCCGTGTGAGTCTCGGGTGCTTTTGAGATTTTTCAGCCTGAGGAACACGGCCACAGACACGGCCGTGTTGGTAGGCGTGTCGGGTGACACGACCCATGACATGGGCATGTCATATGGGCGTGTACTGGAATTGATGACTTGGTTGAGCACCGCTTTGGAAACACGGCCATGGACACGGGCGTGTCACAGGCCGTTCAGGCAAAATTTATGATTTTTGGTGAAATCGTGGCCATCCATTCCTTCAGCGTGGATCCAAGGGCTGAGAAGCCTCCCTGTCTTCTTAAGGCCGAGAATGGGTTGGGGAAACTCATTTGGCTTTTGACTTTCGCTTACTACACTTCTAGAGAGATAAAGAGAGAGGAAGAAGGAGGAGGAGGAGTTGGGGGCTGATCACCGGTGGTGCTGCGGTTTGCCGACGAGAGATCTGAGGCCGACGTTGCGAAGGAAAAGCTCTTGTGAGTCGTTCGAGCCAGCTTGGAGCTCATGGCACCGAAGCGGTCTTCGAGGGTAATGACTTTTCTTCATTGTCATATGATGGCTCCCTTTTTGCATATGCACATGATTCCCCCACCAGCGGGTGGTCAGTTATGGGGATCATTGGGTTGATTCATGAAATCCCCAAGTGGTTAGCATATAGATCCGGAAAGGAATGTACGGAATAGGCATGCTGTGTGAAGCCCATCTGGACAGGTTCGTCTGGATTGGTGATGTTGTATACGAACCTGAGAAGACTCTGTGATAAACATGTAGTTTACGAGTCGATGGATTGGACCTGTGAAGGAAGTAACACGAAGTACTGGTGTGCCCAGGAAAGACCCGACGACGTTGTGATCTTTTTGGTGTGGTACCTGTTAAGGCAGGAAGTACTGGTGTGCCCAGGAAAGACCCGCCAATGTTGTTCGAGAAATGGGTGTCAGAGGATACCCAGGCTGTAATGCCAAACAGGATCGGTAAGACCAACCCGTGCCTTTTATGTGCCGTGAGTACGTGGTACTCGGTGATGGCAAAGGTGATTTGAGCAACGGGGGGTGGAGGATCCGACCTGCACTATGTCCGTCTGACGGGATACCTGAAAGTGTGGTCTGTTGGAGCGCATAGTGAGAGTCTTAGGGCTTCGAGCCATGTCATAATGGTGGGCTACGGACTATCCCGGTGCGTTAAGACTAGAACTCCGGCTGCACGCCATGGAGTAAATACTTCAAGTACTTTGTCGTTGGGTTGCTACCCTGATACAATGGTGGGCAACTGGTTTGCCGGTACACTAAGAATGTGCCCTGAGTGCACCGATCGTTGGGCCGCGTGGCTGACGATTGTGATGGAATGGATGTGCGTGAGTGCATATTGCATGAGGTATAAATATCTATGCTTGTACATGCTATGCTTTGCAGGGAAGAATACCGCTGCCCCGAGAGAAGGGGTAGGGTCATTATAATTTGGTCAGCGTAATGCTGACCATTGCCTCTTTTGCCACCATTGGGTGGCCTGTCCCTGTGCAGGTGTTGGAAAGCCTAGCGGGACGCCTAACAACTGAAGTCCATGTTGTTGCTGCTGCTGCCGCCGCTAGCCCTCGAAGGCTAAAGAAATGAAAGTGTAATGTTTTCTTTTATGTGGCCAGCCTGCGTGATATTGTTTATGGCCACTTTTATGAAAGCCGTGTAAGGCCTTAAGGCCAACACTTTGTCTTGTATGTGTTGTAAGACATGCCTATGAATATATAAAATATGGGGTTTTATATGTCGGACATTCAGGTGTGGAGTTCAAGTGTACTGTTAGGCTTCCGCTAGAATGCAATGGGTTAGGGTGCGCTGCGCTACTCTGGTGCCATACCATTACTTCACCGCTCGTTTTGTGGTATATGTTGTGGGGCCCCGACCGGATCTTCTAGTATATACGATATGAACGGATGGGGTTGTTACATTTTTGGTATCAGCTATCTTGGTCTTTCCCTTTCGACATCGTGGTCGACTTCTTTTGTGGGGTGGCGAGAACGTGTCTATGCACACCAAATTAACACGATTGAACTCCTGAATGTCCATCATAGGCATGCAAATACATGGGTTTGAGGAACCTGCGCGTTCCTGTTGGGTACATTGGAAAATGTGTACCAGATTTGAAGAAGCCTCACTGATTCTTAAGATCACGGCAGTGAACCGGTCACACAAGTAATATAAAATTGGGGTTTTCCCAAGTATCGATCTCACAAGGAACACAGTAAGGTGGAGTTAATTTCGAGGAGGACTTGAGATTGAAGTCCTTAGGTCGGAGCTAACTAAGGGGGGTTTTGATGTTGCGGAAACAGAAAATAAAAGGTTAACAACTACTCCTATGCAACGCCGCTATGCGATGCTTCACCAGGCGGGATGGAAGACTAGTCGGGCCGCTATGCACCGAATCACTAGGCGGATGGACGAGAAGGCTAGCGGATGAGGTGGTTAGAACATCAGAATGAGGGTCGTGTGCACCTCTTCGCAACGCACGCCACTAGCAATTGCTAGTGCGGCAAGGGTGGATGGTGGTGGATGGAATATGGCGCAACTCAAGTAAATAACGAAAACATACAAAATCACATAGACATGATTGTATAAAATCGTTTTACAAACTAAGCATACTTCATCAATATAAATAAAGTTAAACACCAATATTCAACAATAAAGCAAGAACAAGTCAAGAGATCGACCGAATACGAAGTCTTGTGGAGGATTCACGGTTGGAATCGTCGGGTTGTCAATCCGCGTCCAAGCTCGGTCCTCAACTGCGTCCGGGGTAGAGAAGGGCTGTCACTGCCTTCCAATGGCCCGTCTTCTTCGTCTTACGATAGCGGACGAAAGTTGCAAGCTTCCCTTTGCTTGATGGCTATGGCGTTGAAACTTGAAATGAACCCAAGAGATGATGGAGGAGGCTGAGAGGAAGCTCCGGCTTGGATTTTGCGGTGAAAGCTTGCCCGGAGCACCTACCTAGGGTGGAAGATGAAGGGGAAGGGCGGAGAAGGCGGAAAATGGCGGAGAAATGTCGAGCTCCGGATCCTCTATCGAATTAGGGCGAGACCTGCACTATTTATACAAAGAAGAAATGAATAATGCGCACGATCACAGGCGCCTGACCAGTGGTCGTGCGCACTATGTTCGGTGCTCGTGCGCACTGGCATGGAAGATCAGGAAGTAGAACTGGGATAACGCGCACGAGTAGTGGCGCACGACCAGTGGTCGTGCGCACTAAGTCCAATGATCGTGCGATTAACCCAGACAGGACTCTAGAAAAGAGGAATCAATGCACATGATCAGTGGCGCACGACCGGGGGTCGTGCGCAGTATGTCCAGTGGTCGTGTGCTTACCCCAGGCTGATTCTAGAAAACGAAGAGTAGTGCGCACGATTAGGGGTGCACGACCAGTGGTCGTGCACATTAGATCCCATGATCGTGCATAGTATTCCTGTTTCACAACCATCCCGGAACACGCACACGACCCCTGTACCGAAAGGAAAAACCAATCACTGATATGTGCAGACATTCCAGGCAATCACAAAAATGAGCACAAATAATAAAAGTAACAAAATACACAACCACGGGCATAAATGTGCACTTTCTATGGAAATAAAGACAAGATGAAATATGAACGATATAGAACAAAAGTGAAGTGCAAACGAGTGAAAACTAACACAGATGAGTCCGAAAATAGGTATATAAAGTGGACTCATCACACCCCCAGACTTAACTGTTTGCGCGTCCCGAGCAAACAAAATCTAAGCAGATAGAGAAAAATACTAGTTAACAAAGTAATTGAGATACGAAGTACCTTGCGAAGTCGCATGCTCGCGTGCGTAAAAATACAATAGAGAAAATTTCTAAGTATGCAAAATAGTTTATATTTTTCACAATACGTATCAAAATTTTATTACTACTCAAAAATAGAATCACGGTGAATCATCTGGTCATGCGTAGGGAGAAAGTAGACTAATCGCTAGGTGAGCATTGCCAAAGATCGGGGCTCGGGATAACCTCCAAAGGAATCCACCAATGTCGGTGACCATATGCTTGCCCTTTCGCATTCTCTCCACGGCACTGGTTTGGGTTCACACACGAATCAGTAGGACTTTAGGTGAAGAGATGGGGCTTGGGTTTCGGTGAGGTAAACAAGGATAAACAAGAAGGCCATACACCTAACCCAAATGAGCTACTTTAAAAGGAATCCCTCTACTAAGCAAAATACACGCAGGTACACCACACCCCCAGACTTAACTTTTAACATATGGGTGTGTGCACCGCCTACTCCAAAAATAATCACATTTCCAAAAAGATTATCAATTTAAGCTTTTTCTTTTCATTCATTTTTTTTTCTTTATATATATATATATATATATATATATATATATATATATATATATATATATATATATATATATATATATATATATATATTCTTTTTCTTCATTTTATTTTCACAATTCAGCAGATATAAACTTGGGGGCACTTCCACATTTTCACAAATAATAACACCACATCATATCCCAACATTAAAATGTAAAACTCTGAAGCTCAACTTGGGTGTGCGACTTGGATTGGATATGAGGCTTTGGTAAAATCATGGTGGAGCTGAATAAAAAGGAGGGGTAGGCACAACGGGGCTAGCGAGGACAAGACGTTAGGAATCGTACAAAGTTCAACCGGGTCAAAATGATGGCCTACATCACACTCATGCGAGTGAACTAACCTATACCCATGCTTCAAGAATAGCTTGGGGCATGTTCTTAGCCAACGAGAAAGACTATCCCTGCTCCCGACTCGAGCAATACGAACCTAACGACCGTCTACACACATCCCTAAGCTACCGTCGGATTCACACCGGATTCACCAACTTTTGAGTAAAATAAAAAGTATTTACGCAATTAGAAAAATATAAAACTAAAAGCATACAGAAAAATTAAATCTACTCAAATTTCTACACAAGATGAGAGCAGTTGACTAGGAGCACAGCAAGGTCAACATTTTACTTTGTCTCACAATCCTATGTCAGCACCATAATTTTCCCAAATCATACAAAAGAAACGAGTTTAACTCGCAGCACGCAAAAAGCTAAGCATGCGCTAAAGTGGGTGCAGTGGTGTGCAGTGCAATGAACTAAGCAAAATAAACTAAAAAGGCTTCTAGTATGCACATGAGATGTGCACGTGCAAAAGGTAACAAAACTAGCTCTCCCCCAGACTTAAACTAAACTACACAGCATATGATAGAGAAATTAAAATCATAAAGAGCTAAGGGAAGAGGTTACCTAATGCTCAGCCAGTGAGCATACCAGAAGACGCGTGCAAACCTGAAGCACGCCCGCCATACGAAGAATCACAACCCCACAAACACGAAGTTATCAAGAATACCTGCATGGTTGAGCTCCGCAAAAACAAAACAAAATATACAAAAAGAAATGCTAAAACTAAAATAGACATGAAAAAATAAAAATGCAGCAAATGAAAGATAAGTACTGGGGTTATTGTCATCCCAGCATGACTTATTAAATTCTAAACAGTTCTAGCTAATGGGCCTATGAAAAGGAAAAATGCACAGGTAACTGTTCCAATATCTGTTTCGGTAATGGGTACCGATACGGCGATAGAATATTTACCCCTCAACTTAAATAGTAATACCTGCCCAACACAGGTAGAGGAAATAGGAAGTAGGATGAGGAGGAGGCCTGGTCCTCACTCATCTCACCACAAAACAAATCCTTGCCTAGCAAGGTTTCGTCCACAACAAGTTCGCTAGGGGCGAAGGTGATGGCAGGGGCTTCTACTGTGAAGGAGGTAGGAACCTCCTCACACAAGAGGATACACTCGTCGACAGCCTGAGCGCAAGGCTCAACGTCAACCCAACTTACCTGTGGAGATTCAACCTGTACAGGCTCAGATAAAGAAGAGGGATCAAGAAATAAAGGAGAAGAAGAATTAAAATAATCAGAAATAGGGGGAGTGGTCCCGGTCTCACTCCCAGCAGGATCCAAGTAGAGATCACTGTCGGTGTCATATGAGTCGTATCGTGGAGAATACGAGAACTCGAGGTCCACGGTGGCAAGAGAAACGACCTCGTCTAATAAAGAGGTGCAAACCTCCACATCAGAAAGAGGGTATTCCTTATCCCACCGGGGTGCTCCATAGTGTTCCGATGATCCACCTTCTCGGTCGGAGATAGTGGAGTCATCATCCCACTTCGGTGTAACCTCGGGCACCGAATCATCCACGATCACGACATCATCAACCGACTCACAAGAAAGAGGAATAGCACAATCCGGCAAAAATTGCGGAGGGGCAAGGCTGCTCTCAAAATCAAGCACTGAATGAGCAGGCCCCATCGCAAAATCATTCGCTGACGCCACCCCGTCGACGACCGGAACAATCTCATCGTCCCATATAGGAGCGTCCATGAGTTCCTGCTACACGTTTTGTTGGCTAACACCAGAGTGATCATCATCACTCAAGGAAAGCTCGTAAAAATGGATCGAGGGACCCATGAAAGAGCTGTATGTGGCCAGAGATTCTTCAGTAATCTCAACGGGTAAAGAATGTGCAAAGTGCGTTATGTCAGTGTATGGGCCAGGCAACACCCTGGTAGGCCTGTCCACAACAGTCTTCCGCGAACGGGAGGTTGTTGTGCACACGCACTCAGAGGGAGAAGGCTTGCACAAACGAGAGCAATCCTTCAACATGTGGCCCAAACCTTAACATAACAAACACCGAATGCAATGCTCAGCATTCATAACAGCAATGACATCAATGGATCAGCGCAAAGTGTCAAGTTGATGGCAGTCAGCATCAGGATCCATCGCGAACAAAAATAATTACTGAAAAAGTGCTACACAGCTAAAATAAAAATAGCACGGATCTGCTATCTAAATCAAAAATCAGAAAAGGGAAAAAAGAAATAAGCAAAATAAAAATTCTAATAACCAAAGCAAATAAATAAATAAAAATGATATGCACAAATAGAAAAGGGCTTCAATCTATTATCTCCCTCTCCAAAAACTCACACGACTGTGTTCCCCGGCAACGGCGCCAAAAACTTAATGCTTAAGATCACAACAGTGAACCGGTCACACAAGTATTATAAAATGGGGGTTTTCCCAAGTATCGATTTCACAAGGAACACAGTAAGGTGGAGTTAATTTCGAGGAGGACTTGAGATTGAAGTCCTCAGGTCGTTGCTAACTAAGGGGGGTTTTGATGTTGAGGAAACAGAAAATAAAAGGTTAACAACAACTCCTATGCAATGCCGCTATGCGATGCTTCGCCAGGCGGGATGGAAGACTAGTCGGGCCGCTATGCACCGAATCACTAGGCGGATGGACGAGAAGACTAGCGGATGAGGTGGTTAGAACATCAGAATGAGGGTCGTGAGCACCTCTTCGTAACGCACGCCACTAGCAATTGCTAGTGCGGCAAGGGTGGATGGTGGTGGATGGAATATGGCGCAACTCAAGTAAATAACGAAAACATACAAAATCACATAGACATGATTGTATAAAATCGTTTTACAAACTAAGCATACTTCATCAATATAAATAAAGTTAAACACCAATATTCAACAGTAAAGCAAGAACAAGTCAAGAGATCGACCGAATCCGAAGTCTTGCTGAGGATTCACGGTTGGAATCGTCGGGTTGTCAATCCGCGGCCAAGCTCGATCCTCAACTGCGTCCGGGGTAGAGAAGGGCTGTCACCACCTTCCAATGGCCCGTCTTCTTCGTCTCACGATAGCGGACAAAAGTTGCAAGCTTCCCTTTGCTTGATGGCTATGGCGTTGAAACTTGAAATGAACCCAAGAGATGATGGAGGAGGCCGAGAGGAAGCTCCGGCTTGGATTTGGCGGTGAAAGCTTGCCCGGAGCACCTCCCAATGGTGGAAGATGAAGGCGAACGGCGGAGAAGGCGGAAAACGGCGGAGAAATGTCGAGCTTCGGATCCTCTCTCGAATTATGGCGAGACCTGCACTATTTATACAAAGCAGAAATGAACAATGCGCACGATCACAGGCACACGACCAGTGGTCGTGCGCACTATGTCCTGTGCTCGTGCACACTGGCATGGAAGATCAGGAAGAAGAACTGGGATAACGCGCACGAGTAGTGGTGCACGACCAGTGGTCGTGCGCAGTAAGTCCAATGATCGTGCGATTACCCCAGACAGGACTCCAGAAAAGAGGAATCAATGCACACGATCAGTGGCGCACGACCGGGGGTCGTGCGCAGTAGGTCCAGTGGTCGTGCGCTTACCCCAGGCTGATTCTGGAAAACGAAGAGTAGTGCACACGATCAGGGGCGTACGACCAGTGGTCGTGTACATTAGATCCCATGATCGTGCGTAGTATTCCTGTTTCACAACCATCCCAGAACACGCACACGACCCCTGTACCGAAAGGAAAAACCAATCACTGATATGTGCAGACATTCCAGGCAATCACAAAAAGGAGTACAAACAATAAAAGTAACAAAATACACAACCACAGGCATAAATGTGCACTTCCTATGGAAATAAAGACAAGATGAAATATGAACGATATAGAACTAAAAGTGAAGTGCGAACGAGTGAAAACTAACCCAGATGAGTCCGAAAATAGGTATATAAAGTGGACTCATCACTAACCTACTCAATGATATGCATCAAGGTGTATTTGATGTTGTTTTGAGTTTATATGTACAGGTTAAGAAAATGCAAGAATGCAGGAAAAATTTTCCAAGTCCATGAGTCGACACCAGAAGAAGTTGTGTCGACACTTATGAAGGCTTGTGTCGACACTGGAGAAAAGGTGTGTCGACACTTGGAGTTAATTGTGTCGACACTTGGAAAGGCTGTGTCGACACCTGAAGAAACTGTGTCGACATACAGAGGCAGTATCGACACATAGAGAAGCATAGTCAACATCAACTGTGTCGACACACAGAGGCAGTGTCGACACACAGAGAAAGCTTTGTCGACATCAACTATGTCGACACACAAAGGCAGTGTCGACACACAGAAGACTTTGTCGACATAAACTGTGTCAACACACAGGAATTGTGTCGACACATGGCAGAATTTCAACAAAGTCAATTTGTGTGAAGAAAAGAAGTGACTGTGTCGACAACACAAAACTAGTGTCGACACATTCTACAGAAGCTATGTCGAGAAGCAGTGTCCACACCAAGGGAGCTGTGTCGACACCACCAAGGCTTGTGTCAACACTTAGTCTACTTGTGTCGACACATGATGAAGTTCAGTCTCGACACTTTACTGATAGAGACAGAGATAATTTCAAGAAGTGACTGGATGACTTGACAGCTGCCATTACCAACCAGTCTACTGCAACTGTCAGTGTTGTCAGAAGTTTGTTAGAAACCGGATCAGTCGGTTACCATGGAGGGAGTCTATATAAAGGCATTCTCCATCAATAGATAAAGTGATTAATGACAGAAGTAAAATACTGATACTGATATAGAATAAAAAAATGAAGTTGGAGAGAGAGAGCTCCATCTATTGAAGTGAAGAAAGGGACTTACATCAACAAGTTCCTCAAGTGCAGATCCTGAACCAGTCTGACAAGAAGGATTCAGAGTGAGATCTGAATTTCAAGAAAGAAGCAGATTGAAGATCAACTTCAAAGGAGTTCAACCCTACTGAGTTCAGATTCAAGAAGCTTTGAAGAAAGCTAAGAGTGGTTGTTCTCTGCCATCAGATTCTTCAAAGAACTAATCAAGAAGCCATCCATCCTTTCTCTCTCTACCAGGGTGGTGGTAAAATACATTGTTAAATCTATTTTCTGTAGGATGTTTTTAAGATCTGAGCTGTAAGCCTGATTTATTAAGGCTGAGTTGTAGGAGATTTAGATATCTGAGTGGTAGGCCTTGTTGAAGGTTGAGGTAGGGCTATGAGCCTGAGTTGTAGGAGATTGTTATCTATGAGTTGTAGGCCTTGTTGAAGGCTGAGGTAGGGCAGATTGCCTGAGCTGTAGGAGTTTGGACTCACTCTGAGTTGTAGGAGCCTTGTTTGGGTTCTGAGCTGCTGTAAGATCTGAGGATCTAAGGTGAATGAAAGAAGTTAGGCCGAATCTAGCACACTACTAGATAGGTCGAAGGGGGAAAGTTAATGTACCTAGACCTTGGGGAACCACTATAAAACTATGTGCAATCTGTGATTGTGTGATTCTGTGAATTTTGTGTTGTGTTAGCTGTAGAATTAACTGTTTCTGATTAATTAACTGAATAGATATTCTGCCTTAGAAGAAAAAGGAATTACACTTATTCACCCCCCCCCCCTCTAAGTGTTTAGGAACTAATTCTTTCAAGTGATATTAGAGGGAGGTTCCTCAAAGATAGACTTAACAGTCTGACTATGATCTGTAAGGCAGAAATAAGTTCAAGAAGATGGGTTCAGGAGAAATCCATAAAAAACTTGGTTCAATGAAATTGCCCATCTGCAGGAAAGAAATATTCGGAATATGGAAGGAAAGGGTCAGATTATTCATGGAGGCATCTAATCCTAGAATTTACATAACAGTTAAGGAAGGAACATATGTTCCAATGAAGATTTCTGTTGTTGATGCCAATCAAATAATTCCAAAGGATTTTTCAGAGATGACTAAGGATGAGATCATCTTGGCTACAAGGGATAAAAGAGCCCAGAATATTATAGTTAGTGCCATTAATGATTCAACATTCCAGAATCTAATTCACTGCAAAACCTCCAAGGAGATGTGGGACACATTGATTGTCTACATGGAGGGTTCTGAAGAGGTTAGTCAAGATAGAAAGACTATGTTAATCAAGAATATGAGAGTTTCAGACAAGCTAAGTCTGAAAGTATAACAGAATGTTATAAGAAGTTGTATATGATTGTCAATGAACTAATGTCTTATGGAAGAATATTCAGTACTTATGAGCTGAATGACAAATTCCTTAGGTCTTTGACTAAGGATTGGGATACTAAGATCTGTGCCATAAGGGAAGTGGCCAGACTGGCTGAGATTTCACCTCCAACACTGTTTGGAAAATTGTTGTCTTATGAGATGCAGCGATTAGCCAGAAAGGAGGAAGAGAAAAATACAAAGGGTGACTACAGAGAAAAGTCAGTGGCCTTCAAGGTAGAAGCCACAAGGAAGAATAGGAGAATGTCTCCATCATCTCATAAGAAAGATGTAGAAGTGATTTCACAAAATTCGATAATCACAGTATAGATAGCAGTAATTCTGATGATGACTTTGCAGCATTCACAAGGCTGTTCCAGAGATTCTTAAAGAAGAAGCAGTGGAAATCTAAGCCTTCTACATCTCAGTCCAAGGATGACTATTATCAGAAGAGGAAATTATCAAGGAATGATAGGAATGGGACAAAGCCTAGCAAGTCAACTACATCCAAGATCATATGTTATTGCTGCAATAAAGTTGGACATGTTGTGGCTGACTATCCAGACAAAAGAAAGGAGTCAGCTGATAGAAAGAAGTCTCAGCACAAGAGTAAGAAGGAGAAATCCTTGGTTGCTGAGAAAGAGAAAAGTTTGACAGATCAATCAACTTCAGAGTCTGAATCTGAGGCTGAGGCATATATTGGTTTGTTTGTAGAAGAAGAGGATGAGTTCATGCAATTATTGGACTCTATCTATGAGCAGGAATACCATCAGTGCAAAGGACTGATGGTAGTGTCTAAAGAAGACCAGTGTCAGGATCAGCCTGGCCCCAGTAAGGTAAAAAGTGTTTCTGTAGATTCTGATTACTTCATTGAGTCAGAATCAGATGCATCTCCATCAAGAGATGAAGATGGGTTTGAATCTGAAGGAGATATTCATCAGCTGATAGATGAATATGGGGATTTATTGCAGGCTCTTAAGAGAAGCAAAAACATGGCCAAAAATCCAGCTAAGGAAATTGCAGCTCTTAAGTTGGATGTATCTGATTCAGAGAAGATGCTGGATCAAAAGATGAATGAGATTGCCAAATTGAAGAACATAATTGTTATTCAAATGGGAACAATCACATTAAAAAATGATCAGATTAAAAGTCTGGAAAACAGACTTCAGAAAGAGAAGGAGATTGTGGCTAGTTTCTCTAAGCAAAAATCTATCCTACCCTTATTAGATGACTTTGTGTCACAAAAGGGGTAGGCAGGAATAGTCTTTAAGAGAACTGCATGGCCTGCATAGTCCAATAAGAAAGGCAAAGCCATAGCACAAAACAAAAAACCTGCTGCAAATAATTCAGCTAAGGTTGTACCTAAACAGAGGTATAATAAGTTTGAGTGTTGGTGCTGTGGTAAGATAGACCATTATGCCTTAGACTGTTGGCACAATACTATTTTCAAGGAGAATAACAGTCTGCCTGTTAGAAGAGCTGCATGCAGATTTGTTAGGTTTCAGACTAACTTGAACCATGGACCCAAAAGTTATTTGGGTTCTAAGGTTAAGTAATCTTTGTTGTAGGTGAGTCCAAGTTATCATTCTCCTATATGGTACTTGGATAGTGGATGTTCCTGGCACATGACTGGAACAAGGGGATTGCTGAAGGACTACTCACCTATGTTGAATGGGCCTAAAGTAATCTTTCGTGGTTCTGAAAAGGGAATCATCAAAGGTTTTGGTAACATTTCTAACCACTCAATTACAATCACTCAAGTGGCCTATGTAAAGGGTTTGAAACATAACCTAGTAAGCATAAGCCAGCTGAGTGATCTAGTATATGACATTTCATTTGTCAAGAATGGGTTTCATATCAAGAGGTCAAGTGATCAAAAAGTCATATTGCCTGGCTATAGAAAAAGAAATGTATAATGCCTAAATTTTGAGTGTGAGAATAAAAATTCTCCTATCTGTCTTGTGGCTGATGAGAAAGTCTCTCATTGTGTCAAATGGCACAAGAGGCTAGCCTATCTTAACTACAAGACAATTGGTCAACTCTTTAGTAAAGAGTTAGTGAGGAATTGTCCTCAAGTTAAGTGCTATAAGAATGGGATATGCTCAGCTTGTCAAAAAGGCAAGCAGACTAGATCCTCCTTTCATAGCCTTGAAACCAAGGATTCAGTGAGGTGCTTGTACCTCTTACATATGGATTTATTTGGTCCTATGCCAGTTCAGAGTCTAGGTAGGAAGGTCTACACTTTTGTGGTTGTTAATGACTATTCTAGATTCTCATGGGTATTCTTTCTGAGACAGAAATCTGAAACCCAAAAGGTCTTCTACAATTTTGTCAAAGAAATTCAGAATGAATTAGATAGTTCAGTGGTCAAAATCAGAAGTCACCAAGGAACTGAATTCCAATCTGAAAGTATTACAAGGCTGTGTGAAGAATTTGGGATTCTTCAGGAATGCTCCACACCTATAACACCTCAGCAAAATGGCATTGCTGAGAGAAAGAATAGGACATTGATTGTCACAACCCGCATTTTCTCAACGAAGAAATCGTATCAGAGCAAGAGAAAACATGTGTCGTGATGCCACGTCGTGCAGGGGATAACTGCACACGCTCAGGCAAAACTCTAGACCTTAGATTTTAAGGAAAATCGTTGATTAAATATGAAAGAAAATCAGTTATATTGAATGGTCGTATCCCTCAGCATGGTGGATCAGCTAGTCCACAGTTTAAATTATATCTAAACGCAGCAGAAAATACTTTGGTTCAATTAAGATGACACCCTAATGAGCATAAGTGTCCCCGGGGGATGACTCAGGGTATGTACGACTCTAAGGTGAGTATAGTATGTATGAAAGATAGTGTTGTACGCTGAGGAAAAATAGTGTCTTTGTTTTAGAAACATGTTATGCATGAGGTACATATAATAATGCTTTTAGGTTTTAAAATATCTAACATGCAACCTAGCATAAATCCTTCCCAGAAGCAAGTAACCAATGACAAATAGGCAAAAACAACAGTTTAAATTCATACCCAGCATCGCAAGAAGCCACTAGTGGGCGTCAACAACCTGACACGAACCCACTGGCGAGTGTGAATGTTTATACAAAAAAGTAAAGAACTACCTCACAAAAATCGGAAATCAGCTATCTCAGCTACCCACGAGGCCACCAAGAAGCCCCTCCAAAAGAACTAGCCGCTGAACTGCCTACAACCTGGACCTGAGGCATTCAAGAAAAGAACACCTCAGCAAGGAAATAATCAAAAGCGAAATAGAGCAATAGGTTAATGAGCAAATAAGAAGAAGGGTTTACCAACCCGGCAACAAACTGCTATAAGCAAAAGAAAAGGGGGTGACAGTAAGAAGAGAGTACTGTCTAAAGCACAGCGGAGCACACCAAATGCGAGCACCATTATGCCCTACCAAAAGAGTCTGCAACAGCAACCAGACATATACATATATGCCAAAAGAAAAGAAAGCATAAACAGGAAAGGGACTAACAGTCCTAACACGTGGGTAAGTGGCAGTGGTCAAAACATGGATCTGAATACGTAACCATAATCAGGTCCAAAAAGGGCTAAGGGGTCAAACAGTGGCAGATTTAGGGTCCCACACACACTAACCCAAACCGGGGCAAAAAGGTGGTGGCCACAGCTCTCCACATAAAACCACCCATCCAGAGGCCACCAAAACTCCACCACCTGCCACAACCCAAGAGTCGACATGCAGAAACTAACCGAACACCCAATGCCCCCCTAGGGAAAAGGTCATACTAACAATCCTAAGAAACACACGAACCCAAGGCAAGAATGTCGGGACCAACCGACGCGGCCTTGCACGCCTAACCCGAACCAACCCCGAGTCTTTCTGACCCCAAAACAAGCGCAGCACCCAGTGTCGACACGATATGTCAACACCACGACAAGCCGGTGTCGACACAAGGTGTCGGCACCACTGCGGCTGGTGTCGACACCAAGTGTCGACACCTCTGCTGCTGGTGTCGACACCAAGTGTCGACACTACAGCTGCTGGTATCGACACCAAGTGTCGACACCCCCTGCTGCTGGTGTCGACACCAAGTGTCGACACCACAGCTGCTGGTGTCGACATTAAGTGTCGACACCCCCTGCTGCTGGTGTCGACACCAAGTGGCGACACCACAGCTGCTGGTGTCGACACTAAGTGTCGACACCCCCTGCTGCTGGTGTCGACACCAAGTGTCGACACCACAGCTGCTGGTGTCGACACTAAGTGTCGACACCCCCTGCTGCCGGTGTCGACACCAAGTGTCGACACCACAGCTGCTGGTGTCGACACCAAGTGTCGACACCCCCTGCTGCCGGTGTCAACACCAAGTGTCGACACCACAGCTGCTGGTGTCGACACCAAGTATTGACACCCCCTGCTGCTGGTGTCGACACCAAGTGTCGACACCACAGCTGCTGGTGTCGACACCCCCTGCTGTTGGTGTCGACACCAAGTGTCGACACCACAGCTGCTGGTGTCGACACCAAGTGTCGACACCACTGCTGGCCGGTGTCGACACAAAGGTGTCGACACCCCGACTGGCCACCAGCGCCAAACCCAGCAAACAACAAAAACAATAACAAGGCCTCTCTCTCTAGAGTTCCATCATCCATCGGCAATAGCAACTACTTGACCTAAACCGAACCAAATCTGACCCTAATAAACACAATCCCTCAGGAAATCTGAGATTTAACGGGAACTTTTCTACACTAGCCACGGTATGATCGGGAACGAACCCTAACGTACACCTAAGATCTAAGCAGGAAAGAGATAAAATTTAAACAAAAGAAGACAAAGCACAACTATGGCAAGGATGAGGGAACATCACTTGCCTCAATACCAGAAAAACTTGGTCGGCGGCCTCCCCCACTCTCGGATCTAGCCGCAGAGCAGCAAGCTGAGGAGCAGAAAGAATGCAGATCCAGGCGAGGGCAGTCCAGATCAACTCTCGAAATCGAATTTCGACCACTAAATCTCCAGGAATCGGCGTCCGAAGGCTAGGGTAGTCCGGCGGTTCTCTTCCTCTCGCACAGGCGGCGGCTTCTTCCAAGCAGAGAAAAAGAAAAGAAACAAATGAACCGAGCCCTAATTCTAACCTAAGGCTATATATATATACATCAGGTTTAATAATAAACAATCGATACATATTAATTACTTACACGCAATATCAAAATGACACGAGACCCGAAACATCTCAGAAAATGACGAAATTCGCATCGCAGCTAAAAATCCACGCTACGAACACAAATGCGAAGTCGAAATTAGCATTCGACGAACAAAACTCGAGATATCACCACCCGAAGCCAAAACACAAGCATTCCCTAAGAGGCCCAACCGAGTCATCAAACAGACTCTGGCTAGCTTGGGAATCTTGCTAACAGGATACAAACGGGCTACACATGGAACCCTAAGAGCTAAGACCATGCTCTACAATGGCAAAAAGCCGGAAATAAGCCATCGTAACGCCAGCCAAAGATCAAACAAAACATAGAAAAACCGGGGGTGTTACAGCCACTCCCCCTAAAAGAAAGTTTCGCCTCGAAACTTTACTCACAACACTCCTATAAAGAAGTAGAGAGAAAGAGCCAGGAAAGGGCTATATAATAACACAGAGCATACCAGGCACAAGATCAGGGAAACAGATGAGGGTGAGCCTCCCTCATAGCCGACTCCAACTCCCAAGTCGCGCTTTCCACATCCTGATTTCTCCATAAAACTTTAACCATATGAATAGTCTTCTTCCACAATGCCCGAACTTGAGAATCCAAAATGCGGACAGGCACCTCCACATAAGAAAGATTCGGCTCCAACTGAGGCATAGAATCCAACACCTGCCTGCCATTTATCACACATTTCCGCAGCTGACTGACGTGAAAGACATCATGCACGCTAGGGAAATTTGCGGGCAAAGCCAGCCTGTAGGCTGATACCCCAATCCGCTCAACAATCGGAAACGGCCACACGTACCTCGGGTCCAACTTCCTGTTCTTGCCAAATCGCTTGACTCCGATCAACGGTGAGACCTTTAAGAACACCAAGTCCCCCACAACAAATTTCAAGTCTGATCTACGCCGATTGGCGTTCTTCTCATACCTCTCCAGGGCTATCCGAAGCTTTTTCTGAATAAGCTTCACAGCGGTTTCCATCTTCTCGAGCGCTTCTGGACCCAACAAAGGTCCCTCTCCAAGCTCAGCCCAAAACAAGGGAGTCCTGCAGCGCCTCCCGTACAAAGCTTCAAAAGGAGCCATTTGCAAGCTTTCTTGATAACTGTTGTTATACGCGAATTCCATAAGCCGCAAGCGCTCGTCCCACGCTCCTCCGTGGTCCAGAATATAGCATCTGATCATATCTTCCACAATCTGATTTACTCGCTCCGTCTGACCGTTGGTCTGCGGATGATAAGCCGTGGAATATCTCAAATCTGTACCCAACCCCTCTTGGAGGCTCTTCCAAAAATGAGACGTGAACCTCGAGTCTCGATCCAATATGATACTGACGGGTACACCATGCAATCTGACAACCTCTTCCAGATACAGCTCGGCTATCTTCCTCATCGGATAATCGATCTTAAATGGTACGAAATGAGCGCTCTTTGTCAATCTGTCTACGATTACCCAGACCAAATCATGCTCCTTAGGAGATCTCGATAAGCCGGTAATGAAATCCATCGAGATACTCTCCCACTTCCACATCGGAATCTCCAAGGGAGCCAGCTTGCCACCAGGCCTCCCATGGTCGGCTTTCACGCGCCTGCAAGTGAAACACTCTGAAACAAATCTGGCTATGTCCTTCTTCATCCTGTTTTAAATCATACCACTGGATGGTAGGAAATACTAGATCCGTGGGCTTCTCCACACACCACATCCCAATCCAAGCGCGGGGATGCAAAACCTGCCACGATACTTAGGTACCCGCATCGTCTATGGAGAAATATGATACCTTTTTCATCGAAGATTGGTCGGGATCGTCCTTCTGACCTTGTAAGCGAAATCCACGAAGGTTATGATGCCAAGTACTCTGGAATCACAGCTTCCCACAGAAATGGCCTCAACAGACTCTTCCGCTAGACACCGTGGAGAGATTGAAAATCTTACCTGCTTCCGACTCAGGGCACACACCACATTTGCCTTCCGGATGATACGGATTTCAACATCATATATCTCCAAGCGCTGGGGATTCAATTCTTTCTGATGAAGACATACTTCAACTCTTAACCTGAAAATCCACTGCGCGCCATATAGATGCCTACAATTTCAGTCAAGATCACAGTGCAAACCAGGTCATGCGTAGGGTAATTCCTCTCATGAGTCTAGCTGCCTGGCAATCACCTTCCCGCCCTGCATCAAAACGCAGCCCATCCGACTGCGACGCATCCACATATATATCATACTCATACCCTCAGGCAAAGACAAAATTGGAGCCGAACATAGCCTTATTTTTAGTTCCTCAAAGCCTTCTCACACTTACATCGCATAAAAAGGCTACATTCTTCTGCGTCAACTTGGTCAACGGCGCGGACAAGGTAGAGAAGCCTTCTACAAATCTTCTATAATAGCCAGCCAAACCCAAGAAGCTTCTGATCTCCTTGGGAGTGACAGGTCTCGCCCATTCCATAACAGCAGCGATCTTTTCTGGGTCCACCGATATTCCCTCCTTATTAACCACATGGCCTAGAAAAGAAACTTGAGGCAACCAAAATTCACATTTTCTCAGCTTGGCGTATAACTTATGGTCTCTCAGAGTCTCCAAGACCAGTCGCAAATGTCGAGCATGCTCCTCCGCATCTTTAGAATACACCAAAACGTCATCTATAAAAACAATTACAAACTTATCTAGAAAGTCCTTGAAAACTCTGTTCATCAAATCCATAAAAGCTGAGGGCGCATTAGTCAAACCAAAAGACATATCCAAAAGCTCAAAATGCCCATGACGAGAGCGGAACGCCATCCGCGGAACATCTGACTCCCGAATCCTCAACTGGTGATAGCCCGAACGAAGATCTATCTTGGAAAACACGGCACTACCACGCAGTTGGTCAAACAAATCGTCGATTCGCGGCAAAGGGTACCTGTTCTTAATAGTAACCTTGTTCAGCTCTCTATAGTCGATGCATAACCTCATCGACCCATCTTTCTTTTTAACGAACAGCACTGGTGCACCCCAAGGCGAAGAACTCGGCCTTATGAAACCTTTTGCCAACAACTCATCCAGCTGAATTCGCAACTCTTCCAGCTCTCGCGGGGCCATCCGGTACGGCGCCTTTACGATAGGACGCGTGCCTGGCTCCAAATCTATCACAAACTCGACATCAAGATCGGGTGGAAGACCAGGAAGATCGTCAGGAAACACATCAGAGAAGTCACACACCACAGGAATCTCTTTCAAACGGGGCACACTAACAATCGACCCTACCAGAGAAACCACACAGGCAAAACAGCCAGAAACAAGTAACTTCCGAGCACGCACCACAGAAATGATTAGAGACTCCTGGAGGGAATATCCATAAACAATCCCTGGCTGAACGTTGTCTTTGACGAAGTCCAAGCGCTTACCCTTGCACTGGATCACAGCATCGTACCTTGACAACCAGTCCATGCCCAAAATAACATCGAAGGCCTCCAGGTCAATCACCTTCAGATCTGCCTTGGCTAGAAAATCTCCCAGCAAAATCGGACAGTTGAGGACACCCAGGTCCGTAACCACAGAGTCACCGGAGGGAAACTTAACGCAGAAGGCACCACCAACACGATCTAGGCCCAAACCGAACCGCTCCATGAAGGCTCTAGCCACAAACGAGTGGGTAGCGCAGGAATCGAAGAGAACGCGCGCCCAGCGGCTCTTTACCTTAAATCGTCCTACGAATTGCACACGCATCTAAGGCAACAAGCGCTAAAACGAAAACTACCACAAAAAAGGGAACATAACGAAACGACTGGGGAGGAGTCGAACCTGAGATAACCTGGGTCGAAGTCTTCGCTTTGTCTGCCGAAAGCACATTCAGCTTCCACTTTCCTTTATCCATTTGTTGAGGCGGTGACAAAGCCTGGAGGGTAACTGGCTGCAGAATAGGCTTGGTCTGAGGGCACCTTGTCTTGATATGACCCTTCTGGCCGCACTGAAAACAGACCTTATCTTTTAACCAATAATGGGCATCGTCATGCCCCTTCCTTCCACACAAGACACACACCAAGTCTCCCCTGGAAACACACTAAATCGCGTGCACCTGTTCCTTCTTCTGCGCTCCCAACCTCTAGAAACACTTCTCAAAGGTGTGTCCTGGCCGGCCACAAAAGCTACAAATCTCTTTGATCTTCTTTCTCGAGATAGCATCTGGCTCCTAAGGGCTCTTCCCTCCACCGGACTTCCGCTTATCCTTCCTCAACTGCTGGCCTCTATTCTTGGCATTCTCAATGGCCTCAACCCTCAAGGCAGCTTCAAACACGCTGGCATAACTGACTGCTTCATAGGCATTCTCTAACTGCTGAATGTCGCTTCTTAGTCCACCCAGAAATCGCTTAACTCGGTCTGCCTCAAAACTCACCAGACCCGGAGCAAACTGACTCAACTTACTAAACTCAATCTCATACTCACTAACCGTGAGTTTCCTCTGCTTTAAATGAAGAAAGTCATTCATCAGCCGGTCCCGCTCGACTGAAGGCAGAAACTTACTTAACAACATCACCTTAAATGACTCCCAAGTGCAACCTGCCACTAAGCTCTCTTTCTCCCTCAGCCACCAATTCTTTGCTAAGCCCTTGAGCTGGTAGGTAGCGAGCATCACTCTCTGATCGTCCGTAATCCCTGAGTAAGAGAACATCTCCTCAATGGTAATCAGCCAGTCATCCAAAATCATGAAATCTGCTTGCCCATCATAGGTAGGGGGTCTCAGCCGCTGAAACTGGGATATGAACGTCATCTCCGGGGGCACCACAACCAAAGGCACGGGAGGAGCAGGAGGGGCAGGAACAGCTACCCCCTCAGCGGGGTCCTGATCTCTCGGGGCCTGTCCCTCCACCAATGCTACAAGGGACTGAATCTGAGCCTGCATATCCACTACCTGCCTCGATAACACCTCATTACTCTGCTGCAGGCTTTCTACCAACGCATCGCTCTGCTCTCCTGACATCTCACCATTGGATTGGGGGGTCGATCTCATCGCAGGACGTCTCGCCATCCTAAAATCACACAAGCTTTAGACAAAACCTAGCCCATCAGCTAGAACAAAACTACCCGATATAGACAACCACACTTGAATATGAACTTCAACTGCAAAAACTTGCTCTGGGAGTTGTTTTGACCATGATGATATTATGCTTAACCTAAGATGGTTCACCACCATCATACTAACTCATGTGCCTAAACCATGAATGCATGTATTTGTATTCTCTTTGACTCAAAACCATGCATGTACATATGTCATCCTGCAAATCTTTAGCTTGGCACGTTGTGCTTATGAAAATTTATGCTATGCATGATGTGCTATGCATTCTGAAAAGGGCCTTAGTGCATGCCATGGGCGGCGTACACATGAAAATGTTATGCATCCCATACTACAAAACATTCCCATGCAACGAAAAAGAAAATGTGCTAGCCGCATTCATATGGTGAGGTTATGCATCCCATACTACATAACCCTCACATGTTGCCTCGTATGGTGGATCCATATACAAACACATATTATGCATCCCATACTACATAATATGCCCCGTATACTTCTTTATGCTAATGAGTGTAGTGTTCGTGCTTTAGCCAAGACGTGCTGATGACATATCAGTGTGTGTATGGTATGACGCTAACCACTAAAGCATACAAGGGAAAGGTTGCGCGACCATTTGTCAAGCAACCTCCCTCTCATACCAACTGTCACAACCCGCATTTTCTCAACGAAGAAATCGTATCAGAGCAAGAGAAAACACGTGTCGTGATGACACGTCGTGTAGGGGATAACTGCACACGCTCAGGCAAAACTCTAGACCTTAGATTTTAAGGAAAATCGTTGATTAAATATGAAAGAAAATCAGTTATGTTGAATGGCCGTATCCCTCGGCACGGTGGATCAGCTAGTCCACAGTTTAAATTATATCTAAACGCAGCAGAAAATACTTTGGTTCAATTAAGATGATACCCTAATGAGCATAAGTGTCCCCGAGGGATGACTCATGGTATGCACGACTCTAAGGTAAGTATAGTATGTATGAAAGATAGTGTTGTACGCTGAGGAAAAATAGTGTCTTTGTTTTAGAAACATGTTATGCATGAGGTACATATAATAATGCTTTTAGGTTTTAAAATATCTAACATGCAACCTAGCATAAATCATTCCCAGAAGCAAGTAACCAACAACAAATAGGCAAAAACAGCAGTTTAAATTCATACCCAGCATCGCAAGAAGCCACCAGTGGGCGTCAAAAACCTGACACGAACCCACTAGCGAGTGTGCATGTCTATACAGAAAAGTAAAGAACTACCTCACAAAAATCGGAAATCAGCTATCTCAGCTACCCAAGAGGCCACCAACAAGCCCCTCCAAAAGAACTAGCCGCTGAACTGGCTACAACCTGTACCTGAGGCATTCAAGAAAAGAACACCTCAGCAAGGAAATAATCAAAAGCGAAATAGAGTAATAGGTTAAGGAGCAAATAAGAAGAAGGGTTTACCAACCCGGCAACAAACTGCTATAAGCAAAAGAAAAGGGGGTGACAGTAAGAAGAGAGTACTGTCTAAAGCACAGCGGAGCACACCAAATGCGAGCAATAAAACCATTATGCCCTACCAAAAGAGTCTGCAACAGCAACCAGACATATACATATATGCCAAAAGAAAAGAAAGCATAAACAGGAAAGGGACTAACAGTCCTAACATGTGGGTAAGTGGCAGTGGTCAAAATATGGATCTGAATACGTAACCATAATCAGGTCCAAAAAGGGCTAAGGGGTCAAACAGTGGCAGCTTTAGGGTCCCACACACACCCACCCAAACCGGGGCAAAAAGGCGGTGGCCACAGCTCTCCACATAAAACCACCCCTCCAGAGGCCACCAAAACTCCACCACCTGCCACAACCCAAGAGTCGACATGCAGAAACTAGCCGAACACCCAATGCCCCCCCTAGGGAAAAGGTCATACTAACAATCCTAAGAAACACACGAACCCAAGGCAAGAACGTCGGGACCAACGACGCTGCCTTGCACGCCTAACCCAAACCAACCCGCGAGTCTTTCTGACCCCAAAACAAGCGCAGTACCCAGTGTCGACACGATATGTCGACACCACGACAAGCCGGTGTCGACACAAGGTGTCGGCACCACTGCGGCTGGTGTCGACACCTCTGCTGCTGGTGTCGACATCAAGTGTCGACACCACAGCTGCTGGTGTCGACACCAAGTGTCGACACCCCCTGATGCTGGTGTCGACACCAAGTGTAGACACCACAGCTACTTGTGTCAACACCAAGTGTCGACACCCCCTGCTGCTGGTGTCGACACCAAGTGTCGACACCACAGTTGCTGGTGTCGACACCAAGTATCGACACCCCCTGCTGCAGGTGTCGACACCAAGTGTCGACACCACAGCTGTTGGTGTCGAAACCAAGTGTCGACCCCCTGCTGCTGGTGTCAGCAAGTTTCGACACCACAGCTAATGGTGTCGACACCAAGTGTCGACACCCCCTGCTGTTGGTGTCGACACCAAGTGTCGACACCACAGCTGCTAGTGTCGACACCACTGCTGGCCGGTGTCGACACAAAGGTGTCGACACCCCGACTGGCCACCGGCGCCAAAAACTGCATTCCATATGCTCAATAGGGCTTCCATCACCAAAAGCCACAAAAAGACACCCTATGAGGTTATGAAGGGCAGAAAAACCAAACTTATCCTATTTCAGGATCTTTGGTTGCAAGTGTTATGTGCTTAACAATGGCAAATCTCACCTAACTAAGTTTGCTGCAAAATCAAAAGATGGATATTTGTTGGGTACAACAATAATGGTAAGGCTTATAGGGCCTACAATTTGGCTACTCAAGTCGTAGAAGAGTCAGTTCATGTCATCTTTGATGAAACTAGACTTATTAACAGTGAGTTGCCAAGTAGTTCTTGTAGCTCCATAGGTATACAGGAGAAGATGGACCAGCTTACTATCAGAGAAGATCCAATTGCAAAGCAGGATGTGGAAAATGGTAGTTGCTGTCCCAGGGGAGTACAAGACACTCAAGATGCTGATGAAGACCATGAGGTACAGCATAATGAAGAGATTGGAGAAGGTCAAACTGCTAATAGATTACCTCCAGCAGTTAGACAGTTGAAGGATCATGCTGCACACCAGATTATTGGTGATCCAAGACAAGGAGTACAAACAAGGAGCAGGAACTTAAACACAGTTCTTTGCTCTAGCTTCTTATCTCAAGTTGAACCCAAGAGATTTGAAGAAGCAATACAAGACCCTCACTGGATTGATGCTATGTAGGAGGAGTTAAATCAATTCAAAAGGTGCAAGGTCTGGGATTTGGTTCCAAAACCAAAAGGCCACAATGTCATAGGGACAAAGTGGATCTATAGAAACAAGCTTGATGACAGTGGGATCATAGTGAAGAACAAGGCAAGACTAGTTGCCAAAGGATATAGACAGGAGGAGGGCATAGACTTTGATCAGACTTTTGCTCCAGTGGCTAGGTTGGAAGCTATCAGGCTATTCCTAGCCTATGCAGCATATCAAGGCTTCAAAGTGTTCCAGATAGATGTTAAGTCTGCATTCTTAAATGGAGACTTATAATAGGAGGTCTATGTAGAGCAGCCCTCAGGTTTTGTTGATCCACTCAATCCTACTTATGTCTATAGACTTAGGAAAGCTTTGTATGGGTTGAAACAAGCCCCAAGGGCTTGGTATGAAACCCTGTCTACTTTCCTCATTGAGAACAAATTCTCAAGGGGGAAAATAGATATGACTCTATTCCTTAGGGAATCCAATGGAAAGATTATCCTAGTCCAAATATATGTTGATGATATAATATTTGGTTCTACTGAGAATAACCTTTGTAGAAAGTTTGCAAAACTTATGCAAGGGAAATTTGAAATGAGCAGTATAGGAGAACTTAAGTTCTTCTTGGGTCTCCATGTAAGACAGACTGATGATGGCTTGTCCATATCCCAGTCTAAGTTCACCCAGGAGTTAATTAAGAAATATGGTATGAAGTCATCCACTACCATTAGAACTCCAATGGGGACAAGTGTATCTCTTAGCAAAGATGATGGAAGGAAACCTGTAGATGAAACTTAGTATAGAGGAATAGTTGGCTCCCTCCTATATCTGACTGCTAGTAGACCAGATATCATGTATGCTACATGTGTCTGTGCTAGATACCAATCCTGCCCTAAAGAATCTCATCTTACTGCTGTTAAAAGGATTTTGAGATATCTTAAGGGCAACCCTAATTTAGGCCTTTGCTATCCTAGGAATAGAGATTTTCTACTAATGGGCTATTCAGATGCAGACTTTGCAGGTTGCAAAGTAGATAGGAAAAGTACAACAGGCACCTGTCAATTTCTAGGAGGAAGATTGGTGTCTTGGAGCTGTAAGAAGCAGACCAGTGTGGCAATTTCTATAGCTGAGTCTAAGTATGTTGCTACAGGAAGTTGTTGTGCACAACTGTTGTGGATAAAACATCAGTTAGAAGATTATGGTAATCAGGTAAGTAGAACTCCATTATTATGTGATTCTACTAATGCTATTTCTATTGCTCATAATCTTGTTTCTCATAGTAGAACAAAGCATATAGAAATAAGATACCATTTTCTTAGAGATCATGTAGAGAAATAAGATATCTCTTTAGAATTTGTTAGTACTGATTTACAACTAGCTGACATGTTTACTAAGCATTTAGATGAAACAAAATTCAACAATTTCAAAATTGAAATAGGTATGTTGAACATAAATTAGTTTAACAAATTTGGCTATGTAAAATTGTGTCGACATCAGAAGTTGTCTATGTCGACACATATTAGTTGGTGTCGACATTCCAAGAAAGTGGTGTCGACACATCTATAAAATTGGTGTCGACATTCCATGAATGTGGTTTCGACACATCTAGAGAATCGGTGTCAACACTTCAGAGAAGTGGTGTCGACACATCCAGAAGTGGTGTCGACACTTAGAGTAAACAGGCAGATTTCATCGAGCACAGATTCGTCGACCTCAGATCGTCAAACTCGACTAAGTCTAACAGAATTGATGTCGAGACATTAGAAGTCTGTGTCGACACATTTCAACTGTGTCGACACATTTAGAGTATTTTGACGCGACTTTTGACCTTCATTCTTTAGAAGGGTATAAATAGGTCAACAAGAAACCCTGTCGACACACTCTCCATATTTTCGAGACCAAAACCCTGTGTCGACAACTTCTCTCTTCTTAATCCAAGCTTTCATTCAACCCCAATGGCGCCAAAGCTAGAAGATAGTGTCAACGAAGGCTATGAGTTGGTACGCAGCGCCTTTGATAATGCGGAACCCGAAATTAAAGCAGTAGTAACCCTAATTGCTGAAAATGGGTTGGAATTTCTGGTATCTGAACCAACAAAGTTATGGAAGAAAGAATTTCTGGAATTCTATGGCGCAACTACTATAGATTCAACTGGACTTAAGATCAAATCTATAGGTCAAGGAGCTAAAGTTAAACTTACTTTGAAGAGCTTGAGGAAAACTCTTCAACTTCCAAGAACTCAAGAAGAGGAAGAAGTACCCTCAACAAAGACTAGGGCAGGACTTCAATGGTGTGGATTGGATCCCACCTTGAAGATTGGATAAGCAATGAATAGAAAAAGAATGAATCTACAAGGCAAATTCCTTTCAGAAGTGGTTGGCAAAGTCATTCCCTGCAAGCCAGGGGGACATGATAGGATTTCAGCCTATATGTTCATCCCGATGACCAGGATTATCTACAGACTAAACACATATTGGTCAGCAGTAATTTTTGAGAAGATTAAGGAAAGTATTAAGAAGCCAAATCTGGGAAGAATTATGAGTCTGTACTTGGCTAGAACAATTCCTGAAGTCATGGAACAAACTGCTGGTTCAAAGATCAACCATATGAGGAGAATGGATATCAGGATAATATCCAGGTGGGAGAGGGTCCTAACTAAGGATATGCCTGATGACGAGAGACAAGAGATTCCTGAAAAATCTACTGCACAAGATATTGCAGATAGTGCTCAGGTGCAAGGGGAGCCTCATCTTGAGGAAGAGTCAACACACTTAGAAAGTGAAATGGTTACACAAACTATACTTGAGGTAATCCAAGAAATCAATCAATCAATTTTCATTAATAAGAATGAAACAAAAACTGTGTCTTTGGATGATGCTGACCATAACACAAAACTAGACAGTCAAGCACAAGATGTTATCATGGAGGATACATCTATAGCTGCAGATGCTCCTGAGTTGGTGGTGCCTCAAGTCCCTAGTCAACAAGAGTTCACCCTTGAAGAGTTGTTCCCTGATATAGGGCAAACTGAATTTGAGGGGGAGAAAGCAGAAATTGAGGGGGAGCCAATTAACATTGAGGGGGAGCAAGTAAGTCTTGAGAAGGAGGAGCAAGGGACTCAAGGGGAGCTACCTAGGACTGAATAGGAATTGCCTCCTAGTCCTAAGGAAAGAGTTGATATAGCCAGTACCTCAGCTTCTGAAGAGGAAGCAAAAATTCAAGCTAAGAAGAGAAAACTGATGGTTTTCAAAAGAAGGAGCCAAAGCTATAAGAGGGCATTGCAAACTGCTCCACAATCTGCCCCAGCAACTGATTATTGTTCCTTGTTGATCTCTTTGCAAGTAAAGTTAGATGAACAAATGATTGCCATGGAGAAATATATGGATGAGACTCATAAAGATCTACAATTTTCCTTGGCTCAAGATATTAAATCTATAAGATTTGAAGTAAATCAGAATAAGAAGGAAATGATTGATTGTTTCCACAAAGGTGGCAATGCTGTGTATTTCCTAGCAACACATCAAGAAAAAATCAAGACTCAAGTTGATGAAATAGCTATTAAGAAAGGCTATGTCCTAGATAATCAACTTAGAATGAATGATAATCTGACAGAATCACATAATGTGATTGTTACAGAAATGAAGAATATTGTTACTGCCCAGACTGAAGCAAGGGCTAAAACCAAGGCAGATTTTGATAAGCAATTACAGGAAGGCCTAGCTGCTGTACAAACAGCTATTAAGCAATCTCAAAAGACCATTTCTGCTCAGCTACTGAAGCTAAAGTCATTTTATAAGGATGGTGTAAATTATCTAGATGAACAGGTAAGATTTCAAAAAGATGACCTCAGGGATCATATTGCAAGAGAAGTCATAAAGGGGGAGAGAGTATTAGTCAAAGTAGGCTCAGATCATGCTAAATGGATATCTAATAGCATCAGAGCCACACTTTGATATCCAACCCTCTGTGATGATGATAATGTAGCTGAGTCAGGTGTTCATCCTGCTTATTTTGGAGGTGACCAACCTGAAGTTACTCAGGTCATTTACTCTCCAGTAGATTTTGAAATGATTCACCAAGAAGTACAGTCCATGTACAGCCCTCTAGAGGGTGGTAAAAATATTATTATTGAGAAAGTGGACATGTTAGGGGATGACAAGGATGCTCAGAAGGAAGCTCTATTGTCTAAGAAAAAGTTCAGAGAACAGGCTGAGTTGAAGCCTGATTTTGAGCAGTGGAGCCCTACTTCCAGAAATATTATATTGACTGCTTGGAAAGCTGTGAAGGACAAGACCCATAATAGGGGCAAATGGTACACTGAGCAAGAATGGCAAAAACATGAAGCTAGACAGGAAGCCATTCTATAGTATAGAAGAAAGGCAAAAGCTGGGAAGCTACCTCCTAATGCTCAGGAGCCTAGCAAATATTTCCCTAAGCCTTTTCATTATATTGAAAGACAGAGAATTAGGGCTGAAGAACAAAAGAAGAAAGATCTGAAGCTCAAAAAGCCAGCTGAAGATACAGATGCTCCAGTACAAGCCAAGATCCAATCAGGCAAAGGCATAGTCATCAAGAAGCCAGACCAGCCTTAGGATAGATTTACTAGATTTTACAACTTTGTAAATTTTAGTGTTAAAAATCTATGTAAACTATTGCTAAAGAAACTTTTGAAAGTTGAAACAAAACAATGATTGATACTCATTGTGTTAGCATTATTATTCTATGATGATATCTTATATATGTTTTGTTTAAAAGTTACCATGTCATGAAATTTTCTTATACATCATATTGTGTGTTTATTATGAATGGTGTATATCATTGACTAAGGGTTATGACATCTCCAAATAGGGGGATATTGTTGGGTACATTGGAAAATGTGTACCAGATTTGAAGAAGACTCACCTTACTCAATGATATGCATCAAGGTGTATTTGATGTTGTTTTGAGTTTATATGTGCAGGTTAAGAAAATGCAAGAATGTAGGAAAACGTTTCCAAGTCCATGAGTCGACACCGGAAGAAGCTGTGTCGACACTTATGAAGGCTTGTGTCGACACTGGAGAAAAGCTGTGTCGACACTTGGAGTTAATTGTGTCGACACTTGGAAAGGCTGTGTCGACACCTGAAGAAACTGTGTCGACATACAGAGGCAGTGTCGACACACAGAGAAGCATTGTCGACATCAACTATGTCGACACACAGAGGCAATGTCGACACAAAGAGGCTTTGTCGACATCAACTTTGTCGACACACAGAGGCAGTGTCGACACATAGAAGACTTTGTCGACATCAAATGTGTCGACACATAGGACTTGTGTCGACACATGGCAGAATTTCAACAAAGTCAATTTGTGTGAAGAAAAGAAGTGACTGTGTCGACACCACAGAACTAGTGTTGACACATTCTACAGAAGTTGTGTCGAGAAGCAGTGTCAACACCAAGGGAGTTGTGTCAACACCACCAAGGCTTGTGTCGACACTAAGTCTACTTGTGTCGAACATGATGAAGTTCAGTCTCGACACTTTACTAACAGAGACAGAGTTTCAAGAAGTGACTGGATGACTTGACAACTGCCATTACCAACCAGTCTACTGCAACTGTCAGTTCTGTCAGAATTTTGTTAGAAACTGGATCAGCTGGTTACCATGGAGGAAGTCTATATAAAGGCATTCTCCATCAACAGATAGAGTGATTGATTACAGAAGTAAAATACTAATACTGATATAGAATAAAAAAGGAAGTTGAAGAGAGAGAGCTCCATCTATTGAAGTGAAGAAAGGGACTTACATCAACAAGTTCCTCAAGTGCAGATCCTGAACCATCTGCCAAGTAGGATTCAGATTGAGATCTGAATTTCAAGAAAGAAGCTGATTGAAGATCAACTTCAAAGGAGTTCAACCGTACTGTGTTCAAATTCAAGAAACTTTGAAGAAAGCTAAGAGTGGTTGTTCTCTGCCATCAGATTCTTCCAAGAACTGATCAAGAAGCCATCCATCCTTTCTCTCTCTACCAGGGTGGTGGTAAAATACATGGTTAAATCTATTTTCTGTATGATCTTTTTAAGATCTGAGCTGTAAGCCTGATTTATAAAGGCTTAGTTGTAGGAGATTTAGATCTCTGAGTGGTAGGCCTTGTTGAACGCTGAGGTAGGGCTGTGAGCCTGAGTTGTAGGAGATTGTTATCCTTGAGTTATAGGCCTTGTTGAAGGCTGAGGTAGGGCAGATTGCCTGAGCTATAGGAGTGTGGACTCACTCTGAGTTGTAGGAGCCTTGTTTGTGTTCTGAGCTACTATAAGATCTGAGGAACTGAGGTGAAGGAAAGAAGTTAGGCCGAATCTAGCACACTGCTAGATAGGCGAAGGGGGAAAGTGGATGTACCCAGAACTTGGGGATCCACTATAAAACTATGTGCAATCTATGATTGTGCGATTCTGTGAATTCTGTGCTATGTTAGCTGTAGAATTAGTTGTTCCTGATTAATTAACTGAATAGATATTCTGCCTTAGAAGAAAAAGGAATTACACCTATTCACCCCCCCCTTTAGGTGTTTAGGAACTAACTCTTTCAGTTCATATTTTGTTGTGATTGCTTGTGTGCGGTCGCTAATGAGTGTGTCTTGTCCACCTTTAGGTGACACGAAGTGGAGCTGGGCCGTCGGAGCCCCAGCGTTCTGAAGAAAGTACGGAACCAGTCGAGGTGCCTACACCTCCACCATCTACTAAAACCATTCGATTAGTTGCTGAGGTTGTATTTACCATGATGCAAGGCCAGCCAGTTGGGCAGGCACAGCCGGTTTTGAGACCACAACATGTGGCGGCAAGTACAGAACCTGTTGCGGCTGTAGATCCTCGAGAGGCTGAATGGCGGTTGACGCGGTTTATGAGTTTTCATCTGCCTACATTTTCGGGAGCACGATCTCCTACGCAGGCTGTGGATTGGCTATCGCGCATCAAGAGGATTATGACGGCGATTGGGTCGGAGGAACATCAGAAAGTTACCTTAGCTACCTTCCTACTTGAAGGAGAAGCGACATTATGGTGGGATGAGATGGAGTTGCATCACTTGGCGTGGAGACCGTTGACACAAGTGACCATGGAGGAATTCTCTCGACTCTTCCTGGCGAAGCACCTTCCCGTGGCACAACGTATAGCCATGGAGAATGAATTCCAAAGGCTGACGCAAGGTGACGACAGTGTTGAAGCATACCTGCATGAGTTTACTCGCTTGGGACGGTATGCGGGTTCAATAATTGCTGATGAGCAGTGGAAGACAAATCGGTTCTACGAAGGATTGTGGGACGAGCTGAGGTTCCTGCTTTCGAGTTTGGTGAACCAGGGCTTCCAGTCGTTAGTAGACACTGCGTGCGCGCTGGAGAAAGTCATGAAGAGGGTGCAGGGGAAGAGGGCCTTGGCTGTGACACAGCCAGAGTTCAAGATGCCCCGACCGGCATAGTAATTCTATAAGAAGAAGTGGGGCAAGAGGCCCAAGACGGTGGGGCAAGCACCTTCTTCAGTTGCCTCGGGAGCAACGTCGGGGGCCACCTCACAGTCGGAGACTCGTACATGTTTTACATGTCGACGGGTGGGGCACATCGCCCATGACTGTTGGGTGCCGCAAAAGAATCAAAAGAAGGTGGGAGCGTCATATGCTGAGAAGGGCGAAGCAGTGGTGGAATCCTCTACATCTCAGGAGCAGCCCCGGGTCTATAATATTGGCCTGCAGGAGGCCATTAAACAAAGTGACGTTGTCATAGGTACAAGTTTAGTTTTGAGTATTCTTTTGTTTGTATGCTTTGTTTATTGCATATGTGTATGTGGCTTGTGTGTAATGCGATTACCACAAGCTTTGTACTGATTCGGAACACGCTGGCACGAGACCTGTTTGATACGGGTGCGTCATATTCTTTTATGTCTCGAGAGTTTATAGCACTTCTTGGGATACCCAGTTGTGTAAAGGCAGATATCATCAGAGTGGTGTTGCCGAATAGGTGTATGATGCTTGCGGATCAAGCTTGCGATGTGGCAGTGCATATAGGAAGTTGGGATTTCTGTTTGATGGCATCTGTCTTACCGATATCGGAATTTGACGTGATATTTGAGATGGATTGGCTTGCGGAGCAGCATGACTTGATTGATTACCAATCCAAAGAGATCACGTTGGGCCATAATACCGAGCAGGAGACGAAGTTCGTGGGTATGCGAGGAGTTGGATGGATGTTGATGTCTGTACTCCAAGCTGTCAAAGCTGTTCGGAAGGGCGTGGAGGTATACGTCATGCTAATTCAGGCGGTAGAGCCGAAGGCCAGAGCGAGTGATGTTTCGATCGTATCGGAGTTTATAGATGTGTTTACCAAGGATCTCCTTGGGCTACCACCACAGCGAGAGATTGACTTCACGATAGAGCTGGTGCTAGGTGCGAAACCTGTGGCCCGCTTGCCATATCGCATTGCGCCAAAGGAGATGGCGGAGTTGAAAATCCAACTGTAAGAATTGCTGGAGCAGGGTTATATACGCCCAAGCATGTCACCTTGGAGCGCCCCTGTACTTTTTGTGAAAATAAAAGACGGGAGTTTGCGGTTGTGTATTGATTACCGTGAGCTGAACAAGCTGACTGAGAAGAACAAATATCCGATTTCCTGGATTGATGAGCTGTTTGATCAACTAGTGGGATAGACCGTCTATTCGAAGTTGGATTTGAAATCTGGTTATTACCAATTGAGAATCCTGGAAGGTGACATTCCCAAAACTGCATTTGGAACACGTTACGCGCACTACGAATTCACGGTGATGCCATTTGGACTATGTAATGCGCCCTCGGTGTTTATTTATTTGATGCACCATACGTTTCGAGAGTACCTGGATTTGTTCGTGATAGTGTTCATTGATGACATCCTGGTGTACTCGAAGTCGAAAGCTGAGCATGAAACCCACTTGCGATTGGTGTTGAACACGTTGAGGCAGAACAAGCTCTATGCAAAGTTCTTGAAGTGCAAGTTTTGGCTATCGTCAGTGGCTTTTATAGGCCATGTGGTGAGTGGAGTGGGCATAGCAGTGGATCCTACAAAGATAAGGGCCATAGAGGAGTGGTCGGTGTTGTCTTCAGTGGCCGAGGTCAGGAGCTTCCTTGGACTTGCAGGCTACTATCGAAGATTTGTTGAGAATTTCTCGCTGATCGCTTTACCATTAACCATGCTGACGAGAAAAGATCAGAAGTTCGTCTGGACACCAGAGTGCACACGAGCTTTTGAAGAGCTGCAGGTTCGGTTGACCATGGCGTTGGTGTTGTCTTCGTCATGTGGGACTGATGGATTTGTAATCTATAGTGATGCCTCAGGGAGCGGCTTAGGCTGCGTTCTTCTGCAGAATGGAAAGGTGATTGGTTATGGCTCACACCAGCTGAAGGTGCATGAGCAAAATTATCCCGTCCATGATTTAGAATTGGCGGCGGTAATTTTTGCACTAAAGCTGTGGAGACACTATCTTTATGGCGTGAAGGTGGAGATCTATACAGATTACAAGAGCCTAAAGTACCTATTGGAATAGAAGGACTTAAACATGCGACAACGAAGGTGGTTGGAGTTCCTCGGGGACTACACCTTTGAGATTCACTATACTCCCGGGAAGGGGAATGTTGTCGCGGATGCCTTGAGTTGGCGGACTCCGGCAAGAGCAGCTTGGTTGCAAAGGCATGATGAACGTCTTATCCAGGAGCTAGAAGCATTAAAGATTTCTTGTATTGACAAGAATTCCACCGCCAATGCATGTCTGAACTGGACGGAGGTGCAATGTGACCTTACAGACCGGATTCGACGAGCAACGGGGTTAGATGAAGATCTCTTCTGTTATGTTAAAGAGGGGCCAGAGAGCAAATTCTCCTGGAATGACGGTCTTTTGCGGAAAGAGAGCCGTTTGTGCGTCCCGAATGTGGGTAAATTGCGGGAAGAACTGATGTATGAAGCGCATTGTACAAAATATTGCATTCACCCCGGGAGCACGAAGATGTTCAATGATATGAAAAAGCTATTCTGGTTGCCAGGGCTAAAGAGAGATGTGGCTCTTTATGTGGCCAAATGCCAAATATGTGCGATGGTCAATGCGGAATGCCAAAAGCCGGGCGGTTATTTAAATTCACTACCGATTCCAGAGTTGAAGTTTGATGAAATTTCCATGGATTTCGTGCACGGGTTGCCGAGATCTCAGCGAGGGAATGATTCCATCTGGGTGATTGTCGACAGGCTAACGAAAGTAGCACATTTTCTCCCAAACAGGGGGATGATTCGGTTGAAAGTTTGGTAAAATTATATGTAGACCAGATTGTGCGGCTTCACGGTGTTCCTCGGAGCATCGTCAGTGATCGAGATGGGCGGTTCACATCCAATGATTGGAGGCTAGTTCACCAGTTGTTGGGAACGAAGTTGACATTCTGTACGGCCTTTCATCCCCAGGCAAATGGCCAAACTGATCGGAACAACAGAATGATGGAGGATATGCTCAGGATGTGCGCCCTAGACTTCGGAAAGAGATGGGAAGATCATCTCTACATGGTGGAGTTTGCCTACAATAACAGCTATAAGGCGAGCATCGGTATGGCGCCGTATAAGACTCTGTATGGACGGAAGTGTCGTACGCCTTTAGCTTGGATAGAGGCAGGCGAAGCCAGAGTGTATAACAGAAATGAAATCGATTAAGCGAATTCAACGATTCGTACTGTTTGGGAACGGCTATTGATCGCTAAAGATCGGCAAGCGAAATACTACAACGCCAAACACCAAAACATGGAGTTCGCGGTCGGCGACTTGATATACTTGAATATCAAACCCGTCAAAGGCGTATCCAGGATTCAATGATTGAAAAAGTTGAGTCCAAGATACCTTGGTCCATTTGAAGTGCTCAAGCGAGTTGGGGAAGTTGCGTATCGGCTAGCTCATTCGGCCGACTTCGGTGGATTGCATGATATATTTCATATCTCGGTTCTGCGAAAGTGTAACGCCCCGAAACTCAAAGGAGCAAAGGGGGACGTTTTGGGCCAGTTTGGGTTCTAGCAGAAGGCACACGGCCTGGGACACGGGCGTGTCCCAGGGCGTGTCAAGCTTGTGTCGACACTCAGTCGGGAAGTCGACACTTTGGTCTCGACAATGTGTCGATACTGGGCACATGGCCTGCGACACGGGCGTGTCGCAGGGCGTGTCGACCCGTGTCGAAACTTAGCCGCGAAGTCGACACTCTGCTTCGATGAAGTGTCGAGACATGGCACACGGACTACGACACGGGCGTGTCGCAGGGCGTGTCGACCCGTGTCAACACTCGTCCCGGGAAGTCGACACTTTGGTGTCGACAATGTGTCGAGACAAGGCACACGGCCTAGGACCCGTGCGTGTCCAAGGCCGTGTCATCAGGTCGACGATCTTTGCTCGACGAAGTGTCGAGACCGTGTACACGGCCTGGGGTACAGGCGTGTTGAGGTGATACGGGTAAGGACACGGGCGTGTCCTAGAACCCGTGCAGTGCTCGGGTTGATTTTGGGGAAAAATGATGAGGTACACGGCCGGCCACACGGCCGTGTCAGGTGGAATACGGGCGTATCAGCTCGAACACGGGCGTGTTCGATACCCGTGTGAGGTTCTAGGTGATTCGATTTTGACGGCGAATGAGGCACATGGACCTGGACACGGGCGTGTGCCAGGCCGTGTTCGGTCCAGATTGGGCATTTCAGTCCCGAATCAAAGCCGTTCGTTTCCTTATTTTGAGATCCAACGGCTGGGGTTGTTCCTAAAGGGATATACCCAGGATTGGACTTAGAAACCCTCACTTTTTCTTAAGTGTTATCTTTCTAAAACCTTAGAGAGAGAGGAGAGCCATGGGAGGAAGAAGGAGCTAGATCCCTCCATTGGAGGAGCTTCGAAGCTCCGAATCACGAGCCGACTCCGTATCCACGGAGGCAAAGCTAGTGCGGTGTTTTTCATCCGATTACTTTTCAATGGCGCCAAAGAGGAACGCTAGGGTAACGATCCTCATCTTGAGCATGAGTAGCTCTCTTTCTTTGCATAGGAAGTCCGCTCTCGCGAGTTTGCGGAGAGTTGGAGGCGTTCCTTCGGGTAGATATGTGAAGTCCCCATTGTTTAGAGTCCGTAAGCGAGAACAGACATAGGCATGATGTGTGAAGCCTACCCGGACATGTTGGTCTGGATCGGTGATGTTGCATTGCATAATGCCGGAGAAGACTCTGTGCTATTGGTTGTTTTTCGGGTTTTCTACGAGGTAGATTGCAGCAGGGAGCCTTGGGGACTAACCCAAAGGTGCACCCGGAAAACTGGGCGGATACGAGATCTTGCCAACTTGGTGGCTTGAGAGCCAACTTGAACATAACCGGGTTATGTGAATTGTGATGGATATGGGACTCGGCGGAAGTTTGACCCGCGCAAATGGCTTAAATTGTCGTTGCGATGTGAGCACGGGTTAGATGGAACCGTACCCGTTCTATGTCGTTCGGTTAAAGAGACCTAAAGGCACGTGGCACTTACCGTTGGCATAGATTAGGGTCTTTGGCGGTTGATGACTTAAATTGTCGTGACCCAGGCCAAGAAGACATATTGCTCATAGGTTTGGCCGTCCAAGTGGCGGTGGTGAGTCCGGAATGTCTATGGCTTTAATTGACGTGACATCGACCGGTTCACCGTGAATGTGCCCTGAGAGCACGGGACGTATGGCCGTGCGAGCCAACGTCTGTGATGAAATGGCTAAGTATATAAATTGCTCGCTTATGCTAATGAAATGCAGGGAAGGAGCATCGCCGCCCCGAGTTAGGGGCGGGATCGTTATAATTTGGTCAGCATTGCTGACCGTTGCCTTGTATTGCCACCGTGCGGTGGTTTGTTGCTTGCAGGTACAGCTGGACCAAGCGGTCAATAGCGGGCTAAAGCCCGAATGCGAAGCCGGCCCTTGAAGGCCTAATTGGAAGTGTTTACTGCTTTACTCATGTGTGACCGGCCTGCGTGCCGTGGTTTGTAAAACATGTAATTGGAAGTGAAACATTTTGTAAGGCCTTAAGGCTTATTTTGGCTATTTTGTATAACATTCCTATTTTGGTATTAGTGGACATTCATGCTCTAATGCTGGGTTCTTTATTGCAACTTTAATATAATGCTTCCGCTAGAATGCTCTGTGTAGGACGTTGAGATTGGTTGGATGGTTTCCATAAGTAACCACCCGGTCTGTCCGTGGCATACGGGTCGGGCCCCGGCCAGACCTACTGCTATATGTATGTGACGGATAGGGGGTGTTACAAATTGGTATCAGACTACTGGTTTTGGTCGGGCTTAAAGTGAATTCGTGGGCGAATTCTTTTTAAGGGGTGGTGAGCACGTTGTGTGCATCATCGTAATAACAGTAAAAAGAACCCATGAATGTCCACTTAGGAATGAAAATACTCGTGTTTGAGGAACCTACGTGTTCCTATAATTGCTGTTTGCAATTTATTTGGTCGCTTAACGGTGTTTTGTACCACTATCGGTGACCAGAAGTGGTGTTGGGCCGTCAGAACACCGAGTTTCTGAGGCTAGTAGTGCACCGGATGTTGCTCCTGCAACACCTCTGTCGGCTGAAAATATTCGATTGGTGGCTGAAGCGGTGTTGGCCGTGATAAATGCGCAGCCTGCAAGGCAAACGCAGCAGCCCGCTCCTGTGATGGAGCAAGAACCTCTTCAAGAGGCTGAGCCGAGGAGAGTGGAGCAAGTGGTTGTGGAACCGGTGGTGCCAAGGAGGGCTACTAAGAGGCAGCTTAAGCATGTAATGAGCTTTAACCCTCCGTTATTCTCAGGGTTGGGAACCCCATCTCAGGCTGAAGACTGGCTCTCCAGGGTGAAGAGAGTCATGACAGCAACGGAGACGGAGGAGTGGCAAATGACCACCATCGCTACGTTCCTTTTGGACGGTGAGCGAGGATGTGGTGGGAAGGATTGGAGCTGCACTTACTGAGAGGTAGGAAACTTGGTGATGTCTCGATGGAGGAGTTCTCGAGATTATTCTTGGCTAGATACCTCCCTTCGACGCAGAATATAGCGTTGGAGAATGTGTTCCTGAAGTTGGTACAGGGTGAGAGGAGCGTGGATGAATATCTCCACGAGTTTACTCGTCTGAGTCGTTATGCTAGCTCCACCATCATGGATGAGGAGCGCAAGACTAATCGCTTCTACGAAGGCTTGAGAGATGAGTTGAGATTACTACTCTCGGGGCCGATGACGCAGGGTTTCTTAACCTTGGTCAATACTGCCTGGTCCTTGGAGAAGGACATGAAGAATGTGCAAGCGAAGAAAGGCTTGGGTGATAGAAAATCTGAATTTAAAGTGCCGACTACTTCAAAGTCCGGCTATCGGAGGGCTTTCAAGAAGCATAGGACTTCGGGTCCAGCTCCTTCTGGTGCTTTTGGGGCGACTACGAGTCGGACCCCGGGCGCGTGTTTTACATGTGGAAAGACGGGGCACTTTGCCCGTGACTGTTGGAGCGGACGTCCTAAGTCCGAGAGGAAGCCGGGAGCTACTTATGAAGAGAAGGGAAAGGTGGTGGAGTCGACCGCATCCCATTATGCTCCGGCCCAACCAAGGGTCTATAATCTTGGCCAACAGGAGGCCATCAAACAAGCTGATGTGGTGACAGGTACGGTTTAATTTATAGCAAGCCAATTTCTTTAAATACTTGTTATGCACATGTTACCTTACCACTGCTTGTTTAGGATTTGTATATATTTGTGAAAATCCGGCACGAGCACTCTTCGATACGGGAGCTTCACACTCCTTCTTGTCTGAAGGATTTATATCACGCATCGGAGTCCCTTCTTCGATGGCAAAGGATAAGTTGGATGTGTTGTTGCCCAACGGATGTTCGATGCGAGCGTATAGGATCTGCGATGTTAAGATTCGTATTGGGGAGCAGGAGTTCGACCTGCGGGCGTCTTTACTTCCGTTGGTGGAGTTCGACGTCATATTTGGCATGGACTGGCTCTCGGAGTAGCAGGCCCATATAGATTGCGGTAGCAAGGAAGTCAAGCTGTGAGCGAGTCGTGAGACGACTTTTACGGGCTTAAAGGGGTCGAGCAAGACATTGATATCTGCTCTTCAGGTGGTGAAGGCGGTTCGTGCCGGTGCAGAACTGTTCTTTACACTAGTGGAGGTTGCAAAGCCGAAGCCCGCATTGGATTGTATTTCAGTGGTATCGGAATACCCTGATGTGTTCCCCGCAGATCTTCCTGGAGCCCCGCCTCAGCGGGAGATAGATTTTACGATCGAGCTAGTGCCAGGTGCAAAGCCTGTGTCACGATCTCCTTATCGGCTAGCGCCTAAGGAAATGGCGGAGCTGAAAGTTCAACTGCAAGAGTTGTTGGAGCAAGGGTATGTGCGCCCGAGTTCTTCGCCTTGGAGCGCACCGGTCCTCTTTGTTAAGAAGAAGACGGAAGCTTGAGGCTATGTATTGATTATAGGGAGCTCAACAAGTTGACGGAGAAGAACAAGTACCCGATCCCCCGGATTGATGATCTTTTTGATCAGTTAGTCGGGTCGACGGTGTACTCGAAGTTAGATCTCAAGGCTGGGTACTATCAGCTACGTATAAGGGAGAGTGATATCCCGAAGACAGCGTTTAGTACGAGATACGGGCATTATGAGTTTACGGTCATGCCGTTTGGGCTGACAAATGCGCCGTCGGTGTTCATGGATTTGATGAACAGGACTTTCAGGGAGTACTTGGACCATTTCGTGATCGTCTTCATCGACGATATTTTGGTGTACTCGCAAAGTGAGGAAGATCACTTCAAGCATCTTCATTTGGTGTTGGAGACGCTAAGAAGAAATCAGTTGTATGCCAAGTTCTCGAAGTGCGAGTTTTGGCTATCCTCAGTGGCATTCCTTGGGCATATAGTAAGTGGACAGGGTATTGCTGTGGATCCGGCGAAGATTGTTGCGATACGGGATTGGCCTGAGCTCGCTACTGTAGCGGAAGTCCGGAGTTTTCTGGGGCTTGCCGGCTATTATAGGAGCTTCGTAGAGAACTTCTCGCGGATAGCGTTACCTCTCACTACTTTGACGAGGAAGGAGCATAAGTTCGTTTGGACGCCGGAGTGCGTGCGAGCTTTTGAGGAGTTGAAGTGTCGGTTGACCACGGCGCCTGTGCTGAGTTCGCCATGTGGGACCGAAGGCTATGAGATTTATAGCGATGCTTCGGGTAGCGGTTTGGGTTGCGTGCTACTGCAACACGGAAGTGTAATAGCTTATGGCTCGATACAGCTAAAAGTGCATGAAAGGAACTATCTGGTCCATGACCTGGAGTTAGCGGCCGTGATTTTTGCCTTGAAGCTGTGGAGGCACTACTTGTACGGTGTGAAGATTGATATCTACACCGATCACAAGAGTCTGAAGTATCTTATTGATCAGAATGATCTGAATATGCGGCAGCGTAGATGGATGGAGTTCCTGGGGGACTATACGTTCAAGATCCACAACGTACCTGGCAAAGGGAATGCGGTTGCGGACGCGCTGAGTCGCCGAGCCCCAGCTCAAGCCAATTGGCTATCGGTGCATGATGAGCGGTTGGTGCGAGAGTTGGAGGCGTTGGAAATTGTTTGTGTGGACAGGCAATCGAGTGCTGAAGCAGTTCTGAATTGGACTGAAGTCCAATATGACCTGGCTGATCGCATTCGGCAGGATTTGGATATGGATGCTCATATGAAGTAGTTCATGGTAGCGGCTCTGGATGGGTCAAATCCCCAATTCGTCGTGGAGGATGGATTACTTTGGAAAGACGGTCGTTTGTGCGTCCCAAGTGTGGGCAATTTGCGGGTGGAGTTGTTGTACGAGGCACACCATACCAAGTACTCGATTCACCCGGGGAGCACGAAGATGTATCGTGATGTGAAGAAACTATTTTGGTTGCCGGGTTTGAAAAAGGATGTGGCGCTCTACGTAGCGAAGTGCCAAACTTGCGCCTTGGTGAAGGCGGAGTGCCAAAAGCCGGGAGGATTTCTTAAGTCCTTGCCTATTCCGGAGTGGAAATTCGACGACATCTCTATAGACTTTGTGCACGGTTTGCCAAGGTCGCAAAAGGGGAACGACGCCATTTGGGTGGTCGTTGATCGATTAACTAAGGTGTCGCATTTTATTCCGCATAGGAAGGATGATCCGGTGGAGAAATTGGCAAAGCTTTATGTGGATAACATAGTACGGCTTCATGGTGTGCCCCGCAGCATCGTGAGTGACCGAGATGGGTGGTTCACGTCCAATGATTGGAGGCTTGTGCAGCAAATGTTGGGAACAAAGCTGAAATTCAGCACAGCCTTCCATCCACAAACAGATGGGCAGACCGAGAGGGTCAATAGAACCATGGAAGACATGCTTCGCATGTGTATCTTGGATTTTGGAAAGCAATGGAAAGACCACCTTTATTTGGTGGAGTTCGCATACAACAATAGCTACCAAGCGAGTATTCAGATGGCGCCTTTCGAGGCCCTATATGGTAGAAAATGTCGCACGCCGTTGTCTTGGTTAGAAACGGGTGAGTCAAGGTTGTGTAAGCGATCGGAAGTGGAGGATGCTACTTCTTTGGTGCGAACCATTCGGGAGAGGTTTCTTATCGCTCAGGACCGGCAAGCAAAGTACTATAATGCCAAGCACAGGAACGTGGAGTTCGCTGTGGGCGATTATGTATACTTAAAGATCAAGCCGTTCAAGGGTGTCTCGCGGGTGCGGCGATTGAAAAAGCTAAGCCCGAGATACCTTGGACCGTTTGAGGTTCTGGAGCGAGTTGGTGAAGTGGCCTATCGGTTGAAGCTTTCAGTGGAGCTTAGTGGTTTACATGATGTATTCCACATTTCTTGCTTCGGAAGGCGGTGCAAGAGCCTACGCTAGTGATCGCGGTTGATCGAGTGCCGGTGGATAGTGGGCTAACGATAAAGGTCAAGCCCGTGCGGATTGAGGACTCGGAGGTCAAGCGGCTACGCAATAAAGAGATCAGGATGGTCAAGGTCCGGTGGGACAATTGCGGTCGTGAGGAGCTCTCTTGGGAGCGAGAGCAGACTATGCTTGACGAATATCCGGAGTTGTTCCGCTCAGGTACAAATTTTGGTTTTGTACATGTCTTTCCTTTATGTAATTTCGAGGACGAAATTCTTTTAAGAGGGGGAGAGTTGTAACGCCCCGAAACTCAAAGGAGCAAAGGGGGACGTTTTGGGCCAGTTTGGGTTCTGGCAGCAGGCACACGGCCTGGGACACGGGCGTGTCCCAGGGCGTGTCAAGCTTGTGTCGACACTCAGTCGGGAAGTCGACACTTTGGTCTCGACAATGTGTCGAGACTGGGCACACGGCCTGCGACACGGGCGTGTCGCAGGGCGTGTCGACCTGTGTCGACACTTAGCCGCGAAGTCGACACTCTGCTTCGACGAAGTGTCGAGACATGGCACACGGCCTGCGACACGGGCGTGTCGCAGGGCATGTCGACCCGTGTCGACACTCGTCCCGGGAAGTCGACACTTTGGTATCGACAATGTGTCGAGACAAGGCACACGGACTAGGACACGGGCGTGTCCAAGGCCGTGTCATCAGGTCGACGATCTTTGCTCGACGAAGTGTCGAGTGTCGAGACCGTGTACACGGCATGGGGTCCAGGCGTGTTGAGGTGACACGGGTAAGGACACGGGCGTGTCCTAGAACCCGTGCAGTGCTCGGGTTGATTTTGGGGAAAAATGATGGGGTACACGGCCGGCCACACGGCCGTGTCAGGTGGAACACAGGCGTGTCAGCTCGAACACGGGCGTGTTTGATACCCATGTGAGGTTCCAGGTGATTCGATTTTGACGGCGAATGAGGCACACGGCCCTGGACACGGGCGTGTGCCAGGCCGTGCTCGGTCTAGATTGGGCATTTCAGTCCCGAATCAAAGCCGTTCGTTTCCTTATTTTGAGATCCAATGGTCGGGGGTTGTTCCTGAAGGGATATACCCGGGATTGGACTTAGAAACCCTCACTTTTTCTTAAGTGTTATCTTTCTAAAACCTTAGAGAGAGAGGAGAGCCAAGGGAGGAAGAAGGAGCTAGATCCCGCCATTGGAGGAGCTTCGAAGCTCCGAATCGCGAGCCGACTCCGGATCCACGGAGGCAAAGCTAGTGCGGTGCTTTTCATCCGATTACTTTTCAATGGCGCCAAAGAGGAACGCTAGGGTAACGATCCTCATCTTGAGCATGAGTAGCTCTCTTTCTTTGCATAGGAAGCCCGCTCTCGCGAGTTTGCGGAGAGTTGGAGGCATTCCTTCGAGTAGATATGTGAAGTCCCCGTTGTTTAGAGTCCGTAAGCGAGAACGAACATAGGCATGATGTGTGAAGCCTACCCGGACATGTTGGTCTGGATCGGTGATGTTGCATTGCATAATGCCGGAGAAGACTCCGTGCTATTGGTTGTTTTTCGGGTTTTCTACGCGGTAGATTGCAGCAGGGAGCCTTGGGGACTAACCCAAAGGTGCACCCGGAAAACTGGGAGGATACGAGATCTTGCCAACTTGGTGGCTTGAGAGCCAACTTGAACATAACCGGGTTATGTGAATTGTGATGGATATGGGACTCGGCGGAAGTTTGACCCGCGCAAATGGCTTAAATTGTCGTTACGATGTGAGCACGGGTTAGATGGAACCGTACTCGTTCTATGTCGTTCGGTTAAAGAGACCTAAAGGCACGTGGCACTTACCGTTGGCATAGATTAGGGTCTTTGACGGTTGATGACTTAAATTGTCGTGACCCAGGCCAAGAAGACATATTGCTCATAGGTTTGGCCGTCCAAGTGGCGGTGGTGAGTCCGGAATGTCTATGGCTTTAATTGACGTGACATCGACCGGTTCACCGTAAATGTACCCTGAGAGCACGGGACGTGTGGCCGTGCGAGCCAACGTCTGTGATGAAATAGCTAAGTATATAAATTGCTCGCTTATGCTAATGAAATGCAGGGAAGGAGCATCGCCGCCCCGAGTTGGCGGCGGGATCGTTATAATTTGGTCAGCATTGCTGACCGTTTCCTTGTTTTGCCACCGTGCGGTGGTTTTTGCTTGCAGGTGCAGCTGGACTAAGCGGTCAATAGCGGGCTAAAGCCCGAATGCGAAGCCGGCCCTTGAAGGCCTAATTGGAAGTGTTTACTGCTTTACTCATGTGTGACCGGCCTGCGTGCCGTTGTTTGTAAAACATGTAATTGGAAGTGAAACATTTTTTAAGGCCTTAAGGCTTATTTTGGGTATTTTGTACAACATTCCTATTTTGGTATTAGTGGACATTCATGCTCTAATGCTGGGTTCTTTATTGCAACTTTAATATAATGCTTCCGCTAGAATGCTCTGTGTAGGACGTTGAGATTGGTTGGATGGTTTCCATAAATAACCACCCGGTCTGTCTGTGGCATACGGCGTCGGGCCCCCGCCGGACCTACTGCTATATGCTATGTGACGGATAGGGGGTGTTACAGAAAGGCCGTAAAATATCCAACTCAGGTGATCAGGGATGATCAAGTGCCGGTGGAGTATGAGCTAATGACAAAGGTTAGGCCCATTCAAATCGAGGATTGAGCCGAGAAACAGTTGCGGAATAAGACGGTCGGGATGGTGAAAGTCTGGTGGGACAACTGCGGCCGTGAAGAGCTTACATGGGAGCGAGAGCAGACCATGCGAGCTGAGTTTCCCAAAACTTTTTGTGTAATGGTCATACAGTGTGTATCTACTGATATTATTACCGATTGTGTAATGAATATCATTTTGGTTGAGTCCCTTGGTGCAAATTTCGGGGACGAAATTTTGTAAGGAGGGGAGGGTTGTAACACCCAAAAATTCAGAAGTTGGAAAACAAAATGTGAGTGATACGGCCTGGGACACGGGCGTGTCTCGGGGCGTGTCCTTCCTGGGTGAACGGTTGACGAACTCAACATTTGACCTCGGGCGTGTCTGGTGCCGTGTATGAGCACACGACCTGAGATACGGGCGTGTCACAAGGCCGTGTGAGTCTCGGGTGCTTTTGAGATTTTTCAGCCTGAGGAACACGGCCACAGACACGGCCTGTGTTGGTAGGCATGTCGGGTGACACGGCCCATGACACGGGCGTGTAATATGGGCGTGTACTGGAATTGATTAGTCAGTTGAGCACCGCTTAGGGAACACGGCCATTGACACGGGCATGTCACAGGCCGTGTCAGGTAAAATTAATGATTTTTGGTGAAATCGTGGCCATCCATTCCATCAGCCTGGATCCAAGGGCTGAGAGGCCTCCCTGTCTTCTTAAGGCCTAGAATGGGTTGGGGAAACTCTTTTGGCTTTTGAATTTCTCTTACTACACTTCTAGAGAGAGAAAGAGAGATGAAAAAGGAGGAGGAGGAGTTGGGGGCTGATCACCGGTGGTGCTTCGGTTTGCCGACGAGAGATCCGAGGCCGACGTTACGGAGGAAAAGCTCTTGTGAGTCGTTCGAGCCAGCTTGGAGCTCATGGCACCGAAGTGGTCTTCGAGGGTAACGACTATGTTTGTGCTAGGTATCACGCTAGCCCTAAAGAATCTCACTAATCTGCTGTTAAGAGGATTTTGAGGTACCTTGAGGGAACACCAGATCTTGGACATGGTACCCTAGAAATAGTGATTTTGAACTAACAAGCTATTCAGATGCAGATTTTGTATGCTATAAAGAGGACATGAAGAGCACTTCAGTCACCTGTCAGTTCTTGGGAGGAAGACTAGTGTCTTAGAGCAATAAGTAGTAGACCAGTGTTGCGATCTCAATAGGTGAGTCAGAGTACATCTCAGTACGTAGCTGCTGTGCACATTTATTGTGGATCCAGCACCAGCTTCAGGACTATAACCTCCAGATAGGTAGAACTCCTTTGTACAGAGATTCTACTAGTGCAATCATAATTGCTAAGAATCCTATCTCTCGTAGCAGGACTAAGCACACTGCTATTATGTATCATTTCATTTAGGAGCATGTAGAATGTGAAGATATAAGTCTTGAGTTTGTCCCTACAAACAAGCAAGTTGCTGATGTTGAAACCAGAAACTTGGTCTCTGTGGTGTTCACCCTTGGGGAAAGGATGATCGCACACTTACTTCTCTCTCGCGAGCCAAACGACTAAGGAAAAAGAACAGAGGATAGACTAAAGTGCTCGCCGTGGAGGTCCCACCACACACCCGAAAGATCTTAGAGCGCTTCCCCTCCCTAGACAAATGACGAGCAAAGGATACCTCAAAAAGCGCAAGAAGATTGGGGCATAATTAAGCATGCCTTATGAGGTACCCCCTTAGGTTTATTTATAGATTTCTAAAAAGGCCTACATATATCCAACCTCTGCTGTTCCAAACACGTATATACCGTCCAAATAGGCATGTCAACAACATAACTACGTTGTTCTAATAGGCTAAAGGCAGACCAGCGCAGGTGGAATGGTAAAAAAAGATCATAAGAGGCTGGGCGATTGGTCCTCTAGAACTTCAACTCGTTAGGTGTTGGTGAGTGCTCGATGGAGCTGGAACTTGATGTCTCTGCCCAGCCCTGGGTGAGTGGGGGGCCCGGCCTGCCCACTCATCCGCTACTCGTGCAATAAATGGGGTGAGTGCGAGCTGACCTGCTCCACTCACCCACTAATCATCAAACCCTGGTGCTAGTGCGAGCTGACCTGATCCACTTGCCCTAGAAACGATCCACCCCACTTGGGTGAGCCGGACTGTTGGACTGGCCGATCTCGCTCATGTCGACCACTACTCGTCGGATATGAGGTTGAACACAATCTCCGCTCTTTGTGATGTTGGAACAAGCTCGGAAAGGACCATCAAACCCCGCAATATGTGGCGAGTGCGACAGGGGCCAGAGAATCTTTTGGCGGGCTCGACCAGCGGTTATAAATACATACCCACATACCTGGGTGGTCTCCGACAATCCTTTAACTTGAGCCTTGCCGAGATGCCTCTCTCTAAAGAACTCCAAGAGAAGCTTTGTCGTGCCCGCGAGCTCAACACCACTCGTGCTGCCGCGGTAGTCGGCATGTCCCCCAATGCTGCACTGCACGAGCCGACAAAACCCAATCCTGCCAAGATAGCTAAGTCCATCCCAAAAGTTGTTAAATCCATCTACCGCGACCTGTAATCAACCTTGACTCTTAGGCTCTCCTATTCTAAACCTTCTACCGACCCCAAGGGGAAGATGGTCATCGACATTCCAGCCAACCCCGAGAGACATCACATCGATGCCAAGACCTCCATGTCGCGAGTCCACACGCCGCATGATGACTGGCGGACTCAGACTCCCCCAACACTCGCCTATAGAGCAAATCACCTCCCTTTGGGACCACGGGGCTGGATCCACCAAAGTCCAAGTCGCTGATGAGTCCGATTTATATATGGTTTTTCGGACTCATCTGGGTTTATTATCATATTTGTGCACTACTATTTCTGTAGGAAATGTCATATATATGATTAGGGCTTCACTTAGCCATTGTGCACTGTTTCAGCCCATTTTGGTTTGCGAGTTGCACCAGGATGTCGTGGGTATGTACTGGTGTACTCCCCGTACGGCTTTGGTTATTCTTTGTTGCATATTTGGTGCTGGGACCTAGTGCTCTAGTTTTGATTTTTTTGCTTTGCAGGTAGTGCGTTTTCCCTAATGCAGGAATTCTGATTTTTGGAAAACGCGCGGTCATGCATTTTTTTAGCTCATGCTTTTTGCCAATTGTGCGTTTTGTTGAGCAAGAGAAGCATCGAGCAGAGCTCGACGAATTTCGTCGAGCTGAGGTCGACGATCTTCACGCACGGTTAACGCACGGTTTCTTTGAAACCGTGCTCGAAGGAAACGTACGGTTTTCCTGTGGCTGCCTTGATATATTTCGCTCTGTGGTTAATCATGTGATTTATTCACGCACAGGCAGAAGTGCCCATGCATGAGTAAAACACATGGTTCCACCTGCTTGCCGAAAATTTCTGCTTTTTATGGTTATCCATGCATTTTACTTCAAGCACGGACGGAAGCGTCCGTCCGTGAAGGAAACACATGGGTCAACGCTTATTCTTCCACAAGCTTGTTCTGGAATCTAATATCACACGGTTAACGCACGGTCGTGTGCCAAACCATACGTGACCATTATTTCTGACTTCTCTATTTAAGAAGCAGGTTTCATTCACCCAAAGGATCCAGTCCGGCATTTTTGCTCCTTTGAGCGGGAAAACCTTCCTCCAGCTGCTTTTTCCTCTCTCCTCCTTGGAGAGCTTGTCCGGCCATCATTCTCCATCCAAAATCTCTCAATAGATTCATCCTCGGCCGCCATCATCTTCTCCAACCTCAACGCTCCGTTTCAAGCTCTTAGGTGCTGCTAACGTGGAGTTCTCTGGCGAGATTTAACACGACGACTATTCACGAAGAAGACGGGCTATTAGAAGGAAGTCACAACCCTTATCAACCCCGGACGTCATCCATAGACCGAGCACGGACAAGGCCCGACAAACGTTGACTCCGGCCGCAAATCTCAGAAAGTCTTCGTATGTTTGGTTGTATCTCTCCCCCTTCTCTTGTAGTAACTTTGCTCTTGATTGTTTGGTTGTTGGATTGATGAGCAAGAACTTGATTTACTTAATGATTTTTGCATGTCTATGTGTTGACATATTTTCTTTCTTGATTATGTTGGTGCGCTTCCATCCTTTATGTTCTTGACGCGATAATGTGGTCCTAACAATTGTTAGGAGCGTGGGTGGCGAAGAGGTGACTGCGACACTCACTAGTTTGTCCATCCTCCTCATTACTCGCTTGAGTAATTCACCCAAGCGACGCGGTGAAGGCAACCCACATTAATTTTATTAGTGTTAAAATTAGGAAACCAAAAATCAAAACCCTTTTTTACGTTGGCACTTGCAATCCCTCTTTCAATAGTGAAGTCAAACTCCATACTTGCACTCCTAGAAAGATCGATATCCGGGAATTCAAGTACACAAATCAATTACTTGACTACGATCGATACACTTGCCGAAAGTGTCCATCAAGTTTTTGGCGTCGTTGCCGGGAGTGCAACCGTTGTGTGCATTTATCTACTGGAAAGGTTGTTGCAAGCATTTTTTGCATTTTTATTGTTTTTTTGTTGTGTTTTTGTGTGTTGTATGACAGATCCAAACCCCAGGAATATAGAGGAAGATCTTGGTGTATATCTTGAAATCGTGTGAGCGAGGCGAGATCGCCTGCGTGCTGCTGCTGCTGAAGGTAGAGATAGAATGGAATAGTTAGGACAAGGAGGAAATAGCCTTGGTGAATCGGTCATTGAGAACCAGGAGGTGGTCCAACCCCGAATTAGGACAATGCGAGACTTCACGACCCCTACTACGGGCAGTGTTTATCGTTGCTTCAGTCCGGCCATCGTAAACAACCACTTCTTGAAAAATCCTGCCATCCTCAACATGATCAGAAATAACACGCAGTTTTCGGGCTTGCCAAGTGAGGATCCGCAGCTCCATCTGGCAGAATTATCGGAGATTTGTGGTACCTTCCGCTATGCCGGTATTACTGATTATGTGGTGAAGCTAAGGCTGTTCCCATTTTCGATGAGGGACAAGGTGAAAACCAGGCTCCACACTATTGCTACCGGGACTGCAACTACGTGGGAGGCTCTTTCCACAAAGTTCCTAGCTAAATCCCAGCCGGTGGACAAAATAGTGATCGCCCAAAGGGAGATAACCCTTTTTCGGCAGCTGGACCAGGAAACTTTGTATGAAGCTTGGGAGAGATTTTCTGATTTGCAGGATCGATGACCCTAGCATAGTTGTGAGCCGCAGAATTTAGTGGAAATATTTTATTTTGTTATTAAGCCCAATTACAGGGCTATGATCGACGCGGTGGCTGGAGGCACTATCATGAACCTGACTCTCGATGAGGCTTTGCATCTCCTTCGTGAAACTGCTTCTCATAGAACGTATTGGACTGCTGGAAGAAATGCACCGTGGGGTGCAAGAAATTTGTTTGAAGTAAATGTGATGCATCCGCAAGCTGAGGCGAGCCATCCAACTTTGTATGGAATGATGATGCTGACAAGATCGACCCCTCCTCCGGCTCAGGTGATGGCTATTTCGTGCCAAGGTCGTGGAAACTCCATCCATCATACATTTGAGTGCCCAATTGAAGAAGCTTTTGATGATGCCTAAGGTATATCTGCTAACGAGAATGTAAATTTTATAAGTAATCGAAGGCGCACTGCTCCTTATAGCAATGTTTATAACCCGAATGAGAGAAATTAACCGAATTTCTCCTGGAACCAATATGCACCCGGTGGAAGGTGGCGGGGAGGCCAGTATCAGTTTGATGCTCAAGCTTCTATTAGGCAGCCGCGACCACCTCAAGCACGTTATAATCAGAACACGGAGGGGACGCGAAAAAGTGTGTTAGAAGAAATGATGGAAAAGTTTGTTGAGATGGCCCAATCCAACGTGACCACTCAGACCACCTCCATGAGAAACTTGGAGACGCAGCTGGGTCAACTGGCCCATGTGTTCTATGAGCACACTCGCGGTGCCCTCCCGAGTGACACAAAAGAAAATCCCCGTGAGCAAGGGAAGTGCGTTGGGGAGACGGATGAGTGTACTGAAAATGAAGTGGCCGTAAAATGCAAGATAAATGAGATTGAGACTGTGGCTTTATGTGATTCTGGATCTTCTTGCAACCATCATTCTTTGCAATATGTTGAGAAATTTAATTTGAACATCGAGTCAAATGTCTGGAAAGCACTCGTTCTGGCCGATTGTCGATAGTGAAGACCGACGGTGAGATTAAGGTGGTGGAAAGGATATTGAATGGGGCTGCGATGATCACCGACTTTCAGGTTTTGGGACCAATGGAGAATGCTTCAAAACCTATCTTAGGGATCCCATTCCTGAAAGCTAGTGGGGAGATGTTGCAATTTAATACGAGTGGCATCACCTTGGCATCCAAGGTTGATTTGCGTTTACTGTGATCCCTTCCCCCTTTAATTCAAAATGAACCCGGAAAACTACTGAACTTAAATACCGTGTTATCTGATGGTTTGCCTAGTGTAGCTGAGACAAGTGTGCTGTAGAAAGAGGAAGACCGGGCTATGAAAGTGGAATAAGTGCTGATAATAGCTGAAGATGAGACGAAGACGCAGTTGCTTGGGGTGAAACATGATTCAGATGAGAAGAAACGTGAGCGGGGCACGACTGAAGATAGAGTGCTTAATTTGGAATCAAAAACTTATATTGAATCAAATAAATTATGGAAAACTGTGAAACAGGTTACTTGAGCTGATCTATCACCCATCGCGGGTAAGGAAAGGACGCCTCCGGATGCAAAAGCTGGAAATACCTATGGATTGGATGAGGTAGTTGTACCACCATGGCGATCTCCATCTGTAGAACTGTGAAGGAATGAACTGTGAATGCGCAATGCGCTGGATTTTGCCCACCATTGCGAGAAGGAAGAGTCTAGGGGCAGGGGAGATTCATCTTCTCTAGGTCCTAAGGCTTTCGCTTCTTCTTCATCTCGCGTGACTGGGGGGATCTATCACAAGTCAGCATTTAGCTGAGATGTGAAGGATCTCCGAGGCCCTCCCCTCTTTCTTTTAGTTTAATTTTTTTGCTTTAAGCTGTGTGTGCCTTTAGACTTTATCATTGCTTTTGCGCTTGAACTTTATATAAAACTGCTAATACAGGTATTTGGTCCACGTTAAGGACAGTAAGGAAAAGTGGCTTCTGGGAGACAACCCATTATTTTGTTTTTGTTGTTTCTATAATATGATTGTTGTGCTTGGAGGTATTTGCTTTTGCATGTGAAGTTCGTTTGGGCCGTTGAACTTCTTCAGAAATTAACGCCAATCTTCCGGTGTGCTCATTTCTGAGCATTCGGTAACCCCTTCACCTTACTTGCTTTTTAATTTCACGATCACATTTTGGTGTTAGGATGTTTAGGCTAAGTCTGGTGGGGAGTGTTATGCTGGTTACTCATGCAAGTGCGTTAAATCACTGTTATGCTAGAAGAATATTTTCATTTGCTGTTATTGATTGGCATTGCATACCACTGCACCACACTTGACCGCGTGCTTGAACAGGAGCACATCGTGAGTTTTATTGTACCTACTGTGTGATTTGGAAAATTTTGGCGATGGCCTAGCATTGCAAGGCGGAGTAAAATGTTGACTCCTATAGTGCTCCTAATCGAGTGCTCACGACTTGTTTAGGATTACGTGTAGAATTAGATTCTTTTTATGCTCATAGCGTATATTATTTCTATGGGCATAAATCTTGTTTATTCTACTCGTCTACTTCGAATCCGGTGTGAATCAAACGGTAGCATAGGGATGTATGTCGCATCACTAGCTTCGTATTGCCCGAGTCGGGAGGAGGGATTGTCTTTCTCGGTGGCTAGGAACTTGCCCCTAGCTACTCTCGAAGTAGGGGTACATGGTTAGTCAAGTGAGCGCATGATGTAGGTCATCACTTTGTCTAGTTGAGCCTTATACCATTCTCGACGTCTATCTATTGATATCCCTGTTAAGCCTGTCCCTTCCTTTGGTATCCCTACGCCTCGCTACCAAAGCCATATAGCCTTTCCTACTCACACAGCTGAATATGGTCGCTCGCTTGGTTTGTTTTATTGTAGTTTGTATCCGTTATGTGTGGCATTTATGTGGGTGTTTGTCCAGCTTGTGGTGTTGCCGTGTTTTCGGCTAGTTTTGGTTATTTGGTTAAAAGAAAATAAAAAATGGTAAAAGAAAAGAAAAAAGAAAAAGAAAAGAAAAGAAAAAAAATTATTGTAGAGTTGTGTTTTTATGTTGGTGAAAGTTGGTTGTATTGTGATCATTATGGGCGTGCATGCACCTTTAAAAATCCAAGTCTGGTGGTGCATTGCGGGTGTTTATCGTTGACTATAGTTGTTATTATTTTCGAGCGATCTCATTTTGGGTGTGCGTATCCGTCTTGTTTATCTTTGTATACCCCACCTTTTCCTAAGCCTCCATTAAATTCCAAGTCCTACGAATTCGCGCTTGAGTCAAACTAGTGTCGTGGAGAGAGTGTGAACAGGCAAGCATATGGTCACCGACAATGGTGGATTCCTTTAGAGGTTATCCCAATCCCTTACTTTGGCAATGCTCCACTTAGTGATTGTCTGCTTTCTCCTTGCACTTGACCGAATGATTCCCCTCAATTCTATAGTAGAGTAGTAATAATATTTTGATACGCCTTTGAAATATATAGGCTATTAGTGCATAATTAGAAACTCCTATGGTATTCCGAAGAGCGTGAGCATGCGATTGCACATGGTACTCTGCTACGCAGTTATAGTGCAGCTATGCTATTTAACTCGTCCGCGTTAGGGATGATTTTGCTCGGTACAAGCAAATGTTTAAGTCTGGTAGTGTGATAAGTCTGATTTATATAGGGTTATTCGGACTAATCTTGGCTTATTATCATGCTTGTGCACTACAATTTCAGTATGAAATGTCATATATTTGATTAGGGCTTCACTTATCCATTGTACATTGTTTCATCCCATTTTGGTTTTTGAATTGCACCGGGATGTCGGCGGTATGTACTGGGGTACTCCTCGTACGGCTTTGATTATTCTTTGTTGTATATTTGGTGCTTGGAGCTTATGCTCCAGTTTTGATTTTTTTGTTGTGCAGGTAGTACGTTTTCCCCAAGGCAGGAATTCTGATATTTGGAAAATTCACGGTCATGTGTTTCCTTAGCGCACGCATTTTGCCAATCGTGTGTTTTGTTGAGTAGGAGAAGCCTCGAGTGGAGCTCGACGAATTTCGTCGAGTTGAGCTCGACGATCTTCACGTACGGTTAACGAACGGTTTCTTCAAAACCATGCATGAAGGAAATACACTATTTTCCTACGGCTGCCTTAATTTATTGCTCTCTGTGGTTAATCATGTGATTTGTTCACGCACGGGCAAAAGTGCTCGTGCGCGTGTAAAATGCATGGTTCCACCTGCTTGCCAGAAATTTCTGCTTTCTGTGGTTACCCGTGCATTTTCCTTAATGCACGAGCGGAAGCGTCCATGCACTAAGGAAACACACGGGTCAACGCTTCTTCTTCCGCAACTTCTTCTGGAATCTAATATCGCAATGTTAACGCACGGTCGTGCGCTAAACCGTGCGTGACCATTATTTCTGAATTCTCTATTTAAGTCGCATGTCTCATTCGCCCAAAGGATCCATTCTGCCATTTTTGCTCCTTTGAGCGGGAAAACATTCCTCCAACCGCTTTTTCCTCTCTCCTCCTTGGAGTGCTTGTCCGACCACCGCTCTCCCTCCAAAAGCTCTCAATAGCTTCATCCTCGGCCTCCATGTTCTTCTCCAACCTCAACGCTCTGTTTCAAGCTCTTATGTACTGCATACGTGGAGTTCTCCAGTCAGATATAACCTGACGTCTTTTCACGAAGAAGACGGGCTATTAGAAGGAAGTGATAGCCCTTCTCAACCCCGGACGTCATCCGAAGACCAAACACGGACAAGGCCCGACAACCCTTGACTTCGGCCACGAATCTCGGAAAGTTTTCGTGCATTTGGTTGTATCTCTCCCCCTTATCTTATAATAACTTTGCTCTTGATTTCTTGGTTGTTGGATTGATGAGCAAGAACTTGATTTACTTAACGATTTCAACATTTCTATGTGTTGACATATTTTCGTTCTTGATTGTGTTGGTGCACTTCCAACCTTTGTGTTCTTGACGCGATAACGCCATCATAATAATTGTTAGGTTCGTGCGTGGCGAAGAGGTGACTACGACCCTCACTGGTTTGTCCATCCTCCTCATTACTCGCTTGAGTAATCCACCCAAGTGACGCGGTGAAGGCGACCCACATTAGTTTTATTAGTGTTAAAATTAGGAAACCAAAAATCAAAACCCTTTGTTACGTTGGCACTTGCAATCACTCTTTTAATAAAGAAGTCGCACTCCCTACTTGCACTCCTCGATAGATCGATATCCGGGGAATCAACTCCTCAAATCTATTACTTGACTACGATCGGTACACTTGTCGAAAGTGCCCATCAGTCGCCAGCTCGCATTCCTTCTCATCGGCCGACACCTACTCCTGCACTCGTGGGGGAAAGGGCCGGAGACATCCCGGTTCCAAGCTTCAACCTCAACTCAGTAGGAATCCATCCTCTGCATCGTGTCAAAAACATAGTATTACCTCCTTCACATACCGCCCACGGACTGCCGAGCTCATAGCGTAAGCTCCACTTTTACTATAACATTTTGCCTAGGCCTCTTTGTTGGATCCCTAGTTGATTTGGGCAAGGTTCACTAAGTTAGGATCTTGTGACCCATCATGTATAGCCAGGGTCATAGTTGTGTCCTAGAGTCTAGGCCAAGTCCTTAGTATCAACACTTCATGGACCAGCCATCATCAGACTGCCAGAGACTCAAGACTTAGAGATTTTCCAAAGACTCAGTAAAATGAGTTCGACGTTCGTCAAACTCAGGTCGTGCTCAACTCGACGATCTCAGAGAAAATTCTCTGAGCTGAGATCGACGAACTTGATTCTTAGGTCGACGATCTTTGGACTCTACCTTCAGCATTCTAAGTCCAGACTTTGTTCTCTAGACTCAGGTCGACGAACTTAGTTCTCTGGTTGAGGATTTTTGGGTTCTCTACATTAACTTATTATTCTAGAAGTTTCTCAATTTTTCTAAGTCCAGAATCAACTCCAGTCGACGAATTCAAGATTCTCTACTCGACGAACGTTGACCACTTTGGCAAAAGTTATGAAGCAGCAGTTAATAGTTCTCATCTCGACAAAATAAATTCTCAGGTCGATGATTTCTGGATACTCTTCATTCCAGAAGCATCTGAAATATTCTAAGTCCAGAAATACTTTGCTAAACTTTAGTCGAAAAAACCAGTTATTAGCTCGACCAACTCCATTCACATAATTGTCAAAGTTTCTAATCAATATAGTTCTGTTTTCATCTCGACGATCTTGGAACTCAGCTCGACGAATAGAAGCTGTCTAGTCGACGAACACAACTTCTCAGCTCGACGAACTGTGTACTCAACTCGACGATTTCTGTTATCTGTTCGACGAATCCAGATTTAGTCATTTCCAGTATTCTGTCCCTTTCCTAATGCAATAATTCCTGAGTAATTCATGCTTCAATATTCTCTGAATATAACCGTTAGACAAAGCATTAATTATGGTCTTCTACAGGATTATTGCTTGCCATTTTTCCATAGGACAGTTGGGGAAATAAATCAATGCAGTTTATTCTCAAGGCCGTTAGCATTGATTGCAGAGGAATTCGAATTTCGAAAGGCAATTTTGACAGGAAATATAAAAGAGATTTTCTCTCTTTTCCTAAGAGAGCACAGCAGAGAAGAGTAGAACAATAGACAAACAGACAAAAAGATTACAATTAGTCTGCAATAAAAAATTCTCTGCTCTCTCTCAGAACTCTGATACAGTAACTCAAGAAGCCCTAGACCAAAAGAACAATCTTCTACCAGAAGAAGAAGAACAATCAATCAAAATCAAGAGTCTTCATTCTTCAACTCTCCAGGACACTTCAAAGGACAACAACTATTCCATCTGTCAAGAAGTTTCTGAAGATCTTTCTGGTCAAGGCTTATAGACTGAAGGCCTATCACCCTGAGGCAAATCTCCAGATTTCCCTGAACCATTCTACATCACAGGGGGAGCCATTTGCTAAAATCTTATCCACAAGTCTTCTCAGTTGTATATTGAGAAAGAGAAGACAATATCATCTCTCACCCCCCCCACTGTATAAAGGGTTATAACTCACATCAAAAGTTATACCTGGTTGCAAGTCACCTGACCAAAAGACTTGAGGATTGGTTTTTGAGCACCTGATAAAAAGCTCATTGGTGTCAGGTACCTGATCAAAAATCTGAGTGAATTCCTACCAGGGTGGTAGAATAGTGGATGTACCCAGGTTGGGGAACCACAATAAATTTCTTGTGTTGTCGGGTTTCCCCTTCTTTTTGTTCTTGTTGTGTTTGTGCTTTTTAGGATTGCTGTGTTTATATTTTATTGAGTTATTTATGCACTTTCTAAATTACAGCAAAAGCTGTAAAGTTTGTTTACCTCCTTCACATACCGCCCAAGTACTGCCGAGCTCATCGCGTAAGCTCCACTTTTACTATAACATTTTGCCTAGGCCTCTTTATTGTATTCGCACCCTCTTTCTACAGGAGTTGATTGTTTTTTGCCAGGCTCCCTGCTCTGTTTAAAGTCGAGAAATCTTCAGAACAAGCTCGCCACTCTCCACCCCATGAGCCTGGGGTGGAAAGCTTCCTGGATGACTCGCTGGATCCTGCCGAGCTGAGGCGGCAAGTAATAAAAGTTTTGAAGAAGCATGACGCTGCCTTGTGCCAACTTCGAGCGGACAATGCATATCGCAGACAGAAATTACAAGCGCTAGAGCAGGACAATATACTGCTCGCGGATAAGGTGGAGCATAGCTCGGTGAGTGAGATGATGTCCCCCACCCCAGTTATGGAGAGACATGATAACAACCTTTCGACCTTTGGTCGGGATCTAGACCTGGTCCTCAATGTCCTCAACCCGCACTGACCTCCGAGGATGGGGGCTTGAGGCCTGGTTTGATGTAAATGTCTCCCTAGTTGAGCCTTCCGGCACTAGGCCACCCAGCAAACCCAGCTCGGGCGTGTTGACAAAACTTTCTTCTGCTTGTTTTGAACTTTTTTACTTCTCGGGCCTACAAACGTCCCTGTCTGTAATAACTTGAATAATTTTTAGAACTCAATATGTTATTTGAAATAATATGCTGTGCCATCTAGGTTCAGCTCGCACTATGATAGGCCAGGTCGTCGGGTCGGTGAGTCGGAGTCGGCGAGCTGGGGCTGGCAAGCAGGACTGACCGCTCAGACTGACCATAAATCAGGTTTTATATAAATAGCCCCCCTCAAAAACCCCCTGGGCCATCGCCTTTATTGCACTCATACCCCCTTTATTGCTCTTCTCGTTACCTGCTCTCGCACCCCAATATTTTTGCGAACATTGGCAAGATGTGACCTGACATCGAAGAGAGGTCCAAGTGCGACCACCAGTTTGCTGATTACCTTTTCTTTGACAGAAATACCACCGAGCGCGAGCTTGCCAACTTCAAACAGAGTACGTGCCCGTGGCTATGAGGCACGCCGGCCTACAGAGGGCGAGGCCATTAATACATTCTGTCGTGACGAGCTCGCCTTCCCTATCTTGCACTTCGAGGTGGGGTTACGCTTGCCTCTATGGTCGGAAATTCGCCAAATCCTCAAGTATTTCGACGCGGTGCATGTGCAATTGAACCCGAATGCGATCCTTATGATTGTCGCATTCGCCTGCTTCTTCCCCCTGAAGCGAATTGAATTCAATCTCGCAGTCTTCCGTAAACATTTTACATACCGCGCGACCAACGATGGGGTCGTATTTTTGATGGGCTCGCACATCAAGGTTAAGAGACTACAAACAAGAACCACACTAGGGTTTCCAAGGCCGTCTTCATCAAGGGTGACCGAGGCAAGATTCCCTTCTCCCCCCAGCAGAAGAGCGAGGAGGTGTATCAACCCCCAATGCTATCAGGCGACGATGCCGAGCTGCACAAGTTCTTCCTGGGAAGGACTTGGAGGTCGCCTTCCTTTAAAGGGGCCTCGACTTGCTCCTCCCAGCTCTCCCTGGCGATGGTATACTTTCCCTTTTCTCCTTACGAGCTCGCCTATGATTATCGCTTTCAAACTCCCAAGTCATTTCCTGCAGCGGAGCGATCAATTCCCAAGCATCCACCCCATGCGGATTCGGTACTCAACCCGGACATGCTCGCATGTGAGCGGACTGCCGCGGCAGCGTTCCGAGGCGAGCTGGGGTATAGTGTAGCCTCCTCTAGCAAGAGGCGGTGATGTTCATAATTTAACTTGATGCGGATTCTTTCTACACTCTAGTATTAACTATGTAGATAGGCATAAGATAGATTGATTTTAATCTCGGGCAAGTGCACCTATCAATCATAGTAGAGGAGAATTATACATCTCGTGTTGTATTCCTCAGGGTCTTTTTAAGTACACATACTCACTGCAACGCCCCCGATTTTTTTCGATGATTTTAGTCGATTGGGCAACGTCATATTTATGACGTCGTGGCGTTACTTTTAGCGTCGACTTGACGGCGTAATGCCATTAAGGCATTTTCTCGTCCATGCGGTCGAGTCGGCCGAATTCTTTTTGTGATGGAAAATTTTGCTTTTGGAATTTAATTTATGTAATTTTGGGCTTGCTCGTCAAGTTTTGTCGCAATCCGAGCGTTTTTGGAGTCTCAGCGCTCGTTTGAAGTTTTGGATTTGTTTATGTTCGCCGTATACTTTTAATATCTCGGGAATGGCTCGTCAGATCTTAGTTTTGACTTCGTTGTTGTGTTCGTAGCGTCAGTATTCGCATACAGCGTGAGTTTCGTTTAATTCAGCGATCGTTTGGGCCTCCGTTTTAATCTCGTAGTTTCCTTGTTCAAAAATATATAAGTATGATTATTTTAATATTATAGTACTATTCAAAAATATCTTTTACTATTCATTCATATAGTTTGATCAAAAGGTTACATTTGTAAAGAAACTATTTTTCCTGCAAGGCTTGACACGAGTGAAATTCCTGCATCTCGAGTAGTTCCTTTCGAGTACTCGAGGAGTTTCCTTACTACTCGAGTAGTTCTTTTCGAGTACTCAAGTAGTTGCCTTACTACTCGAGTAGTTCTTTTCGAGTACTCGAGTCGCTGCCTTATAACTACTCGAGTAGGTCTCTTCTTGTACTCGAGTAGTTACCTTGCAACTCGAGTAGTTCCTTTTGAGTACTCGAGTAGTTGCCTTACTACTCGAGTGGTTCCTTTCGAGTACTCGAGTGGTTGCCTTACTACTCGAGTAGTTCTTTTCGATAACTCGAGTAGTTTCCTTTCTAGTTTCTAAATGTTTGTCATTTTCATGTCTTATTCTTATAACCTTTTAGCGCTTAATTTCAAACTCGCGCCTCATCAAATTATAAAGTCATCCCCATACCGATGTGTGGCTAATCGCTATTAGCCTCGGCATCAAAGAGCATTGGAACATTTAAAATAATTCGTAATAATTAAAGCTCTTTATTTTCACTTTAATTTAAGCACTTAAGGTTTGCCCCGGGTTAACTACGCGTAGGACCACAAATCGATGTGTGGGCCCTAATTCCGTTATCCAAACACTAGCTAGCCGAGAGGCCGTGCGTATGGACATATCACCCCAGGGTAAAGAGAGTTGCATGCATACCCTCGAGAGAGGACAAGCGTAATTCTTCCGGATTAGGTTCCCCACCAAATAGCGGGGTTCTTAGGGTAAAGCGGGCGTTAAAAGGAATCCTTTGTCGGACTAACGTTCGGTCGAATAGTCTTAGCGTTCAGGTGAGCGATATCCCTATAGCTAGGTGAGCTCACATTTGTGGATCCTCCACGTCCAAGTTACCTTTTATTAATTTGAAAACTAAGTCCTATAATTATTAAAAGTTATTTTTTTCTTAATCCGATTCGATGCTGAGCGTTAACCCTTCATCGAATTTTCCTAAATCATTTTTTCGCTCTTTTACTTTTTCCGTCTTTACATAATTAAAATCTCCAACTTACTTTCAGTAAATTAATAGTCCTCCTGGAGGAGTAAGAATAGTCAACCCGACCCCGAGAACAATACGACAAAAAAAATAATAATTAGTTTCACTTTGTAAATATTTTTTTTTCTTTGTAAATATTTTTATGTAAATAATCTTCTCTCTCTCTCTCCCATCCTTTTCCCTCCCTTTCCGCTCGACGACTTTCTGCTCGACGATCGTCGAACCCCCGACACGCCCAGAGTCACGCCATGACCTGGGGCGTGACTTCTCCACCTGGCCGATAAGACCCGCGCGACGACTTTTGACGCAGCGTACCCACATCCACCTCCTCGACACTCCCACCGTCACGCCCATGACCTGGAGCGTGACCACTGTGTGACCGACACGTGTCCAGCCCGAAGTCCACTTTCCCGTCAAATCACCGGCCGCCTTCGCAAACAGTAGTGACACGCCCGGCACGCCCGCCGACACGCCCGTGTCGGAGGGCGTGTACTTAGATTGTTTTCCTTTAAATACCCATTTCTGTAATGACCAATGGTTCACATTTTTGAGCCACTTTACTGTGTTTTGTGGGCTGCATCCGTGGATTCCTTTGCTATGTAAGGAGATTTCTCCCCCCTTCCTTTCATGTTTGTTTTTGTTTTAGCTTTATCTTTGTAATAGCTTTATGATAGTCTATTTTAATCAATAAAAATGTTAGTTTTTCTCTTCTTAAATGCCTTTGGAATGAACTTATGGGCCAACTTTTCTTCTCATTTTATCCTTAGTTTCTCCTTTATTCTTCCTTTTATGAAAAGTGTGTGTGTGTGTGTATGAGTGTAACTTGTTCATTTTCTATGTTTTTTTTACATGTCTCAATGTTAGAGTTTGTTATAGATTTCATTTCCAAGCATGGTATGATATGTTTATCTCTTCTTCAACATGTTCTTCCTTAATGTTTTTTTCTTGAATTTCATTCTTATGTATTTATAAAAGAGTTTTGAAAGTGATTTTATTTTTTTACTTAGTTTTTTTTGTAGGATTGTAAAAACTTTTTTATTCTTTTCATTTTCTTTTCATTTTTTTATCACTTTTATGAAATCCTAAGAATGAAAATGTTGAAATTTTAATTTTTAAAGAACTTTGGTTTTTTGATTTGTTTCGAAAAACTTTTGTTCTCTTAAAATTTTATTTTGTTCTTTTTATTTGTTTTTGGTAAAACCTAAGTATAGAAAAGTATTAGTTTTAAAATTTTGGTAACTTTCATTTTTCCTTTTAATTTGTATGTGTTAGTGTAAGAGTTAGTTTTCATTTTGTCATTTCAACTTCCATGTAGAGTGTGTGTGTTAGCATTTATTTCCGCCTACTCGCTAGGAGTTAAATGGCCGGATTTTGTTTACCGCCTACTCATTTGAGTTAAATGACATGTCTTTTATTTTTCTGTAATTATTTTAGTAGGTCTTGTACTTGCATTTATTTCCGCCTACTCGTTAAGAGTTAAATGACGTGCCTTTTTTTACCGCCTACTCGTTTGAGTAGGACTTGTAATTTTCCTTTTTTTGTAATTTAGTTTATTCTGTTTTATTTATAATTTGGCAGTGTGCGTGAGTTCTTCTTTTAGCTAACTTTTCTAGTTTCTAAATATTTGTCATTTTCATGTCTTATTCTTATAACCTTTTAGCGCTTAATTTCGAACTCGCGCATCATCAAATTATAAATTCATCCCCAAACTGATGTGTGGCTAATTGCTATTAGCCTCGGCATCGAAGAGCATTGGGATATTTAAATTAATTCTTAGTAATTAAAGCTCTTTATTTTCACTTTAATTTAAGCACTTAAGGTTTGCCCCGGGTTAATGTTGCGTAGGACCACAAATCGATGTATGGGCCCTATTTCTGTTATCCATATACTAGCTAGCCGAGAGGCCGTGCGTATGGACAGATCACCCCTGGGTAAAGAGAGTTGCGTGCATACCCTCGAGAGAGGACAAGCGTAATTCTTCCGGATTGGGTTCCCCACCCAATATCGTGGTTCTTAGCGTAAAGCAGGCGTTAAGAGGAATCCTTCGTCGGACTAATGTTCGGTCGAATAGTCTTAGCGTTCAGGTGAGCGATATCCCTATAGCTAGGTGAGCTCACATTTGTGGAACCTCCACAGCCAAGTTGCCTTTTATTAATTTGAAAACTAAGTCTTATAATTATTAAAAGTTATTTTTGTCTTAATCTGATTCGATGCCGAGCGTTAACCCTTCATCGAATTTTTCTAAATCATTTTTTCGCTCTTTTATTTTTTCCGTCTTTACTTAATTAAAATGTCCACCTTACTTTCAGTAAAATAATAGTCCTCCTGGAGGGGAAAGAATAGTCAACCCAACCCCGAGAACAATATGACCTCGGTATTCCCCCTGAATATCGAGTACTACTTGCGATAGGTGCACTTGCCTCATCTAGCACGCCCGCGACGATCGACTCACCGAACCATCCACAGTAAGAGTCTGTTCGCGGGCCATCAAGTTTTTGGCGCCCTTGCCGGGGAATTTTTGAGTTGCTATTTCGAATTTCGGAGTCTATTACTTTTGCTTATTTTCTATAAACTAAAAAAAAACTAAAAACTTTATTTTGAATAAAAAAAGAGTTTATTTTGTTTTATTTTTTCTTTGGGCGTATGACCCGTGGACAACCCTCCGAGTCTGAAGATTTTGACTTCGACCCTGAGATCGAACGCTCCCTTGCGCGTATTCGATCTCAACGCCGAATTCCTTCTTTAGACCCCAAAGAATCTATCGGCGAAGCCTCTTTCGAAGTTATGGCCGCCCCAAACCCTGCCCCGGCGGTCGAGCGTACTATGTCTTATTACACCCGACCTAACCTGGATGATACTGGGTCTATTATTGTTCACCCTGCGGTGGCGAATAATAATTTTGAAATATAATCGAGTGTCATTCAAATGGTCCAAAACGCCGTGCAGTTCGATGGACTGCCAGATGAGGACTCGAATGTCCACTTGTCCAACTTTTTGGAAATATGCGACACTTTCAAAATTAATGGTGTCACTGATGACGCCATTTTCTTACGCCTATTTCCTTTTTCCCTTAAGTCCAAAGCCAAGGTGTGGTTGAATGCCCTCCCGCGAGGATGTATCACAATGTGGGCTGAGTTAACGGAGCGGTTCCTAACGAAGTACTTTCCGCCCGCAAAAACTGCAAAGTTGCGGTCACACATTTCTTCATTTGTGCAAAACGATCCTGAGTCTCTATACGAGATTTGGGAACAGTTTAAGGAATTCCTCCGCCAGTGCTCGCACCATGCGCTGCCAACGTGGTCGCAAGTGCAAATTTTTTATAATGGGCTTAATTTTCAGACGCGTCAAATGATTGACCCGGCTGCCGGGGGCACACTAAAAAACAAAACCCCCGAGGCCGCCCAGGCTTTATTCGAAGAGATGGCTATGAACGCCTATCAATGGAACGTCCCGCGGGGATGCCCAAAGCCGGTGGCTGGTCTTTTTGAAGTGGATGTCACAGCTCTCTTAACCCTTCAAGTTGAAAGGTTAACAAAGCAGGTGGCGGAGATGTCTGCTGCCTCCTCCACTCCGCCTTGTTTTATTCCCCCCAACATCTGTGTGGCCGAAGAGTTCGTGGATTTCGTAGGAAATTCAGGTCGTCCTTGTTGGGAACTATGTCCACATTAACCCAGATTTGATGAAGTCACTCTGGAACTAAGATGAATTAGGTTGTATTTGATGCTTTGCTTGAGTTATGTGTTTGCAGGACTCTAATGGGAAGTGTAGACCAATGTCAGTCTACAATGGGTCACCAAACACAGGACCACACAGTGTAATCCCTCATTGTGTGTTCCAAAGTATTGACTCATGTGTAGTCTCTCTATTGGGATACACTTCATATTCAAGCTATAGGACTGTGTAAAGACTTGGGGCTGATTCCCCTCTAGTAGAAGAAAAATTGCTGACAGAGAATTTCTATAAGTATTTCTCTCGAGTAGGTCCATAACTACTCGAGTAGATTGCTTTAGAAATACTCGAGTAAAAAGTTCTGCATACTCGAGTAAGAAAATTTTTCCTCTCGTGAAGTTAAGTAAAACACTCGAGTAGTTCATTAACATACTCGAGTAGCTTACTTAACTACTCGAGTAGATCATTCTTCCTACTCGAGTTGCCGAGAATTCAGTTTCCAAATTTCTCTAAGTAAATCACTCGAGTAGTCCAAGTCACATACTCGAGTAGCTTATTTTTTCTCGAGTAGTTCATACTCGAGTAGTTCCAGATTTCTATTTCTCGAAACTTTTCTAAGTCATTTACTCGAGTAGGTACTCTATATACTCGAGTAAGTCTCGATACTGTGTCGAGTAACAATCTTCTCTGTGTCGAGTAGTCAAGATATAGTCGAGTAAGTCTTTCATATACTCGAGTAGATTTCTTTTATCTCGAGTAGTTAAACCAAAGTACTCGAGTAGCTGTTTTTTCCCGTGTGCAGAATATTTCTAAGTGTTTGTCTCGAGTAGTTTTTCTAACCACTCGAGTAGTTCAATTCTGCCTACTCGAGTAGTATAACTTGTACTCGAGTAGCTCAACTCCTTCCCGTGAGAATTTTCTTTATACTCGAGTAGATCTTCTAAAGTACTCGAGTAGTTGACTATACATACTCGAGTAGTTCTCTTCTACATACTCGAGTATTCATGATTTATAAACCCGAGTAATTTCTCTCTGCTTACTCGAGTATTCCTTGACCTACTCGAGTAGTTTAATACCTACTCGTGTATATGACTTCATTTTCCCTGAAATTTCTTCTAAGTCCAGATTTGACTAAATTTCAAATACCGTGATATGGTTGGTCCATGTGTACGTCATTAAATCCGATTATGACCATTATTAGTACTCCTATAAAAGGTCTTGTCTAATCGACAAACCCAAATCAGAAAAATAGATCTTTCAAGAAGAAAATTCTTCTGAGTTTTGCAGTCGTCGCTTTCCAAAAATAATCGCTATTTCCTCTCTCTCTCTTCACGGAACGAAAGCCTCCGCCGCCGCTGTTCTTCTCCGGCAAGGGTGTCGATCTTCAGAGGAAATAGACAGAAAAAGCTTTCTAGATCGAGATCGATTTTCATATACTCATCTTCAGTATGATCGTGGAAGCAAGAAGTTCAGATCTACTGATTGCCGAGAATACTTCTTCAACTTTTCTGATAAAGACGAACGTCATGAAGAAGATTCCAGTTTCCGTGTTATTTTTTTTCAGATTTGAACCAGAGAACTTCACTGTTTGTATTTTCTAATACTATAATTTCTTTTCTATAAGAGAGTTTTTCTCCGAGTGTAGGAGTTTTCCACTCCGAGTTTGTAGGAAGGGGTTTTTTTCGAGATGTAGATCCAGTTGGATTGGATTGAGATTATAGGATCTTTGTTCCGCGGGTAGGATTGATTTTCAATCCGAGATAGTGGAGTAGTCGAGTCTAGTTTATTACTAGATCGGTGAGGGAAAGTGGATGTACCCAAGATCGGGGAACCACTATAAATCTTGTCTCGTCTGTGATATTTTAGTAGATAGATCTGTGCTATGCTCTATGATTTTTTATTCCACAAAAGACGCACAACTCACCTATTCACCCCCCTCTAGGTGATTTAGGTTAACAACTATTATCTTTCAATTGGTATCAGAGCCAGGTTGATCGTTAAAAGGTTAACACCTTGATTAGTTCCTGCATATAGTTGTTAATTGGGATCTATCTATCATGGACAATGCAAAGGATTTCGCCAAGCTTCCCCTGTGCAACAAGAACAACTTTCCTATGTGGAAAGAAAGGATCAAATTTTTTATGGAAGCTGTGGACCTAAGGATCTTCATGATAGTTGAAGAAGGTCCTTATGTCCCTATGACTGTCTCCACTATAGATCCTACCAAGAAGGTTCCAAAGAAGTTGATGGATTTGGACAAGCACGAGATTACACTTGTCTCACTGGACAAGAAAGCTAAAAACATTATAGCAAGTGTAGTTGATGACTCAATACTGCAAAACTTAATCCACTGCCAATCTGCAAAGGAGATGTTGTAGTCCTTGGTTACCTTGATGGAAGGTACAGAAAAAATGAGGGATGATCGGAGATCCCTCCTCAATCAGAAGTATGAAGCCTTCCGACAGGGAAGCAAAGAGACCATTGCCGATACATTTGAGAACTTTTTCAAGATAGTGAATGGCCTAAGGGTCTATGGCAGAGTATTCACTAATGGAGAACTGAATGACAAATTCCTGAGATCCCTGACCAAAGAATGGTACAACAAGGTCTGTGCCATCAGAGAGTTTGGGAAGCTGGCTGAGACAGACCCACAAAATCTCTTCAGGAAGCTTATGTCATATGAGCTTCAACTCTACACCAGGAAAGCTGAAGAGGAGAAGAGCAGGTCTGCTCTCAAAGAAAAGTCTGTTGCTCTAAAAGCAGACACCTCCAGAAAGACAAAGGCTGCCTCCCCTGCTCCAGCTCCAGAGATTAGTGAAGAAGAAGAAACTTCTGAGCCTAGTACCTCAGGCTCTGAGCTATCAGAAGGAGAATTGTCACTGCTCTCACGTCAGTTCAAGAAATTCTTGAACAAGAAAAAGCAATGGAAAGGCAAGGATGCCTCCTATAGAAGATCACGACACGATGGTGACCGGCAAAGAAAAGGCTCAAGCAGCCATGACAGGTATTCCTCCAAATAGAACAAATATGTTTCGACTGACATCATTTGCTATTGTTGTAATAAGTCAGGTCACGTCATCGCCGACTGCCTTCATAAGAAGGAGGGTGGCAGAAGAGAAGAAAAGAAATCCTCACACAACAAGAAGAGGAAAGAGAAGAGTCTCATAGCCAAAAAGAGCAAGACTCTTAGTGACTCCGACTCATCTGAGTCAAGTGAAGAAGAAGCCTATTTGGGCTAATGGCTCAAACAGATGATGATCAAGAGCCCCAGTTCACTGGGAAAGTAAACTCTCATACCCCTATTTCAGATTCTGAAGTCTCTGAACATGATTGTGAGGAAAGCTCCTCTGACGATGAGCCAGAGCTAATGGCCCAGTACAAGGAGTTAATCATGGCTTACGATAAATGTCGTCGAGTCGTGAAGACTCAGGCTAAAGAGATCAAATCTCTAAAAGCCGAAGAGAGCATATTGAGAGAGAAAGTCGCAAAGACTGACTCCCTCGAAGAAAACTTCAATAATGCTATTGAAGAATATAACAAGGCTCTTGAGCACCTTGACCTTAAGGAGAAGATCATCAAAGAGTTGGAAGCCCAACTTGCGGCTGAAAAGAAACTTGTTGAAAGTTTCTCGAAGCCCAAAACTGTTCTTCCATTCGTTGCTGAATTCTCAGCAAAGGCCAAGGGAGCTGGACTAGGCCATGAAGAAGCTCCTAGTAAATCCTCTAGGAGAAACAAGAATCAACGGAAGAATAAGTCCGCCAAAAAGTCCTTAGCTGAAGAGAAGGGGAAAGCCCCTCAAAATCAAACTACATTCAAAAAGGTCATCTTTCCATCAAATGAGTTTGATTTTGACTCATACTACGGGCACTTTGCTAGGCCTACCTATGTAGAGCCAAAGTCCCGCTATCAAGGATGGGCTCGACCCCGAAACTTTGGTGAAAGTGTCTTTAAGGCACCTTATGAAGAAGTTATTCTTCAGAGCTATGGACCTTTCAATCATGGGCATAACTTCAAGAAGGCACTAAAGACAAAGCCTGTTGTAGAAAAGCCCATAAAGGAGAAGAAGCCATGTGATTGCCATCATCATGAGGCATCTTCCTCCAAGAATGCTGCCCCTGCTAGACCACAATTCCAAAAGGTCAACCAGGAGATCATGAGGAAAAGGTACAACAGATTTGACTGTTGGTGCTGTGACAAGGTTGGTCACTTCGCCATAGATTGTTGGTTCAATTCCAGAAATGTTGCAACCCCTCATGTCAGCAACATGAGAAAGACCACTCATAATGCTAACACTCGCAGGCGGAGCACTCTAACCCGAGACCAAGGACCCAAACGTGTTTGGGTTCCTAAGGCAAACTGATTATGATTGCAGGTATGTCCAAAGGCCAACAAAACGCCTATCTGGTACTTGGACAGCGGATGCTCTCAGCATATGACCGGGACTAGAAGCCTCATTCAGAAATTTACTCCAGTCATGAACGGACCAAAGGTCATCTTTGGAGGTTCAGATCATGGAATCACTAGAGGCTATGGTATGATTACTAACAGCAATGTATCCTTCTCGGATGTGGCTTATGTCGAAGAATTGGAACACAATCTCATAAGCATAAGCCAACTCTGCGATAAAGGATACATAGTTGAATTCCATGCTGATAAGTGCTTGATAAAATCCGTCGACAATATGGAAACGATTCTATCCGGCACTCGAAGCAGGAATATTTTCTGCATAAATTTCATATGTATAGATTCCTCTACACCAGTGTGTCTTTTAGCAAAAGATAGTGCATCCCTTGATGACCAATGGCACAAGAGACTAGCACATATTAATTTCAAAACTATTAATAAATTATTTTAAATGAACTTAGTACGTGATGCCCTAAATGTCAAGTGCGTCAAAGAAAGACCTTGTCATGCATGCGTATAAGGCAAGCAAACAAGGGATACCTTTAAAAGCGTTATTGGCAAAGACTCTAACAGATGTCTCCATCTATTGCACATGGACTTGTTTGGTCCACTACAAATTAGAAGTTTGGTAGGTAAGGATTATACATTGGTAATTGTTGATGATTACTCGCGCTTTGCGTGGGTGTTCTTTCTGAAACACAAGTAAGATACCTTCGACATCTTTACTAATTTTGTCAGGCAAGTCCAGAATGAATACAACTGCTCCATAGTCAAAATCAGAAGTGACAACGAAACAGAGTTCAAATCTGGGGCCATGACAGAATTCTATGAAATCCTAGGTATCTTTCATGAGTTTTCCTCTCCTCGTACTCCACAACATAATGGAGTGGTTGAGAGAAGGAACAGAACACTCGTCAAGGCCTGCAGGACCATGTTGAGTGATGCTTCACTACCGGAGTACTTCTGGGCTGAAGCCGCCAACACTGCATGCCACGTGCAAAATCGAGCACTCATAAACAAAGACCACGATAAGACACCTTATGAACTTCTGATAGGCAGGAAACCAACAGTCTCATACTTTAGAATCTTTGGCTGTAAATGCTTCGTACTTAACAATGGTAAGTATCATACCACCAAGTTCAGCGAAAAGAGTTTTGAACGTATTTTTGTAGGTTATAGTAGCCATTGTAAGGCATATAAAATATTTAATAGAAAAACCCTGGTGGTAGAAGAATCGATACATGTTGTATTTGATGAGACGAGCTTGCTGCAAAGCAATCCGTCTAGTGTGCTCATTGAAGATGCAGGTGAAAAGCTGAAAGAAACCAGCTTGGATGAACCATCCGAAGACAAAGGCGAAAAGTTCATCAAGATCACCACTCTAACCCCTATTGGAGAGACAGATGATCAAAATGAAGAAGTCATCCAAGATGAAGAAATCACTTCAGTGATTGAAGATAATCCAGATGCAAGAACGTTAGAGCTCAGACATCTAAAGGATCACCCCATGGACCAGATCATAGGAGATTCCTAGGACGGTGTCAGAACTCGAAGAGGTACAACTAACGAGAATCCTTATTTAAGTTTTCTCTCGCAGGTTGAACAAAAGAAGTTTGAGGAAGCAAACTCAGACACATCGTGGATAATGGCAATGGAAGAAGAGCTAAATCAGTTCAAGTGCTGCAATGTGTGGAAACTTGTTCCACGACCCAAAGGAAAAAACATCATTGGAACAAAATGGGTCTACAGGAACAAGATGGACGAAGACGGGACGATCATTAAGAACAAGGCCAGACTCGTCGCTAAAGGCTATCGTCAAGAAGAAGGAATCGACTTCGACCAGACATATACTCCAGTGGCAAGGCTGGAGGCAATAAGGTTGTTCCTACCATATGCTCCATTCAAAGGCTTCACCGTCTATTAGATGGACGTGAAGTCTGCCTTCCTAAATGGTAACATAAAGGAGGAAGTGTATGTGGAACAACCTCCAGGTTTCGTTGATCATAACTTTCCTGATTATGTCTATTTCCTGCACAAGGCCCTATATGGTCTGAAATAAGCTCCTAGAGCTTGATATGAGACGCTGTCTAGCTTTCTACTTGAGAACAAGTTCACAAGGGAAAAGATAGACAAGACATTATTTCTTAGGGAAATTAAAGGCAAAATTTTGCTAGTGCAAATCTATGTCGACGACATTATTTTTGGCTCTACAGACAACAACCTCTGCAAAAAGTTCTCAAAACTTATGCAAGGGAAGTTCGAAATGAGCAGTATGGGCGAGCTAAAGTATTTCTTAGGGCTTCAGGTGAAACAATCTGAATATCGAATTTTCATCTCGCAGACCAAGTTCACCAAAGAGCTAATTAAGAAATTCGAAATGGAGAACGCAACCTCTATGAGGACTCCAATGGGCTCAACTATGTCTCTGGACAAGGATGAAAAAGGGAAACCTTTTGATGAAACCAAGTACAGAAGCATAATTGGATCCCTGCTCTACCTTACTGCAAGTAGACCTGACATAATGTTTTCAACATGTGTCTGTGCTCGATTTCAGGTGAACTCTAAGAAATCTCACTACGCTGCTGCAAAGCGGATTTTGAGATACCTTAAGGGTACACCAAATCTTGCCTTATGGTACCCAAGAAGTAATCACAGCGAACTAATTGGATTTTCAGATGCAGATTTTGCAGGTAGCAAAGACGACCGGAAAAGCACTTCAGGGACTTGCCAATTATTTGGAAGAAGGCCAATCTCCTGGAGTAGTAAGAAGCAAAACTGTGTCGCAATCTCAACGGCCGAGTCAGAGTACATCTCTACAGGCAGTTGCTGCGCACAGTTACTTTGGATAAGGAATTAATTTGAGGATTACAACATGACATTCAAGAATATTCTTCTGCTTTGCGACTCTTCCAGTGCAATTGCAATAGTCAACAATCCAGTCTCGCACAGCCGGACAAAGCATATCGAGCTAAGGTATCATTTCATCCTGGAGCATGTAGAGCATGGGGACATAGATCTCCAATATGTCTCCACAGACAGGCAAGTTGCAGATATCTTCACTAAGCCGCTGGACGAGACCAAGTTCTCTTTCTTCAAAATGTAACTTGGGATGCTCAACAAGGAAGATTAGAGCAGTTTGGATATCAAGGAAGCAAACGAAACTAAAAGATACCGCAGTGCTCTCCTTCATCCTGTAAGAACCCTGCGGATTCTCTTCCCAGAAGTAGCCGAATTATTTTCCAATCTAAAGGTCAAAAGGAATGGAAAAGTCCTGAAATCCAAAGTGATGGGTTTGAAAATTAAACTTAACAAGACCTCTGTCTCTCAACTTCTCTGACTGCTGATAGTAGACGAAGAAGATCACTTAGTTGCTGAAGACTCTGACAGAACAACCCTATTTTGTGGCTTTTCAACTGATGCTCAGTACTTCAAAAGGTCAGACATGAACGCAGAAGGAAAATTTCTGGTTGATGTTATTGGGAAAATTTTACTGTGCAAGACAAACTCCATAGGAGACATTCCTTCATATTTCTTCGACATAATGCAAGCCATTATCTGCCGCAAGAAATTCAAATTTGGTATGCTGATTCTGGATAAAATCAAGGACAGTTTAAAATCCCCCAAATACGCCAGAATTATCTCTCTGCTCCTCCATGAAATAAATCCTGAGGTATTCAACTTCTCCAAAGGGACCCCTCTTCACCACATGAAGAAGATCTCCATTTCATCCATTCAGAGATGGGAACTCAAGCTGAAGAATCCTGCCCAAGCTGCAAAGATTTCAGAAATTCCAGCAGATCCAGCATTAGAAGACAGGACTCCATCTCCCTCTCCTCGTCATGTGGCCAGATCCTCTGGTGCACCAAGTGAGGGGGAGCCTGTTCCTTCTACCTCAGTCAGGAAGCCCTCTCCTCAGCTAACAATTCCTTCCCTACCTCATACACTAGAAAGTCCAGCAACTCCTTCAGATCAGATACCTCCAGAATCTCTTCTCTCCACAGCTGCTGTCATAGATGCTATTATTGCAGAGCTCTCTGAAGAAGTGATGCCCATTCCTCCTCTATCTCTTCCAGCTCCATCCTCTGAATGTCACAAGGACTCCACTCCAGCACAGTCTCCTGTACATTCTCCAGCCAGAACTCCAGCCAAATCTCCAGATACCCTCAAAGACCAGCAAGACACCATTCATATTTCTGATGAGCCTTCTCCTGAGCCAGCTGAGGCACCTCTCAGAAACCTAGATTTCTCCATTCCTCATGATACAGAAGAAAGGGATATTGTACTTCATACCACAAGAGCTGACAGCTTTGTGATCATTGAAGAAATAGCTCCATGGGTAACTCCTTCTCTCCCTACTGTTGCTCCCTCTACTGCTGCTGTTACAGTCTCTTCCTCCTCCGATTTGCTGCAACATATTACACTTCTTCTTCAAGAACAAAGAAATTATTTTGATACTTCTCTAAAGATAGTAACTGACAAGGTAACTGCTCTCGAGACTGAGATGAGCAGAGGCTTTGCTGAAATTCAGCATAATACTGACAAGCTCAAGTATTTATTTCAAATTGGTGGCAAAGCCCTTGACCACACTATCACTAGTGTTGGAAATGTTATGGAACAGGGTGTTACCCTTGCAAACAATCAGATAGAGCTAGACAAGAGAAATGAAGCTAACAAAATGAAAATCTGTGAAGAATTTGGTATTTTCAAAGAAGACGCTATAGAGAAGCTATCTTTTGAAATCAGAAAGAGGGAGGGATTGTTCAAAGAACTCAAAGAACAAGTAGAAAAGTTAGTTGCTCAAAAGTCAAATGTTTGAGAAGCTCATGTAAAAACAATTCATGATGATGTGCTAGCCCAGATACAGAGTGTCAAATTTTATACCTATGACACTGCTGTCTGGATGCACAATCAGATTCCGCCAGACCTTGCTGTTGACCCCAACATCATTCCTCATCATTAGACCATCTAGCTACAGATGTCTCTGCCCCAGCTGTTCCTCTGCAACCCACTTTCTCTCCGAGGCCTGGAGACACAGTTGCCCCTCCAGACACCTATGCTCAAGACTGGGAAGAAGATCCTGCAGATATACTCCTCAAATCTCCTCCAGAGATCAGAACCTACAACAAGAAAAGGAAGTATGGTGAAGGCCCTTCTACAAGCAGGACTGCTCCTACTAAAGCCACTGAACATGCTGAAGTTTGGTCTCCAACCTCCAAGTCCCTGATTTTAGAAACTCTCAGATTAGTTATGGAATTCCATGAGAGCAGGAACATTCATTACAGCTCCTCTGAATGGGAACTTTATGAGAAGTCCATGACAAAAAGAAGAATCTATGATAGAGAATATGGGAGGAACAACCCTGCTGCCCCTCCGAGACCTCCCAAGTACTATCCAAAACCCTACTGCTACCAGAGAAGACAACAAGAGAAACTGGACAGATAGAATAAAGGCTGATCTTCAAAGATCTTTGAGAGGGTGGAATGATTGACAATAGAAATAAAAATTTTGGATATTCTTATTTATATAATTCTAAGTTTTTGCTCTGACTGTCCTTTATCATAGTCTATTGCTTGCTTGCACATTTTCTACTTAGCTTCTTTTTATGTCTATAATTCACCTTAGTGTAAAGGGTTCTGACTTCAACAAATAGGGGGAGATTGTTGGGAACTATGTCCACATTAACCTAGATTTGATGAAGTCACCCTGGAACTAAGATGAATTAGGTTGTATTTGATGCTTTGCTTGAGTTATGTGTTTGCAGGACTCCAATGGGAAGTGTAGACCAATGTCAGTCTACAATGGGTCACCAAACACAGGACCACACAGTGTAATCCCTCATTATGTGTTCCAAAGTGTTGACTCATGTGTAGTCTCTCTATTGGGATACACTTCATAATCAAGCTATAGGACTGTGTAAAGACTTGGTGCAGATTCCCCTCTAGTAGAAGAAAAATTGCTGACAGAGAATTTCTCTAAGTATTTCTCTCGAGTAGGTCCTTAACTACTCAAGTAGATTGCTTAAGAAATACTCGAGTAAAAAGTTCTGCATACTCGAGTAAGAAAATTTTTCCTCTCGTGAAGTTAAGTAAAACACTCGAGTAGTTCATTAACATACTCGAGTAGCTTACTTAACTACTCGAGTAGATCATTCTTCCTACTCGAGTTGCCCAAAATTCAGTTTCCAAATTTCTCTAAGTAAATCACTCGAGTAGTCCAAGTCACATACTCGAGTAGCTTATTTTCTCTCGAGTAGTTCATACTCGAGTAGTTCCAGATTTCTATTTCTCAAAACTTTTCTAAGTCATTTACTCGTGTAGGTACTCTATATACTCAAGTAAGTCTCGACACTGTGTCGAGTAACAATCTTCTCTGTGTCGAGTAGTCAAGATATACTCGAGTAGATTTCTTTTATCTCGAGTAGTTAAACCAAACTACTCGAGTAGCTATTTTTTCCAATGTGCAGAATATTTCTAAGTGTTCGTCTCGAGTAGTTTTTCTAACCACTCGAGTAGTTCAGTTCTTCCTACTCGAGTAGTATAACTTGTACTCGAGTAGCTCAACTCCTTCCCGTGAGAATTTTCTTTATACTCGAGTAGATCTTCTAAAGTACTCGAGTTGTTGACTATACATACTCGAGTAGTTCTCTTCTACATACTCGAGTAGTCATGATTTATATACCCGAGTAATTTCTCTCTGCTTACTCGAGTAGTCCTTGACCTACTCGTGTAGTTTAATACCTACTCGTGTATATGACTTCATTTTCCCTGAAATTTCTTCTAAGTCCATATTTGAATAAATTTCAAATACCATGATATGATTGGTCTACGTGTACGTCATTAAATCCGATTATGACTGTTATTAGTACTCCTATAAAAGGTCTTGTCTAATCGACAAAACCTAATCAGAAAAACATATCTTTCAAGAAGAAAATTCTTCTGAGTTTTGCAGCCGTCGCTTTCCAAAAATAATCGCTATTTCCTCTCTCTCTCTTCAAGGAACGAAAGCCGCCGCCGCCGCTGTTCTTCTCCGGCAAGGGTGTCGATCTTCAGAGGAAATAGACAGAAAAAGCTTTCCGGATCGAGATCGATTTTCATATACTCATCTTCAGTCCGATAGTGGAAGCAAGAAGTTCAGATCTACTGATTGCCGAGAATCCTTCTTCAACTTTTCTGATAAAGCCGAATGCCAAGAAGAAGATTCTAGTTTCTGTGTTATTTTTTTTTCAGATCTGAACCAGAGAACTTCACTGTTTGTATTTTCCAATACTATAATTTCTTTTATGTAGGAGATTTTTTCTCCGAGTGTAGGAGTTTTCCACTCCGAGTTTGTAGGAAGGTGTTTCTTCCGAGTTGTATATCCAGTTGTATTGGATTGAGATTGTAGGAACTTTGTTCCGATGGTAGGATTGATTTTCAATCCGAGCTAGTGGAGTAGCCGAGTCTAGTTTATTACTAGATCGTTGAGGGAAAGAGGATGTACCCATGATCGGGGAACCACTATAAATCTTGTCTCGTATGTGATATTTTAGTAGATAGATTTGTGTTGTGCACTAAGATTTTTTATTCCGCAAAAGACGCACAACTCACATATTCACCCCCCTTTAGGTGAGTTAGGTTAAAAACTATTATCTTTCAGTCCTTCCTTCAATCCCAACAACAACCCTTATAATAATAACTATAATCCGGGTTGGAGGAATCACCCAAATTTCTCTTGGAACAACCGTAACAATGCGCAGCGTCCCCCTCTTTCTTATGGGCCCGGATTTCTGCCGCCTCCTCCTCTTCCAAAACCCTCCCCGATGGAGGAAACGTTTTCTAAGTATATTGCGTCCAACGAGTCAAATATCCGGAACATCACCGGATCGCTAAAAACTCTCGAACAACAGGTTGGACAACTGGCGAGGATGATGTCCGAGCGCGCGCTCGGGGCACTGCCGGGAAACACAGAGCCCAATCTCGCTCTTTCAATGTTTAGGTTTGGGTACTCTTAGTCCTACGAATATGCGGATCCAATTAGCGGATCGCTCGGTTAAGTTCCCTATCGGGGTAGTGGATGACGTCCTTGTCCGAGTAGACAAGTTTACCTTCCCGGTAGACTTTGTAGGACTAGGAGTACATCAATGGGTCCTTGGTGACACATTGAAATCCCCTAAGGTCTAGGTAGGGTTGGGTAGGGCTGACTTGGCACCTTGGAGGTCACATGACCCTTAGTAAGGGCACTTTGACCACTTTGGGGCAAGAGTTTACTTGGTCAACTTAACCACTAGGGTTGACCCCAATGGGTCCTTGGGGACCCATTGACCTCACTTTAGGGTTTGGAGGGCATGGGTGGGGTCCACTTGGCTAGGGGGAGGTCAATTGACCCTAAGTAGTATAGTTTGACCCATTTAGGGTTAGTGTTGATTTAGGTCATCTTAACCACTTTTACTGCCCACAGTGGGTCCTTAGTGGCCCTATGGACAACCCAAGGTGTTAGGGGTGTTGTGGTAGGGTCATGGGATCAAGGTGTAGCCTTAAAGTTAAACCTTAGGTCTAATTGTTGAGGATGAAATATATGCAGACCAAAGTGATTTTCACCTTGGCTCTTGTTCATTTGTTCCTTTGAGCTTCTGGTGGTTTTGTCATGACCTAGTCATGACAAAACAAAATCCTAGGGGTCTAGTTATTTGAGGGATGTTATATGGCCTGCCTACTTTCTTCCTACGCATGACCGAATGATTCTCCAGAATTCTATTTTTGAGTAGTTACAATACTCAATTACACTTGTCGAAATCTATAAACTTCATAGCGTAATTAAAATGTTTATCTTTTATATTTTCTGTACCCATGAGTATTTGATTTCTCGCTTTACCTTATTTTTCACATCTCTATGCAAGCTAGCTATTTTCTAGTGCACGGAGGGATGATTTGCTCGGGATGAGCAAATGTTTAAGTCTTGTGGTGTGATGAGTCTGATATTTATAGGGTTTTTCGGACTCATCTCGGCTGATTTTCTCACTCTTGCACTGCATTTCAATCGGATATAGGTTATATTTGCATCGTACGGTCATGGACCATTTTGTGCACTGTTTTGGCCCAAGGGTGTGCGATTGCGCATTCTGTTTTGGGGGTATGCATATGGTTCTCCCCATGGCACTTCCCTGCTATTTTCTTATCTTTATATTTGCTGCTGGGAGCTTGTGCTCCAGTTTTGGTTTCGTTGTGCAGGTGGTGCGTTTTTCCCAAAGGCAGGAAATCTGTCTTAAGAAAAATGCACGGTCGTGCGTTTCTTTCACAAACGGTTTACGTGAAATCATGTGTTTTAGTCAGCTGGAAGAACGTCGAGTAGAGCTCGATGAATTTAGTCGAGCTGAGTGCGACGATCCTCACGTACGGTTGACGCACGGTTTCTTCGAAACCGTGCGAGAAGGAAACATTCGGATTTCCTGTAGCTTTCAATTTTGTGCCTTCTGTTGTTAATCGTGCGCTTTGTTCACGCACGAGCGTCAGCGCTCATGCGCGAGTAAAATGCACGGTTCTCCTGTGTGTCCCTGTTTTCCACCTCTCTGTCGCTACCCGTGCGATGTCCTTCACGCATGGGCAAAACTGTCTGTGCGTGAAGGAAAACGCATGGGTCAATGCTTCTCCTTCCTTGGGTATATTCTGAAAGTTAATATTGCACGGTGTGCGCACGGCCGTGTGCCAGACTGTGCGTGACAATTTTTTCTGACCTTTCTATTTAAGTTGCAGATTTCCTCTTTCCAAGGATCCAGCTCCGCTCCCCCGCCATTTTCGCTCCACCGAGCGGGAAAACTCGCCTCCAGCCGCCATTTTCTCTATACTCCTTGGAGAGTTGATCCGGCCACCATTTCTCCTTAGAAAGCTTGCAATAGTTGCGTCTCCGGCCACCTTCATCTTCTCCGACCTCCAAGCTACCATCCGATCTAATTGTTGATGTACTTGCAGAGTTCTTTGGTGAGAACTAGCCCAGTGATCATTCATAAGGAAGACGGGATATTCGAAGGAAGTGACATCCCTTCTTAGTTCCCGGACGTCATCCGTAGACCGAGCTCGGACAAGGCCTGACAACCCTTTGTTAAAATTGGTGAAGTGGAAGTGGGTGATGGGCAGGCCGGGTAGACTGTGCTGCCTGAGTGGTCCGAGTCTGCGGCCTGTGCGGACTGCTGGTTGCAGCCTGAGTACCATGGCTTGGCTGTTCTTGAGGAGAAGCCTGTGCGGCCTGGTGTGCGGCCTGAGCGGCCTGTTGTGCGGCCTGGTTGGCCTTTGGCCAAGGAAGGGCTTCTTGTGAAGCGGCCTGGGCGGACTGCCGTTTGAGGGCTGTTGGCTGTGCTTGTTGATCAACGACCTTGTGGTTTTGCAAGCTCTTGTGTAGCTAGGTGGGTTGGAGATTAAATCCGCGAGAGGCTTTGTGGACTGGTTGAGTCTACGGTGTCCGCTGTTGTGGGCTGGCCTGGAGATCGGTTGTGGCCCTTGCCAAGCTCTCCGGTGTTGTAGTAGGTGTTAGCTGCTGTGGAGGACTGCGTGGACTGGTGTCAGAGTCCAGCAGTTGGCCATTTATCTGGGCAGCTATGCGAGTATAGCTTGCGGACTCTGCCTTACCTTGGTGGAGTTGGCGATCTGATTTGAGTGTGGGCAACCTGGGCCTTATCCGCCGAGTTCGCGGTAGGCCCTTTGGTGTTTTACTGGACTTCATCACATTCAGTGACAAGTCCAGTGTGTCCGCAGTATCCTCCAAGTCCGCTGTTTACCGGGCGGACTGCCCTTTGGTCGTGGACTTGTGGCGGATGGTGGCTTTGGTCTTGTGCTGTGCGGACTGCCTCTTTCATGTGCGGACTATCGCAGAAGGGGTCGTGCCTGTCCACGTGTGATGATGTTTGCGGATTGTGCGGAGTGTTCCCTGTCCGCATAGTGTGGGCGGACTGGTGCAAGTCCGCCTACTTGTGAACATCTGTGTCTTGCTCATGGCAGTTTTCTTGGAATCCAGCTAAGTCTAGGCGGACTCAGCGGACGGGTCTTTGCTAGTGCGTGAGCTGGGGTGGTGACTCTATTCATTAGGGTGGTGACCACACTCCTCACCTCGCCTATAAATAGACCCCCCCCCGACACGTCTACAGTAACAGAGTGAACAGTAAGTGGGGCTTGGGAAATTATTGCGGTCTGGATTTTCCTGTCCGCGCGGGTTGAGTAGAGATGACGATTTGCTGTGTGCAGGTTGCGCGACTAGATTGCAGGAGCCAGGAGTTTGGCTGTGACTTCGGACAAGTGCTGCGAAGGGTGCGGTCTCTACGGTCTCAACAGGTCGCTTCTGCGGCTTGTCAGTTCTCTACTTCAACTTTTCCAAGTTCCAATAACCTGTCCACCGGTCTCAGGCGGGTAGGCGGCCTGTTCTTCAGTTCATCAGCAGTTAGCGAATAACAGTGTGTCCGCGCGACCTCGAGGTCTCAGCGGACTCCGTGCCTATTAAGCGTGTAGAAGCTTCGGCTCGAGCGGCTTCGGCGACCTTAGCGGACTGGGCGGTCTCAGCGGTCTCCAGTACTGTCCGCTGGGCTCGTGTTGTTCTTTCTGTTTATAGATTGTGTACTAGCGAAATCATGTCTCTCTTTTGAAAGATAATAGTTGTCAACACAAATCCCCCATGGTGGGGGGGTGTATAGGTGAGTTGTGCGTCTTTTGCGGAATTAAAAAAATCTCAGAACACTGCACAGATCTATCTACCAAATTATCACAGATGAGACAAGATTTATAGTGGTTCCCCGATCTTGGGTACATCCACTTTCCCTCACCGATCTAGCAATATACTAGACTCGGCTACTCCACTATCTTGGATTGAAAATCAATCCTACCCTCGGAACAAAGTTCCTACAAACTCAATCCAACCAACTGGATCTACAACTCGGAAGGCAAAACTTCCTACAAACTCGGAGTTGAAAACCCTACACTCAGAGAAAACTTCTCCTACAAGATTGAAAAATTGTTTAAGAAAATACAAACAATGATTTTTCTGTCAGATCTGCAAACAACAACCAGGATCTTCTTCTTGTAAGCTTTGCGGCACTTTCAGAAAAGATGAAGAAAATCTCGGCAACAGATCTGGAATCTTCGATCGGGAAAAGGTTGAGCAGTTGAGAAACGATCTCGATCTGTAAGACGTCTTCAGTCTATTTCCTCTGAAAATCGAAGCCCTTGCCGGAGAAGGACAGCGGCGGTGGCGGCTTTCTTTCCATGAAGAGAGAGGGAGGAAACAGTGACTTAGAGGGAGACGGCTTCCGAAATTTCTTAATAAAAATTTTGATCTTGAAAGCTTGTTATTCTTATTAGGGTTTGTCGATTAGACATGCCTTTATATAAGAAAACTAATAACGGTCATAATTGGTTTTAATGGCGTACACATGGACCAATCATGTTGCGGAATTTGAAAATCTGTCAAATCTGGACTTAGAGAAATTGCTGAGAAAAGGAGGTCATATACACGAGTAGGTATATAACTACTCGAGTAGTTCAAGGACTACTCGAGTAAGTAAAGAAATGTTACTCGGGTATATAATTCATGACTACTCGAGTAGGTTGAAGACAACTACTCGAGTTCATATAATCAACTTACTCGAGTACTTAGAAGATCTACTCGAGTATATAGAAAAGTTTCACGAGGAGGAGTTGAACTACTCGAGTACAAGTTGTACTACTCGAGTAGGTAGAATTGAACTACTCGAGTGGTTAGAAGAACTACTCGAGACGAACACTTAGAAAAATTCTGCACACGGGAAAAACAGGTACTCGAGTAGTCAGATTGAACTACTCGAGAGGAAAGAAATCTTCTCGAGTATATAAAAGAGTTACTCGAGTATATCTTAACTACTCGACACAGAGAAGAGTTACTCGACACAGTGTCGAGAACTACTCGAGTATACGAAGTACCTACTCGAGTAAATGAATTAGAAATTTCTGAGAAAGAGGAATCTGGAACAGGAAGAATAAACTACTCGAGTAAAAACTACTCGAGACAGAATGAGCTACTCGAGTATATGACTTGGACTACTAGAGTGATTTACATAGAAAAACTTGGAAACTGAATTCTGGGCAACTCGAGTAGGAAGAATGATCTACTGGAGTAGTTAAGTAAGCTAGTCGAGTATGTCAGTGAACTACTCGAGTGTTTTACTTAACTTCACGAGAGGAAGAATTTTCTTACTCGAGTATGCAGAAGTTTTACTCGAGTATATCCCAAGCAATCTACTCGAGTAGTTAAAGACCTACTCGTGAGAAATACTTAGAAAAATTTCTGACAAAAATTTTTCTTCTACTAGAGAGGAATCAGCATCAAGTCTTTTCACAGTCCTATAGCTTGAATATGAAGTGTATCCCAATAGAGAGGCTACACATGAGTCAACACTTTGGAACACACAATGAGGGATTACATTGCATGGTCCTGTGTTTGGTGACTCATTGTAGACTAACATTTGTCTAGACTTCCCATTGGAATCCTACAATCACATAACTCAAACAAAGCATCAAATACAACCTAATTCATCTTAGTTCCAGGGTGACTTCATCAAATCTGGGTTAATGTGGACATAGGTCTCAACAATCTCGCCCTATTTGTTGAAGTCAGAACACTTTACACTAAGGTGAATTAAAGACATAAAAAGAAACTAAGTAGAAAAATTAGTGCAAGCAAGCAATAGACTATGAGAAAAGATAATAAGAGCAAAAACTTAGAATTATATAAATAAGAATATCCAAAATTATCAGTTCTACAGTCAATCATTTCACACTCTCAAATATCCTAGAAAATCATCCTTGATGCTGTTGTCTGTCCAATTTCTCTTGTTGTCTCCTCTGGTAATAAAAAGGTTTTGGATAATACTTGGGATGCCTAGGAGGGGCTGCAGGGTTTTTCCTCCCATATTCTCTGTCATAGATTCTCCTTTTGGTCATGGATTTTTCATAAAGTTCCCATTCATATGAGTTGTAATGAATATTCCTTCTCTCATGGAATTCCATAACTAATCTGAGAGTTTCCAGAATCAGGGATTTGGAGGTGGGAGACCAAACTTCAGCATGTTCAGGAGCTTTAGTAGGAACAGTCTTGCTAGCAGAAGGACCTTCCCCATATTTCCTTTTCTTCTTGTAAGTTTTGATCTCTGGAGGAGCATGAAGGAAAATGTCAGCAGGATCTTCTTCCCAGCCTTGAACATAGGTTTCTGGAGGAGCAACAGAGTCTCCAGTCCTAGGAGAGAAGGTAGGTTGCAGAGGAGCAGCTGTGGCAGAGGCATCTGTAGCTAGAGGATTTAAATGATGAGGAATGATGTTGGGGTTAGCAGCAAGGTCTGGCAGAATCTGGTTGTGCATCCAGACAGTAGTGTCTTAGGTATGAAATTTGACACTTTGTATCTGGGCAAGCACATCATCATGAATTATCTTCACATGTGTTTCTCATAAATCTGACTTCAGAGCAGCTGATTTTTCTAAGTGTTCTTTGACCAAGCTCTCCCCCTTTCTGATTTCAATAGATAACCTTCCTATAGCATCTTCTTTAAAAAGGCCAACTTCTTCACAGATTTTCACTTTGTTGGCTTCATTTCTCTATTCCAGTTCTATTTGATTATTTGCAAGGGTAACACCCTGTTCCAAAACTTCTCCAACACTAGTGATAGTGTGGTCTAGGGCTTTTCCACCAAGTTGAAATAAGTACTTGAGCTTGTCAGTGTTGTGCTGGATTTCAGCAAACCCTCTGCTCATTTCATTCTCGAGAGCAGTTACCTTGGCTGTAATGACAGCTAGAGATTCATCAAAGTATTTTCTCTGGTCTTGCAGCAGGAGAGAGATCTGGGACAGTAAATCTGGTGAGGCAGAAGCAGCAACAGCAGTTGAAGGAGCAGCAGATGTAGGGAGAGCAGAAGGAAGAGGAGGAGCTACACATGGAGCTATTTCTCCAATAATCACAGAGCTTGCAGCCCTTGTTGTATGAATGATAGCATCCCTTTCTTCTGTAACATGAGGGATAGAGAAATCTAGGTTTTTGAGAGGAGCCTCTGCTAGCTCTGGAGAGGGCTCATCAGAGATAAGAATTGTGTCTTGCTGGTCTTTGAGGTCAGCATGAGAGTTGGCTAGAGTCCTGGCTGGAGAATGGTCTGGAGATTGTCCAGGAGTTGAGTCCTTGGGAATTTCAGAGGATGGAGCTGGAGGAGACAGAGGAGGAGGAGGAATAGGCAGCACTTCTTCACTGAGTTCTGCAATCATAACATCTATAGCAGCAGCTGTTGAGAGAAGAGATTCTTGAGGTATCTGATCTGAAGGAGTTGCTGGAGTTTGTGGAGTATGAGGTAGGGAAGAAGTTGCTGGCTGATGAGATGAGGTAGTTTTTGGTGGAGAGGGTGTCCTGACTGGGATAGAAGGAGCAGGTTCCCCCTCACTTGGTGCACCAGAGGAGCTGGCCACATGATGAGGAGAGGGAGATGGAGTCTTGTCCTCGAAAGCTGGAACTTCTGAATTCTTAGTAGCTTGGGCAGCATTCTTCAGCTTGAGCTCCAATCTCTGAATAGAAGAAATGGAGACCTTCTTCATATGGTGAAGAGGGGTCCCTTTGGAGAAGATGAATACTTGAGGATTTGTTCTATGGAGTAGCAGAGAGATTATTCTGGCGAAGTTGGGGGATTTTAAGCTGTCCTTGATTTTGCCCAGATGCAGCAGGCCAAACTGAAATTTCTTGCGGCAAACAATGGCTTGCATTATGTCGAAGAAATACAGTGGAATGTCTCTTATAGAGTTGGTCTTGCACAGCAGAATCTTTCCAATAACATCAACCAGAAATTTTCCTTCTTCATTCATGTCTGATCGTTTGATAGACTGAACTTCAGGCGAAATCCCACAGAATAAGCAGGTTCTGTAGGAATCTTCTTCATCAAGGTTGTCTGCTGCAGGGTTCTTGGAGAGCGAAGGAAAGTCCGGCGGTATCTAGAAGAACCAATAAATTGTGGAAATCGTCTGACAGCTCTGCAATCCCTGCGGTAACAAGTTCCGAGCCCATGCCGATCTTGGAGGAGGCGGCGATGATCCTTGCGTGATGGGAGGAGAGGAAGATGAAGCGGCTCTGCAACTTTTTGAGGGAAGACGAAACGGCAGCCGGGTACACGAGAGAGTGAAATTGTTTCGTGTAGAGAGATTTTAGGAAATTCGTATTTATAAACCCTAGCTTTAAGTCTAATCAATCGAGAAGGAAATAACTTAAACCATAAAAGAGGCGGCACATGAAAATTTGAAAACCAAGAGACATATACACGAGAGATAAAAGAAGTACTCGAGTATATTGGGAGTTACTCGAGTAAGTCTATAGAAGTTACTCGAGTAGGAGAATCTGCAATGACTCGAGTGGAAGAATTGCCTGACTCGAGTAGATGAAGTGTACTACACGAGTACATGAATTGCCCTACTCGAGTAAGTGAAATGGACTACTCGAGTAGATCCTTGAGTACTCGAGTAGGTCAGGTCTATCTCGAGTCAGAGAGAGAAAAAAACTTTGAAAAGCCAGATTTTGACTAACCTTTTAATTTTCTTTGATTTCTGGAAATCTAAACTTCTCTAATCTTCTTTGTTGAGCATCCCAAGTTCCGTTTTGAAGAATGAGAACTTGGTCTCATCCAGCGGCTTCGTGAATATATCTGCAACTTGCCTGTCTATGGAGACATATTGGAGATCTATGTCCCCATGCTCTACATGCTCCCGGATGAAATGATACCTTAGCTCGATATGCTTTGTCCGGCTGTGCGAGACTGGATTGTTGGCTATTTAAATTGCGCTGGAAGAGTCGCAAAATAATGGGATATTCTTGAACTGCATGTTTTAATCCTCACATTAATTCTTTATCCAGAGTAACTGTGCACAACAACTTCCTACAGAGATGTACTCTGACTAGGCCGTTGAGATTGCGACATAGTTCTGCTTCTTCCTACTCCAGGAGATTAGCCTTCTTCTAAAGAATTGGCACGTCCCGGAGGTGCTTTCCTATCATCTTTGCTTCCTGCAAAATCGGCATCTGAAAAACCAATTAGTTCGTTGTCATTACTTCTTGGGTACCATAAGCCAAGATTTGGTCTACCTTTAAGGTATCTCAAAATCCTCTTTGCAACAGCGTAGTGAGATTCCTTAGAGTTCACCTGAAATCTAGCACAGACACATGTTGAAAATATTATGTCGGGTCTAGTGGCAGTAATGTAGAGCAAGGATCCAATTATGCTTCTATACTTGGTTTCATCAAAAGGTTTCCCTTTTTCATCCTTGTACAGAGACATAGTTGAGCCCATTGGAGTCCTCATAGAGGTTGCGTTCTCCATTCTGAATTTCTTAATCAGCTCTTTGGTGAACTTGGTCTGCGAGATGAAAATTCCATCTTCAGATTGTTTCACCTGAAGCCCTAAGAAATACTTCAGCTCGCCCATACTGCTCATTTCGAATTTCCCTTGCATATGTTTTGAGAACTTTTTGCAGAGGTTGTCTTCTGTAGAGACAAAAATAATGTCGTCGACATAGATTTGCACTAGCAAAATCTTGCCTTTAATTTCCCTAAGAAATAATGTCTTGTCTATCTTTCCCCTTGTGAACTTTTTCTCAAGTAGAAAGCTAGACAGCGTCTCATACCAAGCTCGAGGAGCTTGTTTTAGACCATATAGGGCCTTGTGCAGGAAATAGACATAATCAGAAAAGTTAGGATCAACGAAACCTGGAGGTTGTTCCACATAAACTTCCTCCTTTATGTTACCATTTAGGAATGCAGACTTCACGTCCTTCTGATAGACGGTGAAGCCTTTGAATGCAACATATGCTAGGAACAACCTTATTTCCTCCAGCCTTGCCACTAGAGCATATGTCTGGTCGAAGTCGATTCCATCTTCTTGACGATAGCATTTAGCGACAAGTCTGGCCTTGTTCTTTATGATCGTCCCGTCTTCGTCCATCTTGTTCTTGTATACCCATTTTGTTCCAATGACATTCTTTCCTTTGGGTCTAGGAACAAGCTTCCATACATTGCAGTGCTTGAACTGATTTAGCTCTTCTTCCATTGCCAATATCCACGATGCATCTGAGTTTGCTTCCTCAAACTTCTTTGGTTCAGCCTGCGAGAGAAAACTTAAATAAAGATTCTCATTAGTTGTACCTCTTTGAGTTCTGACACCGTCCCTATGATCTCCTATGATTTGGTCCATGGGGTGATCCTTCAGATGTCTGAGCTCTAACATTCTTGCATCTGGATTATCTTCAATCACTAGAGTGATTTCTTCATCTTGGATGACTTCTTCATCTTGATCATCAGCCTCTCCAGTAGGGGTTGGAGTGGTGATCTTGAAGAACCTTTCGCCTTTGTCTTCAGACGGTTCATCCAAGCTAGTTTCTTTCAGCTTTGCACCTGCATCTTCAATGAGAACACTAGACGGATTGCTTTGCAGTAAGCTCGTCTCATCAAATACAACATGTATCGATTCTTCTACCACCAGGGCTTTTCTATTAAATATCCTATATGCCTTACTATGGCTACTATAACCTACAAAAATACCTTCAAAACTCTTTTTGCTGAACTTGGTGGTATGATACTTACCATTGTTAGGTACGAAGCATTTACAACCAAAGATTCTAAAGTATGAGATGGTTGGCTTCCTGCCCTTCAGAAGTTCGTAAGGTGTCTTATCATTGTTTTTGTTATGAGTGCTCTATTTTGCACGTGGCATGCACTGTTAACGACTTCAGCCCAGAAGTACTCCGGAAGTGAAGCATCACTAAACATAGTCCTGCAGGCCTCTATGAGTGTTCTGTTCCTTCTCGCAGCCAATCTGTTCTGCTGTGGAGTATGAGGAGAGGAAAACTCATGAAAGATACCTAAGCTTTCACAGAATTCTGTCATGGCCCTAAATTTGAACTCTGTTCCATTATCACTTCTGATTTTGACTACGGAGCAGTTGTACTCATTCTGAACTTGCCTAACAAAATTAGTAAAGATGTCGAAGGTATCTGACATGTGTTTCAGAAAGAACACCCACGCAAAGCACGAGTAATCATCAACAATTACCAACGTATAATCCTTACCTCCCAAACTTCTAATTTGCAGTGGACCAAACAAGTCCATGTGTTGTAGATGAAGACATCTATTAGAATCTTTGCCAATAACGCTTTTAAAGGTAGCCCTTGTTTGCTTGCCTTTTACGCACACATGACAAGGTCTATCTTTGACGCACTTGACATTTGGGGCATCACATACTAAGTTCATTGAAAATAATTTATTAATAGTTTTGAAATTAATATGTGCTAGTCTCTTGTGTCATTGGTCACCAAGAGACGCACTATCTTTTGCTAAAAGGCACACTGGTGTAGGGGAATCTATACAAATGGTATTTAAACAGAAAATATTCCTGCTTCGAGTGCCGGATAAAATTGTTTCCACATTGTCAACGGATTTTATCAAGCACTTATCAGCATGGAATTCAACTATGTATCCTTTATCGCAGAGTTGGCTTATGCTTATGAGATTGTGTTCCAATCCTTCGACATAAGCCACATCCGAGAGGGATACATTGCCCTTAGTGATCATACCATAGCCTCTAGTAATTCCACGGTCTGAACCTCCAAAGATGACCTTTGGTCCGTTCACAATTGGAGTAAAGTTCTGAATGAGGCTTCTAGTCCCGGTCATATGCCGAGAGCATCCGCTGTCCAAATACCAGATTGGCGTTTTGTTGTCCTTTGGACATACCTGCAATTATAATCAATTTGCCTTAGGAACCCAAACACGTTTGGGTCCTTGGTCTCGGGTTAGAGTACTCCCCCTACGAGTGTTAGCATTATCAGCGGTCTTTCTCATATTACTGACATGAGGAGTTGCAGCGTTTCTAGGATTGAACCAGCAATCAATGGCGAAGTTACCAACCTTGCCACAGTACCAACAATCAAATTTATTGTACCTTTGCATCATGATCTCCTGCTTGACCTTTTGGAATTGTGGTCTAGCAGGGGCAGCATTCTTCGAGGAAGATGCCTCATGATGATGGCAATCACATGGCTTCTTCCCCTTTATAGGCTTTTCTACAACATGCTTTGTCTTTGGTGCCTTCTTGAAGTTATGCCCATGATTGAAAGGGCCAGAGCTCTGAAGAATAACTTCTTCATAACGTGCCTTAAAGACACTTTCGCCAAAGTTTTGGGGTCGAGTCCATCCTTGATAGCGGGACTTTGGCTCTACATAGGTAGTCCTAGCAAAGCGCCCGTAGGATGAGTCAAAATCATACTCATTTGATGGAAAGATGACTTTCTTTAATGTAGTTTGATCTTGAGGCGCTTTCCCCTTCTCTTTGGTTAAGGCCTTTTTGGCGGCCTTATTCTTCCGTTCATTCTTGTTTCTCCTAGAGGATTTACTACGAGCTTCTTCATGGACTAATCCGGCACCCTTGGCCTTGGATGAGAATTCAGCAACGAATGAAAGAACAGTCTTGGGCTTCGAGAAACTTTCAACCAGTTTTTTTCAGCTGCAAGTTGGGCTTCCAATTCCTTGATGATTTTCTTTTTGAGGTCAAGGTGCTCAAGAGCCTTGTAATATTCTTCAATTACATTATTGAAATTTTCTTTGAGGGACTCAGTCTTTGCGACATTCTCTCTCAAGATGCTCTCTTCGGCTTTTAGAGATTTGATCTCTTTAGCCTGAGTCTTCACGACTCGATGATATTTATTGTAAGCCATGATTAACTCCTTGTACTGGGTCATTAGTTCTGACTCATCGTCAAAGGAGCTATCCTCACAATCATGTTCAGAGACTTCAGAATCTGAAAGAGGGGTATGAAAGTTTACCTTCCCAGTGAACTGGGGCTCTTGATCATCATCTGTTTGAGCCATAAGCCCAAAATAAGCTTCTTCTTCTTCACTTGACTTAAATGAGTCGGAGTCACTAAGAGTCTTGCTCTTTTTGCCTATCAGGCTCTTCTCTTTCCTCTTTTTGTTGTACGAGGATTTCTTTTCTTCTCTTCTACCACCCTCCTTCTTCTTATGAGGGCAGTCGGCGATGACGTGACCTGGCTTATTACAACAATAGCAAATAATGTCAGTCGAAACATATTTTTTCTGTTTAGAGGAATACCTGTCGTGGCTACTTGAGCCTTTTATTTGCTGATCACCATCGTGTCGTGATCTTCTATAGGAGGCATCCTTGCCTTTCGATTGATTCTTCTTGTTCAAGAATTTGTTGAACTGACGTGAGAGCAGTGAGAACTCTCCTTCTGATAGCTCAAAGCCTGAGGTACTAGGCTCAGAAGTTTCTTCTTATTCACTAATTTCTGGAGCTGGAGCAGGGGAGGCAGCCTTTGTCTTTCTAGAAGTGTCTGTCTTGAGAGCAACAGACTTTTCTTTGAGAGCAGACCTACTCTTCTCTTCTTCAGCTTTCCTGGTGTTGAGTTGAAGCTCATATGACATAAGCTTCCCGAAGAGATTTTCTGGGTCTGTCTCAGCCAGCTTCCCAAACTCCCTGATGGCACAGACCTTATTGTCCCATTCTTTGGTCAGGGATCTTAGGAACTTGTCATTCAGTTCTCCATTAGTGAATACTCTACCATAGACTCTTGACCATTCACTATTTTGAAAAAGTTCTCAAATGTATCAGCAATTATCTCTTTGCTTCCCTGTCGGAAGGCTTCATACTTCTGATTGAGAAGGGATCTCCGATCATCCCTCACTTCTTCTGTTCCTTCCATTAAGGTAACCAAGGACTGCCACATCTCCTTTGCAGATTGGCAGTGTATTAAGTTCTGCAACATTGAGTCATCAACTGTACTTGCTATAATGTTTTTAGCTTTCTTGTCTAGTGAGACAAGTGCAATCTCGTCCTTGTCTAAATCCATCAACTTCTTTGGATCATTCTTGGTAGGATCTATAGTGGAGACAGTCATAGGGATATAAGGACCTTCTTCAACTATCATGAAGATCCTCGGATTCACAGCTTCCATAAAGAATTTGATCCTTTCTTTCCACATGGGAAAGTTGTTCTTGTTCCATAGGGGAAGCTTGGCAAAATCCTTTGCCTTGTCCATGATAGGTAGATCTCAAATGACAACTATTGTAGGAACTAATCAAGGTGTTAACCATTTAACGATCAACCACGCTTTGATACCAATTGAAAGATAATAGTTGTCAACCTAAATCACCTAAAGGGGGGTGAATAGGTGATTTGTGCGTCTTTTGCGGAATTAAAAAATCTCAGAACACAGCACAGATCTATCTACCAAATTATCACAGACGAGACAAGATTTATAGTGGTTCCCCGATCTTGGGTACATCCACTTTCCCTCACCGATCTAGCAATATACTAGACTCGGCTACTCCGCTATCTCGGATTGAAAATCAATCCTACCCTCGGAACAAAGTTCCTACAAACTCAATCCAACCAACTGTATCTACAACTCGGAAGGCAAAACATCCTACAAACTCGGAGTTGAAAACCCCTACACTCGGAGAAAACTTCTCCTACAAGAATGAAAAATTGTTTAAGAAAATACAAACAATGATTTTTCTGTCAGATCTGCAAACAACAACCAGGATCTTCTTCTTGTAAGCTTTGCATGACTTTCAGAAAAGATGAAAAAAATCTCGGCAATAGATCTGGAATCTTCGATCGGGAAAAGGATGAGTAGTTGAGAAACGATCTCGATCTGTAAGACTTCTTCAGTCTATTTCCTCTGAAAATCGAAGCCCTTGCCGGAGAAGAATAGCGGCGGCGGTGACTTTCGTTCCATGAAGAGAGAGAGAGGAAACAGCGACTTCGAGAGAGACGGCTGTAGAAATTTCTTAATAAAAATTTTGATCTTGAAAGCTTGTTATTCTTATTAGGGTTTGTCAATTAGACAAGCCTTTATATAAGAAAACTAATAACAGTCATAATTGGTTTTAATGACGTACACGTGGACCAATCATGTCACGGAATTTGAAAATCTGTCAAATCTGGAGTTAGAGAAATTCCTGAGAAAAGGAGGTCATATACACGAGTAGGTATATAACTACTCGAGTAGGTCAAGGACTACTCGAGTAAGTAAAGAAATGTTACTCGGGTATATAATTCATGACTACTCGAGTAGGTTGAAAACAACTACTCGAGTTCATATAATCAACTTACTCGAGTACTTAGAAGATCTACTCGAGTATACAGAAAAGTTTCACGAGGAGGAGTTGAACTACTCGAGTACAAGTTGTACTACTCGAGTAGGCAGAATTGAACTACTCGAGTGGTTAGAAGAACTACTCGAGACAAACACTTAGAAAAATTTTGCACACGGGAAAAACAGCTACTCGAGTAGTCAGATTGAACTACTCGAGAGGAAAGAAATCTTCTCGAGTATATGAAAGACTTACTCCAGTATATCTTAACTACTCGACACAAAGAAGAGTTACTCTACACAGTGTCGAGAACTACTCGAGTATACGAAGTACCTACTCGAGTAAATGACTTAGAAAAATTCTGAGAAAGAGGAATCTGGAACAGGAAGAATAAACTACTCGAGTATGAACTACTCGAGACAGAATGAGCAACTCAAGTATATGACTTGGACTACTCGAGTGATTTACTTAGAAAAACTTGGAAACTGAATTCTGGGCAACTCGAGTAGGAAGATTGATCTACTCGAGTAGTTAAGTAAGCTACTCGAGTATGTCAGTGAACTACACGAGTGTTTTACTTAACTTCACGAGAGGAAGAATTTTCTTACTCGAGTATGCAGAAGTTTTACTCGAGTATATCTCAAGCAATCTACTCGAGTAGTTAAAGACCTACTCGAGAGAAACACTTAGAAAAATTTCTGACAGAAATTTTTCGGCTACTAGAGAGGAATCAGCATCAAGTCTTTTCACAGTCCTATAGCTTGAATATGAAGTGTATCCCAATAGAGAGGCTACACATGAGTCAACACTTTGTAACACACAATGAGGGATTACATTGCATGGTCCTGTGTTTGGTGACCCATTGTAGACTGACATTGGTCTAAACTTCTCATTGGAATCCTGCAACCACATAACTCAAACAAAGCATCAAATACAACCTAATTCATCTTAGTTCCAGGGTGACTTCATCAAATCTGGGTTAATGTGGACATAGGTCTCAAAATCTATGTATACCTAGCCTTGTCAAGAAGTGTGAATGAATATAAGACCTGCTTGTGCTTTCATTTGTGTTTGGGGTTAAGCTTGCTCTTTGGGCTTTCGCATGATTAAGGTGTTATCTGGATAGTGCTGAGAATATTAATTTGGCTTTAGGATATCTTGCTGACCACCTTGAGAAAATTCAACATGATATCAGAGCCAGGTTCAGTTGCTTGAGCGGTGATCAACAGTTGTTGTTGCTCTGTTGTTGCTCTATGCTTCTGGAAGCTTAACCAAAGGTTGTTGCAATGGAAGTGAGCTATGCAAGAAGTCATGGTATTGAACTCTTAACTCTGACTAACTTTAAGAAGTGGAAGTCGTGCATGAAGAGTTACCTTCTGGGTGAGGAGCTATGGGAAGTCGTTGGTGGTGACGACAGACAGGAAGTAACTGCTGCTTTTGGTACTGCTGAGTAGGTGAGGCTCTGGAGAAAAACAAATGGAAAGGCAGAGTTTGTTTTCAAGAGGGATGTGTCAGCAGAACTGTTTAATCACATCATTAGATATGAGCCTGCTGCTGATATTTGGACAACTATTGATGAGTTGTACAATAGGAAGATTGTAGCCAGACTTCAGTTTTTAGAGATTGAGATGGCTAGAACAACTCAAGGAGACCTGACCATCAAAAAATTCTTTATAAAAATGAAGAGCTTGTGTGCTTAGCTGTCAGCACTTAATCATGATGGTCCTATCTCTGAAGCTAAGATGAAAGGGCAGAAAATCCGCATCTTGCGGAAGGAGTATGTTGCCTTTGTGACATCTGTTCAAGGCTGGGCTACTCCACCATCTCTACTGGATCTTGACAACCTGCTTGCTTCGCAGGAAAGTTTGGCAAGGCAGATGGCTGGAGTCAATGTCAATCAAGAAGGTAGTGAAGCTCTCTTCTCAGGCAAGAAGAAGAAGGGATGGGAAGGGAAGAAGAAGAAGGGATGGGAAGGGAAGAAGAAGAAGACTGTTACTAAAAATGAGCCTTAAACTTCTAATCAACCAGAGAGGAGCGCTGCTCCTAAAAAGGATTGGAAGAAGAACTTGAAGTGCTACAGGTGTCATCAACGGGGACACATCAAACATGACTGCAAGGTCAAACTGCAGCCTGGGCATGCTGCTAGCAAGGAGGAAGCTTGCTCTAAGAGTGATGAAGCTGGATGGGGCGGAGCTTTCATTATGGGCACTTGTGTCCGTGCTTTGTCCATTGTTTACTTCAAGGACGATTGGATCGTGGACTACCGGTATGGTTATCACCTCACAGGAGACAAGTCGAAGTTCTCTTCCTTTCAAGCTTACTCAGGTAATGAAGCTATCATAACTGCTGATAATATTGTTTATGCAGTTGAGAAGGAGGGAGTTCTGTCTTTGGGTAGTGATAAGGGGCTACTCACGTTAAGGAGTGTATATCACGTACCGGGCATGAAGAAGAACCTCTTCTCTGTGACCAATGCGGTAGATGAGGGTTATCACGTTCTATTTGGGCCAACAGAAGTGAAGTTCATTCGCAACGTATCAGCGGTTAAGTTTGATGTTGCTCATGTTGGGAGGAGAGTGAAGAAATGGTTTGTTCTTTCAACTAACTCTAATGTTGATCGGATGAGAGCAAACGATAGAGTTGCTATATGGCATGAAAGGCTGGGGTATGTAGGAATGGATAAGATGAAGGCTATGGCTAAAAGAAGCCTTGAAAGAGGCTTACCTAAGCTATCTTCCTTTGGTGACGGTCACGTTTGCGCGGGATGTCAGTATGGGAAGGCTCATTGCCTTCCGTTTGATAAATCACAAACGAGGAGCAAGAGACCATTGGAGTGAATCCATAGAGACTTGATGGAACCAACCATCACTACAAGCCTTGGTGGGAGCAGATACATGCTCGTTCTGATTGATGACTACTCAAGATACACTTGGTTTTATTTCTTGAAGGAGAAGCCTGAAGCCTTCCGAATATTTGTGGAGTTCAAGGAGTTGGTGGAGGGCCGGCTTGTCTTGCAGATCAAGAAGCTTAGAACAGACAACGGTGGTGAGTTTGTCTCCTCCGAGTTTTCTAACTTTTGCAGGAAGCACGGGATCCAATGAGAGCTCACTTGTGCTCATACTCCACAACCAAACGGAGTACCGGAGCGGAAGATTCATCATCTGACGGAGACTTGCAAATGTTGTCTTCATGCGAAAGACATTCCTAGGTCCTTCTGGGCAGAGGGGATGTCTTGTGCTTCTTATGTCATCAATCAGATGCCGCTCAGCCTGATCAACATGAAGACTCCTTTTAAGATGTTGCTGAAGGAGAAGCCCAGTGTGGAACACTTTCAAGTGTTCGGATCAACTTTCTATGTGCATGTCCCGGATGCTTCAAGTACAAAGATTGATGCAAAGGCAAGGAAGCTTGTCTTTGTTGGCTATAATGTGCGGAAGAAGTGATGGAAATGCATGGATCCTGCGATGAAGAAGTTTGTTGTATCAAGAGACATGGTCTTTGACAAACTGATGTCATATGGAGGTGGCTCGGTAAAACTAACAAAAAGTAAGGTTGATGGAGAGCACAAGGTGGCTGCTGAAGTCCTGGAAGAGGAGCTTGTTTTTTCACCAGCAGCTCCTGTTTCTTCAAGTTCTGGTGCTGAGGTTTCTAGCTCAGGAATCAGGGGGTGCATTGCTCAAAGCTTGCCTGAAGGTGGAGTTGAGCCTGAAGAAGCAACAGAGGTAGTGAGCAAGGGACAGCCTCTTCGGAGATCAAAGAGGGTTGTGAAGCCACCTGCTCGGTACTATGACGGGAATAAAGTGAGTTTTGTCTCCTGCTTCTTTGCAGGTCCTCTGGATGAGTGAGAGCCTGTAAACTTCAATGAGGCCACTGGAGTCAAGAAGTGGGATTATTCCATGAAGGAAGAGATTGCTTCTCTCAAGAAGAATGAAACCTGGGACCTTGTGCCCAAGGTTGATGACATTATTCCAGTGACTTGCAAGTGGGTGTATAAGTAGAAGAAGAAGGCTGATGGGAGTATTGATAGGTTAAAAGCTCGCCTGGTTGCTCGAGGATTCTCATAGCAGTGTGAAGAAGACTATGAGAAGACATTTAGTCCAATTGCAAAGATAACTTCGGTTAGAGTGGTGATTGTCTTGGCTGCTTGCAAGGGATGGAGGATGTGGCAGCTTGATGTGAAGAATGCTTTTCTTTACGGAGAAATTGATAAGGACATCTTCATGGATCAACCACTTGGATTTGTTTATGAAGATCATCCGGACTATATCTGTAAGCTCAGGAAGGCTCTCTACGGGTTGAAGCACACTCCTAGAGCTTGCTATGGAAAGATAGCAGAGTATCTTCAATTATGCGGTTATCTTGCTTCTAACTCAGATTCAAGCTTGTTCGTTAAGAATCAGGGGGAGCTTCAAGTCTTGGTCCTACTGAATGTGTATGATATGATCATCACAGGGAATTCGGAGGACGAAGTAGCAAGGCTCAGGGCTGAGCTTGCTATATGCTTCGAGATGAAAGACTTGGGAGAGCTTCATCACATTCTCGGTCTTGAAGTGGAGAGGAAGGAGAGCGGGATACTCATTTGCCAGAACGGATATGCGGATCGCATTGTGAGTCGATTCAGCATGGGTGAAGGGAAGTGTTGCTCTACTCCACTGGAACATGGGCTGAAGCTTTGACGAGATGAAGGAAGGATTCTTCTTGATCCCTTGGTGTACAGAGCTCTATAAGGGAGCTTGATATATCTGACGAATACTATGCCAGACATAACTTATACTGTTGGCCGAGTAAGTCAGTTTATGGTTGAACCAAGGAAGTCGCATCTGGTGGCGGCAACGAACATTTTGAAGTATGTCAAGTCAACTTCTGATATGGGACTCCTCTATAGTAGGGATGCAGACTTTGCATTGCTTGGATACACAGATGCTGATTATGGTGGTGACTCGGATAATCGGAGATCAACTTTGGGTTATGTGTTCACTTGTGGATCAGCTTGCATTTCGTGGTGTAGCAAGAAGCAGGATTCTGTGTTCGTGTCTACTATGGAAGCTGAGTATAAGGCTTCGGCCTTAGCTGCTCGGGAAGCTATCTGGTTGCGAAGGCTTGTAGAGGATGTTCATGAAGAAGTGCAAGGGCCTACTTTACTCCGGGGTGACAATGAGAGTGCTATCAAATTGGTAAATAATCCACTGTGTCATGCAAGGACCAAGCATATTGAGATCAAGCACCACTTCATAAGGGAGAAGGTGTTGGAGGGATCTCTTCTGGTCGGGCATGTTCGGAATGAAGATAATCTTGCTGACATCTTCACGAAGCCACTGTCGAAGGGGCCATTTCAGAGGTTACGAAGCTTGCTGGGTTTGATCATCACTTCTCACTTCAAGGGGGAGTGTTGAAATTTGTGAAGTGGAGGTGGGTGATGGGCAGGCCGGGCGGACTGTGCGGCCTGAGCGGTCTGAGTCTGTGGCCTGGGCAGACTGCTGGTTGCGGCCTGGGTACCATGGCTTGGTTGTTCTTGAGCAGCGGCCTGTGCGGCCTGGTGTGCGGCCTGAGAGGCCTGTTGTGCGGCCTGGTTGGGCTTTGGCCAAGGAAGGGCTTCTTGTAAAGCGTCCTGGGCAGACTGCGATTTGTGGGCTATTGGTAGTACTTGTTGATCAGCGGCCTTGGGGTTTTGCAAGCTCTTGTGTAGCCAGGCGGGTTGGAGATTGAATTCGCGGGAGGCTTTGCTAACTAGTTGAGTCTGCGGTGTCCGCTGTTGCGGGCTAGCCTTAGAGATCGACCGTGGCCCATGCCGAGCTCTCCGGTGTTGCAGCAGGTGTTAGCTGCTGTGGAGGACTGCGCAGACTAGTGTCGGAGTCCGACAGTTGGCTGTTTGTCTGGGCAGTTGTGCGAGTATAGCTTGCAGACTCTGCATTACCTTGGTGGAGTTGGCGATCTGCGTTGAGTGTGGGTAACCTGTGCCTTGTCCGCCGAGCTCGCGCTAGGCCCTTTGGTGTTTTAATGGACTTGGTCACATTCAGTGACAAGTCCAGTGTGTCCGCAGTATCTGCCAAGTCCGCTGTTGACCGGGCGGACTTTCTTTTTGTGGTGGACTTGTGGCGGATGGTGGCTTTGGTGTTGTGCTGTGCGGACTGCCTCTTTCGTGTGCGGACTATCGCTGAAGGGATTGTGGCTGTCCATGTGTGATGATGTTTGTGGACTATGTGGATTGTGCGGACTGTACCTTGTCCGCATAGTGTGGACGGACTGGTTCAAGTACGCCTAGTTGTGAACATCTGTGTCTTTCTCCTGGAGGTTTTCTTTGAATCCGACTAAGTCCATATGGACTCAGCAGACGGGTCTTTGCTAGTGCGCGTGTTGGTGTGGTGACTCTATTCATTAGGGTGGTAACCACACTACTCACCTCGTCTATAAATAGACCCCCCGACATGTCTACAGTAACTGAGTGAACAGTAAGTGGCGCTTGGGAGAATGTTGCGGTCTGGATTTACCTGCCTATGCGGGTTGAGTAGAGCTGGCAGTTTGTTGTGTGTAGATCACGCGACTAGCTTCCAGGAGACAGGAGTTTGGCTATGACTTCGGTCAAGTGCTGTTAAGGGTGCACTCTCTGCGGTCTTAGCAGGCCGCTTATGCGGCTTGTCAGTTCTCTGCTTCAACTTTTCCAAGTTCCAATAGCTTGTCCGCTAGTCTCAGGCGGGTAGGCGGCCTGTTCTTCAGTTCATCAGCATTCAGTGAATAACGATATGTCCGCACGACCTCGCATTCTCGTCGGACTCCATGCTTATTCGGCGTGTAGCACCTTCAGCTCGGGCGGCTTCAGCGACCTTGGCGGACTGGGCGGTCTCAGCGGTCTCTAGTGTTGTCCGCCCGGCTTGTGTTGTGCTTTCTGTTTGTAGCTTGTGTACTAGAAAAATCATGTCTCGCTATGTATACCTCGCCTTGTAAAGAAGTTTGAATGAATATAAGACCTGCTTGTGCTTCCATTTGTGTTTGTTGTTAGGCTTGCTCTTTGGGCTTCCACATGATCAAGGTGTTAACTGGATAGTGCTGAGAATATTAATTTGGCTTTAGGCTATCTTGCTGACCACCTTGAGAAAATTCAACACGCTTGACTCCGGCCGTGAATATCGGAAATCCTTCGTGCGCTCGGTTCTATTTCTCCACCTCTTCTTGTGGTTACTTCATTCTAAACTTGTGATAGTGGGATTGTTGCTTGAGAACAATGTTTTAATTAAGGTTTTAGCAAGTCGATATGTTGTTATGTCTTAATCATTCTTGTGTTGTTAAGCTTCAGTTTTTCATGTGCTTGTTGTGATTGTGTCGTTATAGCGAGTGCTATAAGCGTGCGTGACGAAGAGGTGATTACGATAGCCCATCCATCTTCCCTTCTACTCTCTAGAGTAATCCACCTAAGCGACGCGGTGACGGCCACCTGCAATAGTTTTCTTATTGTTGTTAACTTAGGAATCCAAATCAAAAACCCCCTTTGGTTACTTTCCCGCTTGCAATCACTTTTCCAATAGCATAACTAACCCGCTGATCACGCTCTCATCTAGCTGGCATGACTATATTCTCACTCGGAGGTTGGAGATGGCTTGGAGTGGAGACCCCGAGCAGACCCGCTGACCAGACTCTCATCTAGCTAGCAGGGCTGTAGGCTCACTCGCTGGTTGGAGATGGATTGGAGTGGAGACCTCGAGCAGACCAACTGACCAGGATCTCATCAAGCTGGTGGGGCTGTAGGCTCACTCGGAGGCAAGTGAAGTTGTAAGAGATCATGAAGAAAGGTGTCTGTACTTATCAGAGAATTTGTAGAGCATTCCTGTGAAAAGGAAAGATTGGAGTAAATACATGGGACGATGAGCATTTCAGACTGGCGCTCGGCGAGGGGGATCTCTCCCATAGCGAGCAGGTATTCACTGTCAAATGGCACAGGTCTAGCATAAAATGGTAGACTTATCGTAAGGAGCAGTTTGGCCCCCAGCCTCTACCCGCGTAGGGTTCATCTCGCGGCGAGACAAGAGCAAAAGGCTAGACTGTCTCGCGCTCGGCAGGGGAAAGGAGAGGTCCACTGACTAGCAAGCTAAATTAACTTTCAAGCTAGACAACAATAAATAGAGCGCAATGAAATAAAAAGAGCGAAAGAGTATAATAAAAATCCCCGAAGGTTATAATAAAAATTCCCTTGTTCATTACAAAAAGAAGAAACATCTCAAAAATATACAAGTACAAGAGACAGAAAGCGGGGTGGGAAGTCCCAAGACACATGGACACACCTTCACTCCTCATCACTGGAGGCAGAGCTGTCATCCGTCTCGCCATAGGGGACCAAGTTGCGGACCGTGACCGTCTCAGCATCATCCTTGACAACCCCCAGCTCCTTCATCATCTTCACGACGAGCTCGGCCGTCTTGATGTTGGCATCCCTGATAAAGGCCGTCGACCTCGTCCAGAGAGTAATGAGTGGTGGGGGAGCTTGGAGCGGATCTAGGTGAGAATGAAGTAGGGTACTGTCCTGAAGGCGGCCGTTTTCAGCCTTCAATTTCTTGTTCTCCCCCTCCAAGGCCGTAATGCGCGAGTGCATTCGATCATCCATCTCGGCATCCTACAAGAAAGCTCAGTGAACAAAAGTTCATACAGGGCTAGCAAGTGAAACTGGCGAGTGGCAGTTAAAAATCTTACCACGCTGGCCTGGCTTTGGGCAAGAAGGTTGTCGGCGACTGCTAGCAGCTTCTCGAGGTCATTTGACTTCTCGCGTTCTGCAGCAAGGCTGGTCTCGGCCTCATTCCACTTCTTGTTATTGAAGACCAGGCGATGCGAGATTTTGTGCTAGAGCTCCATGGAAAGATATTGGGCATGAGCAGTTTTCAAAATGAGGTCGCATGACTGCTCATTGTCGAAGGGCTCAGTCCCAAGACCACCATAGAGCCCACACCCAAAGGAGAAGGCATGACTGGTGGGTGGGTCTTGTTCCTTACAGGAGGGAAGGAGAGTAGACACCGACACGTGGTTGGAGTCCTTCTCCCATAAAAGTACCGACTTGCTGGCGGGGTCATTCACCACGGGCCCCATATTGTAATTTGGATATGCGGAGGGGGCCGGGCGACTGTAAGAGCCAGATTCACGAGGGGGATGCTCGGAGGGCTAGGCATAGGTGGTTGCAGTTCGGTCAGTTGGGGCCGTCTCGCGGGAGCACGAGATGGCTTTATGTCGAGGTGAGGGAGATCCTTCTACAGAAATCGGGGTCAGGCACCCCGACATTTCCTTCCTTTCCTTGGGAGCAGATCCTTTTTTCTCCATTGGAAATGACACAGCCTTTTTTATCTTTTTCTTTGGGCTATGCCGAGAAGTAGTGGCATCGTACCCATGTCTTTTTTTTGGGGAGGGAGTCAGTGTTTACTTTGTGCCTCTGCTGCCATGCTGGCAAGGGAGAGACCCTTGTTGCTCAGGTAAGGGGGATGGACGGTGATATTCCTCTCTCCTGAGCAAGAAAATTGTCAAAATAGAATAAGAAGATGGTAAGCATAATGCTAAGAGGGCGCGTGTATACCTTCACCGGGGAGGACGGGATGGAGCGTGTCGAGGTCTCGATGTTGGTAATTGACTTCAAAGTTTTTCCGCACGAAGAAGTCGCAGAGAGCCTTTTCAGCACCACCAACCTTGGGGGTCTCGTATTACACGTTGGCAGGAGACACTAGGGCGAGAGGGACGCCTCCTAGGTTCCCGCAAATGAAGAAAAGGCGGGTGAGCCATTGGTGGTTCTTGTTAGGCGTCTCGCACACCTTTAAACCCTGGCCGGTGAAGTAGGAGACGCCATCATCTTTAGCATGGTAGACGAACAACTTGTGGAAGATAGTGAGACTGAACCCGATGCCCTCGTGTCGCAGGTCGCTGGCGAAAGTGACCAACATCGAGATGGTGTTTGGGTTGAGCTGCACGGGGACAACGCCGAAGTATTTCAAAGCCTGTTTTATCTCTGGCCAGAGGAGGAGTCTTAGCCCCTCCTCGAAGTGCGATACGGGAAAGGCGAGTTTGCTGGAGTAGATTGTGTTAATCGTCTCGCTGACCTATGGCGGGTGAGACTCATACCCCTCAGCCAGGAACTCGGTGGCGAAGCAGTTGTAATCCTCTTTGGAGATTTTGTCGGGAGGGAAGTCGTGGTCAACAAATCGCCTTCCGCAGCGGCTACGACCCTCGCCTTCTTCTGCACTCTTCTTTACTATGGCGTGCGAGATGACATAAATATAGGATGGGTAGAAGAGTGTGAGGCGGAAGCGGGAAGCAAGAAGAGGTAGGCGAGGAGGAGCAGGAGAGAACTCTGGATCTCGGCAGCAGCAGGAAGCGATAGCGCAAGTGTAGAACTTCTGGATCTGAGGGGGGTATTTATAGCAGATAGAGAGAGGGGAAAAATGGGCGGGAAAGTGAGAATGAGGAAGCCGAAGGGGCAAAACCCGACTTTTCATCTTTTCTCTCTCTCTACTAACCCCGAGGCACCTAACCCCGCGGTGACTTTTCCGACGAGCCAAAAATGAAAATAAAAATAAAAAAGTAGATTAATTAACACAGCCATAATAAAACCCAGCATGAAAGAGGTTGACAAAAATATCATAATAAATTATCATAAATTATTTCGTTCTGCACGAGGCGGGCATCTCATCCAGGTGGAGATCTAAATAACAAGTTGATAGTTAAACAGGCGGATGACGCTTAAACAGGCGAGAGGAAGCCAAGATCCCTCAGTTCTTGTTCCACTTCTAATGGCCACTGCGAGATCCCGCGCATGGAGGGCGACCAGGTAGATGGAAGGTGTAGACGACGTCAAGATTGCGGCGCGGGAGACAGATATGTTGGTAAGTCTTGCTTATGATGGCCTGGGGATCTGTCCCATTTATTTCGGCATCGGCATCGACCGCGATAGAGAGGCGAGAGCACTAAATTTCCAGCAAGTCAATGCGCCGATCAATAGCTTGCTACTCCTGTTCCATCTCGCAAATGACGTGTGTATATTTTCGAAACATTATGGTTGTCTGCTGCTTCGTCTCCAGAGGGTCCATAGGATCACCTAAGTAGTCTTCGATGTCATCTGGGCGAGGAAGAGGCAAGAGGGGAGACAGCGCGGGGGAATCCTCAGTACTTGAATCAAGCTGGATACCTGTGAAACAAAAGTGGAATATCATAATGAAGGGCGGTCTCGCAAGAAGGCTGGCCCAGTGGTATCTAATATACCTGATAGGGGAATTGGAATTTGTGCGAAGCGATAGGATAGGATGAGCCTAATTACTTGGGATACGAGAGTTCCCCACAAGCCGTGATAGGTCTTCTTTCTTCGTGATAGGGAGAGAGGATTCCTATGGCGAGTCAGAGCGTTAATAGTGTTGGTCGATAATGTCAAGAGGATTTACATGCATGAAGGAATAAGCTAGGTCTCCCAGAAAGATCATGGTCAATAAGCGCGATGATAAAAGAAAAGAGAGGCGAGAGGAGGAGTCAAGAATCACCTGTCTCTCCCCAGAGGATGCAGGCGAAAGTGTATCGGCTGTCGAAGGTGCCGAAGTTGTCGCGCCGGCCGATAATGGATGGCCCACAGTTTTTGTCTTCTTCGGGCGAGACGATGAAGGTGCTGAAGCAGGGGTGCAGACCAGAGAGGGGACCAGGGCAGGCACATTGGCTTTGTTTTGCTTCCGGACCATCGCGTGACGCTCATGAAGGCTCTGGCTGTGAGACATGTTGAGGGTAGAAGAAAGGTGGAAATGAGAAAGGGGGCACTCCATGATGAGGTGGGGTCTCATATTTATAGACTCCAGGGGGAGGGCCCGCCAACGATTACAATAAATGAATCCCGATTCCGCGAGCCTCGGTAGTACTTTCTTTCCGAGTTTGGGGCAACCTCAAAAACAGCGGGGATTGTGTACAACCTTGGGCTCGCGGGAGGTGGCTCAGGCAGCAGGGTGGAGAAGCTGGCGAGAGGGATTGGCTAGGTGAGTGGAACCGTGTGGTCCACTCGCGGGAGGCGAGATGGGGCTCAGCGTTGTGGGCAAGACGTCCTTTGGGGTGTGAGCTGGCTGATGAGTCCATTTTTTATACCTATTTTCAGACTCATCTGGGCTAGTTTTCACGTCTTTGCACTTCACTTTTAGTTCTTTATCATTCGTATTTCATCTTGTCTATATTTCCATAGGAAGTGCACACTTAGGCCCGTGTTTGTGTATTTTTGTACTTTTAATATTTGTACTACCTTTTTGTGCTCGTCTGGAATATCTGCACATATCAGTGCTGGGTTTAGGGGTCGTGTGCATGTTCCGGGGACGTTTAGAAGCAGGAATACTACGCACGATCATCGGATATAGTGCGCACGACCACCGGTCGTTCGCCGATGATCGTGCGCAATGTTCCCTGATTTCCAAAATATGCCTGGGGTAGTCGCACGACCACTGGACATAGCGTGCATGACCACCGGTCGTGCGCCACTGATTGTGTGCATTGATTCCTCTTTTCCTGGAGTCCTGTCTGTGGTAATCACACGACTATTGAGCTTAGTGCGCACGACCACTAGCCGTGCGCCATTGCACGTGCACGTTATCCCAGTTCTTCTTCCTGTTCTGCCATGCCAGTGTGCACGATCACTGGACATAGTGCGCACGACCACTGGTCGTGCACCCGTGATCGTGCGCATTATTCAATTATTCTTTGTATAAATATCACAGGTCTCGCCCTAATTTGGAATCGCTGGGATCGCTCGACATTTCTCCGCCATTTTCCGCCTTTTCCGTCGTTCCTTATCATCTTCCATCGTTGGGACGTGCTCCAGGCAAGCTTTCACCGCCAAATCCAAGCCGGAGCTTCCTCTCGGCCTCCTCCATCATCTCTTGGGTTCATTTCAAGATTCAACGCCATAACCATCAAGCAAAGGGAAGCTTGCAACTTGTGTCTGCTGTCGTGACACGAAGAAGACAGGCCATTGGAAGGTGGTGACAGCCCTTCTCTACCTCGGACACAGTTGAGGACCGAGCTTGGACAAATATTGACAACTCGACGATTCCAACCGTGAATTCTCAGCAAGACTTTGGATTCGGTCGATCTCTTGACTTGTTCTTCCTTTATTGTTGTATATGTGTGTTAAAACTTCATTTATTTGATGTTGTTGCACTTTAGATGTAAACTTTATTAGATTCATGTCTATGTGATTCTGTATTGTTTTACGCTTTAGTTGCTTGAGGTGGGCCATATTTCATCCTCCATCCATCCGCCCTTTCCACACTAGCAATTGCTAGTGGCGTGTGTAGCGAAGAGGTGCTCACGACCCTCATTCTGTCATTCTCATCACCTCATCCGAAAGCCTACTCGCCCATCCGCCTAGTGATTCGGTGCATAGCAGCCCGACTAGTCTTCCATCCCGCCTGGCGAAGCATCGCATAGCGGCGTTGCATAGGAGTAGTTGTTAGATTTTTTACTTTCTTTTTCCGCAAATATCAAAACCCCCCTTAGTTAGCTCCGACCTAAGGACTTCAATATCAAGTCCTCCTCGAAATTAACTCCACCTTACTGTGTTCCTTGAGAGATCGATACTTGGGAAAACTCGCCCATTTTATATTACTTGTGCGATCGGTTCACTGCCGTGATCTTTAGCATTAGGTTTAGGTGACGTTGCCGAGGAACACAGTCGTGTTAGTTTCTGGAGAGGGTGACGTGAGATTGCTTTCCTTTTCCTTTTTAAATCGCCTTTGTTTTGTTCTATTTCTGTTTTGCCTGCCTTTTTCTTGTTTGTTTAGGCAATTGTAGTAATATATTGTTGGATTTAGTAATTTGCACAATATATTTTGAATCTGTTGTTTCGACACCATGTGGGGATATTCGTATGCACAATGTCATTGGTGTGTAAAGCCTTCCCATGCTAGTCATGAATGCCCTACGAGAGATATTGAGCATAAGCCTCAGCGCACAATGCATGAGATGCTGTATTCGTACAACCCTTCAAACACTATGCCCCGATCTTATGGTCAATCATCCTCGCCACATACACTGTTCTCTTATTCCTCTCTACCCCACAAGGACCGCAGATTTATGGGAGAAAGTGTTTGTGTTGTCATAGAACAGATCATGTCCTGAAGGATAGTGCCGAGTACCTCCTTGTTATGGAAGAGGATGATGAGCCGGACATCCTGATCATCCCGACTCCTACCCTTGGTGGCACACCTTCATCATCTGGTTATGTATCCCTGTCACCTTCATTTGTTGAAGGGAATGATGGGGACACAACCTCCAGATGTGTGGATGATCTAGGCTTCGACGTGGCTGAGCCCATCTCTCCTATGCATACATCTCCAAGCGTGGAGCCGATTCTTTGTGAGGAACCTGCAATTGACTTTTATCCAAGCAAAGTTCTTCCGCCTTTTGTGCAATCTACTTCAGTCATCTCTGACGACATTTTCGACGATGCAACACAAGTTGAGGCTTGTGATACATGGAATGTTTTCACTCCCATGGAGGAGGACAACCTTCCTGGTGTCCAGGTTTCTCCCTTTATACCAAAGGAGGAAGTCCAAGTCTTGGTGGAGGCCTCTATGGATCCGGCCGAGCCTTGTAGTATTGTCGACATTGCTGACGATATTTTTCTACCTCAGCCTTTGGGGAGTGAAACCGGGATCACTCCCCCGATTATTTCTTTATGTTCTTCGACTCTTTTATTTCTTGATCCCCCTTCTTTATCTGAGCCTGGGCCGGTTGAGTCTCCGCAGGAGCTTCAGGAGGACTTCGAGCTTTCAGCTCCAGTCATCGATGATAGCATCCTCTCTCATGAGAAGGTTGATTCCTCCTCTATTGTGGAAGCTCCATTGATTGTTTTCTCCTCCTGCCTTCTCCCTGTAGTAGACAATAACTTGCTGGGCAAGGATTCATTTTGTGGTGAGAAGAGTGAGGACCAGCGCTCCTTCTCTTCTTACTTCCTATTTCCTTTGCCTGCGAGGAGCAGGTATGATTATTTTGGTAGAGGGGTAACTGTTCTATCATCGTATCGGTACCCATTACCGAAATGGATATTGGAACAGTTACTTGTGCATTTTTCTTTTCATACGCCCATTAGCTAGAACCTTTTCGTAGCCGAATAAGTCATGCTGGGAAGACAATAACCCCAGTACTTATCTTTCATTTTCTGCATTTTGTTTTTCATGTCTATTTAGTTTTAGTATTTCTTTGTAGTTTGTATATTTTTGTTTTGTTTTTGCGGAGCTCACCCCTGCAGGTATTCATGGTAAATCACATTGTCGGGGTTGTGATTATTCGTATGGCGTATCTGCTTCAGGTTTCCACGCATCTTCTGGTATGCTCACTGGCTGAGCATTGGGTAACCTCTTCCCTTAGCTCCTTATGATTTTAATTTCTCCATCATATGCTGTGTAGTTTAGTTTAAGTCTGGGGGAGAGCCAGTTTGTTACCATTTGCACACGCACATTACATGTGCATACTAGAAGCTTTTATAGATTTATTATGATTAGTTCATTGCATCACACACCACTGCACCCACATGAGTGCGTGCTTAGCTTTTTGCGTGCTACGAGTTAAACTCGTTTCTTTTGTATGATTTGGGAAAATTATGGTGCTGGCTTAGGATTGTGAGACAGAGTAAAATATTGACCTTGTTGTGTTTCTAGTCAACTGCTCTCGTCTCGTGTAGAAATATGAGTAGATTTAATTTTTCTGTATGCTTATGGTTTTATACTTTTCTATTTGCGTAAAGATCTTTTTATTCTACTCACAAGTTGGTGAATCCGGTGTGAATCAAACGGTAGTATAGGAATGTGTTGTAGCCGTCACTAGACTCGTTTTGCTCGAGTCGGGAGGAATGATCATCTTTCTCGGTGGTTAAGAACTTGCCCCAAGCTACTCTCGAAGCATGGGTATTTGGTTACTCTAGCGTAAGCATGATGTAGGCCATCATTTTGGCCCGGTTGAGCTTTGTACCGTTCCTAACGTCATATTCTCGCTAGCCCCATTGTGCCTACCCTTCTTTTGATTCAGCTCTACCTTCATTCACCAAAGCCCCACAGATTATCCAAGTCGCACACCCAAGTCGAGTTGAGGGTTTTATATTTTCATGTTGGGATGTGATGTGGTGTTATTATTTGAAAAAAGCTGAAGTGCTCCCAAGTTTATATCTGCTGAATTGTGAATATAAAATGAAAAAAAAGAAAAATATTTGTAAAGAAAAGAAAAAGTGAAAAGAAAAAGTTTAAATTGAAAATCTTTTTGGAAATATGATTATATTGGAAGTAGGCGGTGCACACACCCATTTGTTAAAAGATAAGTCTGGAGGTGTGGTGTACCTGCATATATTGTGGTTAGCAGTTGGATTCTTTTTAGGCTAGCTCATTTGGGTTAGGTGCATAGCCTTTCTTTTTTATCATTGTTTATCTCACCGTAACCCAAGCCCCGTTATTATCCTAAAGTCCAACGAATTTGCTCTTGAGTCTAACTAGTGTCATGGAGAGAGTGTGAACGGGCAAGCGTATGGTCCCCGACATTGGTGGATTCCTTTGGAGGTGATCCTGAGCCCCGATCTTTGGCAAAGCTCACCTTAGTGGCCTGCCTAGTTTCTTCCTATGCGTGACCGGTTGATTCACCGTGATTCTATTTTTGAGTAGTAAAAAAATTTTGATACGCATTGTGAAAAATATAAACTATTCTGCATACTTAGAAATTTTCTCTATTGTATTTTTACGCACGCGAGCATATGACTTCGCATGGTACTTTGTTTTTCAATTTCTTTGTTATCTAAATCATTTTCCCTATTTGCTTAGATTTTGTTTGCTCGGGACGCGCAAACAGTTAAGTATGGGGGTGTGATGAGTCCATTTTTTATTACCTATTTTCGGACTCATCTGTGCTAGTTTTCACGCGTTTGCACTTCACTTTTAGTTCTTTATCATTCATATTTCATCTTGTCTATATTTCCATAGGAATTGCACACTTAGGCCCGTGTTTGTGTATTTTTGTACTTTTAATATTTCTACTCCCTTTTTGTGCTCGTCTGGAATTTTTGCACATATCAGTGCTGGGTATAGGGTTCGTGTGCATGTTTCGGGGGAGTTTAGAAGCAGGAATACTGCGCACGATCATCAGATATAGTGCGCATGACCACCGGTCTTGCGCCGATGATCGTGCGCAATGTTCCTTGATTTCCAAAATATTCCTGGGCTAATCGCACGACCACCAGTTGTGCGCCACTAATCATGTGCATTGATTCCTCTTTTCCTGGGGTCCTGTCTGGGGTAATCGCACGACCATTGAGCTTAGTGCGCACGACCACTGGCCGTGCGTCACTGCTCGTGTGCGTTATCCCAGTTATTCTTCCTGTTCTGCCATGCCAGTGATCATTGGACATAGTGCGCATGACCACTAGTCGTGCGCCCGTGATCTTGCACATTGTTCAATTCTGCTTTGTATAAATATCACAGGTCTCGCCCTAATTCGGAATCGCTGGGATCGCTCAACATTTCTCCGCCATTTTTTGCCTTTTCCGCCATTCCCCTTCATCTTCCATCGTTGGGAGGTGCTCCGGGCAAGCTTTCACCGCCAAATCCAAGCCGGAGCTTCCTTTCGGCCTCCTCCATCATCTCTTGGGTTCATTTCAAGCTTCAACACCATAGCCATCAAGTAAAGGGAAGCTTGCAACTTTCGTCTGCTGTCATGACATGAAGAAGGCGGGACATTGGAAGGTGGTGACAGCCCTTCTCTACCCCAAACACAGTTGAGGATCGAGCTTGGACACGGATTGACAACCCGACGATTCCAACCGTGAATCCTCAGCAAGACTTCAGATTCGATCGATCTCTTGACTTGTTCTTCGTTTATTGTTGTATATGTGTGTTAAAACTTCATTTATATTGATGTTGTTGCACTTTAGATGTAAACTTTATTAGATTCATGTCTATGTGATTCTATATTGTTTTACACTTTAGTTGCTTGAGGTGCGTCATATTTCATCCTCCATCCATCCGCACTTGTCGCACTAGCAATTGCTAGTGGCATGCGAATCAATCTCTCAAGGAACACAGTAAGGTGAAGTTAATTTCGAGGACTTGAGATTGAAGTCCTTAGGTCGGAGCTAACTAAGGACTTGGCGACCGGTTCACTATCGTGATCTTTAGCATCACTGGCCCTTGAGGTCGAGATGGCACCTATAAGGCGGGAGGCCAGCGAGACAAACAGGTGGGCTCGTCTCGCCCGCTGGACAATTCCCCACTCGCAACATAGAAGCAAGGATGTTTTTACCTTCTTACCCCCAATGGGGATTTTACTCTTCTACCGCGGGTAATTTTACCCTTCTACCCTCGGTGGTCTGCATATAGCCCTTAAGAATAGCAGAGTCTGGCTACTGGCAGACACAACGAAGGGTATTTTGGTAATTTCAGGTCAGTTCAGTATGGTTATTTGCAGATCAGACTCAGAGGACTATAAAGAGACCGATATTGTTGGGTATTGTATCCACAATTACCTGGATTTGAGGAAGCCACTTGTCAAGCTAAGATGAATTCACAATGTATTTGATGAAACCTCTTAAGTTGTGCTTGCAGTTATTCCACGCTAAGTGCACACCAATGTCAGGGTGCAGTAGGTCAATATATACGGGTCTGCACGACGTAATCCCTCGTTGAGCAGATCAGTGTGTTGGCCTACGTGTACTCTCTCTATTGGAGTGCACTTACTTTCAAGTACAGGCCTGTAACTATGTAAGAGCAGACAAGGAGCAAGGATGGGTTAAGGAGCAGCTCTTGGGTGGAAAGACGAAAAATCGTCTAAGTATAAATCGACGAGAATCACCAAGTGATTCTCGCCGAATCGTCGAGAATCATTAGTTATTCTCGCCGACTCTATCCGGCTACCTCAAAGCGGTGCCAAGTAAGAGTCGGCGAGAATCACTAGTGATTCTCGCCGAACCCATCGTTGAGCAGATCATGGCCAAGTAATATTCGTCGGGAATCAACAAGTGATTCGGCGAGAATCATCAAGTGATTCGGCGAGAATCATTAGTGATTCTCGATGAATCGTCGAGAATCACTAACTTATTCTCGCCGATTCGTCGAGAATCACCTTCGATTCCCGCCGATTTTGACTTGACAATTTTTCTGGAAACAGCTGGACCGGATTCTGCCGCTGGCACTGTGTTGAACCGGAACTAGGGTTTCCTTCAGGTGGGACCCACAACGGTCATATTGAAGTTGTCTACAGTATAAATACAGGGTATTTTTGAACAGTAAAGATACACGGAGAAAAAGACGAAACACGGGCCGCGACGTAACCTAGATCGCGAGTTCCGCTCCGCCGCCGCCGTTGCCGCATGAGAGAGTTGATCGCCAGTCTTGATCGAGGTTTCTTCCAGATCTCCCGGCGATAGAAGCTTAGCCAAGCTTAGCGTCTCACGTGTCTAACCGGAGATCTCTTGTCTCTTGATTTGTTGATCAGGAAAACCTTCCCCGTCCGAATCGATCGAGACGACTGATCCTAGTGTGACCGTTGGAAGACCTAGCTAGCTTTGCTACGAAGTTTGGATCTCCAAAGTACAGCAGCCGCACATCGTCGTCGCCGCCGATCCCGTGAACCTAGCCGCCGCCCATCTTGCCGCCGCCGGTTCCGGGGAGATCCTCTCCAAGAGAGATCTAGGGTTGTGGACTCTTTGTGGACTTCAAGAACACGTCGTCAACGAAGAGGGACACCTTAGTCTCCAAACGTAGTTTGTATCTTTTGTACATTCTTGTTTTTCTTTTGTTGTAAAGGAACGTAGGTTCCTAGTTGTAAGGGTTGGGTGCAACCCGTGTTGTGGGAGTGTTGACTCCTACGTGTGGAAGGGTTCCTTCCGATAGTGCAAGGATTGGATTTCAATCCTGTTGGTGAAGAGACTGAGTCGTCCCTTGTTGGGAGATAGGTCGAAGGGGGAAAGTGGATGTACCCAAATCGGGGAACCACTATAAATAGCTTGTGTATTCTGTGTGCTGTGCTGTTTATTTTTATTGTGCAGGTACAATTTTAAATTCCGCAAAAATGCTGCACGTCACATATTCCCCCCCCCCCCCCATAGGTGAAGATAGTTGACACTAGGTGGACTTTCAGATATGGTGCCTTGAACTGGTTGTTGAACCTTTCTATTTTCTTCCTCATATGCACCTAGCTCAACATTTGCTAGGAAGGGGGAGAACTTCAGATTCTTCCGGGTAAGACGTGAGACCTCCAAGCTGAGACCATCGGTCTGGTTCTGGTCCTATGACTCACGTCGGGAGGGCAGTTCGAGAAGAGTAAGTGTGTGCTGCAATTTCAGGTCTGAACTTTATGTGGAACCAGGCAACTGGTTTTAACAATGAAAATGAGCTCACCTATCTCTAGGACTATCGCTCACCTGAACACTAAGACTATTCAAACGAGGTCTTGTTCCACAAAGAATTTCTCTTAATGCCCCCATTACGCTAAGAACGTCGATATTGGGGGGCCCAATCCGACAGAATTCTGCGCCACCTCTCTCGTGGGTTAGTGCAGAACTTTATTTACCCAAGGGTGATCGGTCCATACGCATAGCCTCTCGGCTAGCTAGCGTATGGATAACGAAAATAGAACCCACAAATTAATATGTGGTTTTACGCATTGTATACCCAGGGTAAACCTTAAGTTCTTTAATTAAATAGAAAAAGAGGACCTTTAATTATTTAAAGTGATTTTATCTGTCCCAATGCTCTTCGATAATGAGGTCTAAGAACGATTATCCACTCATCGGAATGGGGACAACTTATGAAAAGAACAATTACATAATTGAAAAAGTCAAGTACTACTCAAATGAGTTGGCTGGAAATGAAAGAGGTAAATTGCAAGTCCTACTCAAACGAGTAGGCGGTAAATGAAAGTAGTAAAGAAAGCAGTAAAGTGCAAGTCCTACACAAATGAGTAACCGGGAAATGAAACCGATAAATTGCAAGTCCTCCTCAAACGAGTAGGCGGGAAATGAAAGTGATAAAATGTGAGTCCTACTCAAAGGAGTAGGCGGGAAATGAAAGCAGTAAACAAAGCAGTAAAAAGCGAGTCCTACTCAAACGAGTATGCGGGAAATGAAAGAGATAAATTGCAAGTCCTACTCAAATGAGTTGACGGTAAATGAAAGTGATAAAATGCAAGTCCAACTGAAACGAGTAGGCGGGAAATGACAAGTCCTACTCAAATGAGTAGGCGAGAAATGAAAGCAATAAAAGCCATCTCATACACACACACTCTTTAAAAAAATGAAAGCAATAAAACCTAACTCATACACTCACACACACTACATAAAAAGGAGAAAAACAAAGTTATCTAAAAATTAAAACGATTATATTTCTGCTCCTAGAACTTGATGAAAATTCATAAAAAAGAAAATAAAAGTAAAAGAATGAGAAAGATTTTCAAATAAAAGCAATATCAAAGTGTTTGAAAATTAAAACGAATACAAATCCATTCTTATAACATCATAAAAGTGTTTAAAAAGTAGAAATTTAATTAAAAAGAACATAATTTTTTACAAAGTAAAATGGAAATTTTTTGCAAATCCATAAGGATGAATATAAAGTTCTAAAAAAGCATAAAAGATAAAAAGGAAAAGTAAAATAAACAACAAAAATATAAAATTAGAAAAATAATCTCATACACACAAACACACACACCCATTTTAAAGAAAAAATCAAAAGACAAAAAGATCACTTAAGGAGGGGCACTCAGATGCATTCCAATAAAATATAAGGAGAGAAAATCTACAAAATTTATAATCTAAAGGGAGTTACAAAAAGCCAAAACAAAAACTAAAGAGAGGGGGAGAAAATCTCCTTACATAGCATGGAAAACACCCTAGCAGCCCTACCATAAGCAAAATGGTTCAAACAAGGAACCCTTGGACCTTACAGAAAACTTCTATTTATAGACAAAATTTTGAGATTACACGCCCTGGTCACGGTCTTATAGGGGTGGGGCGTGTCGGTCCTGGCGTGCAGGCAAAACCGAAAATCTGGTGAGCTGGAAGCTTCTAGAAGTCCATGTGGCGGTCATGGGCATGTCAAATTGCCATGGCCTTGTTGGGGGGTGGGGGAGGGGGGGCTTGACTTGCCAAAGCGTCGAATCCTTGCCTCACTAGCGGCATCTTGTACGGAACATTGGAGCGGTCATGGGCATTCACTGAATGACACGGGCATGTCAGCAAGGAGTAACTAGCGAAGGCGTCGAGTCCTTGCCTCGCTGGTTTTGTTTTGTCTAGAAAATTGAGGCAGTCACGGGAATGCGCCGAATTACACGAGCTTTTCTGGAAGGTATAATTGGCGAAGGCGTCGATTCCTTGACTCGCTATCGATATCTTGTCTAGATCAGTTGAGGTGGTCATGGGCGTGCACCGAACGATACGAGCATGATGTTTGGGTCTGACAGGACATCTGGATTGTGTTGAAATCTTTAGGATAGACACAGGCGTATCAGAAATGTCACAGGCTTATCAGGTGGCATTGAGTGTCGAGTCTACAGGTAGAGTTGAGTGTTGGTAGGCGTTGAGTGTCGAGTGGCGTGACTCGTGCGTGTTAGTGTGTACACGGGCGTGTTCCACCACAATTTCTAAGATTCATAGTGGCAGCAGTTCTTTTACTATCATCAAAGTGACACGGCCCGGTCACTGGCGTGACCCAATTGACACGGGCATGGACTTTGATTTTTTTGACTTTTTTTGCAAAATTTCAGAAACCAAAATTAAGATAAGTTAGAAGAGTATATACAAAAAGGAACATTTTATTTAACAAAAGTAACTAAAAGTAATGAAAATAAACTAAAACAACCTAAAAAAGTACATAAAATATGAATATTTACAACTCATTAAATACCCCCATACTTATGCTTTTGGTATGTAACACCCCCCATCCGTCACATGGGATATAACAGAAGGTCTGGTCAGGGCCCCATGCCATATACCACATACAGCTTGTGGAGTTACGTATTAATACCAAATTACAGCCAAAGGAAACACGCGTCCTAACTCAGAGCATTCTAGTGGAAGCTTTTAAAAACAGTTATAAGAACACAAACCAAAGCATTAATGTCCACTAAAACCCAAAGTAGGAATGACAGTATAAATACACCAAATAGTTGGACTTATGGCCTTACAAGTGTTTACTTGAATAATAAATGTCTTCCATAAATCAGCACACAGGCCGGCAACACATGAGCATAAAGAGTAAACATTCGCTTTGGCCTTCAAAGGCCAACAAAGCAACTAGGGCTTCAACCCGCTACTTGCCACTAGGCTACGCAGCACATGCAATCAACATTCCACTATAGCGGTGGCAAACAAAAGCAACGGTCAACTCAAATTATAACGACCCCACCCCTTTCATGGGGTGGCGGTGCTCCTTCCCTCCATTTTAGTAGCATAGACAAAAAATAAAGTGAAAGTACAATAAGTACAATTCACCACAGGTGTAGGCTCGCACGGCCACACACCCCATGCTCTCAGGGCACTTACACGGTGAAGCCGGTCCGAACCCGGTCCGTCCTGTAACTCCACCACCACCCCCAGGATGGAAAATATTGTGAGCATTAAAGTCCTTTTAGCCAAATCCTAGACTCACTCTCCAAGCCATAGGTAAGTCCCATATACCTTAGGTTTCTTTAACTGAACCACTTGGAGTGGGTAAGGTTCCACCAGCCCGTTGCTCACCTCGCCATAGCCATAGTCGTCGGCGCGGGACAAGCTTCACCGAATCCCAAAGTATCGATCATACAACAGTACATAGCCCGGCTATGTATAAGGCTGGCTCCTAGGCCACCAAAATGGCAGAACTTCTCCGGCAATCAATGCATAATGGAAATATCAACGATCAAGACCAACTTGTCCGGGCAGGCTTCACACACCAAGCTTATATTTGTACTATGATTCCGGACTTTATATGCAAGATCACGGGGACTATTCATATCCACCCAAAAGAAATACCACCCACTCACCGCATACTCGCGAGTGCGGGTTTCCTATGCAAAAAGGAAGAGGACTTCACATGAACAAGATGAGAATCGTTACCCTAGAGGTTCGCTTTGGTGCCATTGAAAACAAGGAGGATGGAAAGCACCGCAACGGCCTCGCCTCCACGGATCTGGAATCGGCACGTGATTTGGGGCTCCGAAGCTCCACCGATGGCCGGATTCCTCCTTCTTCTTCTTCCTTGCTCTCCCTTCTCTCTAACTCTTCAGAAAGAGAAAGACCTAAGAGAAATGAGGGTTTAACCCTCAAATCCCGGCCTTAAAAACAGCAGAGAGATTTCTGGACCGTTGGATCATATTTGAAGGAAATGAACGGCCACGAATCGCCCTGAAAATCACTTTCCTGGGCTGAACACGGCTTGTGACACGCCCATTTCACAGGTCATGTCTCGCAATCTGAACACGATTATCGAACACAGAACAGGACACGGGCTCAGCCACGCCCGTGTTACTCTTGACATGCCCATGTCAGCCTCTGACAAACCCTTGTCACAGGGCATGTTCCTCAAGCGATGCAGGAAACCGTTGCATCCTGACCAGGATACGGCCATGAGAAACGCATGTGTAATAGCTTGACATGCCTGTGTCAGCCTCTGACACACCGGTGTCCCGGGTCATGTGCCTCATTCGACACCACTCTGCCGACACAGAGCAGGACATGGCCATGAGACTTGCCCTTGTCCCAAGCCGTGTGCCTGACCTAGCTTGACTCCGAGGATCGTCGAATGCATTTCTTCGACCTCATGAAAATTTTTTGAACTCAAAGCATGACACGGCCATGGACACGCCCGTGTCATAGGCCGTGTGAACCTATTCAGGCACCAATTTGGCCTTAAAATGCTATCCGATCCTTTTTGAGTTTTGGCAGTTACAATTATCCCCCCCCCCCTCCTTAAAAGAATTTCGTCCCGAAAATATAGAATGGAAAGGTACACAAAATTAAATGGTACCTGAGCGAAATAGCTCTGGATACTCATCATACATGGTCTGCTCTCACTCCCATGAAAGCTCCTCCCGACCGCAGTTGTCCCAATGGAATTTGACCATCCTGATGTCCTTGTTACGAAGTCGCTTGACTTCAAAGTCCTCAATGCAATGGGCTTGACCTTCGTCATCAACCCATGATCAACAGGTACCTGATCGACCGCAATCACTTGCGAAGGCTCTTGCACCGCCTTCCGCAACACCGATATATGGAATACGTCGTGTAGACCACTCAATTCCACTTATAACTTCAGTCGATAAGCCACTTCACCAATTCGCTCTAGTATCTCAAACGGTCCAAGGTACCTCAGACTCAGCTTCTTAAAGCGTCGTACCCGTGAGACACCCTTGAACTGCTTAATTTTCAAATATAACCAATCGCCAACAGCGAACTCATCATTCCTATGCTTGGCATTATAGTATTTATCCTGCCTGTCCTGAGCGATCAGCAATCATTCTCATATTGTTTGTACCAATGAAGTGGCATCTTCCACTTCTTGTCATTTGTACAGCTTCGACTCACCCATCTCCAACCATGACAATGGCGTGCGACATTTTCTACCGTATAGGGCCTCAAAGGGTGCCATTTGAATACTCGCATGGTATCTGTTGTTATAAGTAAACTCCACCACGTACAGCTGATCTTCCCACCGCTTTCCGAAATACAAGACTCACATGTGAAGCATGTCCTCCATCGTCATGTTGACCCTCTCGGTCTGACCACCCGTCTGTGGATGAAAGGTCGTGCTTAAACTCAGCTTGGTTCCCAAAACTTGATGCACTAACCTCCAGTCTTTGGACGTGAAATGCCCATCTCGGTCACTCATGATACTGTGGGGCATACCGTGCAGTCGAACTATGTTATCTACATAAAGTTTTACCAGTTTATCCATCGAATCATCCTTCCAATTCTAAATGAAGTGCGACACCTTCGTCAATCTATCTACGACCACCTAGATGGCATCATTTCCCCTCTGCGACCTTGGCAACCCATGTATGAAATCCATTGAAATATCGTCAAACTTCCACTCCGGGATTGGTAAGGACATCAAGAAACATCCAGTCTTCTGGCACTCTGTCTTCACTAAGGCGCACGTTCGACACTTCGCCACATAAAGTGCCACGTCCTTTTTAGGTCCTGGACAATAGATGAACTTTTTCACATGTCTAAACATTTTTGTGCTCCCGGTTGAATCGAGTACTTACTATGATGAGCCTCGTACATCAATTCCTCCCGTTGTTTACCCACAATTGTGATACACAGACGACTGTCCCTCCATAACAATCCATCATTAACAATAAATTGTGAATTTGACCCATCCAAAGCCTCATCCATGATCTGCTTCATGCTGTTATCCCTCTCTAGAGCTTGTCGAATCCTATCAGCAAGGTCATACTGCAACTCTGTCCAGTTAAATTGCGCTTCGACACTAGTCTGCTTGTCAACACAAGAGATCTCTAATACCTCCAAATCACAAACTAAACGCTCATCATATATCGACAACCAGTTGGCCTGCACGGGAGCTTTGCGAATCAACGCATCTGCAACCGCATTGCCTTTCCCAGGCACAATGTATCTTCAAGGTTTAGTCACCCAAAAACTCCATCCACCTCTGCTGCCGCATGTTTAAGTCCTTTTGATCCAACAAGTACTTCAAGCTCTTGTGATCGGTATAGATATCGACGTTCACACCGTACAGGTAATGCCTCCACAGCTTCATGGCAAATATCACGGCCGCTAACTCCAAGTCATGGACCGTATAATTCCTCTCATGTACCTTCAGTTGATGCAAGCCATAAGCTATTACACTCCCATGCTGCAGAAGAAAACAACCTAAGCCACTGCCCGAAGCATCACTGTAAATATCAAATCCTTCGGTCCCACTCTATAAACATAGAATAGGCGCTGTGGTCAACCGACTTTTCAGTTCTTCGAACTCTTGCGCGCAATCCAGCGACCACACAAACTTTTGATCTTTTCTCGTCAAAGTTGTAAGGGGAAACGCTATCTGCGAGAAGTTCTCTACGAAGCGCCTGTAGTAGCCGGCAAGTCCAAGGAAACTATGGACTTCTGCTACTGTAAATAACACAGGCCACTCCCATATCGCAACTATCTTCGTCGGATCTACTTCATTCCCTTCTCCACTAACTATATGACCAAGGAATGCTACCAAGGATAACAAGAACTCGCATTTGGAGAATTTGGTATAAAGTTGATTCCTCCTCAATGTTTCCAACACCATATGTAGATGCTTGAAATGATCATCCTCGCACTGCGAGTACACCAATATATCGTCGATAAAGGCAATCATGAAGTTTTCCAGGTACTCTTTGAATGTTCTATTAATCAAATCCATAAATATGGATGGCGCATTAGTTTGCCCAAACGGCATGACGTTGAACTAAAAAAGCCTATACCACATACTGAAAGCTGTCTTGGGGATTTCACCTTCACTTATCCGCGACTGATAGTATCCGAATTTCAGATCCATCTTTGAGTATACAGTCGACCACACCAGCTGGTAGAACAGATCATCAATCCTTGGGATCGGATACTTATTCTTTTCTGTTAGCTTATTCAGCTCACCGTAATCAATAAAGAGTCAAAAGCTTCCGTCCTTCATCATAACCAAGAGGACCGGTGAGCTCCAAGGTCAAGAAGTTGGATGCACATAACCCTGTTCCAACAGTTCTTGGAGTTGAACTTTCAATTCCACCATCTCCTTAGGCACTAACCGATACGAAGTACGTGACACAGGTTTGGAACCTGGCACCAACTCAATGGTGAAGTCGATCTCTCGCTGGGGTGGGGCTCCAGGGAGATTGACAGGTAACATGTCAGGAAACTCAGATAAAATAAGTATTCTGTCCATACTCTGCTTAGGTTTTGAAGCCTCCACAAATGTGAAAAATAGCGCAGCACTAGCACGTACTGCCTTAACCACCTGTAGAGCAGATATCAAAGTCTTGCTCGAACCTTTGATGCCCACAAAAGTCGTCTCACGATCAGTTCCCAATTTGACCTCCTTGCAGTTGCATTCAATGTATGCCCGCTGCTCTGAGAGCCAGGCCATCCCAAAGATCATGACGATCTCCACTATTGGCATTATCGATGCATGTAAGTCAAACTCTTGACTCCTGATCCGTATCTTTATGCAACAAACTCTATCCACGCGCATTGAACAACCATTAGGCAACAACACATCCAATTTGTCCCTTGCCATCAAGGAAGGTACTCTGATGCGCTATATAAATCCTTCAGACAAAAAGGAATGTGAAGCTCCTGTATCGAATAGTGCTCTCATCGGATAATGGAAAATCAAAACAAGGCCTAACACATGCAGTCATATTGTAATGAACAAAAGGGTAACATATGTCTAATGTTAATCTGCAATTAATTAACACATACCTGTCACCACATCTGTCTGCTTTATGGCCTCCTGAAGGCCAAGACTGTACACTCTAGGCTCGGCTGGAGCATAGTGGGATGCGATTGACTCCACCGCCTTACCCTTTTTCTTATATGTTGCTCCAGGCTTCCTCTCAGACTTTGGACGTCCGCTCCAACACTCTAGGGCAAAATGCCCCGACTTTCCACAAATTGTAGCAAGCACCTTTAGCTCGGCATGTGGTTGCCCCAGACCCAACAGAAGAAGGTGCTGGGCACGAAGTCCTAGCCTTCTTGTTCCAATTATGGAACTTAAATTTCGAGTTCAGCACCTTGAACTCCGTCTTTTGCACACCCAAGTGTTTGCATAATTGGATTCTCTTCAAATCTCTTTCCATTAATCGGGCCGAACTGACCAAGCTTAGGAAACCTTGCGTCATAGGCCCAGCAAGTAGTAACCTCAGGTCATCGGGCAGACCCTCAAAGAACAGGTTGGTCTTACGTTCCTCATCGCTAAATGTAGGGTCAGTGTAACGAGCCAACAGTGTGAATTCGTGGAGGTACTCATCCACGCTACAGACTCCTTGCTTCAACCTCAGAAACTGATTCTTCATCTCAATTCTCTCAATGAAGGGTAGGTATCTAGCCAAGAACAGCCTTGAGAATTCCTCGATCGAGACGTCAGCAAGTTGTCTCCCAACTAAGTGATGTTGTTGCAGATCTTCCCACCATAACCTTGCCTCGCCATCTAGCAGGAAAGTGGCTTTGGAGGCCTTCTGCCATTCCTCTGTTTCAATTGTCGACAGGGTTCTCTTAACTCTAGCGAGCCAATCCTCGGCTTCTGTTGGGGATCCAGCCCCTGTAAATAAAGGAGGACTGAACTCATCACATGTTTAAGTTGTCTTTCTGTCGCTCTTCTTGGAGGCAGAGGTTCTTCCGCCACGCATTCCACAACTCTAGGCTCTACCGCACGAAGCGGTTTTTGTTCCATCGTAGGGGCTGGGTGCTGCACCTGCCTTGCTGGCTGGGCATTTAACATTGCAAACACCGCTTCCGTTACAAGTCTTATAGTTTTTGCTGGAGGAGGGGTTGCAGTCGCGTCATTAGGTGCACTGCTTTCCTTAGAAAGCGGGTGCTCTGACTGTCTTGCGCCACTCCTAGTCACCTATAATCGTACAACACACCATTAAGTGACCAAACAAAATTGCAAAAAGCAATTATATGAACACGTAGGTTACTCAAACATGTGTATTTTCGTTCCTAAGTGGATATTCATGGGTACTTTTCATGTTATAATGATGACGCACATAAATGTGCTCACCACCCCTTAAAATAATTCGCCCATTTATTCAAATAAGCAAGACCGATTCCATAGTCTGATACAAAATTGTAACACCCCCATCTGTCACATGGGATAGAAGAGAAGGTCCGGCTAGGGCCCCATGCCATATACCACAGACAGCTAGTGGAGTTACGTATTAATACCAAATTATAGACAAAGGAAACACGCATCGTAACTAAGAGCATTCTAGCAGAAGCTTTTAAAAACAGTTATAAGAACCCAAATCAAAGCATTAATGTCCACTAAAACCCAAAGTAGGAAGGACAATACAAATACACCAAATAGTTGGCCTTATGACCTTACAAGAGTTTACTTAAATAATAAATGTCTTACATAAAATGGCACACAGGCCGGCCACACATGAGCATAAAGAGTAAACATTCACTTTGGTCCTCAAGGGCCGGCACAGCAACCAGGGCTTCAGCCTGATACTTGCCACTAGGCTCCACAGCAGCTGCAATCAACATTCCAACGCAGTAGTGGCAAACAAAAGAAACGGTCAGCTAAAGCTGACCAAATTATAACGACCTCACCCCTTACATGGGATGGCGGTGCTCCTTCCCTGCATTTTATTAGCATAGCCAAACAATAAAGTGAAAGTACAATAAGCACAATTCACCACAGGTGTAGGCTCGCACGGCCACAAACCCCGTACTCTCAGGGCATTTACACGGTGATGCCAGTCCAAACCCGGTCCATCCCGCAACTCCACCACCGCCCCCAGGACGGCAAACATCGTGAGCATTAAAGTCCTTTCGGCCGAAGACTAGACTCACTCTCCAAGCCATCGATAAGTCCCATGTACCTTATGTCACATTAACCGAACCACTTGGAGTGGGTAAGGTTCCACCAGCCCGATGTTCAACTCTCCATTGCAATAGCCGACGTCGTGGGTCAAGCTTCATCGAATCCCAAAGTATCAATCATACAACAATACATAGCCCGTCTATGTATAAGTCAGTCTCCCAGGCCACCAAAATGACAGAACTTCGCTTCTGCGCAAATTTCAGGGTGCACCTTGGAGTTATTGCCCAAGACTCCCTGCTGCAATCTACCACGTAGAAACCCGAAAACATACGGCTTGGAGTCTTCGCTAGAAATAAATGTATAATGGAAACATCACCAATCAAGACCAACTTGTCTGGGTAGGCTTCAAACACCAAGCCTATGTCCGTACTTCGATTCCGGACTCTATATGCAAGATCACAGGGACTATTCATGTTTACTCGAAAGAAATACCAAACACTCACCGCACACTCACGAGAGCGGGTTTCCTATGCTAAAAGGAAGAGTACTTCACATGTCCAAGAAGAGAATCGTTACACTAGAGGTTCTCTTTGGCGCCATGAAAAACTAACCTGATGGAAAGCACCGCAATGGCCTCGCCTCCACTGATCTTGACTCAGCATGCGATTGGGGCTCCAAAGCTCCACCGGTGGTCGGATACCTCCTTCTTCTTCTTCCTTGCTCTCCCTTCTCTCTAACTCTTTAGAAAGAGAAAGACCTAAGAAAAATGAGGGTTTAACCATGATGCAGGCTAAAACTCCAAAAACTTATTAAGAGCCCGGGGTGCCCCGGGCGGTTTATTTGGAAAAGCAAATTTGGTTTTATTTACAAAACAGGTCACACAGATTTATTATTTGTATATAAATCAGATGAGATCGAGTTTTAACGAAAGGAGGTAAGTGCACCTATCGTAAGTAGTACAGGATATTCTGGTGTGAAATATCGAGGTCGTATTGTTCTCAGGGTCTGGTTGATTATATGTACTCCTCCATGGAGGGACTATTATTTTAGCGATAATTTTAACTTGTCGTGTTAATTTTTATATATAAAAACAAAAGGCATTAAAAATAAAAGCGTTAAAAAGGTGGAGCCAATGAAAAGCTTAGCACAACCGCACCAAATAAAATTTGAACTACGATAAACTTTTAATAAAAAGAGATCCTAAGTTTCAAATTAAATAAGGCGGAGACTTGGACGCGGAGGTTCCACTAAAATGATCTCACTTATCTCTAGGACTATCGCTCACTTGAACATTAAGACTATTAGACCGGGCTCTCATCTGACGAAGGATTTCTCTTAATGCCCGCATTACACTAAGAACCCCGCTATTGGGTGGGGAACCCAATTCGGTATAGTTTGCGCGCCTCCACTCTCGAGGGTTAGTTCGGAACTCTCTTAACCAAGGGGTGTTCAGTACATACGCACGGCCTCTCGGCTAGCTAGTGTATGGACTGCGGAAATATAGCCAACACATCGATATGTGGTTCTACGCATCGTAAACCCCGGGCAAACCTTAAGTAATTTTAATTAATAAGAAAAACAGGACCTTTAATTATTTAAAGCTATTTTATCTGTCCCAATGCTCTTCGATACAGAGGGATAAGAGCGGTTAGCCACTCATCGGAATGGGGACGGCTTGCGATGAAAGAAATAAAATAAAGCAGAAAAATGAAAGCAGGAAAAGGAAAGTAGTAAAAGAAAGATGTAAAGAAAAGCAGTAAATTGAAAGTCCCACTCAAACGAGTGAGACTGAAATGAAAGCAGAAAATGACAAGTCCCCGCTCAAATGAGTGGGCGAGACAAAATAAAGCAAGTCCTACTAAAACGAGTAGGAGATAATAAATGCACGCACTCACGCACTCTACTGAAAATTGAAAAAACAACCACGCACTCAACAGTAAAGTAAAACACACACACACAACAGAAATGAAAATACTCCACACACTCTACTTGAATTGAAAACGTACGCACACACTTTCTCCAGAATTAAAATAATCCGACGTTTAACTCTTAACGAGTAGGCGGAAATAAAAACGCACACGAACACACTCTAAAGGAATTGGAAGAAAGCTATAAAAAATATCTCATACACACACGCACACGAGCAAAAAATAAGAAAAACTAAGTTACCGAAAAATTAAAATAACTACATTTCTACCGCTAGAATGCGGTAGAAAATGCGGTAGAAATGCATAAAAAGTAAAAATAAAAATTAACGGAGCAAAATGTTTTGCAAATAAACGCAAAAATGGAAGTGCTCGAAAAATTAAAACGAATACATTTCTACTGCTAGAATGCGGTAGAAATGCATAAAAAGAAGATAGAAGAATTAAACGAGCAAAAGTTTAAAACGAAAGTGGAAATGCTCGAAAAATAAAAACAACTATATATTCATAACTTCGTAAAAGTGCTAAAAAAGTGAAAATAAAGAAAAAAGAATGAAAAAGTTTTACAACCTAAACAAGAAATAACTAAGTTGATGAAAAATGAAAATTACTTTGAAAACGCTTTTACGGGTTTATAGGAATGGAATAAAAGCTATAAAAATGCTAAATCTAACAAAACTAATTAAAAATAACTAAGTATAAAAGGATGAAAACTATTCTCGTACACACACATACCCATTTTAAAGGACGAAAAACAAAGTTAAAATAAGATAAAAAAAAGGTTGCATAAGAGAGTGGGCACAAAGATGAAATCCAAATCCATAGAAAGGGAGAAAATCTACAATTTTATTAATCTAAAACGACGATTACAATGCTAAAAAATAAAAAGGAGTGGGGGAGAAATTCCCTTACAAAGAATTTGGAAATGCATCTAAACAGCCAGCCCTTATACAAAATGGATCCAAAAATGGGAACAACAACTCAAAAAGAAGGCTGCAATTTATAAAAAAAACTTTCATGGAACACGACCTCTGACACGGGCGTGTAAGGGGGCGTGTCAGAACTGTGCATGATTCGATCCGCCGAATTAATGGCAAAGTTGTCTTCTCGCTGGACACGTGTCGGTCACGTGGAGGTCATGCCCTAGTTCACGGTCGTGACGCTGGGCATGTCGGGGAGGTTGAACTGGGCGCGGGTCGCGTCAAAAAGTCGCTGGCGCGGTCTTGTCGACTAGGTGGAGGAGTCACGCCCTAGGACACGGGCGTGACGCTGGGTATGTCGGGCGGTCGACGAATGTTGAGCGCAATTTTGTAGAGCGGGAGTGACACGGGTCTTGGTCACGGGGCGTGTCACAAGACACGGGCGTGTCGGCAGGCGTGTCACGCTTTTTCTTCAAAAAATTGCTGACTTCACGGGAAATTGGAGGATCATACCCTGGTTACGGGCATGACCTAAAGTACACGGGCATGTACTAGCAATTTGTGACAAAATTTTGAAAATTTCTGAAAAATAAAATAAAGTTAACAAAATATATACAATAAAAGGAGTAATTTATTAAACAAAATTAAGTAAAAACAACGAAAATAAATGAAAATGACGTAATTAATGTACATAAAAATACGAATATTTACAATTCATCAATTACCCCCATACTTAAGTTTTTGCTATTTCAGAGCAAAAAGTTGGAGATGAACTTATAAGGAATTAAAGAAATCCTAAGTTTAGCTACTGCTTGAATTAATTAAAAGAGAGATCAAAATAAACATCTGGGGTACTAGAGTTATATCATAAATTATGAAAATATTATAAATAGAGGAATAGTTTCAAAAAGACTTCTAGATAAAATAAAATAGAGAGCAAAAATTTATTTTTTTGGTAGTTTAACAAGGATAGATTGAAATTATATAAAAAACTTTAGCTTAAAAGAAGTTAAATGAAATAATGTAATTTAAAAATTATACTCTCAAAAATAATTTAAATTAATTCTAGAATCATTGAAATATGATAAGTGGTTTGGTAGGTTATGAAGAGGGCTTGTGTTTAGAGGTGAGGTAATTTTTTCTCGAACATCTACATGTACTTTTTTTCTTTTTGATTATTAGGAAAATGAAAACTTATTTTCCTAATATGATTCTTTTTTCTTTCTTCATAAATAATAAAAAACTCAATGTTATATGTATAGGAGTAATGAATTTTATCCTCTTACTCCGTAATATATAATTTTTTTTAATATTGGGTGCCTATGTTTATGAAAAAATATCTTATTCCCATTGACATAGGATCTTTTAAGGATAAAAATTTTATCATGCCAAGTAGGTCATGATAAATAAGGGGAGAAAAGAAAACTAGATTTTAATAAAAAAGGTTTGAGAGTAACCTTTTTAAAATGAAATTTCTTATGTTTCTAAAATCATGAAGTAGAAATAATTGAAATCCATAATTGTTATTTTCTACCATAAAAGACGAGCTTCTATTTATAAAAATTAGAAGTGGTGGAGAAAAATAGTTTCTCTATTATAAGGAAAAGACATAAAAAAATTCTTTAAAACTTAACCAAGATACTTAAATCTATCAAACTTTAATTAATAAACGAATAGTAAACAAAGAATAAGCAAAATTCGCATATAAATTAACTCGAAACTAGATTTTTGGAATGCAAACGGGTTAAGATATCACACATTCGATTTTATTTCTTTCATAATAAAGGATTTTTTGATTTTAGGGTTTTTATCTCATTTTTTTGTTTTGATTATTATCTTTTTTTTGGATTTTTAGAGTTATTATCTTTTTTTGGATTTCCAATTTTTTTTTATTATTGATTTTTTTAAGTTATTTACAAGAATGGGGGAAAGAAAGAGTTGTTATTTATAAAGAAAAGAAGGAAAAAGAAGAGAATATTTACAAAAAATAATTACAAAGTAAATTTTTTTGGGATTTTTGTGTTATAATTTTTTTGAGTGTTTGATTATAAAAACATGAAAATTTTTTTGAAGTTTTTTAATTCATGCAATTTTTTCAAGTTTTTTTTTAATTTTTGCAATTTTTTTGGTATTTTTGATTGCGTGCAGAAAATAAAAGAGTTGAAAATAAAAGAACAAAAAGTAGGAAACACACCCCCAAACTTAAGTCCAACATTGTCACAAATGTTGCACTATGTATGAGGAATAAGAAATAAAGTCCAAGCAGTTATGTAGAAAAATAAAAACAGGAGTTAAGAAAGGTTCCCTGAAGACGCGTTCGGGGAGGACCGTTAGTAATGACCTGCATTATTAATAATAAATAACAAAAAGATAACAGAAAATATAAAAAAGATAAACTCTGCTATAAGTTTGTGGGTGGTAGGGGATGGCAAGTGCGTGTGTGACTCGATTAGCTAACGTCTTAGCTATATGAGTGTGTACAGGAATGCGATCCACTACCGAGCACAATAGTGTGAAGCGCGCTGAAAAGAAATGAAAAAAAAGTGAAGACAAAACAAGTTAAAATAAAATAAGTTAAACAAAACATATATACATTTTCAATAACAAATTAATATGTATATATATATATATTGCATTTTTAAGTAGTTTTTTATTTTTTAGTTGGTTTTTAGGTAGGTTTTTTTATTTTTATTTTTTTAGGTTTTTGTTTTTTTAAATTTTTTTGGTTTTTTAGTTTTTTTTATTTTTTTAGTTTTTTTAGTGTTTTGATTAAAAATAATGAAAATTTTTTGAGATTTTATGATTTTTTCATTTTTTAGTGTTTAGATTTTTTTTGGTTTTGTAGTTTTTTTCAATTTTTTAGTTTTATATTTTTTTGATTTTTTTAGAGTTTTAGAGTTTTATAGTTTTTTGTTTGATTTTTTTTTGTTAGTAGAAAACGACGTCATTTTATTTATGTGTTTTTATAGATAATAATAACATAAATATTTTTTAAATTTTTATTTTTTAAGTAGTTTTATTGTTATTATTATATTAATTATTATTAAGTTTAATTTTAGTTGGACATTTTTTTTAATATATATAGGTAAAAGTAATAGGACTCCAGTGTTCGAAATAACAACACGAATGATCCCCGGCAACGATGCCAAAAACTTGATTCGGGTTAAAACTCCAAAAATTATTAAGAGGCCGTGGCGCCCCGGGCGGTGTATTTGGAAAAGCGGATTTGGTTTTATTTACAAAACAGGCCTGCAGATTTATTATTTGTATATAAAACAGATGGGATCGAGTTTTAAAGAAAGGAGGCAAGTGCACCTATCGTAAGTAGTACATGATATTCCGATGTGGAATATCGAGGTCGTATTGTTTTCGGGGTCGGGTTGATTATTTCTACTCTTCCATAAAGGGGACTATTATTTTAGCGATAATTTTAACTTGTTGGGTTAATTTTTATATATAAAAACAAGACATTAAAAATAAAAGCGCTAAAAAGGTGGAGCCGATGAAAAGCTTAGCGCAATCGCACCGAATAAAATTTGAACTAAAATAAACTTTTAATAGAAAGAGATCCTAAGTTTCAAATTAATTAAGGCGGAGACTTGGCCGTGGAGGTTCCACTAAAATGAGCTCACTTATCTCTAGTACTATCGCTCACATGAACATTAAGACTATTCGACCGGGCTCTCGTCCGACGAAGGATTTCTCTTAATGCTCGCATTATGCTAAGAACCCCTCTATTGGGTGGGGAACCCAATCCGGTAGAGTTTGCGTGCCTCCTCTCTTGAGGGTTAGTGCCGAACTCTCTTTACCAGGGGGGATCGGTCCATAGGCACGGCCTCTCGGCTAGCTAGCATTTGAATTACAGAAATAGAGCCCACACATCGATATGTGGTTCTACGCGTTGTAACGCCCTGAAAAATGTATTTGAGTTGGTCGCGTAAAAAGGGGATTTTGGTGGCTGTATAGGGGTACACGGCCTAGGACACAGGCGTGTCCAAGGCCGTGTCTGGCTGGTGTTTTGGCCATTTTCATCCCAAGAAGGACACGGCAGGAAACACGGGTTCTGAACACTTATGACACGGGCGTGTCAGGGGTGACACGAGCGTGTTCAAACCCGTGTACCTACCCATGTTCAGTTGGGTCGTGTCGATTTGCGTGGCGGTTATGTGTGACACGCCCCCAGTCACAGGCATGTCGAGGACCCTACACAGGCGTGTCGAGTGAGACACGGGCATGTATGAGCCCGTGTGAGTATCTGTGTTCGACGATCGTGCTTGGATCGAGGCACACGGCCTGGGACACGGCCGTGTGCCAAGCCGTGTTCGGCCCAGGTTTTGGGATTTTGAGCGGATCTGAGCCATTCGTTTTCTTTAAATAAGTTCCAATGGCCCAGATGGTTTCCCTGCTCTGTCAAGTTCGAAAATAGAGGATCAATTCCTCATTTTCTTCCTTAGCCCCTCTCTCTCAAGGAGTTAGAAAGATGAGGAAGAAGGAGGAGTTTTCCGGCCGTCGGCGTAGCATCGGAGCACCATTTTAAGATCTGAGAGCGGATCCGTGGAGGAAAGATCGTTGTGAAGATTTCCATTCACGTAGTTTTCTATGGCGCCAAAGCGTACTACAAGGGTAACGATTCACAACTTGAGCATGTGAAGCTCTTTTTTTTGCATATGGAAACCCGCTCCCGCGAGTGTGCGGTGAGTGTGTGGTGTTCCTTGGGGTTGATGTGAATAGTTCCCCTTGTGTTGTATATAGAGTCCGGAATCGAAGTACGGGCATATGCATTGTGTGTGAAGCCTACCCGGACATGTTGGTCTGTATCGGTGATGTTGCATTTGTTATGATTTGCCGGAGAAGACTCCATGCTTTGGGTTTTTGGTTTTCTATGTGGTAGATTGCAGCAGGAATCCTTGGAGGTTAGCTCTAAGGCGCACCCGGAAAACTGAGCAGAATCGTTGTTCTGCTAACTTGGCGGTCTGGGAACCGGCCTTGAACATAACTGCGTTATGTGATTGTTTGGAAATGGCAGGATCCGAGAGAAGCTTGGCCCGTGCGTACGTCTTAAGGTGAACTACGCGGTTGAGCAACGGGCAAGTGGAATTATACCTGGGGTATGTGGTTCGGTGTGAGAGAACCGAAAAGGGGACAGGCCATTGGCATAGTCGGGAGCCTTTGACAGTGATCAGGAAGGCTGAAATGCTCATGTTGTTGCCATCCTGAGGGTGGTGGTGACGACGCTGAAGTGTCCGGATTCACCGTTAATGTGCCCTTAGTTCACGGGGTGTTTGGCCGTGCGAGCCTACACCTATGGCGAAGTATGTTTTTACATAATTGTTTAGTTGGGCTAATGTTATGCAGGGAAAGAGCACCGCCGTCCTGAGTAAAGGTCGGCTTTTGATGACTGTTGCATTGTTTTCCACCGTGCGGTGGAATTTTTCTTGCAGGTGCTGCGGAGACGAGTGCAAATTGGCGGGCTGGAGCCCATGTTGCTGTGCTGGCCCTTGAAGGCCGTAAAGAATAGTTGTTTTTATTTTGTCATGTGTGGCCGGCCTGCGAGCCGTTGTAAGTAAGACACTATTTGTTAATTGAATATTTTTAAGGCCATAAGGCCGTGTACCCTTTCAGTGTATTTAGTTTTCATTCCTAGTATGTGGATGTGGACATTCATGATTATGGATATAGGTTTTGGGTTCTTTCAACTATTTAAAAGCTTCCGCTAGAATGCTCTGTGTAGAATGAGTAGTCTTAATTGGATAGTTTGGATATTCTTATGTAACCCTTCTGACCGTCCGTGGTATATGGCGTAGGGTTCCAGCTGGACCTTCTGTTATATGGCATGTGACGGATGGGGGTGTTACAATTTGGTATCAGACTTCTGGTTACGGTCAGGATTAAATGAATTCGTGAACGAATTCTTTTAAGAGGTGGTGAGCACATGTGTGCGTCATCGTTATAACATCAAAAAGAACCCATGAATGTCCACTAAGGAATGAAAAATACACGTGTTTGAGGAACCTGCGTGTTCCTATAATTGCTTTTTGCAATTCTGTTTGGTCACTTATTGGTGTTTTGTACGACTATAGGTGACCGGGAGTGGCGCAGTGCCGACAGAACATCTGGTTTTTGAGGATTATAGTGCACCTAGCGACGTGCTTGAGACCCCTCCATTGTTTGAAACCATAAGAAGGATTGTTGAAGTGGTGCTCGCTGTAACTAGTGCACAGTAGGGAAGCAATGTGCAACCCTTTGTCCCTGAGATGACTTCAATGCCGGGTGGTGTGTTGGATCAAGTGACATTTAGAAGGCCATCAGGTCAGCGGTTGAACATGTGCTTAGTGCAGGGTACGCACTCGGTTGATGAGTATTTGCAGGCGTTTCTTTTGATAAGCCGCTGCCCATGCTTTGGATTGGAGAACGCATTTTATAGTTGATAGATTCTATAATGGTCTGCTTGACCAAAACTATTGGGATTCTGATCCCTGGTGGAGTCGGCTAGATCTTTGGAAGTAAATATGGGGAAAATTCACCAGATACCAGGGAGTAGGGTATCGAACTCTGCAAGTCCTATGAGGGCTGTATCTCGCAGAATACTGAAAAAGAGGGTTAGATCATCGACTGGCAAGGTTACTTACAACTGTCATACTTGTGGCAAGAAAGGGCACTTTGCCCGAGATTGTCATAATGGCGCACAGAAGATAAAGAAAGCTAAGACAGCAACAACCATTGGGAGGAAGGAAACTAAATGTTTTAACTGTGCGAAGCCAGGACATTTTGCCCGAAACTATTGGCGCGGACGACGGAAGTCTGAGAAGAAATCTGGAGATATCTACGAGGAGAAGGGTAAGGGGTCGGAGGCAACCGCATCGCACTATGCCCCAACCCAGCCAAAAGTGTACAACCTTATCCAGCAGGAAGCCACAAAGCAGTTTGACGTGGTGACGTGTATGTATAGCAGCTTAGCTTTAAATATTTGTTTCCCTACGCATTTTAGCCTATGACTGATTGTGTTAGGCTTGTTTAGATTGTCGATTTTCCGGTGAGAGCACTGTTCGGTGCTGAAGTTTCGCATCCTTTCTATCTGAGGAGTTTCTATCGCGCATCGGAGTACTTCCTTCGATGGCAAAGGTCAAATTTGATGGGCTGCTGCCTATGGGTGCCCTTTGCGTGCGGATGGAGCTCTTGGCGTTAGGGTAAGTCGTGGGAGTCACGTCGATGACTTGCGAGCGTCGCAATTGCTGATAGTTGCGTGCGATGTGATCTTTGTTATGGGCTGGCTCTCAAGGCAGCAAGTATGCATTGATCATAGTTGCAAGGAGGTCAGTTGGGAGCTAGCCATGAGATGGCATATGCGGGCGTGAAAGGGTCGAGCCAGACAATGACGTCTGCCCCTTAGGTGTTTAAGGCAGTTCGGTCTGGGGCAGAGCTGTTTGTCACTCTAGCGCAGACTTCGACGTCTAAGCCAAGTCTGGTTAGTATCCCAGTTGTGTCCAAGTATCCTGATGTGTTCCCAGATGATCTCTCAGGAGCCCCTCGTCAACGGGAGATTGATTTTACTATTGAGCTGGTGCCGGGTGCTAAACTGGTGTCACGCTCCCCCGTATCGGATAGCGCCGAGAGATGGCAGAGTTGAAGGTGCAACTACTAGAGTTGTTGGAGCAAGGGTATGTGCGTCCAAGTTAGTCGCCTTGGAGCGCACCGGTCCTTTTCGTCAAGAAGAAAGATGGGAGTTTGCGACTTTGCATTTACTATCGGGAATTGAACAAGCTTACGGAAAAGAATGAGTATCTGATCCCGAGAATTGATGATATATTTGATCAGTTAGTTGGGTCAACGGTATATTCGAAGTTAGATCTGAAGTCGGGTTACTACCAATTGAGGATAAGGGAGAGCGACATTCCAACGACAACATTCAGTACGCGGTTTGGGCATTACGAGTTCACGATCATGCCGTTTGGTTTGACCAATGCGTCATCCGCGTTTATGGATCTGATGAACAGGACGCTCAGAGAGTACCTGGATCGTTTCGTGATAGTATTTATCGACGATATCCTGGTGTACTCGCAGTGTGAAGAGGATCACTACAATCACCTGCACATGGTGTTGGAGACGTTGAGAATAAATAAGTTGTATGCTAAGTTCTCCAAATGTGAGTTCTGGTTATCCTCGATAGCGTTCCTTGGTCATGTTGTTAGTGGAGAAGGGATAGTTGTGGATCCAGCGAAGCTAGTGGCGATACGGGAGTGGCCTGCTTTGACTACATGGCCGAGGTCCAGAGTTTTCCAGGGCTAGCTGGCTACTACAGGCACCTCATAGAGAACTTCTCGCGAATAGCGCTACCACTCACGATGTTGACAAGGAAGGATCAAAAGTTTGTGTGGTCTTCTGAGTGCGTACAGAATTTTGAAGAGTTGAAGAGGCGGTTGACCACAATGCCTATTTGATGTTCCCCAAGTGGAATCGAAGGGTTCGAAATCTATAGTGATGCTTCAGGCAATGGTTTGGGCTGTGTTCTGCTACAGAATGGGAGTGTGATAGCCTACGGTTCACGACAATTGAAGGCTCACAAGATAAATTATCCGGTCCATGAATTGGAGTTAGCGGCCGTGATATTTGCTTTAAAGCTGTGGAGGCACTATCTGTACGGTGTGAAAGTCGATATATACACCGATCATAAGAGCTTGAAGTACCTGTTAGATCAAAAGGAACTGAACATGAGGTAGCGGAGGTGGATGGAGTTCCTAGGGTACTACACCTTCAAGATACATTACGTGTCAGGGAAAGGTAATGTAGTGGCGGATGCGTTGAGTCGTAAGGTTCCTGCACATGCCAACTGGCTATCAGTATATGATGAGAGATTGGTCCGTGAGTTGGAGGCTTGGGATATATCTTGCGTCGACAAGCAGTCTAGTACAGAGGCAAAACTGTTTTGGACCGAGGTGTAGTGTTACCTAGCTGATAGAGTTCGGCGAGCTTTGATTCATGATAACAGCATGAATCAGATCTTTGATGAATCCTTGGATGGGTCAAATTCCCAGTTTGCTGTTGAGGATGTATTGCTAAGGAAGGACAGTCACATATGCGTTCCTAGTGCGGATAATCTTCGAGAGGAGTTGATGTACGAGGCTCATCATACAAAGTACTCAATCCACTTGGGAAGCACGAAGATGTATAGAGACATGAAGAAATTATTTGGTGGCCAGGATTGAAGAAAGATGTAGCACTCTATGTGGCCAAGTGCCAAACTTGTGCCTTGGTGAAGGCAGTGTGCCAGAAGCCCGGAGGTTTCCTAAAGTCCTTGCCTATCCCTGTAATGGAAATTTTACGACATAACTATGGATTTTGTGCATGGTTTGCCGAAGTCGCAGAAGGGAAACGATGCCATATGGGTAGTCGTAGATAGGTTGACAAAGGTGTCGCACTTCATCCCGATCAGGAAGGAAGATCCGGTGGAAAGGTTGGCCAAACTCTGTGTGGAGAATATTGTACGGTTGCATGGTGTACCCTGCAGTATTGTTAGTGATCGTAATGCACGCTTCACATCGAATGACTGGAGGTTGGTGAATAGTCTGTTGGGAACTAAGCTAAAGTTCAGCACAACCTTTCACCCGCAGACGGATGGACAAACCGAGAGGGTCAACCGGACGATGGAGGACATGCTTCGCATGTGCATCCTAGGTTTTGGAAAGCAGTGGGTAGATCACCTGTACATGGTGGAGTTTGTGTATAACAACAGCTTTCAGGAGAGTATTGGAATGACGCCTTTCGAGGCCTTGTACGGAAGAAAGTGTCGCACACCGTTGTCTTGGTTGGAGACGGGCGAGTCAAAGCTTTACAAACATCAAGCGGTGGAAGATGCCACTTCAGTGATACCGACAATTCAGGAACGGTTGAAGATCGCTTAGGACAGATAGTCAAAATACTATAACGCCAAGCATAGGAACGTGTAGTTCAGTGTTGGAGACTGTGTGTACTTGAAAATCAAGCCGTTCAAGGGTGTCTCGCGGGTTCAACGCTTGAAGAAGCTGAGTCCGAGATACCTTGGATCATTGGAGATCCTGGAGCGTGTTGGCGAAGCAGCGTATAGATTGAAGTTGTCGGTGGAGTTAAGTGGGCTACATGACGTGTTGCACGTGTCGGTGTTGCGTATGGCAGTGCAAGAGCCTTCGCAGATAATTGCAGACAATCAAGTACCGATTGATTACGAGTTGACAACAAAGGTCAAGCCTATACGTATAGAAGACGTCGAAGTCAAACGACTCCACAACAAGGAAGTCTGAATGGTTAAGGTCTGTTGGGATAGTTGCGGACGTGAGGAGCTTTCTTGGGAGCGAGAGCAAACTATGTTGGAAGAATGCCCCGAGTTATTCCGTTCAGGTAACTTGTAGTTTTGTGTACCTTTACTTAATTTCGGGACGAAATTCCTTAAGTGGGGGAGATTTGTAACGCCCTAAAAATTGTATTTTAGTTGGTCGCGTAAAAAAGGGATTTTGGTGCCTGTATAGGGGTACACGACCTAGGACACGAGCGTTTCCAAGGCCGTGTTTGGCTGGTGTTTTGGCTGTTTTCATCCCGAGAAGGACACGGCAGGAAACACAAGATGTGAACACGTTTGACACGGGCGTGTCAGGGGTGACACGGGAGTGCTCATACCCGTGTCCCTACCCGTGTTCAGTTGGGTCGTGTCGGTTGGCGTGGCGTTATGTGTGACACACCCCCGGTCACGGGTGTGTCGAGGACCCAACACGGGCATGTTGAGTGAGATACAGGCATGTCTGAGCCCATGTGAGTCTCTTTGTTCAGCGATCGTGCCTGGATCGAGGCACACGTCCTGGGACATGACTGCCAAGCCGTGTTCAGCCCAAGTTTGGGGATTTTGAGCCGATCTGAGCCGTTCGTTTTCTTTAAATAAGATCCAACGACCCAGATGGTTTACCTGCTCTGTTAAGTTCGGAAATAGAGGATCAATTCCTCATTTTCTCCCTTAGCCTCTCTATCTCAAGGAGTTAGAAATATGAGGAAGAAGGAGGAGTTTTTCGGCCGCCGGCAGCGCATCGGAGCACCGTTTTGAGATCTGAGAGCGAATCCGTGGAGGAAAGATCGTTGCGAAGATTTCCATCCGTGTAGTTTTCTATGGAGCCAAAGCGTACTACAAGGGTAACGATTCTCAACTTGAGCATGTGAAGCTCTTCATTTTTGCATAGGGAAACCCGCTCCCGCGAGTGTGCGGTGAGTGCATGGTGTTCCTTGGGGTTGATGTGAATAGTCCCCCTTGTGTTGCATATAGAGTCCGGAATCAAAGTACGAGCATAAGCATTGTGTGTGAGGCCTACCCGGACATGTTGGTCTGGATCGGTGATGTTGCTTTTGTTATGGTTTGCCGGAGAAGACTCTGTGCATTGGGTTTTCGGGTTTCTACGCGGTAGATTGCAGCAGGGATCCTTAGAGGTTAGCTCAAGGTGCACCCGGAAAACTGAGCGGAATCGTTGTTCTGCTAACTTGGCGGTCTGGGAACCAGCCTTGAACATAACTGGGTTATGTGATTGTTTGGAAATAGCAGGATCCGAGAGAAGCTTGGCCCGTGCGTACGTCTTAAGCTGAACTACACGGTTGACCAATGGGCAAGTGGAATTGGACCTCAGCTATGTAGTTCGGTGAGAGAGACCCGAAAAGGGGACTGGCCATTGGCATAGTCGGGAGCCTTTGACAGTGTTCAGGAAGGCTGAAATGCTCATGTTGTTGCCATCCTGAGAGTGGTGGTGAAGACGCTGAAGTGTCAGGATTCACCATTAATGTGCCCTGAGTGCACGGGGTATTTGGCCGTGCTAGCCTACACCTGTGGCGAAGTATGTTTTTACATAATTGTTTAGCTGGGCTAATGTTATGCAGGGAAAGAGCACCGCCGTCCCGAGTAAGGGGCGGGGTCGTTATAATTTGGTCGACTTTTGCTGACCGTTGCATTGTTTGCCACTATGCGGTGGAATGTTGCTTGCAAGTGCTGCGGAGCCGAGTGCAAATTGGCGGGCTGGAGCCCATGTTGCTGTGCTGTCCCTTGAAGGCCATAAAGATAGTTGTTTTTATTTTGTCATGTGTGGCCGGCCTGCGAGCCGATGTATGTAAGACACTATTTGTTAAGTGAATATTTGTAAGACCATAAGGTCGTGTACCCTTTCAGTGTATTTAGTTTTCATTCCTATTGTGTGGATGTGGACATTCATGATTATGGATTTAAGTTTTGGGTTCTTTCAACTATTTAAAAGCTTCCGCTAGAATGCTCTGTGTAGGACGAGTAGCCTTAATTGGATAGTTTGGATATTCTTATGTAACCCTTCCGACTATCCGTGGTATATGGCGTCGGGTTCCAGCTGGACCTTCTGTTATATTCCATGTGACGTATGGGTGTGTTACACGCGTCGTAAACCCCGGGAAAACCATAAGTAATTTTAATTAATAAAAAAATAGGAACTTTAATTATTTAAAGCTATTTTATCTGTCCTAATGCTCTTCAATACTGAGGGCTAAGAGTGGTTAGCCACTCATCGGAATGGGGACGGCTTGCGATGAATGCAATAAAATAAAATAGAAAAATTAAAGCAGCAAAAGGAAAGCAGTAAAATAAAGCTGTAAAGAAAAATTGTAAATTGCAAGTCCCACTCAAACGAGTGAGACTGAAATGAAAGCAGAAAATGACAAGTCTCGGCTCAAACGAGTGGGCGAGACAAAATAAAGCGAGTCCTACTCAAACGAGTAGGAGAAAATAAATGCACACACTCACGCACTCTACTGAAAATTGAAAACACACACACGCACTCGACAGTAAATTAAAACACACACACACACACAACAGAAATAAAAATACTACACACACTCTACTTGAATTAAAAACGCACGCACACACTCTCCAGAATTAAAATAATGCGGCATTTAACTCTTAACGAGTACGCGAAAATAAATGCGCACACGCACACACTCTACAGGAATTGAAAGAAAGCTATAAAAATTATCTCATACACACATGCACAGGAGCGAAAAAATAAGAAAAACTAAGTTACCGAAAAATTAAAATAACTACATTTCTACCGCTATAATGCGGTAGAAATGCATAAAAAGTTAAAATAAAAATTAACGGAGCAAAATGTTTAGCAAATAAATGCAAAAATAGAAGTGCTTGAAAATTTAAAACGAATACATTTCTGCAGCTAGAATGCGGTAGAAATGCATAAAAAGAAGACGGAAGAATTAAACGAGCAAAAGTTTAAAACGAAAGTGGAAATGCTCGAAAAATTAAAACAACTATGTATTCATTCCTATAACTCCGTAAAAGTGCTAAAAAAGTGAAAATAAAGAAGAAAGAACGAAAAAGTTTTACATCATAAACAAGAAAAACTAAGTTAGTGAAAATTGAAAATTACTTTGAAAATGCTTTTACGTGTTCATAGGAATGGAATAAAAGCTATAAAAATGTTAAATCTAACAAAACTAAGTAAAAATAACTAAGTATAAAAGCATGAAAACTATTCTCATACACACACACACACCAATTTTAAAGGACGAAAAATAAAGTTAAAATAAGATAAAAATAAGATTGCATAAGAGAGTGGACACAAAGATGAAATCCAAATCCATAGAAAGGTAGAAAATCTACAAATTTATTAATCTAAAACGACGATTACAAAGCTAAAAAATATAAAGGAGAGGGGGAGAAATTCCCTTACAAAGTATTTGGAAATGCATCTAAACAACCATCCCTTATACAAAATGGATCCAAAAATGGAACAACAGCTCAAACAGAATGCTGCAATTTATAGAAAAAAATTTCATGGAACACGCCCTCTGACACGGCCGTGTCAGGGGGTGTGTCACCACTGTGCATGATTCGATCCGGCGAATTGATGACAAAGTTGACTTCTGGCTGGACACGTGTCGGTCATGTGGCGGTCACACCCCAGGTCACGGGCATGACGTTGTGTAACACCCCCTATCCGTCGAATATCATATAGAAGTTGGTCCGTTCGGGGTCCGACGCCATATACGACAGACAGACCGGGTGGTTAATCAATGGAAACCATCCAACCAATATCCAACGTCCTACACAGAGTCATTCTAGCGGAAGTAAATTAAAGTTAAATGTTAAAGAACCCAACCAAACATGAATGTCCACTACTCAAAGCAATATGAATGAAGTACAATACAAAGTACAATGGCCTTAAGGCCTTACATTTGTTTACTCAAATTACATGTTTTCCAAACTTCGGCACGCAGGCCGGTCACACATGAATAAAGCTAGTAAACACTCAATTTATGCCTTTGAGGGCCGGCTCAGCAACTTGGGCTTTAGCCCGCTATTTAGCACTCTACTCCGCAGCACATGCAAACAACAATCCAACGCACTGTGGCAAACAAAGGCAACGGTCAGCTATGCTGACCAAATTATAACGATCCTGCACCCAAATCGGGGTGGTGATGCTCCTTCCCTGCACTTTGTTAGCATAATCCAGCAGTATAAATATACATTTCATCACAGGCATTGGCAAGCAAGGCCACACGCCCCGTGCACTCAGGGCACATTCCCGGTGAACCGGTTAATGTCACGTCAATTTAAGCCTAGACACCCCTGTCTCACCACCGCCACTTTGACGGCCAAACTATGAGCATTTTGTCTTCCCGACATGGGTCACGTCAATTTAAGCCATAGACCGCCGAAGACCCTCATCTATGCCAACGTCTCACACCGAACGACATAGAACAGGTACGGTTCCGCCTAACCCATGCTCACATCGCAATGATAATTTAAGCCATATACGCGGGTCAAACTTCTCCGAGTCCGTTTCCGTCACACAGTTCACATAACCCGATTATGTTCAAGTTGGCTCCCAGGCCACCATGTTGGCAGAATCACGCATCCACCCAGTTTTCCGGGTGCACCTTGGAGTTAATCCCCAAGGCTCCCTGTTGTAATCTACTACATAGAAAACCCGAAAACAACCATTCGCATGGAGTTTTCTCCGGCCCTTATGCAATGCAACATCACCGATCCAGACCAACTTGTCCGGGTAGGCTTCACACATCATGCCAATATCCATTCTTGATTACGGACTCTACACAATGGGGACTATTCATGTCTACCCGAAGGAATGCCTCAACTCACCGCAAACTCGTGAGAGCGGGCTTCCCTATGCAAAAGAAGTAGAGCTTCACATGCTCAAGAAGGGAATCATTACCCTAGTGTTCTTCCTTGGCGCCATGGAAATGCACGCAGATGAAAAGCACCGCAATCTCCTTGCCTCTGTAGATCCGAAGTCGGCTCGCGATTTGGTGCTCTGATGCTCCGCCGATGACCGGATCTAGGCTTCTTCTTCCTCCTTTGCTCTCCCCTCTCTCTAGACTTAGAAAGAGAACCACTCAAGTGAAATGAGGGTTTCAAAGGCCCAATCTCGGGTATATCCAAGCACTAGAAGTCCCCAGCCATCGGATCCTCAATTAAAGAAACGAATGGCCATGATCCTTAGCTGAAATTCAAAACATGGGCCGAACACGGCTTGCGACACGCTCGTGTCCAGGGCCGTGTCCCCCATTCACCGTCAAAATCAACGCGTCTCGAAAAACACACGGGCACTTGACAAGCCCATGTTCGACCTGACACTCCCGTGTCAGCCAGTACACGCCCGTATTCCCGGGCGTGTTCCTCCATAAACACAGGACCAACACCAACCCGACACACACACGGGTCATTGACACACCCGTGTCCTATTTGTCACGCCCGTGTCAATCCCGAATACTCCTGGGCTCCAGGCCATGTTCACTGTCTCGATAATTCATCTAGTGCAGTTCGCCGACCACCCGATATGGCCTTGGACACGACCGTGTCCTAGGCCGTGTTCCCTGCTCGACGATCGTCGACCCAAAATACGCCGACCTCTCGACCAGATCGTCGACACGAGCTCGACACGCCCTGGGACACGCCCATGCCTCAGGCTGTGTTTGTTGCTCGACGATCGTCGACACCAAAATTCGTCGACCTCTAGGCCAAATCGTCGACCCAAACATGACACGCCCTGGGACACACCCGTGTCTCAGGCTGTGTGCCCCCTACTAGATTCAAAATTTGGCCCAAAACGCCTCCCGTCGCTCTTTTGAGTTTCGGGGCGTTACAACTCTCTCCCTCTTAAAATAATTTCGTCCTCGAAATTACATAAAGGAAAGAAACATAAAACGGTACATGACTGAAACAACTCCGGGTACTCCTCAAGCATGGCATGCTCTCGCTCCTAAGAGAGCTACTCGCAACCGCAATTATCCCAGTGGACCTTGACCATCCTGATCTCTTTATTTCGTAGCCGCTTGACCTCCGAGTCCTCAATACGTACGGTCTTGACCATTGTCCTCAACCTATTATCCACCGACACTTGATCCACCTAGATCACATGCGAAGTCTCTTGCACCGCCTTCCGTAGTACCGATATATGAAATACATCATTTCGACCACTAAGCTCCACTGATAGCTTCAAACGATAAGCTGCTTCTCCAATCCGCTCCAGAACCTCAAACGGTCCAAGGTACCTCGGGCTTAGCTTCTTTAAGCGCCGCACCCGCGAGACACCCTTGAAATGCTTGATCTTCAAGTACACCCAGTCGCCAATAGCGAACTCCACATTCCTGTGCTTGGCATTATAGTCCTTAGCCTGGAGGTCCTGAGCGATTAGCAACCTCTCCCGTATGGTTCGCACCGAAGAAGTAGCATCTTCCACCTCTTGTCGCTTGTACAACTTCGACTCGCCCGTTTCTAACCAAGACAACGACGTGCGACATCTTCTACCATAAAGGGCCTCGAAGGGTGCTTTCCCAAATCCAAGACACACATGCGAAGCATGTCTTCCATTGTCCTATTGACCCTCTCGGTCTGACCATCCATTTGCGGATGAAAGGCTGTGCTGAAACTCAGCTTTGTTCCCAACATTTGCTGCACCAGCCTACAATCATTGCACGTGAACCGCCCATCACGGTCACTCACGATGTTGTGGGGCACACCATGAAGCCCCACAATATTTTCCACATACAGCTTTACCAATTTCTCAACCAGATCATCCTTCCTATGCTGAATGAAATGCGACACCTTCGTTAGACGATGTACGACCACCCAAATGACGTCGTTCGCTTTTTGCGACCTCAGCAGCCCATGCACAAAGTCCATAGTAATGTCGTCAAACTTCCACTCCAGAATCGGCAAGGACTTCAAGAATCCTCCCGACTTTTTGCATTCCGCCTTCACCAAGGCACAAGTTTGGCACTTCGCCACGTACAGTGCCACATCCTTCTTTAGTCCTAGCCACCAGAACAATTTCTTAACATCACAGTAAATCTTCGTGCTCCCAGTGTGATTCGAGTACTTGGTATGATGCACCTCGTATAACAAATCCACCCACAAATTACCCACGCTTGGGACGCACAGACGACCTTCTTTCCAAAGTAAGCCGTCCACAACCACATATTGGGAATTTGACCCATCCAAGATTCAACCATGATCTGCTTCATGTGGCCATCCATATGCAAAGCCTGCCGAATCCGATCAGCCAGGTCATATTAAACGTTAGTCCAATTCAATAGTGCTTTAGCACTTGACTGCTTGTCTATGCAAAAGATCTCCAATGCCTCCAACTCCCGAACCAACCGCTCGTCATGGACCGACAACCAATTGGCTTGTGCTGGGGCCCGACGACTCAACGCCTCCACAACTGCATTGTCTTTACCAGGCACATAGTGGATCTTGAATGTTATAGTCCCCCCAGGAACTCCATCCACCTACGCTGCAGCATGATCAGATCTTTCTGGTCCAACAAATATTTCACGCTCTTATGGTCGGTATAGATATCGACCCTTACCCCATACAAGTAGTGCCTCCATAGCTTCAAGGCAAAAATCACGGCCGCTAACTCCAAGTCATGGACTGGATAATTCCTCTCATGCACTTTCAGCTGTATCGAGCCATAAGCTATAACGCTTCCATGCTGTAGTAGCAAGCAACCCAAACCACTGCCCAAAGTATCGCTGTAGATTTAAAAACCTTCGTTCCCACTCGGCGAACTCAGCACAGGCGTCGTGGTCAACCGACACTTCAACTACTCAAAAGCTTGCGCGCACTCCGGCGTCCAAATGAACTTCTGCTCCTTCCTCGTCAAAGTAGTGAGAGGTAACACTATCCACGAGAAGTTATCCACGAAGCGCCTATAATAGCCGGCAAGCCCTAGAAAGATCCGGACTTCCGCTACCATAAAAAACACAGGACACTCTCGTATCGCAACAATCTTCGCCGGATCCACCGCAATCCCCTCTCCACTCACTATATGACCGAGGAACGCTACTGAGGACAACCAAAACTCACATTTAGATAACATGGCGTACAACTGATTCCTCCTCAGCGTCTCCAAAACCAAATGTAGATGCCTGAAGTGATCCTCCTCACTCTGCGAGTACACCAAAATATCGTCGATGAAGACGATCACAAAATGGTCCAAGTACTCCCGGAAAGTCTTGTTCATCAAATACATGAACACCGACGGCGCATTGGTCAGCCCAAATGACATGACCGTAAACTTGTAATGCCAGTATCTCGTACTAAAAGCTGTTTTGGGGATATCACTCTCCCTTATCCTCAGCTGATAGTATCCAGACTTGATATCCAACTTTGAGTGCACCGTCGATCCGACTAACTGATCAAATAGATCATCAATCCTCTGGATCGGGTACTTGTTCTTTTTCGTTATCTTGTTTAACTCCTAATAATCAATACAATGTCTCAAGCTCCCGTCCTTCTTCTTAACAAAGAGGACTGGTGCACTACAAGGCGACAAACTTGGACACACAAACCCTTGCTCCAACAACTCTTGAAGTTGCATCTTCAGCTCCGCCATTTCCTTAGGCGCCAGCCGATACGGAGATCGTGACACAGGTTTCTCACCTGGCACTAGATCAATCGTGAAATCTATCTCCCATTGATGTGGGGCTCTAGGAAGATCGCTAGGGAACATATCATGGTACTCCGATACCACTGAAATACTATCCAATGTATGATTCGGCTTTGCAACCTCCACTAGTGTAAAGAACAGCTCTGCACCTGTACGAACCCCCTTCACCACTTGAAGAGCAGACATCAACGTCCTGCTCGACCCTTTCAAGCCCGTGAAAGTCGTCTCACGACCTGTTCCCAACATGGCTTCCTTACGACCGCAATCGATATAAGCTTGCTGCTCCGAGAACCAGTCCATGCCAAATATTTTGTCAAAGTCCACCATCGGCAGTAGCGATGATAGCAAATGGAACTCCTGGCACCCAATCCTGAATCAGAACGCCAAAAATTCTCTCTGTGTGGATCGAACATCCATTGGGCAACAACACATCCAGTTTGTCCTTCGCCATCGAAGAAGGTACTCCGATGCATGATATGAAGATTTCAGACAAAAAGGAGTGCGAAGCTCTCGTATCAAAGAGTGCTCTCGCCGGATACTCACAAATCAAAACAAATCCTAAACAAGCAGTGGTAAGGTAATACACACATAACAAGTATTTAAAATTTAACTTGCAATAAATTTAAATCGTACCTGTCACCACATCCGCTTGTTTGATTTCCTCTTGTTGGCCAAGATTATAAACTCTCGGTTGAGCCGGATCATAATGGGACGCGGTTGACTCCACCGCCTTTCCCTTCTCTACATAAGTTGCTCCCAGCTTTCTCTTGGACTTGGGAAGTCCGCTCTAGCAGTCACGGGCAAAATGCCCCAGCTTCCCACAAGTAAAACATGCACCCGGGGTTCGACCCGTATTCTCCCCAGAAGCACCGGAAGAAGGAGCTGGACACGAAGTTCTAGCCATCTTAAAGAACTTACGGTACCCAGACTTTGAAGTAGTCGGCACCTTGAACTCAGACTTCTTATCAACAATGCTTTTCTTTGCTTGAACATTCTTCATGTCCTTCTCCAAGGACCGGGCCGTGTTGACCAGGGTCACGAAGCCCTGCGTCGTATGCCCCGAGAGTAGTAGCCTCAAGTCATCTCTCAAACCTTCATAGAATCGGTTTGCCTTGCGCTCCTCATCCGTGATGGTGGAGCTAGCGTACCGACCCAATTGGGTAAACTCGTGGAGATACTCATCCACGCTACTCTCTCCTTGTACCAACCTCTGGAACTCATTCTCCAAAGCTATCCTCTACGACGAAGGGAGGTACCTAGTCAAGAGCAGTCTCAAGAACTCCTCCATCGAGACGTCTGTAAGTTGCCCTCCTCTCAATATATGCAGCTCCAAACCCTCCCACCACATCCTAGCGTCTCCATCTAATAGGAACGTAGCTATAGTGGTCATCTTCCACTCCTCCGTCTCAATTGTTGTCAAGAATCTCTTTATCCGGGAGAGCCAATCTTCAGCTTTGAGATGGGGTTCCCAACCCCGAGAACACTGGAGGATTAAAGCTCATAACGTGTTTGAGCTATCTCTCAGTTGCCCTCCTTGGCACCAAGGGATCCACTACTACCTGCTCCACTCTTCTCGGCTCAACCTCTAGAAGAAGTACATGCTCCAACGCAGGAGCGGGCTGCTGCATTTGACTTGCAGGCTGCGTATTGATCTTGGCAAACACTGCTTCAGCTAACAATCGTATGGTCTCAGCCGATGGAGGTGTTGCAGGAGCATCGTTTTGTGCACTACTAGCCTCAGAAACTCATCGTTCTGACGACCCAACACCGCTTCTGGTCACCTATAGTTGTACAAAACACCGTTAAGCGACCAAACAAAATTGCAAAAAGCAATTATAGGAACACGCAGGTTCCTCAAACATGTGTATTTTCATTCCTAAGTGGACATTCATGGGTTCTTTTGCTGTTATAACGATGACGCACACACACGTGCTCACCACCCCTTAAAAACATTCTCCCATGAATTCACTTAAGGCTGACCAAAACCAGTAGTCTGATACCAAATTATAACACCCCCTATCCGTCGCATAGCATATAGCAGTAGGTCCGGTCGGGGCCCGACGCCATATACCACAGACAGACCGGGTGGTTACTCAATGGAAACCATCCAACCAATATCCAACGTCCTACACAGAGTCATTCCATTGGAAGTAAATTAAAGTTACAAGTTAAAGAACCCAACCAAACATGAATGTCAACTACTCAAAGCAATAGGAATGAAGTACAATACACAGTACATTGGCCTTAAGGCCTTACATTTGTTTACTCAAATTACATGTTTTCCAAACCTCGACACGCAGGCTGGTCACACATGAATAAATCTAGTAAACACTCAATTTAGGCCTTTGAGGGCCGGCTCAGCAACTTTGTCTTTAGCCAGCTATTTAGCACTCGGCTCCGCAGCACTTGCAAACAACAATCCACTGTACGGTGGAAAACAAAGGCAACGGTCAGCTATGCTAACCAAATTATAACGATCCCGCCACCAACTCGGGGCGGCGATTCTCCTTCCCTGCACTTTGTTAGCATAATCCAGCAGTATAGATATACATTTCATCACAGGCATTGGCAAGCATGGCCACACGCCCTGTGCACTCAGGGCACATTCTCGGTGAATGGGTCAATGTCACGTCAATTTAAGCAATAGACACCCCGGTGTCACCACCACCACTTTGATGGACAAACTATGAGCATTTTGTCTTCCCGGCATGGGTCACGTCAATTTAAGCCATGGACCAGCTGAAGACCATCATATATGCCAACGACTCACACCAAATGATATAGAATGGGTACGGTTCCGCCTAACCCGTGCTCACATCACAACGTCACACAGTTCACATAACCCGGTTATGTTTAAGTTGGCTCCCAGGCCACCATGTTGGCAGAATAACGCATCCGCCCAGTTTTCCGGGTGAACCTTGGAGTTAATCCCCAAGGCTCCCTATTGCAATCTACCACGTAGAAAACCCGAAAAACAACAATTCGCACGGAGTCTTCTCCGGCCCTTATGCAATGCAACATCACCGATCCAGACCAACTTGTCCGTGTAGGCTTCACACATCATGCCTATGTCCGTTCTCGATTACGGACTCTACACAATGGGGACTATTCATATCTACCCAAAGGAACGCCTCAACTCACTGCAAACTCGTGAGAGCGGGTTTCCCTATGCAAAAGAAGTAGAGCTTCACATGCTCAAGAAGAGAATCGTTACGCTAGCATTCTTCCCTGGCGCCATGGAAATGTACGAGGATGAAAAGCACCGCAATCTCCTTGCCTCCGTAGATCCGAAGTCGGCTCACGATTTGTAGCTCCGAAGCTCCGCCGGTGACCGGATCTAGGCTTCTCCTTCATCCTTTGCTCTCCCCTCTCCCTAGAATTAGAAAGAGAACAACTCAAGTGAAATGAGGGTTTCAAAGGCCCAATCCCGGGTATATCCAAGCACTAGCAGCCCCCAGTCGTCGGATCCCAAATTAAAGAAACAAATGACCACAATCCATAGCCGAAATGCAAAACCTTGGCCGAACACGGCTTGCGACACGCCCGCGTCCAGGGCCGTGTCCACCATTCGCCGTCAAAATCGACGCGTCTCAAAAAACACACGGGCACCTGAAATGCCCGTGTTCGACCTGACACGCCCGTGTCAACCAGTACATGCCCGTGTTCCCGGCCGTGTTCCTCCATCAACATAGGACCAACACCAACCTGAGACTCATACGGGTCTTGGACACGCCCGTGTCCTATTTGAAACGCCCGTGTCAAACCCGAACACGCCTGGGCTCCAGCCCATGTTCACTGTCTCGACAATTCATCGAGCGCTGTTCGCCGACCACCCGACACGGCCTTGGACACGGTCGTGTCCTAGGCCGTGTTCCCTGCTCGACGATCGTCGACCCAAAATTTGCCGACCTCTCGACCAGCTCGTCGACACGAGCTCGACACTCCGTAGGACACGCCCGTATCTCAAGCTGTGTTCGTTGCTCGACGATCGTCCACTCCAAAATTCGTCGACTTGTCGGCCAAATCGTCGACCCAAACACGACACGCCCTGGGACACGCCCGTGTCCCAGGTCGTATGCCCCCTGCTAGATTCTAAATTTGGCCCAAAATGCCTCCCATCGCTCTTTTTAGTTTCGGGGTGTTACAACTCTCACCCTCTTAAAAGAATTTCGTCCTCGAAATTATATAAAGGAAAGAAACATAAAACATAAACGGTACCTGAGCGAAATAACTCCGGGAACACCTGAAGCATGGTTTTCTCTCGCTCCCAAGAGAGCTCCTCGCGACCGCAATTATCACAACGGACCTTGACCATCCTGATCTCTTTATTGTGTAGCCGCTTGACCTCCGAGTCCTCAATACGTACGGGCTTGTCCTTTGTCGTCAACCCATTATCCACCGGCACTTGATCCACGCCGATCACATGCGAAGGCTATTGCACCGCCTTTTGTAGTACTGATATATGGAATACATCATGTAGACCACTAAGCTCCACTGATAGCTTCAAACGATATGCTGCTTCTCCAATCCGCTCCAGAACGTCAAACGGTCCAAGGTACCATGGGATTAGCTTCTTTATGCACCGCACCCGCGAGACACCCTTGAATGACTTGATCTTCAAGTACACCCAGTCGCCAACAGCGAACTCCACATTCCTGTGCTTGGCATTATAGTACTTAGCTTGGTGGTCTTGAGCGATTACCAATCTCTCCCGAATGGTTCGCACCAAAGAAGTTGCATCTTCCACCTCTTGTCGCTTGTACAACTTCGACTCGACCCTTTCTAACCAAGACAACGACCTGCGACATCTTCTACCATAAAGGGCTCGAAGGGCGCCATTTGTATGCTTTCCTGATAGCTATTATTGTACACAAACTCCACCAAGTATAAGTGGTCCTCCCACTGCTTTCCAAAATCCAGGACGCATATGCGAAGCATGTCTTCCATTGTCCTATTGACCCTCTCGGTCTGACCATCCGTTTGCGGATGAAAGGCTGTGCTGAAACTCAGCTTTGTTCTCAACATCTACTGCACCAGCCTCCAATCATTGGACATGAACCGCCCATCAAGGTCACTCACGATGCTGCGGAGCACACCATGAAGCCGCACAATATTGTCCACATATAGCTTTGCCAATTTCTCAACCAGATCATCCTTCCTATGCGGAATGAAATGTGACACCTTCGTTAGATGATCTACGACCATCCAAATGGCGTCATTCACTTTTTGCGACCTCGACAGCCCATGCACAAAGTCCATAGTAATGTCATCAAACTTCCACTCCGGAATCGGCAAGGACTTCAAGAATCCTCCCGGCTTTTGGCACTCTGCATTCACCAAGGCACAAGTTTGGCACTTCGCCACATACAGTGCCACATCCTTCTTCAGTCCTGGCCACCAGAACAATTTCTTAACATTGCGGTACATCTTCGTGCTCCTCGGGTGAATCGATTACTTGGTATGATGTGCCTCGCACAACAAATCCACCCACAAATTGCCCATGCTTTGGACGCACAGACGACCGTCTTTCCAAAAGAAGCTGTCCACAACCTCATATTAGGAATTTGACCCATCCAGAGCTTCAACCATGATCTCCTTCATGTGGCCATCCATATCCAAAGCCTGCCGAATCTGATCAGCCAGGTCATTTTGAACTTCAGTCCAATTCAATAGTGCTTCAGCACTTGACTGCTTGTCTATGCAAAAGATCTCCAACGCCTCAAACTCCCGAACCAACCGCTCGTCATGGACCGACTACCAAATGTCTTGAGCTGGGGCCCGTCGACTCAACGCCTCCGCAACTGCATTGCCTTTACTAGGCACGTAGTGGATCTTGAATGTATAGTCCCCCAGGAACTCCATCCACCTACGCTGCCGCATGTTCAGATCTTTTCTGGTCCAACAAGTATTTCAGGCTCTTATGGTCGGTATAGATATCGAGCCTTACCCCATACAATTAGTGCCTCCACAACTTCAAGGAAAAAATCATGGCCGATAACTCCAAGTCATGGACCGGATAATTCCTCTCGTGCACTTTCAGCTGTCTTGATCCATACGCTATAACGCTTCCATGCTGTAGTAGCACGCAACCCAAACCACTTCCCGACGCATCGCTGTAGATTTCAAAACCTTCGGTCCCACTCGGCAAACTCAGTACAGGCGTCGTGGTCAAGTGACACTTCAACTCCTAAAAAGCTTGCGCTCTCTCCGGCGTCCAAACGAACTTCTGCTCCTTCCTCGTCAAAGTAGTGAGAGGTAACGCTATCCGCGAGAAGTTCTCCACGAAGAGCCTATAATAGCCGGCAAGCCCCAGAAAGCTTCGGACTACCGCGCTCGTAGAAAGTACAGGCCACTCTCGTATCACAACAATCTTCGCCGAATCCAGCGCAATCCCCTCTCCACTCACTATATGACGGAGGAACGCCACTGAGGACAACCAAAACTCACATTTAGAGAACTTGGCGTACAACTGATTCCTCCTCAGCGTCTCCAAAACCAAATTTAGATGCCTGAAGTGATCCTCCTCACTCAGCGAGTACACCAAAATATCGTCGATGAAGATGATCACAAAATGGTCCAAGTACTCCCAGAAAGTCCTGTTCATCAAATACATGAACACCGACGGCGCATTGGTCAGCCCAAACGGCATGACCGTAAACTCGTAATGCCCGTATCTCGTACTAAAAGCTGTTTTGGGGATATCACTCTCCCTTATCCTCAGCTGATAGTATCCAGACTTGAGATCCAACTTTGAGTACACCGTCGATTCGACTAACTGATCAAATATATCATCAATCATCGGGATCGGGTACTTGTTCTTTTCCGTTAGCTTCTTTAACTCCCGATAATCAATACAAAGTCTCAAGCTCCTGTCCTTCTTCTTAACAAAGAGGACCAGTGCGCTCCAAGGCGACGAACTTGGATGCACAAACCCTTGCTCGAACAACTATTGAAGTTGCACCTTCAGCTCCGCCATTTCCTTAGGCGCTAGCCGATACGGAGATCGTGACATAGGTTTCGCACCTGGCACTAGCTCAATCGTGAAATCTATCTCCCGTTGAGGCGGTGCTCCAAGAAGATCGCTAGGGAACACATCAGGGTACTCCGATACCATTGAAATACTATCCAAAGTAGGCTTTGGCTTTACAACCTCCACTAGTGTAAAGAACAGCTCTGCAGCAGCACAAACCACCTTCACCATTTGAAGAGCAGACATCAACGTCTTTCTCGACCCTTTCAAGCCCGTGAAAGTCGTCTCCTAACCTGTTCACAACTTGACTTCCTTGAGACCGCAATCGATATAAGCTTGCTACTTCGAGAGCCAGTGCATGCCAAATATTACGTCGAACTCCACCAGCGGCAGTAGCGACGCTATCAAATGGAACTCCTGGCTCCCAATCCGAATCTAAACGCCACAGATTTTCTCCGCGCGCATCGAACACCCATTGGGCAACAACACATACAGTTTGTCCTTCGCCATCGAAGAAGGTACTCCGATGTGTGATATGAAGCTTTCGGACAAAAAGGAGTGCGAAGCACCCGTATCAAATAGTGCACTCGTCGGATACTCATAAATCAAAACAAATCCTAAACAAGCAGTGGTAAGGTAATACACACATAACAAGTATTTAAAATTTAACTTGCTATAAATTTAAATCGTACATGTCACCACATCTGCTTGTTTGATGGCCTCCTGTTGGCCAAGATTATAAACTCTCGGTTGAGTCAGAGAATAATGGGATGCGGTTGACTCCACCGCCTTGCCCTTCTCTTCATAAGTTTCTCCCGGCTTTCTCTCGGTCTTGGGACATCCGCTCCAGCAGTCACGGGCAAAGTGCCCCGACTTCCCACAAATAAAACATGCACCCGGGGTTCGACCCATAGTCGCCCTAGAAGCACCGGAAGAAGGAGCTGGACCAGAAGTCCTAGCCTTCTTAAAGAACTTACGGTACCCAGACTTTGAAGTAGTCGACACCTTGAACTCAGACTTCTTATCACCAAAGCTTTTCTTCGCTTGAACATTCTTCATGTCCTTCTCCAAGGAGCTGGCCGTGTTTACCAGGGTCAAGAAGCCCTGTGTCATAGTCCCCGAGAGTAGTAGCCTCAAGTCATCTCTCAGACCTTCATAGAATCAGTTTGTCTTGCGCTCCTCATCCGCGATGGTGGAGCTAGCGTACTGACCCAATCACGTAAAATCGTGGAGATACTCATCCACGCTACTCTCTCCTTATACTAACCTATGGAACTCATTCTCCAAAGCTATAGTGTGCGATAAAGTGAGGAACCTAGCCAAGAATAGTCACGAGAACTCCTCCATCGAGACGTCCATAAGTTGTCTTCCTCTCAATAGATGCAGCTCCAAACCCTCCCACCACGGCCTAGCGTCTCCATCCAATAGGAATGTAGCTATAGTGGTCATCTGCCACTCCTCCGTCTCAGTTGTTGTCAAGACTCTTTTTATTCGGGAGAGCCAATCTTTAGCTTGAGATGGGATTCCCAACCCCAAGAATACTGGAGGATTAAAGCTCATAACGTGTTTGAGCTGTCTCTAGGTTGCACTCCTTGGAACAAATGGGTCCACTACTACCTGCTCCACTCTTCTCGGATCAATCTCTAGAAGAGGTACCTGCTCTATCGCAGGAGCGGGCTGCTGCATTTGCCTTGCATGCTGCGCATTGATCATGGCAAACACTGCTTCGGCCACCAATCGTATGGTCTCAGCCGATGGAGGTGTTGCGGCAGCATGATTTGGTGCATTACTAGCCTCAGAAACTCGGCGTTCTGACGGCCCAGCACCGCTTATGGTCACCTATAGTTGTACAAAACACCGTTAAGCCACCAAACAAAATTGCAAAAAGCAATTATAGGAACATGCAGATTCCTCAAACAAGTGTATTTTCATTCTTAAGTGGACATTCATGGGCTCTTTTGCTGTTATAATGATGACTCACACACACGTGCTGTAACACCCCCATCTGCCGCATGGCATATAACAGAAGGTCCAGCTGGAACCCGACGCCATATACCATAGACAGTCAAAAGGGTTACTAAATGAATAATCAAACCAACCAATTAAGACTACTCGTCCTAATCACAGAGCATTCTAGCGGAAGATTTTAAAGTTGAAAGAACCCAAACTTAAATCCATCAAATATGAATGTCCAAAACTACAACTACAGGAATGAAACCCCAAATACACTGAAACGGGTACATGGCATTATGGCCTTACAAATGTTCATAAAATATAACATGTCTTACATACATCGGCTCGCAGGCCGGCCACACATGATAAATGTAAAAAATAACTATTCTACGGCCATCCAGGGCCAGCATAGCAACATGGGCTCCAGCCCGCTATTTGGCGCTCGGCTCTGCAGCACCTGCAAGCACATACCACCACACGATGGCAAACAAGGCAACGTCAGCTAAAAGCCGACCAAATTATAACGACCCCGCCCATTACTCGGGACGGCGGTGCTCTTTCCCTGCATAGCATTAGTGCAATAAAATAATATAACGCAATTATATTTCGCCACAGGTGTAGGCTCGCACGACTAAACACCCTGTGCCATCAGGGCACATTCATGGTGAACCCTGACCAATCAGTGCATTCACCACCACCCCCAGGATGGCAATAACATGTGAGCATTTAGCCTATCTGACCACCGTCTAAGGCTCCGACTATGCCTACGGCCAGTGCCCGTCTTCGGATTTCTCGCACCGTACCACATAGCCTAGGTCCAATTCCACTTGCCCGTTGCTCACGCCGCATATACAATTTAAGTCCTACGCGCGGGCCAAGCTTCTCTCGGATCCCAAATTTTTCCAAAACAATCTCATAACCCAGTTATGATCAAGGCCGGTTCCCAGACCGCCAATTTAGCAGAACACGTTTCCGCTCAGTTTTCCGGGTGCGCCTTGAAGCTAACCTCCAAGGATCCCTGCTGCAATCTACTGCGTAGAAACCCGAAAAACCCAAAGCACGGAGTCTTCTCCGGCAAAACATATCAAATGCAACATCACCGATCCAGACAAAACACATCCGAGTAGGCTTCACACACAATGCCTATGCCCGTACTTACGATTCCGGGCTCTATATGCAACACAAGGGGGACTATTCACATCAACCCCAAGGAACACCACGCACTCACCGCACACTCGCGGGAGCGGGGTTCCCTATGCAAAAGAAAGAGCTTCAAACGCTCAAGTTGAGAATCGTTACCCTTGTAGTCCGTTTTGGCGCCATGGAAAAACTACGCGGATAGAACTCTTCGCAACGACCTTCCCTCCACGGATCCGCTCTCAGACTTCGAAATGGTGCTCCGATGCTCCGCCGGCGGCCGGAAACCTCCTACTTCTTCCTCTTCTCTCTCACTTTGGAAGGAGAAAGCTTTGGAGAGAAAATGAGGAATTAACCCCCTATTCCCGGCCTTAACAGAGCAGGATCTCATCTGGGCCGTCAGATCTTAATTAAAGAAAACGAACGGCTCAGATCTGCACAAAATCCTCCAGACCTGGGCCAAACACGGCTTGGCACACGGCCGTGTCCCAGGCCGTGTGCCTCGATCCAGGAACGATCGTCGAATTGAGAGACGCACACGGGACATGACACGCCCGTGTCTCACCTGACACGCCCGTGTCGGGTTCCTCGACACGCCCGTGTTTGGTGGCGTGTCACGCATAACCGCCACGGCAACAGACACGACCCTACTGCACACGGGTAGGGACACGGGTTGGCACATGCCCTTGTCGGAGGACACGCCCGTGTCATCCGGCTGTGTTCCTGGTCGTGTCCTTCTCGGGTTGAAAACTGCGAAAAATCACCAGCCAGACACGGCTTTGGACACGCCCGTGTCCTAGGTCGTGTACCCCTACAGGCACCAAAAACACTTTTTCTGCGACCGACTCGCACACAATATTCGGGGCGTTACAAATCTCCCCCACTTAAGGAATTCCGTCCCCAAATTAAACAATGGTACACAAAATTTAACTGATACCTGGGGGAAACAACCCGGGGTATTCCTCCAACATAGCTTGCTCTCGCTCCCAAGAATGCTCCTCACACCCGCAATTATCCCAACAGACTTTTACCATTCGGACCTCCTTGTTGCGGAGTCGTTTGACTGCAATATCTTCAATTCGTACTGGCCTGACCCTTGTTGTTAACTCATAATCAACCGATACCTGATTGTACGCAACGATCTGCGAAGGCTCTTGCACTGCCTTACGCAACACCGATACGTGGAACATGTCATGCAGCCCACTCAACTCCGTCGAGAGCTTCAACCTATACGCCGCCTCGCCAACATGCTCCAGGATTTCAAATGGTCCAAGGTATCTCGGGCTCAGCTTCTTCAAGCGTCGAACCCGCGATACACCCTTGAACGACTTGATTTTTAGGTATACCATGTTGCCAACGTTGAACTCCACATTTCTATGTTTGGCATTGTAATACTTTGACTGCCTATCTTGAGCAATCTACAGCCTTTCCTGAATTGTCCGTATCATTGAAGTGGCGTCTTCCACCGCTTGACGTTTATACAACTTCGATTCGCCTGCCTCCAACCAAGACAACGACGTACGACACTTCCTCCCGTACAAGGCTTCGAAAGGCGCCATTCCAATACTTTCCTGAAAGCTGTTGTTGTACGCAAACTCCACCATGTACAAGTGATCCTCCCAATTCTTCACGAAATCTAGGACGCACATGCGAAGCATGTCCTCCATAGTCCTGTTGACTCTCTCGGTTTGGCCATCTGTCTGCGGGTGAAAGGTTGTGCTGAACTTTAGCTTAGCACCCAACAGACCATGCACCAACCTACAGTCATTCGACGTGAAGCGTCCATCACGATCACTAACAATACTGCGAGGCACACCATGCAATCGTACAATGTTATCCACGTAGAGTTTGGCTAACTTTTCCACCGGATCCTTCTTTCTGAATGGGAAAAAGTGCGACACCTTTGTCAACCTATCTACGACCACCCAAATGGCGTCGTTTCCCTTCTGCGACTTCGGCAAACCGTGCACAGAATCCATAGATATGTCGTCAAACTTCCATTCTGGGATAGGAAGGGATTTCAAGAAACCTCCGGGCTTCTGGCATTCCGCTTTCACCAATGCACAAGTACAACACTTGGCCACATAAAGTGCCACATCCTTCTTCAAACCCGGCCACCAGAATAATTTCTTCATGTCTCTATACATCTTCGTGCTTCCCGGGTGGATTGAGTACTTGGTACGATGAGCCTCATACATCAACTCCTCCCGAATATTATCCGCACTAGGAACGCATAGACGACCTTCCTTCCTTAACAACCCATCTTCAACCACAAACTGGAAATTTTGCCCATTCAAAGCTTCATCCAAGATCTGCTTCATGCTGCTATCCTGAACCAAAGCCCGCCGAACTCTATCCGCTACGTCATACTGCACCTCTGTCCAAAACAGTTTCGCCTCGGCACTAGACCTCTTATCGACGCAAGATATCTCCAATGCCTCCAACTCTTGGACTAATCTCTTATCATGTACTGATAACCAGTTGGCTTGTGCGGGAATCTTACGACTCAACGCATCCGCCACTGCATTTCCCTTCCGAGGCACATAGTGTATCTTGAAGGTGTAGTCCCCTAAGAACTCCATCCACCTCCTCTGCCTCATGTTCAGATCCTTTTGGTCCAATAGGTACTTCAAAATTTTATGATCGGTGTAAATATCAACCTTCACACCGTACAGATAGTGCCTCCATAGCTTTAGAGCAAATATCACGGCCGCTAACTCTAAGTCGTGGACCGGATAATTCCTCTCGTGAACCTTCAGTTATCGTGAACCATAAGCTATCACTCTCCCATGCTGTAGCAGAACACAGCCCAAACCACTGCCTGAAGCATCACTATAGATCTCAAACCCTTCGGTTCCACTTGGCAAACATAAAATAGGCGCCGTGGTTAATCGCCTCTTCAACTCTTCAAAAGCTTGTTCGCACTCCGGAGACCACACAAACTTCTGATCCTTTCTTTTCAACGTCGTGAGTGGTAGTGTTATCCGCGAGAAGTTCTCTACGAAGCGCCTGTAGTAGCCAGCAAGCCCTAGAAAACTCCGGACCTCTGCCACCGTAGTCAAAGTAGGCCACTCCCGTATCGCCACTATCTTCGACGGATCCACAGCTATTCCTTCTCCACTGACAACATGACCAAGGAACGCTATCGAGGATAACCAGAATTCACACTTGGAGAACTTTGCATACAACTGACTTTTCCTCAATGTCTCCAACACCATGTGTAAATGCTTGTAGTGATCCTCCTCGCACTGCGAATACACCAGGATATCATCGATAAATACTATCACGAAATGATCCAGGTATTCTCTGAACGTCCTATTCATCAGATCCATAAACACGGATGGCGCATTCGTCAACCCAAACGGCATGACCGTGAACTCGTAATGTCCAAACCGCGTACTGAATGCTGTCTTTGGGATGTCGCTCTCCCTTATCCTCAACTGATAGTAACCGGACTTCAAATCTAACTTAGAATATAGAGTTGATCCAACCAACTGATCAAATAGATCGTCAATCCTCAGGATTGGATATTTGTTCTTCTCCGTAAGTTTGTTCAATTCCCGATAATCGATACAAAGCCGCAAGCTCCCATCTTTCTTCTTAACAAAGAGAACTGGTGCGCTCCAAGGCGACGAACTTGGACGCACATAACCTTGCTCTAGCAACTCTTGCAGTTGCACCTTCAACTCTGTCATTTCTCTTGGGGCTATCCGATAGGGGGAGCGTGACACCGGTTTCGCACCCGGTACCAGCTCTATAGTAAAGTCTATCTCCCGCTGAGGAGGGGCTCCTGGGAGATCATCTGGAAACACATCATGATACTCGGACACAACTGGGATGTTATCCAAACTAGGCTTAGGCGTCGAAGTCTGTACTAGAGTGACATATAGTTCTGCCCCAGATTGAACTGCCTTGAACATCTGAAGGGCTGACATCAGAACCTTTCGTGACCCCTTCATGCCCGCAAAAGTAGTCTCTCGATCAGTGTCCAAACCCAACTTGACTTCTTTACGGTTGCAATCAATACATGCACTTTGCTCCGAGAGCCAATCCATACCAAAGATTACGTCGAACTCCACTAATGGTAGAATCAACGCCCGCAAATCAAACTCCCGGTCTCCAATCTGAATCTTCACAACACAAACCCTATCCGCACGCATTGAGCACCCATTAGGCAACAACACATCCAACTTGTTTTCTGCCATCGAGAACGGAACTCCGATGCGCGATATAAGTTTTTCGGATAAGAAGGAATGTGATGCTCCCGTATCAAATAGGGCTCTCGCCGGAAACCCAAAGATTAACACAAAGCCTAGCACTGACAAACGTAAGCTAACAAATACAAAGGTAACAACTATGAAAGTTAAACCACTGTAATTTAACTCATACCTGTCACCACGTCCGCTTGCTTTATGGCCTCCTGCAGACCAAGGTTGTAGACTCTAGGCTGGGCTAGAGCATGATGGGACGCGGTTGACTCCACCGCCTTCCCTTTCTCCCCATAAGTCGCTCCAGGTCTCCTCTCGGACTTTGAACGTCCGCTCCAACACTCCCGAGCAAAATGCCCCGTCTTCCCGCAGTTGTAGCAAGCTCCGGGGACTCGACTTGTAGTTTCCCTCGACACATCAGCCGAAGGGGCTGAGTTCGAAGTCCTCCGCTTCTTGTTCCATATGCGGAAACTTGACTTATTATATGGCACCTTGAACTCGGTCTTCCTTTCTCCTGGGTTCTTCTTCTCTTGAACTTTCTTCGCAACCTTTTCCAACGATCGGGCCGAATTGACCAAGGCTAGGAAGCCTTGCGCCTTAAGCCCAGCAAGGAGTAACTGTAAATCTCCGCGAAGACCCTCATAGAATCGGTTGGTCTTCCTCTCTTCTTTTGTAAACATAACACCAGCATAACGACCCAACCATGTGAACTCATGCAGATATTCGTCCACGCTTCTGGATCCCTGAGTTAACCCAAGAAATTGATTCTCCATCTCCAACTTCTGAGCAGAGGGTACAAATCTGGCTAGGAACAATCTTGAAAATTCTTCCATCGGCACATCCGCAAGTTTCCTTCCCACTAGAATATGAAACTCCATCTCATCCCACCACAGCCTCGCTTCACCTTCCAAAAGGAAAGTCGCTATGGTGGTCTTCTGCCACTCTTCAGTTATTGTGGCCGCCAAGACCCTCTTTATGGAAGAGAGCCAGTCCTCAGCTTAAGTTGGCGTTCCAACCCCATTAAACCTCGGAGGATTAAAGCCCATCACATGCTTTAACTGCCTCTCCGTAGTTCTTCTCGGCTCTACCAACTCCACTGCTGCACGTTCCACCACTCTCGGCTCTGCCACCCTAACCGGTTCTTGCTCATTCACATGAGGTGCGCGATGCATTTGCCCTGCAGGTTGGGCATTTATCATTGCGAACACTGCCTCAGCCACCATCCTGATGGTTTCCGCTGAAGGAGGTGTAGTAGGCACGTCCCTTGGTGCACTACTTTCCGCTGATTGCGGACGCTCTGACTGACCAGCACCGCTCCCAGCTGCCTATAATAGCAAAGACACACGATTAGACGACAAACAAATTGCTAAAAGCAATCATTGGAACACTCAGGTTCCACCAAACAAGTGTATTTTCATTCCTAAGTGGACATTCATGGGTTCTTTTTGATGTTATCACGATGACGCACACATGTGCTCACCACCCCTTAAGATAATTCGCCCACGAATTCATTTAAGCCTGATCATAACCAGAAGTCTGATACCAAATTGTAACACCCCCATCTGCAGCATGACATATAACAGAAGGTTCAGCTGAAACCCGACGCCATATACCACAGACAGTCGGAAGGGTTACTAAATGAATAATCAAACCAACAAATTAAGACTACTCGTCCTAATCACAGAGCATTCTAGCAGAAGATTTTAAAGTTGAAAGAACCCAAACTTAAATCCATCAAATATGAATGTCCACCACTACAACTACAGGAATGAAACACCAAATACACTGAAACGGGTACATGACCTTATGGCCTCATAAATGTTCATAAAATATAACATGTCTTACATACATCGGCTCGCAGGCCGGCGACACATGATAAATGTAAAAACAACTATTCTACGGCCTTCTAGGGCCAGCACAGCAACATGGGCTCCAGCCCGCTATTTGGCGCTCGGCTCCGCAGCACCTGCAAGCACATACCACCGCACGATGGCAAACAAGGCAACGGTCAGCTAAAAGCCGACCAAATTATAACGACACAGCCACTTACTCGGGATGGCGGTGCTCTTTCCCTGCATAGCTTTAGTGCAATAAAATAATATAGCGCAATTATATTTCGCCACAGGTGTAGGCTCGCACGACCAAACACCCCGTACACTCAGGGCACATTCATGGTGAACCCTGACCAATCAGTGCATTCAGCACCACCCCCAGGATGGCAATAACATGTGAGCATTTAGCCTATCTGACCACCGTCTAAGGCTCCGATTATGCCTACGGCCAGTGCCCGTCTTCGGATTTCTCGCACCGTACCACATAGTCTAGGTCCAATTCCACTTGACCGTTGCTCACGCCGCATATACAATTTAAGTCCCACGCGCGGGCCAAGCTTCTCTCGGATCCCAAATTTTTCCAAAACAATCTCATAACCCAGTTATGATCAAGGCCGGTTCCCAGACCGCCAATTTAGCAGAACACGTTTCCGCTCAGTTTTTCGGGTGCGCCTTGAAGCTAACCTCCAAGGATCCCTGCTGCAATCTACCGCATAGAAACCCTAAAAACCCAAAGTACGGAGTCTTCTCCGGCAAAACATATCAAATGCAACATCACCGATCAAGACAAAACACGTCCGGGTAGGCTTCACACACAATGCCTATGCCCGTACTTACGATTCCGGGCTCTATATGCAACACAAGGGGGACTATTCACATCAACCCCAAGGAACACCACGCACTCACCGCAAACTCGCGGGAGCGGGGTTCCCTATGCAAAAGAAAGAGCTTCAAATGCTCAAGTTGAGAATTGTTACCCGTGTAGTCCGTTTTGGCGCCATGGAAAAACTACATGGATAGAACTCTTCGCAACGACCTTCCCTCCACAGATCCGCTCTTAGAATTCGAAATGGTGCTCCGATGCTCCGGCGGCGGCCGGAAACCTCCTACTTCTTCCTCTTCTCTCTCACTTTGGAAGGAGAAAGCTTTGGAGAGAAAATGAGGAATTAACCCCTTATTCCCGACCTTAACAGAGCAGGATCTCATCTAGGACGTCGGATCTTAATTAAAGAAAATGAACTGCTCAGATCTGCACAAAATCCACCAGACCTGGGCCAAACACGGCTTGGCACACGGCCGTGTCCCAGGCCGTGTGCCTCGATCCAGGCACGATCGTCGAACTGAGAGATGCACACGGGACATGACACACCCGTGTCTCACCTAACACGCCCGGGTCAGGTTCCTCGACACGCCCATGTTCGGGGGTGTGTCACGCATAACCGCTATGGAAACGGACACGACCCTACTGTACACGGGTAGGGACACGGGTTGGCACACGCCCGTGTCGGAGGACACGCCCGTGTCATCCGGCCGTGTTCCTGGTCGTGTCCTTCTCGGGTTGAAAATGGCCAAAAATCACCATCCAGACACGGCTTTGGACACGCCCGTGTCCTAGGCCGTGTACCCCTACAGGCACCAAAAAACCTTTTTCCGCGACCGACTCGTACACAATATTCGGGGCGTTACACGTGCTCACCACCCCTTAAAAAGAATTCACCCACGAATTCATTTAAGGCTGACCGAAACCTGTAGTCTGATACCAAATTGTAACATCCCCTATCTGTCGCATAACATATAGCAGTAGGTCAGGCCGGGGCCCGGGGACATATACCACAAACAGACCGGGTGGTTACTCAATGGAAACCATCCAACCAATATCCAACGTCCTACACAGAGTCATTCTAGCGGGAGTAAATTAAAGTTACAAGTTAAGGAACCCAACCAAACAAGAATGTCCACTACATAAAACAATAGGAATGAAGTACAATACACAGTACAATGACCTTAAGGCCTTACATTTGTTTACTCAAATTACATGTTTTGTAAACCTCGGCACGCAGGCCGGTCACACATGAATAAAGCTAGTAAACACTCAATTAAGTCCTTCGAGGGTCGGCTCAGCAACTTGGGCTTTAGCCCGCTATTTAGCACTCAGCTCCGCAGTACCTGCAAACAATAATCCACCGCACGGTGGCAAACAAAGGCAACGGTCAGCTATGCTGACCAAATTATAACAATCCCGCCCCCAACTCGGGGCGGCGATGCTCCTTCCCTGCACTTTGTTAGCATAATCCAGCAGTATAGATAAAGATTTCATCACAGACATTGGCAAGCACGGCCACACGCCCCGTACACTCAGGGCACATTCTCGGTGAACCAGTCAATATCACGTCAATTTAATCCATAGACATCCCAGTCTCACCGCCGCCACTTTGATGGCCAAACTATGAGCATTTTGTCTTCCCGGCATGGGTCACATCAATTTAAGCCATAGCCCGCCGAAGACCCTCATCTATGCCAACGACTCACAACGAACGACATAGAACAGGTACATTTCCGCCTAACCCGTGCTCACATCGCAACGACAATTTTAGCCATATATGTGGGTCAAACTTCTCCGAGTCCTGTTTCCTTCACACAGTTCACATAACCCGATTATGTTCAAGTTGGCTCCCATGCCACCATGTTGGCAGAATCACGCAACCGCCCAGTTTTTCGGGTGCACCTTGGAGTTAATCCCCCAGGCTCCCTGTTGTAATCTACCACGTAGAAAACCCGAAAAACAATCATTCGCACAGAGTCTTCTCTGGCCCTTATGCAATGCAACATCACCGATCCAGACCAACTTGTCTGGTAGGCTTCACACATCATGCCTATATCCGTTTTTGATTATGGACTCTACACAACGGGAACTATTCATGTCTACCCGAAGGAACGCCCCAACTCACCGCAAACTCGTGAGAACGGGCTTCCCTATGCAAAAGATGTCGAGCTTTACATGCTCAAGAAGAGAATCATTACCCTAGCGTTCTTCCTTGGCGCCATGGAAATATACATGGATGAAAAGCACCGCAATCTCCATACCTCCGTAGATCCGAAGTCGGCTCGCGATTTGGAGCTCCGAAGCTCCGCCAGTGACCGGATCTAGGCTTCTTATTCCTCTTTTGCTCTCCCCTCTCTCTAGACTTAGAAAGAGAACCACTCAAGTGAAATGAGGGTTTCAAAGGACCAATCCCGGGAATATCCAAGCACTAGCAGCCCCCAGCCATCGGATCTCAAATTAATAAACGAACGGTCACGATCCGTAGCCAAAATGCAAAACCTGGGCCGAACACGGCCTGCGACACGCCCGTGTCCAGGGCCGTGTCCCCCATTCGCCGTCAAAATCGACGCGTCTCGAAAAACACACGAGCACACGACACGCCCGTGTTCGACCTAACACGCACGTGTCACCTAGTACATGCACGTGTTCCCGGGCGTTTTCCTCCATCAACACAGGACCAGCACCAACCCGAGACTCACACGGATCTTGGACACGCCTGTGTCCTATTTGACACGCCCGTGTCAAACCCGAATACGCCTGGGCTCCAGGCCGTGTTCACTGTCTCGACAATTCGTAGAGCGCAGTTCGCAGACCACCCGACAGGGCCTTGGACATGCCCATGTCCTAGGCCGTGTTCCCTGCTCGACGATCGTCGAGCCAAAATTCGCCGACCACTCGACCAGATCGTCGACACGAACTCGATATGCCCTGGGACACGTCCGTGTCTCAGGCCGTGTTCGCTTCTCGACGATCGTCGACTCCAAAATTCGTCGACCTCTCATCCATATCGTCGACCCAAACATGATACGCCCTGGGACACGCCCGTGTACCAGGCCGTGTGCCCCCTGCTAGATTCCAAATTTGGCCCAAAATGCCTCTCGTCGCTCTATTGAGTTTCGGGGTGTTACACGCTGTGCATATCAGGGAGCTTGAACTGGGCGCGGGTCGCGTCAAAAATTCGTCGGCGCGGTCTTGTCAGCCAGTTTGAGGAGTCAGGCCCTAGGTCACGGGCGTGACGCTGGGCGTGTCGGGCGGTCGACGAACGTTGAGCGTAATTTCGTAGAGCGGGAGTGACACGGGTCTTGGTCACGGGGCATGTCACAAGACACGGTCGTGTCGTCGGGCGTGTCACATTTTTTCTTCAAAAAATTGCTGACATCATGGGAAATTGGAGTTTCACGCCCAGGTCACGGGCATGACCCAAAGTACACGGTCATGTACTAGCAATTTTTGACAAATTTCTGAAAATTTTTGAAAAATAAAATAAACTAAGTTAGCAAATTATATACAATAAAATGAACAATTTATTAAACAAAATTAAGTAAAAACAACGAAAATAAATGAAAACGACTTAGTTAATGTACATAAAAATACGAATATTTACAACTCATCAAACCCTCAACTCCCGGCCTTAAAAATAGCAGGGAGATTTATAGACCGTTGGATCCTATTTGAACTAAAGGACTGCCACGAATCGCCCTGAAAATCACTTTCTTGGGCCGAACAAGGCTTGTGACACGCCCGTGTCACAAGCCGTATCTCATGATCTGAACAAGATCGTCGAACGCAGGACATGACACAGGTTCAGACACGCCCGTGTAACTCTTGACAAGCCCATGTCAGTCTCTAACATGCCCGTATCACAGGGCGTGTTCCTCAAGCGACGCAGGAATCCGTCGCATCCCAACCAGGACATGGCCATGAGACACGCCCGTGTAATAGCTTGACATGACCGTGTCAGCCTCTGACATGCCCGTGCCCCAGGCCGTGTGCCTCACTCGACACCGCTCTACCAATATAGAGCAGGACATGACCATGAGACATGCTTGTGTCCTAGGCCGTGTGCCAGACTGGCATGAGTATGAGGATCGTCGAATGCATTTCATCGACCTCACAAAAATTTGTCGAACTCAAAACATGATATGGCCATGGACACACCGGTGTCACAGGCCGTGTGAACCTATTCAGGCACCAATTTGGCCTTAAAATGTTATCTGATCCTTTTTGAGTTTTGGGGCGTTACAAGCTATTCCAGAGCTAAAGTTGGAGATATACTTATAAGGAATTAAAAGAAATCCTAAATTTGGCTACCGTTTGAATTAATTAAAAGAGAGATCTAAATGAACATCAGGGGTATAATAGTTAAGTCCTAAATCATGAAAATGAGTTAAATAGAGGAAAAGCTTTGGCCAAAAAGACTTCTTGAAGTAAGTAAATATCAAGGAAAAAAACAAATAGCAATCAAAAATTATAATCGTTAGATAACAAAAATAGATTGGAATTATTGAAACTTTAGCTTATAAGAATTTAATGGAAATAATGCAATTTAAAAATTATGCTCTCAAAAAGATTTTATATTATGTCTAGAATCTTTGAATATGGATAAGGAGGTTGTTTTGGTTTATGAAGAGGGCTTTGGCTTTGGTTAAATTATTTAAAAATATTTTATCTGTCCCAATGCTCTTTGATACTGAGGGGTAAGAACAATTAGCCAATCATCGAAATGAGGATAGTTTATGAAAAGAACAATTACATAATTGAAAAAGTCAATTCCTACTCAAACGAGTTGGCGGGAAATGAAAGCGGTAAATTGCAAGTCCTACTCAATGAGTAGGTGGAAATGAAGACAGTAAAGAAAGCAGTAAAGTGCGAGTCCTACTCAAATGAGTAGGCGGGAAATGAAAGCGATAAATTGCAAGTCCTACTCAAACGAGTAGGCGGGAAATGAAAGTGATAAAATGCGAGTCATACTCAAACGAGTAGGCGAGAAATGAAAGCATTAAATAATGTAGTAAAATGCGAGTCCTACTCAAACGAGTAGGCGGGAAATGAAAGCGTTAATATGCAAGTCCTACTTAAACAATTAGGCGGGAAATAAAAGCGATGAAATGCATGTCCTAATAAAAAGAGTTGGCGGGAAATGACAACTTCTACTCAAACAAGTAGGTGAGAATTGAAAGCGGTAAAAGCTATCACACACACACACACACACACACACACACTCTACATAAAAATGAAAGCAATAAAACCTAACTTATAAACTCACACGAACTACATAAAAAAGAGAAAAACGAATATATCTAAAAATTAAAATGATTATATTTCTACTCGTAGAACTAGATGAAAATGCATAAAAAGAGAAAATTAAAGTTAAAGAAGGAGAAAGATTTTCAAATAAAAACAAACCCAAGTGTTTGCAAAATTAAAATGATTACAAATCCATTCTCATAACTTCATAAAAGTGTTAAAAAGTGGAAATAAAAAAAACGTAAAGTTTTACAAAATAAAAAGAAAAAATTTAAGTTAAAGCGAAATAAAAACAACTTTGAATACAATTTTACAAATCCATAAGGATGAATATAAAGCTCTAAAAAAGCATAAAAGCTAAAAAGTATAAGTAAAAAAAGAAGAAAAACATAAAATTAGTAAATTACTCTCTCTCTCTCTCTCTCTCACACACACACACACACACACACATTTTAAAGAAAAAATCAAAAGATAAAAGATCACTTAAGGAGGGGCACTCAAATGCATTCCAATAAAATATAAGGAGAGAAAATCTACATATTTTATTAAGCTAAAAGAGAGTTACAAAAAGCCAAAACAAAAACTAAAGATAGGGGAGAAAATCTCCTTACATAGCATGGAAAGCGCCCTAGCAACCCTAACCTAGGCAAAATGGTTCAAAAAAGGGAACACTTGGACCGTACAACAAGCTTCTATTTATTGACAAAATTTTGAGATTACACTCCCCGGTCACAGGCCTGTAGGGAGGGCGTGTCAGTACTGGCGTGCAGGCGAAGCCAAAAATCCGGTGAGGTGGTTTTTTTGGAAGCTTCTGGAAGTCCACGTGGCGGTCACGGGCGTGTCAAAATGACACGGACGTGTAGGGGGGCGTGACTAGCCAAAGCATCGAATCCTAGCCTCGCTGGCAGCATCTTGTCTAGAATAGTTGGGCTATCACGGGCGTGCACTGAATGACACGGGCATGTCAGCAAGGTGTAACTGGCGAAGGCGTCGAGTCCTAGCCTCGCTTTCGACATCTTATCTGGAAAATTGAGGCAATCACGGGCATGCACCGAATGACACGGGCATGTATAGATGGTGTGACTGGCGAAGGTGTCGTATTTTTCCTTGCTGGGGATGTCTTGTCTGAAACAATTGAGGCAGTCACGGGCATGCGCCGAATGTCATGGGCATGTCGGGTGGCGTTGAGTGTCGAGTCTGCTGGCAGCGTTGAGTGTCGAAAGGAATTGAGTGTCAAGTGGCGTGACACGGGCGTGTCGGAAGGGACACGAGCGTGTTCCACCACGATTTCTCTGATTCACTGTGGCAGCAGTTCTTTTACTGGCATCAAAGTGACACGGCCAGGTCACAGGCGTGACCCAATTGACACTAGCATGTACTTTGATTTTTTTCGACTTTTTCTGCAAAATTTTAGAAAACAAAATTAAGCTAAGTTAGAAGAGTATATACAAAAAAGGAACATTTTATTGAACAAAAGTAACTAAAAAATTGAAAATAAACTAAAACTACGTATATAAAGTACGTAAAAATACGAATATTTACAATTCATCAAGCCCGAAGGGCATCACCAGGAACTCGTATAGGCCGTACCGAGAACTAAATGCTGTCTTCGGGATATCCTCATCCAAAATACGTAGCTGATAGTACCCGGACCTCAAATCTAGCTTGTAGAACCAAAAGGCTCTGTGTAGCTGATCAAAAAGCTCATCGTTCTGGGGCAATGAATATGTATTTCGGACTGTTAACCGGTTCATCTCTTGGTTTCCAATATAGAGCCTCAACGATCCATCCTTCTTTTGAATGAATAGTACTAGTGCTCCCTATGGTGAGGAGATCATTATGACAAAACATGACTCCACCTAATCCTATAACAGGTTCCTGAACCCCCTAGCTCCTCGGGGTCCATTCTAAATGGTGTCTGAGATATGGGCTTCACTCCAGGCTGATAAGCACGATTTATATAGTGATTTTCGAACTCACCTGGGCCTTTTTTATCACTTGTGCACTGCATTTTGACCGGTAATCGGTTATATTTGCTTCGATCATTCAATGAACACACTGTGCACTGCTTTGGCCCAAGGGTGTGCAATTGTGCAATCTGTTGTTGGGGGTAAGCACATGGTGCTCCCCAAAGTTCTTTTCGGCTATTTTTTGTTGTATATTGTTGCTGGGAGCTTGTGCTCCAGTTTTGGTTTTTGTTGTGCAGGCAGTGCATTTTCTCCAAGACAGGAATTATGATTTGGGGAAAATACAAGGTCATGCGTTTCCTTAGCGCACTCATTTTGCCCAATCATGCATTTTGTTGAGTAGGAGAAGCGTTGGGTGGAGCTTGACAAATTTCGTCGAGCTGAGCTCGACGATCTTCACGCACGGTTACGACACGGTTTCTTCGGAACCGAGCGTGAAGGAAAGACATGCTTTTCCTGTATCTACCTTTATTTATTGTGCTCTGTGGTTAATCGTGCGATTTTCTCACGCATGGGCAGAAGTGCTCGTTCGCGAGTAAAACGCACGGTTCAACCAGCTTTCAAGAAATTTCTGCTTTCTGTTATTACCTGTGCATTTTCCTTCACGTACGGGCATTTGCGCCTATGCATGAGTAAAACCCACGGGTGAATGCTTCTTCCTCGCATGCCAATTTTTCCTTGTTAATAACACTCGGTTAACGCACGATCGTGCGCCAAACAGTGCGTGCCCGTTATTTCTGACTTTTTTATTTAAGCCGCAGGTCTCATTCACTAAGGGATTGAGTCCGCCAATTCCGCTCCTTTGTGCGGGAAAACCTTCCTCCAACCATTTTTTTCTCTCTCCTCCTTGGATAGCTCGCTCGGCCACATTTCTCCCTCTAAAAGCTCTCAATAGCTTCATCTTTGGCCGCCATCGTCTTCTCCAACCTCAAAGCTCTGTTTCAAGCTCTTAGGTGCTGCATACGTGGAGTTCTCCGGTCATGTTTAACCCGACAACTACTCACGAAGAAGATGGGATATTAAAAGCTAGTGACAAACCTTCTCAACCCCTGACATCATATATAGATCGAGCTCGGATAATGTCTGACAACCCTTGACTACGGCCGCGAATCTCGGAAAGACTTCATGCATTTGGTTATATCTCTCCCCCTTCTCTTGTAGTAACTTTACACTTGATTGTTTGGTTGTTTGATTGATGATAAATAACTTGATTTACTTAACGAGTTCAGCATGTCTATGTGTTGACATATTTTAGTTCTTGTCTGTGTTGGTGCGCTTCCATCATTTATGTTTTTGAAGTGATGACTTCGTCCTAACAATTGTTAGGATCATTCGTGGCGAAGAGGTGAATGCGACCCTCAATGGTTTGTCCATCCTCCTTATTACTCACTTGAGTAATCCACCCAAGCGACGCATTGAAGGCCACCCACATTAGTTTTATTATTGTAAAAATTACAAAACTAAAATTCAAAATCCATTGCTATGTTGGCACTTGCAATCCCTCTTTCAATAGCGAAGTCACAATCCCTACTTGCACTCCTCGAGTGATCGATATCCGAGGATTCAACTCCTAAAATTTATTCTTTCACTATGACCGATACACTTTCCGAAAGTGCCATCAAGTTTTTCGCAACATTGCCGGTGAACACCGTCACGTGAGTTTTTTTGAAAGGAAGTCTTGCGATTGTTGTTTTTCTTTTTATTTTAGTTGCTTGCTGTTTCTTTTATTTACTTCATTTTATCCATTTTCTATTTTTTTATTTAGAAAGCATGTTCGTGTTATTTTTATTCGAAGTTGTGTAGCACCCATTCGACAAATATTTTTGTTCGCATTGTATTATATTGTTGAGTGTCGTCTCTATGACACTTTGTGCCAATACATCGATGCCTTTGCTGTTTTAAATGCCAAGCATTGTATTACGTGTTTGCTATGTCAAGGTATAGGCCACATGTTGAAGGATTGCCCCCGTCTGTGCATCCATTCTCCCTCTGATGTCGTGTGCACAGAAACCTCCCGTTTACGGAGGACTACGGTGGTCAGGCCTACCAGGCTGTTGCCGGGCCTATACACTGAAATCGCACACCTTGCTCGTTCTTTGACTGTTGAAATTAATGAAGAATCTCTTGCCGTATACAGATCTTTCAAGTGTCCCGCGCTCCCTTTTTACGAGCTTCCCTTGAGTGATGACGATCACTCTTGTGTTAGCCATCAAAAAGACGATCTAGAACACATTGGCGCCCTTGTATGGGATATAGAGATTGTTCCCATCGACAGGGAGTTATCTGCGGATGATTTTTCGATAGAGCCTGCTCATTCAATGCCTGATTTCGAGAGCAGTATTTCCCCTCCGCAATTTTTGCTTGATCGTGCTATTCCTTTTTTGTGTGAGTCGGCTGATGATGTCGTATTTGTTGGTGATTCAGAGCATGAGGTTGCGCCAAAGTGGGATGAGGATTTTACTATCTCCGATGGAAAATGTGGATCTTCGGAACACTATGATGCACCTCAGTGGGATGAAGAGTATCCTCTTTCTGATGCGGAGGTTTGCACCTCCTTATTGGATGAGGTAGTCCCTCTTACCACCACGGACCTCAGGTTCTCGGATTCCCCCCGATACGACTCATATGATACCGACAATGATATATGCTCGGATCCTGCCAAGGGTGATACCTGGATCACTCTCTTATATTCTGTACATTTTAGTTTTTCTTCCATTTATTACTTATTCCCGCTTCATTATCTGATCCTTTGTGGGTTGAGTCTCCACGGGTACATTGTGGTGACGATGAGCCTTGTGCTCATGTCGACGACGCGTGCATCAACTTGTGAGAAGGTTCCTACGTCCTTCGTACTGGAAGCCCCTATCATCGCCATCGCCTCCTGCGGACCTATAGTGGACAATGGCTTGCTAGGCAAGGATATATCTTATGATGAGATTAATGAGGACCAGTGCTCCTCCTCATCTTATTTCTTATTTCCTCTACCTAAGTTGGGCAGGTATTATTATTTAGGTAGAGTGGTAACCACATTATCTCCGTATCAGTACTCGCTAACGTAACGTATATTTGGCCAGTTACCTGTGCATCTTTTGTTTCTTATGCCCATTAGATAGAACTTTTTGTTAGCCAAATAAGTTGTGTTGGGTGGACAATAGCCCCAGTACTTATCTAGGAGTAGCTATAGTTAGTTATTTTTACAGTCTTAAAAATTTATTTACATGTTGCATTGCTTAGATTTAATTTGATATTGCCACTATATATACAAGTTTTGCTGGAGCTCTTTTGCAGGTTTCCTTTCCCTTGCGCGGTGGAGTGAGTGAAATTTTTTGCATGTTTAGCTTCAAGATTTCTCGCGACTTCTGGTATGCTCATTTGCTGAGCATGGGGTAACCTCTCCACCAACTTTTATTTCATTAATTTTATTGCAAATCTTGTGTTAGGTTGTTTAGATTAAGTCTGGTGGGAGAGATTTCTGTGAGTTACCTGTACACATGCATGACTATCACTTTCATACCAAAAGCATATTTTTATTTAATGTTTTCATAAAATCACGTCCGCATTGTGCACCTACAACCACATGTACGCGATCTTAACCACCCGTGCGGCTCAAGTCAAATGTATTTCTTCTGTGTAAATTTTAAAATAGCGGTGCTGGCTTAGGATTTTAGGATAGAGTAGTGTGAAACTCGTGCAGTGCTCCTAATCGAGTTCTCATGGCCTGTGTAGAAATAGTATAGATTTAATTTTTCTTTATGCTCGTAGATATATACTTTTTTTCTGCAGATGTAAGTATTATTTGTACTACTAAAAGATGTTGAATCTGGCATAATCGAACGATAGTGTAGGGATGTGTGTAGCCGCTACTAGACTCATTTTGCTAGAGTCAGGATGAAGGATCATCTTTCTCGGTGGCTAAGAACTTTCCCCAAGCTACTCCCGAAGCTTTGGTGCATGGTTAGTCAAGCGTGAGCGTGATGTAGGCCATCGTATTGGCCCGGTTGAGCATTGCACGTCGTCCTAACGTTAATCTTTGTTAGCATATGTTGTTCCTATCCCTCCTTTTGATTTAGCCCTACTCTGTGATCACCATAGCCTAAAGGCCTATCCAAGTAGCACGCCCCTATCTCAAGCTATTATTATGTAACTTCTTGCATTTGGGATGTTGCTGTTGTGCTATTATGTGGTTGTGAGCTGGAATTTTCATGTGAATAAGTGTTGAATGTGGTTTTAAAAAAAAGAGAAAAGAAAAGAGTTTAAAAAAAGAGAAATGTTGTTTGTTGTAAAATAAGAAAGGTAATAGAAAATTACATTTGTTATTTTATTTCTATGGCGGTAGGTAGTGCACACACCCTTGTTGTCAAGTTCAAGTCTGGTTGTGTGGTGCGCCGGTAATTTTTATTGGCACGAGGATAATTGTTTGTATGAGGTCATTTGGAGTTGTGCGTAGCCATCATTTTTACCCTTCTTCATCCTTACCTACGTATACACCCAAGCCCCATTATTTTCCTAAAGCCCTATGGATTCACGCTTGAGTTAAGCTAGTGCCATGGAGAGAGTGTGAACGGGCAAGCATATGGTCCCCGACATTGATGGATTTCTTTGGAGGTGATCACGAGCCCCGGTCTTTGGTAATGCTCATCTGAGTGGCCTGCCTACTTTCTTCCTATGTATGACCGAATAATTCTCCAGAATTCCAATTTTGAGTAGATACAATATTTATTTACACATGTCGAAAAGTATAAACTCCGTAGTATAATTAAAATGTTTATCTATTATATTTTCTATGCCCATGATGTATTTGATTTCTCGGAATACTTTATTTGGAAATTACTAAGCCAACTAACTATTTTCTAGTCCACGGGGTGATGATTTGATCGGGATGAGAAAATGTTTAAGTCTGGTGGTGTGATGTGCCCGATTTATATAGGGTTTTTTGGAGTCATCTGTGCCTGTTTTCACACTTGTGCACTGCATTTCGACTGGTAATCGGGAATATTTTCTTTGATCGGTCAATGACCACACTATGCACTGCTTTGCCCTGAGGGTGTGCAATTGCACATTCTATTGTCGTGGGTAAGCACATGGTGCTCCACATGGCTCTTTCCAGCTAGTTTTTGTTCTGTATTGGTGCTGGGAGCTTGTGTTCCAGTTCTGGTTTTTGTTGTGCAGGAAGTGAATTTTCCCCAATACAGGAATTCTGATTTGTGGAAAACACATGGTCGTGCATTTCCTTAGAACACGCTTTTTGACCAATCGTGTGTTTTGTTAAGCAGTAGAAGCGTCTAGTGGAGCTCGATGAATTTCATCGACCTGAGCTCGATAATCTTCTCGCACGGTTAACGTATGGTTTCTTCGAAACCGTGCGCAAAGGAAACACACGTTTTTCCTGTGGCTGCCTTGATTTATTGTCCTCTGTGGTTAATCGCGTGATTTGCTCACGTATGGGCAGAATTGCCCGTGCACGAGTAAAGCGCACGGTTCCACCTGCTTGCCGGAAATTTCTGCTTTCTGTTATTACCCGTGCGTTTTCCTTCACGCACGGGCATTTTCACCCGTACGTGAGTAAAATTCACGGGTCAACACTTCTTACTAGTAGGCCAATTTGTGTGTGTTAATAACACACGGTTAACGCACTGTCGTACGCAAAACTATGCGAGCCCATTTTTCTGAACTGCTTCTATTTAAGCACAGGTTTTTGTTCATTCAAATATGTTCTGCTTTTCTGCCTTTCCTGCCACCATTTTAGGGCAAAACTCTGTCCTTTCTCCTCTGCCCTTGATCTTTGACTAAGGAGAGAATCTCCGACCATGCTCGTGATGCTTACCTCTCGCTGGTGATTGCTCTCGGCCTGCTCCTTCACTTCCTAGCCTATTGCAAGTTTTGATGCCTTATCCATCAAGCAAAGGGAAGCTTGCAACCTTCTTTTGGATCGTGACACGAAGAAGATGGGTCCATTGGAGAGTAGTGACAGCCTTCTCTACCCTGGATATAGTTGAGGACCGAGCTTGGATGTGGATTGACATCCCGGAGATTCCTTCCGCGACGCCTCGACGAGACTTCAGATTCGGTCGATTTCTTGCCTTGTTCTTGCTTTATTAATGTATATGCGTGGATAAATCTTTATATGTAGTTGATGTGGAACTTTAGCTATAGCATTATTAGTTTTATGTCTATGTGAATATTTATCATTTTATTGCTTTAGTTGCTTGTGCAAGGCCTATATTTCTGCCCGCCGCAATAGTTGGTTATGCCACTCTAGTGATTGCTAGAGGCGCGCGTTGCGACGAGGTGTTTGCGACCCTCAATCCGCCATTCTATTCACTCCCTATGAATGTAACTTCCTCCATTCTGCCAAGCGAACCAGCGCATAGCGGCATGCATAGGAGTAGATTTAGTTAGCTTTTATTTTATTGTAACTAAAACCAATCCCCTTTGGACTTCAATATCAAGTCATCCTTGTTAGAAGACTCCACCTTGCAGTGTTCCTTGAGAAATTTGATATTTGGGAAATCCCCCCATTTTATATTACATATGCGAGCGGTACACTTGCCGTAAGCGCATCACCGGCACCAACCGAATCCAGAAGTTCATATCCCTAGTGTGTGGAAATCCGAGAAATTTCTCCGTTAATACGTCGGAGAAATCCCGAACCACCGGGATATCAACAATAGGAGATTCTGCTCCCGTCATCTCGAAGTAGATAATGTATACCTCATCCCCTTGCTCATTGGACTTGACAACCTATACAGATGATAATAGAAGATTGGTGATAGGTCTAATACCATCAATGATGAAATCGGTGTCCCCATGGCGTAAGGTGATCCTTCTCGACGGGTAATTGGTCCGGGCGTGATTCCAGTGCAACCAAGTCATTCCCAAGATTAGATCAAAGTCTGGCATTCTCAAAATCATCGTCGGTGCTTCGAAGGTCTTTCTTCCAATTTCTACCTCCATGCTACACTTGGCAGATGATTATAGCTCTTATCCATCTGGTAGACGCACCCTCCTGGTTATGCCTGTGAATCGGTCTATGGCCTCTAGTCCTACTGTAACGCCCCGAAACTCAAAGGAGAAAAAGGGGGATGCTTTGGGCCAATTTGGGTTCTGGTAGCAGGCACACGGCCTGGGACACGGGCGTGTCAAGCGTGTGTCGACACTTAGCCGCGAAGACGTCGAGATTTACTCGACGATTCGTCGAGAGTGGGCACACGGCCTGCGACACGGGCGTGTCGCAGGGCGTGTCGACCCGTGTCGACACTTAGCCGCGAAGTCGTAGAGATTTACTCGACGATTCGTCAAGAGTGGGCACACGGCCTGCGACACGGGCGTGTCGCAGGGCGTGTCGACCCGTATCGACGATCGTCTCAGGGAGTCGTCGAGATTCGCTCGACGATCGTCGAGACAAGGCACACGGCCTAGGACACGGGCGTGTCCAAGGCCGTGTCATCAAGTCGTCGATATTCACTCGACGAAGTGTCCCGTGTACACGGCCTGGGGCCCAGGAGTGTCAAGGTGACACGGACAAGGACACGGGCGTGTCCTAGAACCCGTGCAGTGCTCGGGTTGATTTTGGGGAAAAATCATGGGGTACACGGCCGGCCGCACGGCCGTGTCAGGTGGAACACGGGCGTGTCAGCTCGAACACGGGCGTGTTCGATACCCGTGTGAGGTTCCAGGTGATTCGATTTTGACGGCGAATGCGGCACACGGCCCTGGACACGGGCGTGTGCCAGGCCGTGTTCGGTCCAGATTGGGCATTTTAGCCCCGAATCGAAGCCGTTCATTTCTTTAACTGAAGATCCAACGGCTGGGGGTTGTTCCTGAGAGGATATACCCGTGAGTGGACTTGGAAAACCCTCACTTTTCATACCTTATCATCTTTCTAAATCCTTGGAGAGAGAGGAGAGCCAAGGGAGGAAGAAGGAGCTAGATCCGCCATTGGAGGAGCTTCGGAGCTCCGAATCGCAAGCCGACTCCGGATCCACGGAGGCAACGCTAGTGCGGTGGTTTTCATCCGATTACTTTTCAATGGCGCCAAAGAGGAACGCAAGGGTAATGATCCTCATCTTGATCATGAATAGCTCTCTTTCTTAGCATAGGAAGCCCGCTCTCGCTAGTTTGCGGAGAGTTGGAGGTGTTCCTTCGGGTAGATATGTGAAGTCCCCGTTGTTTAGAGTCCGTATGCAAGAACGGACATAGGCATGATGTGTGAAGCCTACCCGGACATGTCGGTCTGGATCGGTGATGTTGCATTGCATAAATGCCGGAGAAGAATTCGTGCTATTGGTTGTTTTTCGGGTTTTCTACGCAGTAGATTGCAGCAGGGAGCCTTGGGGACTAACCCAAAGGTGCACCCGGAAAACTGGGCGGATACGAGATCTTGCCAACTTGGTGGCCTGAGAGCCAACTTGAACATAACCGAGTTATGTAACTTGTGATAGAATGGGACTCGGTGGAAGTTTGACCCGCGCAAATGGCTTAAATTGTCGTTGCGATGTGAGCACGGGTTAGATGGAACCGTACCCGCTCTATGTCGTTCGATTAAAGAGACCTAAGGTTACGTGACACTTGCCGTTGACAAAGATGTGGGTCTTCGGCGGTCAATGGCTTAAATTGACGTGACCCATGCCGAGAAGACCAATTGCTCATAGGTTTGGCCGTCTAAGTGGCGGTGGTGAGTCCGGAATGTTAATGGCTTTAATTGACGTGACATCGACCGGTTCACCGAGAATGTGCCCTGAGTGCACGGGGCGTGTGGTCGTACGAGCCAACGTCTGTGATGATATGGCTATTGATATACATTGCTCGCTTATGCTAATGAAATGCAGGGAAGGAGCATCGCCGCCCCGAGTTGGGGGCGGGATCGTTATAATTTGGTCAGCATTGCTGACCGTTGCCTTGTTTTTCCACCGTGCGGTGCTTTGTTGCTTGCAGGTGCAGCTGGACCAAGCGGTCAATAGCAGGCTAAAGCCCTTTTTGCGAAGCCGGCCCTCGAAGGCCCAAATGGAAGTGTTTACTGTTTTATTCATGTATGACCGGCCTGCGTGCCGTGGTTTGTAAAACATGTAATATTCAAGTGAAACATTTTGTAAGGCCTTAAGGCTTGTTTTGGGTATTTGTACAACATTCCTATTCTGTTCTGGTGGACATTCATGCTCTAATGCTGTGTTCTTGTTTACAACTTTTATAAACTGCTTCCGCTAGAATGCTCTGTGTAGGACGTTGTGATTGGTTGGATGGTTTCCATAAGTAACCACCAGGTCTGTCTATGGTATATGGCGTCGGGCCCCGGCCGGACCTACTGTTATATGCTATGCGACGGATAGGGGGTGTTACAATTTGGTATCAGACTACTGGTTTTGGTCGGGCTTAAGGGAATTCGTGGCCGAATTCTTTTTAAGGGGTCGTGAGCACATTGTGTGCGTCATCGTTATAACAGTAAAAAGAACCCATGAATGTCCACTTAGGAATGAAAATACTCGTGTTTGAGGAACCTGCGTGTTCCTATAATTGTTGTTCGCAATTTTATTTGGTCGCTTAACGGTGTTTGTACCACTATAGGTGACCGGAAGCGGTGCTGGACAGCCAGAATGTCCGGTTTCTGAGGAGCATAGTGCACCTGGTGAGGTGTTTGAGACTCCTCCTTCGTATGAAACCGTTAGAAGGATCGTAGAAGCAGTGTTCGCTGTGACGGGTGCACAGCTTGGAGGAAATGTACAACCCTACGCCCCTGTTGTGGCTTCAACGCCGGTGGGCGTGATGCAGCAGATGACCTTTGGTAGACCATTGGGGCAGCAGCTAAATATGCATTTAGTGCAGGAGCGCACACAGTTGAGGAATATTTGCAAGCATTTCTTCTGATAAGTCGCTACCCATGCTTCGAGTTGGATAACGAACAAGCTACAGTCGATAGATTTTATAATGGCCTGCGTGCCGAATTACGAGTACTACTGATAGGACCAAAGTTATTGGGATTCCGAGCCTTGGTGGAATCAGCTAAATCTTTGGAGGCAGATTTGAGGAAAACCCTCCCGATGCCAGCGACCATGGCATCGAACTATACAAACCCCATAAGAGTTGCATCCGGCAGAATGCTGGAGAAAGGGGCTCTGACATCGACTAGCAAAGCTACTTACACATGTTTTACTTGTGGAAAGAAAGAGCACTTTGCCCGAGACTGTTGGAAAGGTGCTAGGAAGGCCAAGAAAGCTATGTCAGGAGCAGTCAAGGACTTCAGTGCAAAGGAAATAGCATTCAAGGTGCCGAACACCTCAAAGTCTGGATATCAAAAATGGTATAAGAAGGCTAGGACTGCGGGTCCAGCCCCCTCTGCTGGTGCTTCTGGGGTGACTACGGGTCGAACCCCGAGCGCATGTTTCACTTGTGGAAAATCGGGGCACTTTTCCCGAGAATGCTGTAGCGGACGTCCCAAGTCCGAGAGAAAGTACACCGTCGTGAGGACAGGTATGGTTTAAAGATAATTTTGCTTTAAATACTTGTCACCCTTGTACATATTAGCTTAGAACTACTGGTGCTAAGCCTTGTTGCGACTTTACTTTATCTGCGAGAGCACCGTTCGTTTAGGGAGCTTCACACTCCTTCTTGTCCGAAAGATTTATATCACGCATCGGAGTCCCTTCTTCGATGGCGAAGGATAAGTTGGATGTGTTGTTGCCCAATGGGTGTTCGATGCGAGCGGTTAGGATCTGCGATGTAAAGATTTGTATTGGGGAGCAGGAGTTTGACCTGCGGGCGTCTTTACTTCCGTTAGTGGAGTTCGACGTCATATTTGTCTTGGACTGGCTCTCGGAGCAGCAAGCCCATATAGATTGCGGTAGTAAGGAAGTCCAGCTGGGAGCAAGTCGTGAAACGACTTTTACGGGCTTAAAGGGGTCGAGCAAGACATTGATGTCTGCTCTTCAGGTGGTGAAGGCAGTTCGTGCCGGTGCAGAACTGTTCTTTACACTAGTGGAGGTTGCAAAGCCGAAGCCCGCGTTGGATTGTATTTCAGTGGTATCGGAATACCCTGATGTGTTCCCCGCAGATCTTCCTGGAGCCCCGCCTCAGCGGGAGATAGATTTTATGATCGAGCTAGTGCCATGTGCAAAGCCTGTGTCACGATCTCCGTATCGGCTAGCGCCTAAGGAAATGGCGGAGCTGAAAGTTCAACTGCAAGAGATGTTGGAGCAAGGGTATGCGTGTCCAAGTCCTTCGCCTTGGAGCGCACCGACCCTCTTTATTCAGAAGAAGGATGGAAGGTTGAGGCTGCGTATTAATTATCGGGAGGTCAACAAGTTGACGGAAAAGAGCAAGTACCCAATCCCAAGGATCGATGATCTTTGTGATCAGATGGTAGGGTCAACGACGTACTCTAAATTAGATAAGGGAGAGTGATATCCCTAAGATAACGTTCAGTACAGGACACGGGCACTACGAGTTTACGGTCATGCCGTTTGGACTGACTAATGCGCCGTCAGTGTTCGTGGATTTGATGAACAGGACCTTCCGGGAGTACTTGTACCATTCTGTGATCGTCTTCGTCGACGATAGTCTGGTGTACTCGCAGAGTAAGGAAGATCACTTCAGACATCTTCATTTGGTGTTGGAGATGCTAAGGAGAAATCAGTTGTATGCCAAGTTCTCGATGTGCGAGTTTTGGCTATCCTCAGTGGCGTTCCTCAGGCATATAGTAAGTGGAGAGGGTGTTGCTGTGGATCCGGCGAAGATTGTTGCGATACGGGAGTGGCCTGAGCATGCTACTGTAGCGGAAGTCCAGAGTTTTTTGGGGCTTGCCGACTATTATAGGCGCTTCGTAGAGAACTTCTCACGGATAGCGTTACCTCTCACTACTTTGACGAGGAAGGAGCATAAGTTCGTTTGGACGCCGGAGTGCGCGCGAGCTTTTGAGGAGTTGAAGTGTCGGTTGACCACGGCGCCTGTGCTGAGTTCGCCGGTTGGGACCGAAGGCTATGAGATATATAGCGATGCTTCAGGCAGCGGTTTGGGTTGCGTGCTACTGCAACACGGAAGCGTGATAGCTTATGGCTCGAGACAGCTAAAAGTGCACGAGAGGAATTATCCGGTCCATGACTTGGAGTTAGCGGCCGTGATTTTTGCTTTGAAGCTGTGGAGGCACTATTTGTACGGTATGACGATGGATATCTACGCCGATCACAAGAGCGTGAAGTATCGGATTGGTCAGAAGGATCTAACTTTGCGGCAGCATAGGTGGATGGAGTTCTTGGGAGACTATACATTCAAGATCCACTACGCGCCTGATAAAGGGAATGCGGTTGCTGACGCGGTGAGCCGCCGAGCCCCAGCTCAAGCCAATTAGCTATCGGTGCATGATGAGCGGTTGGTGCGAGAGTTGGAGGCGTTGGAGGTTTTTTATGTGGACAAGCAATCAAGTGCTGAAGCAGTTCGTGGTAGAGACTCTGGATGGGTCAAATTCCCAATTCGTCGTGGAGGACGGATTGCTTTGGAAAGACGGTCGTCTGTGCGTCCCAAGTGTGGGCAATTTACGGGTGGAGTTGTTGTACGAAGCACACTATAACAAGTACTCGATTCACCCGGGGAGCACAAAGATGTACCGTGATGTTAAGAAATTGTTTTGTGGTCGAGTGTGAAGAAGGATGTGGCGCTATACGTATCGAAGTGCCAAACCTGCGCCTTGGTAAAGGCGGAGTGCCAAAAGCCGGGAGGATTTCTTAAGTCCTTGCCTATTCCGGAGTGGAAATTCGACGACATCTCTATGGACTTTGTGCACGGTTTGCCAAGGTCGCAAAAAGGGGAACGACGCCATTTGGGTGGTTGTTGATCGTTTAACGAAGGTGTCGCATTTTATTCCGCATAGGAAGGATGATCCGGTGGAGAAGTTGGCAAAGCTCTATGTAGATAACATAGTACGACTTCATGGTATGCCCCGCAGCATCGTGAGTGACCGAGATGGGCGGTTCACGTCCAATGATTGGAGGCTGGTGCAACAAATGTTTGGAACAAAGTTGAAATTCAGCACAGCCTTCCATCCGCAAACGGATGGGCAGACCGAGAGGGTCAATCGACCATGGAAGACATGCTCTGCATGTGTGTCTTGGATTTCGGAAAACAATGGGAAGACCACCTTTATTTGGTGGAGTTTGCATACAAAAATAGCTACCAAGCGAGTATTCAGATGGCGCCTTTCGAGGCCCTATATGGTAGAAAATGTCGCACGCCGTTGTCTTGGTTAGAAATGGGTGAGTCAAAGTTGTATAAGCGATCGGAAGTGGAGGGTGCTACTTCTTTGGTGAGAACCTTTCGGGAGAGGTTGCTTATCGCTCAGGACCGGCAAGCAAAGTACTATAATGCCAAGCACAGGAATGTGGAGTTCGCTGTGGGCGATTATGTATACTTAAAGATCAAGCTGTTCAAGGGTGTCTCGCGGGTGCGGCGATTGAAAAAGTTAAGCCCAAGATACCTTGGACCATGTGAGGTTCTGGAGCGAGTTGGGGAAGCGGCCTATCGGTTGAAGCTTTCAGTGGAGCTTAGTGGATTACATGATGTATTCCACATTTCGGTGCTTCGGAAGGCGGTGCAAGAGCCTAAGCAAGTGATCGCGGTCGATCAAGTGTCGGTGGATAGTGGGCTAACAACAAAGGTCAAGCCCGTGCGGATTGAGGACTCAGAGGTCAAGCGGCTACGCAATAAAGATATCAGGATGGTCAAGGTCCGGTGGGACAATTGCGGTCATGAGGAGCTCTCTTGGGAGCGAGAGCAGACTATGCTTGACGAGTATCCGGAGTTGTTCCGCTCAGGTACAAATTTTGGTTTTGTACATGTCTTTCCTTGATGTAATTTCGTGGGCGAAATTCTTTTAAGAGGGGGAGAGTTGTAACGCCCTGAAACTCAAAGGAAAAAAAGGGGGACGCTTAGGGCCAGTTTGGGTTCTGGCAGCAGGCACACGGCCTGGGACACGGGCGTGTCCCAGGGCGTGTCAAGCGTGTGTCGACACTTAGCCGCGAAGACGTCGAGATTTACTCGACGATTCGTCGAGAGTGGGCACACGGCCTGCGACACGGGCGTGTCACAGGGCGTGTCGACCCGTGTCGACACTTAGCCGCGAAGTCGTCGAGATTTACTCGACGATTCGTCGAGAGTGGGCACACGGCCTGCGACACGGGCGTGTCGCAGGGCGTGTCGACCCGTGTCGACGATCGTCCCAGGGAGTCGTCGAGATTCGCTCGACGATCGTCGAGACAAGGCAAACGGCCTAGGACACGGGCGTGTCCAAGGCCGTGTCATCAAGTCGTCGTTCATCACTCGACGAAGTGTCCCGTGTACACGGCCTGGGGCCCAGGCGTGTCAAGGTGACACGGGCAAGGACACGGGCGTGTCCTAGAACCCGTGTAGTGCTCGGGTTGATTTTGGGGAAAAATCATGGGGTACACGGCCGGCCACACGGCCGTGTCAGGTGGAACACGGGCGTGTCAGCTCGAACAAGGGCGTGTTCGATACCCGTGTGAGGTTCCAGGTGATTCGATTTTGACGGCGAATGCGGCACACGGCCCTGGACACGGGCGTGTGCCAGGCCGTATTCGGTCCAGATTGGGCATTTCAGCCCCGAATCGAAGCCGTTCATTTCTTTAACTGAAGATCCAACGGCTGGGGGTTGTTCCTGAGAGGATATACCCGTGAGTGGACTTGGAAAACCCTCACTTTTCATACCTTATCATCTTTCTAAATCCTTGGAGAGAGAGGAGAGCCAAGGGAGGAAGAAGGAGCTAGATCCGCCATTGGAGGAGCTTCGGAGCTCCGAATCGCAAGCCGACTCCGGATCCACGGAGGCAACGCTAGTGCGGTGGTTTTCATCCGATTACTTTTCAATGGTGCCAAAGAGGAACGCAAGGGTAACGATCCTCATCTTGAGCATGAATAGCTCTCTTTCTTAGCATAGGAAGCCCGCTCTCGCGAGTTTGCGGAGAGTTGGAGGTGTTCCTTCGGGTAGATATATGAATTCCCCGTTGTTTAGAGTCCGTATGCGAGAACGGACATAGGCATGATGTGTGAAGCCTACCCGGACATGTCGGTCTGGATCGGTGATGTTGCATTGCATAAATGCCGGAGAAGACTCCGTGTTATTGGTTGTTTTTCGGGTTTTCTACGCGGTAGATTGCAGCAGGGAGCCTTGGGGACTAACCCAAAGGTGCACCCGGAAAACTGGGCGGATACGAGATCTTGCCAACTTGGTGGCCTGAGAGCCAACTTGAACATAACCGAGTTATGTGACTTGTGATAGAATGGGACTCGGTGGAAGTTTGACCCGCGCAAATGGCTTAAATTGTCGTTGCGATGTGAGCACGGGTTAGATGGAACCGTACCCGCTCTATGTCGTTCGGTTAAAGAGACCTAAGGTTACGTGGCACTTGTCGTTGGCATAGATGTGGGTCTTCGGCGGTCAATGGCTTAAATTGACGTGACCCATGCCGAGAAGACCAATTGCTCATAGGTTTGGCCGTCTAAGTGGCGGTGGTGAGTCCGGAATGTTAATGGCTTTAATTGACGTGACATCGACCGGTTCACCGAGAATGTGCCCTGAGTGCACGGGGCGTGTGGCCGTACGAGCCAACGTCTGTGATGATATGGCTATTGATATACATTGCTCGCTTATGCTAATGAAATGCAGGGAAGGAGCATCGCCACCCCGAGTTGGGGGCGGGATCGTTATAATTTGGACATCATTGCTGACCGTTGCCTTGTTTTTCCACCGTACGGTGGTTTGTTGCTTGCAGGTGCAGCTGGACCAAGCGGTCAATAGCGGGCTAAAGCCCTTTTTGCGAAGCCGGCCCTCGAAGGCCCAAATGGAAGTGTTTACTGTTTTATTCATGTATGACCGGCCTGCATGCCGTGGTTTGTAAAACATGTAATATTCAAGTGAAACATTTTTTAAGGCCTTAAGGCTTGTTTTGGGTATTTGTACAACATTCCTATTCTGTTCTAGTGGACATTCATGCTCTAATGTTAGGTTCTTGTTTACAACTTTTATAAACTGCTTCCGCTAGAATGCTCTGTGTAGGACGTTGTGATTGGTTGGATGGTTTCCATAAGTAACCACCCGGTCTGTCTGTGGTATATGGCGTCGGGCCCCGGCCGGACCTACTGCTATATGCTATGCGACGGATAGGGGGTGTTACAATTTGGTATCAGACTACTGGTTTTGGTCGGGCTTAATGGAATTCGTGGCCGAATTCTTTTTAAGGGGTGGTGAGCACATTATGTGCGTCATCGTTATAACAGTAAAAAGAACCCATGAATGTCCACTTAGGAATGAAAATACTCATGTTTGAGGAACCTGCGTGTTCCTATAATTGCAGTTCGCAATTTTATTTGGTCGCTTAACGGTGTTTGTACCACTATAGGTGACCGGAAGCGGTGCTGGACAGCCAGAATGTCCGGTTTCTGAGGAGCATAGTGCACCTGGTGAGGTGTTTGAGACTCCTCCTTCGTATGAAACCGTTAGAAGGATCGTAGAAGCGGTGTTCGCTGTGACGGGTGCACAGCTTGGAGGAAATGTACAACCCTGCGCCCCTGTTGTGGCTTCAACGCCGGTGGGCGTGATGCAGCAGATGACCTTTGGTAGACCATTGGGGCAGCAGCTGAATATGCATTTAGTGCAGGGAGCGCACACAGTTGAGGAATATTTGCAAGCATTTCTTCTGATAAGTCGCTACCCATGCTTCGAGTTGGATAACGAACAAGCTACAGTCGATAGATTTTATAATGGCCTGCGTGCCGAATTACGAGTACTACTGATAGGACCAAAGTTATTGGGATTCCGAGCCTTGGTGGAATCAGCTAAATCTTTGGAGGCAGATTTGAGGAAAACCCTCCCGATGCCAGCGACCATGGCATCGAACTATACAAACCCCATAAGAGCTGCATCCGGCAGAATGCTGGAGAAAGGGGCTATGACATCGACTAGCAAAGCTACTTACACATGTTTTACTTGTGGAAAGAAAGGGCACTTTGCCCGAGACTGTTGGAAAGGTGCTAGGAAGGCCAAGAAAGCTATGTCAGGAGCAGTCAAGGACTTCAGTGCAAAGGAAATAGCATTCAAGGTGCCGAACACCTCAAAGTCTGGATATCAAAAATGGTATAAGAAGGCTAGGACTGCGGGTCCAGCCCCCTCTGCTGGTGCTTCTGGGGTGACTACGGGTCGAACCCCGAGCGCATGTTTCACTTGTGGAAAATCGGGGCACTTTGCCCGAGAATGCTGGAGCGGACGTCCCAAGTCCGAGAGAAAGTACACCGTCGTGAGGACAGGTATGGTTTAAAGATAGTTTTGCTTTAAATACTTGTCACCCTTGTGCATATTAGCTTAGAACTACTGGTGCTAAGCCTTGTTGCGACTTTACTTTATCTGCGAGAGCACCGTTCGTTTAGGGAGCTTCACACTCCTTCTTGTCCGAAAGATTTATATCACGCATCGGAGTCCCTTCTTCGATGGCGAAGGATAAGTTGGATGTGTTGTTGCCCAATGGGTGTACGATGCGAGCGGTTAGGATCTGCGATGTTAAGATTTGTATTGGGGAGCAGGAGTTTGACCTGCGGGCGTCTTTACTTCCGTTAGTGGAGTTCGACGTCATATTTGGCTTGGACTGGCTCTCGGAGCAGCAGGCCCATATAGATTGCGGTAGTAAGGAAGTCCAGCTGGGATCAAGTCGTGAAACGACTTTTACGGGCTTAAAGGGGTCGAGCAAGACGTTGATGTCTGCTCTTCAGGTGGTGAATGCGGTTCGTGCCGGTGCAGAACTGTTCTTTACACTAGTGGAGGTTGCAAAGCTCGAAGCCCGCGTTGGATTGTATTTCAGTGGTATCGGAATACCCTGATGTGTTCCCCGCAGATCTTCCTGGAGCCCCGCCTCAGCGGGAGATAGATTTTACGATCGAGCTAGTGCCAGGTGCAAAGCCTGTGTCACGATCTCCGTATCGGCTAGCGCCTAAGGAAATGGAGGAGCTGAAAGTTCAACTGCAAGAGTTGTTGGAGCAAGGGTATGCGCGTCCAAGTGCTTCGCCTTGGAGCGCACCGACCCTCTTTATTCAGAAGAAGGATGGAAGGTTGAGGCTGCGTATTAATTATCGGGAGGTCAACAAGTTGACGGAAAAGAGCAAGTACCCAATCCCAAGGATCGATGATCTTTGTGATCAGATGGTAGGGTCAACGGCGTACTCTAAATTAGATAAGGGAGAGTGATATCCCTAAGATAACGTTCAGTACAGGACACGGGCGCTACGAGTTTACGGTCATTCCGTTTGGACTGACTAATGCGCCGTCAGTGTTCGTGGATTTGATGAACAGGAGCTTCCGGGAGTACTTGTACCATTCTGTGATCGTCTTCGTCGACGATAGTCTGGTGTACTCGCAGAGTAAGGAAGATCACTTCAGGCATCTTCATTTGGTGTTGGAGACGCTAAGGAGAAATCAGTTGTATGTCAAGTTCTCGAAGTGCGAGTTTTGGCTATCCTCAGTGGCGTTCCTCGGGCATATAGTAAGTGGAGAGGGTGTTGCTGTGGATCCGGCGAAGATTATTGCGATACGGGAGTGGCCTGAGCTTGCTACTGTAGCGGAAGTCCGGAGTTTTCTGGGGCTTGCCGACTATTATAGGCGCTTCGTAGAGAACTTCTCACGGATAGCGTTACCTCTCACTACTTTGACGAGGAAGGAGCATAAGTTCGTTTGGACGCCGGAGTGCGCGCGAGCTTTTGAGGAGTTGAAGTGTCGGTTGACCACGGCGCCTGTGCTGAGTTCGCTGGTTGGGACCGAAGGCTATGAGATATATAGCGATGCTTCAGGCAGCGGTTTGGGTTGCGTGCTACTGCAACACGGAAGCGTGATAGCTTATGGCTCGAGACAGCTAAAAGTGCACGAGAGGAATTATCCAGTCCATGACTTGGAGTTAGCGGCCGTGATTTTTGCTTTGAAGCTGTGGAGGCACTATTTGTACGGTATGACGATGGATATCTACGCCGATCACAAGAGCGTGAAGTATCGGATTTGTCAGAAGGATCTAACTTTGCGGCAGCATTGGTGGATGGAGTTCTTGGGAGACTATACATTCAAGATCCATTACGCACCTGATAAAGGGAATGCGGTTGCTGACGCGGTGAGCCGCCGAGCCCCAGCTCAAGCCAATTAGCTATCGGTGCATGATGAGCCGTTGGTGCGAGAGTTGGAGGCGTTGGAGGTTGTTTATGTGGACAAGCAATCAAGTGCTGAAGCAGTTCGTGGTAGAGACTCTGGATGGGTCAAATTCCCAATTCGTCGTGGAGAACGGATTGCTCTGGAAAGACGGTCGTCTGTGCGTCCCAAGTGTGGGCAATTTACGGGTGGAGTTGTTGTACGAAGCACACTATAACAAGTACTCGATTCACCCGGGGAGCACAAAGATGTACCGTGATGTTAAGAAACTGTTTTGTGGTCGAGTTTGAAGAAGGATGTGGCGCTATACGTAGCGAAGTGCCAAACCTGCGCCTTGGTAAAGGCGGAGTGCCAAAAGCCGGGAGGATTTCTTAAGTCCTTGCCTATTCCGGAGTGGAAATTCGACGACATCTCTATGGACTTTGTGCACGGTTTGCAAAGGTCGCAAAAAGGGGAACGACGCCATTTGGGTGGTTGTTGATCGTTTAACGAAGGTGTCGCATTTTATTCCGCATAGGAAGGATGATCCGGTGGAGAAGTTGGCAAAGCTCTATGTAGATAACATAGTACGGCTTCATGGTGTGCCCCGCAGCATCGTGAGTGACCGAGATGGGCGGTTCACGTCCAATGATTGGAGGCTGGTGGAACAAATGTTGGGAACAAAGTTGAAATTCAGCACAGCCTTCCATCTGCAAACGGATGGGCAGACCGAGAGGGTCAATCGAACCATGTAAGACATGCTCCGCATGTGTGTCTTGGTATTTCGAAAACAATGGGAAGACCACCTTTATTTGGTGGAGTTCTCATACAACAATAGCTACCAAGCGAGTATTCAGATGGCGCCTTTTCGAGGCCCTATATGGTTGAAAATGTCGCACGCCGTTGTCTTGGTTAGAAATGGGTGAGTCAAAGTTGTATAAGCGATCAGAAGTGGAGGGTGCTACTTCTTTGGTGAGAACCATTCGGGAGAGGTTGCTTATCGCTCAGGACCGGCAATCAAAGTACTATAATGCCAAGCACAGGAATGTGGAGTTCGCTGTGGGCGATTATGTATACTTAAAGATCAAGCCGTTCAAGGGTGTCTCGCGGGTGCGGCGATTGAAAAAGCTAAGCCCAAGATACCTTGGACCATGTGAGGTTCTGGAGCGAGTTGGGGAAGCGGCCTATCGGTTGAAGCTTTCAGTGGAGCTTAGTGGATTACATGATGTATTCCACATTTCGGTGCTTCGGAAGGCGGTGCAAGAGCCTACGCAAGTGATCGCGGTCGATCAAGTGCCGGTGGATAGTGGGCTAACAACAAAGGTCAAGCCCGTGCGGATTGAGGACTCGGAGGTCAAGCGGCTACGCAATAAAGAGATCAGGATGGTCAAGGTCCGATGGGACAATTGCAGTCGTGAGGAGCTCTCTTGGGAGCGAGAGCAGACTATGCTTGACGAGTATCCGGAGTTGTTCCGCTCAGGTACAAATTTTGGTTTTGTACATGTCTTTCCTTGATGTAATTTCGTGGGCGAAATTCTTTTAAGAGGGGGAGAGTTGTAACGCCCCGAAACTCAAAGGAGAAAAAGGGGGACGCTTTGGGCCAGTTTGGGTTCTGGCAGCAGGCACACGGCCTGGGACATGGGCGTGTCCCAGGGCGTGTCAAGCGTGTGTCGACACTTAGCCGCGAAGACGTCGAGATTTACTCGACGATTCGTCGAGAGTGGGCACACGGCCTGCGACACGGGCGTGTCGCAGGGCGTGTCGACCCGTGTCGACACTTAGCCGCGAAGTCGTCGAGATTTACTCGACGATTCGTCGAGAGTGGGCACACGGCCTGCGACACGGGCGTGTCGCGGGGCGTGTCGACCCGTGTCGACGATCGTCCCAGGGAGTCGTCGAGATTCGCTCGACGATCGTCGAGACAAGGCACACGGCCTAGGACACGGGCGTGTCCAAGGCCGTGTCATCAAGTCATCGATCTTCACTCGACGAAGTGTCCCGTGTACACGGCCTGGGGCCAAGGCGTGTCAAGGTGACACGGGCAAGGACACAGGCGTGTCCTAGAACCCGTGCAGTGCTCGGGTTGATTTTGGGGAAAAATCATGGGGTACACGGCCGGCCACACGGCCGTGTCAGGTGGAACACGGGCGTGTCAGCTCGAACACGGGCGTGTTCGATACCCGTGTGAGGTTCCAGGTGATTCGATTTTGACGGCGAATGCGGCACACGGCCCTGGACACGGGCGTGTGCCAGGCCGTGTTCGGTCCAGATTGGGCATTTCAGCCCCGAATCGAAGCCGTTCATTTCTTTAACTGAAGATCCAACGGCTGGGGGTTGTTCCTGAGAGGATATACCCGTGAGTGGACTTGGAAAACCCTCACTTTTCATACCTTATCATCTTTCTAAATCCTTGGAGAGAGAGGAGAGCCAAGGGAGGAAGAAGGAGCTAGATCCGCCATTGGAGGAGCTTCGGAGCTCCGAATCGCAAGCCGACTCCGGATCCACGGAGGCAACGCTAGTGCGGTGGTTTTCATCCGATTACATTTCAATGGCGCCAAAGAGGAACGCAAGGGTAACGATCCTCATCTTGAGCATGAATATCTCTCTTTCTTAGCATAGGAAGCCCGGTCTCGCGAGTTTGCGGAGAGTTGGAGGTGTTCCTTCGGGTAGATATGTGAAGTCCCCGTTGTTTAGAGTCTGTATGCGAGAATGGACATAGGCATGATGTGTGAAGCCTACCCGGACATGTCGGTCTGGATCGGTCTGGATCGGTGATGCATTGCATAAATGCCGGAGAAGACTTCGTGCTATTGGTTGTTTTTCGGGTTTTCTACGCGGTAGATTGCAGCAGGGAGCCTTGGGGACTAACCCAAAGGTGCACCCGGAAAACTGGGCGGATACGAGATCTTGCCAACTTGGTGGCCTGAGAGCCAACTTGAACATAACCGAGTTATGTGACTTGTGATAGAATGTGACTCGGTGGAAGTTTGACCCGCGCAAATGGCTTAAATTGTCGTTGCGATGTGAGCACGGGTTTGATGGAACCGTACTCGATCTATGTCGTTTGGTTAAAGAGACCTAAGGTTACGTGGCACTTGCCGTTGGCATAGATGTGGGTCTTCGGCGGTCAATGGCTTAAATTGACGTGACCCATGCCGAGAAGACCAATTGCTCATAGGTTTGGCCGTCTAAGTGGAGGTGGTGAGTCCGGAATGTTAATGACTTTAATTGACATGACATCGACTGGTTCACCGAGAATGTGCCCTGAGTGCACGGGGCGTGTGGCCGTACGAGCCAACGTCTGTGATGATATGGCTATTGATATACATTGCTCGCTTATGCTAATGAAATGCAGGGAAGGAGCATCGCCTCCCCGAGTTGGGGGCGGGATCGTTATAATTTGGTCAGCATTGCTGACAGTTGCCTTGTTTTTCCACCGTGCGGTGGTTTGTTGCTTGCAGGTGCAACTGGACCAAGCGGTCAATAGCGGGCTAAAGCCATTTTTGCGAAGCCGGCCCTCGAAGGCCCAAATGGAAGTGTTTACTGTTTTATTCTTGTATGACCGGCCTGCGTGCCGTGGTTTGTAAAACATGTAATATTCGAGTGAAACATTTTGTAAGGCCTTAAGGCTTGTTTTGGGTATTTGTACAACATTCCTATTCTGTTCTAGTGGACATTCATGCTCTAATGCTGGGTTCTTGTTTACAACTTTTATAAACTGCTTCCGCTAGAATGCTCTGTGTAGGATGTTGTGATTGGTTGGATGGTTTCCATAAGTAACCACCCGGTCTGTCTGTGGTATATGGCGTCGGGCCCCGGCCGGACCTACTGCTATATGCTATGCGACGGATAGGGGGTGTTACACCTACCAGGAAGGCTTCTAATAAAAACTAGTACGAAGCACCCGTACCGAACAATGTACGAGCGGTCTTGCTGTTGACGAAGACTATGGCTGGGGTTTTTGTTTGAATTATATCTTGTTTGTTGTTCTACTAAGGTTGGTAAAGTACTATAAAATGAAAGCTAGATTGCAATTAATTTTAAGTACATGTAAAAACCCCCTCGGGTTTCCATAGCTCGGCGATGTCCACAGCGTACATTTGCTACTACCCTCGACCTCGTCCTCAGCCTCAACCCTGCTGTGCTGGAGGAGCTATCAGAGGTGGAGAAGGAGGTGGTGGATGGAATTGTTGAGGGAAGTTAGCTCTTACATTCCCCGGCTTGTTGGAACCATTTTACTGATTTGGGATAGGATCACAATCAATTGTTTAGGATGATTAGTTTGACCCAATATGTATAGTCTAGGGTCATAGGTTATTTTTTGCAGTGTTGCTACTTCAGAAGAACTCTAAAAAATGTTGTTAGACGAATACAGAATTCAGTCCGACGAAAGTTAAGCGCAATTCGACGATCACCGAGCTCAGCTCGACGAACTCAGAGTTCTACATCTGAGTTTAGCTCGACGAAAGCTGAGTTCCCGGCGATGAACTATGACCTCAACTATCCAACTCAGCTCGATGATAGCCAAGCTCTGTTCGATGAATGATATATTTAGCTCGACAAACTCTAGGCTCTGATCTATGATTTCCAGGTTGAGTTCGACTAATTCTTTCTCGTATTTAGGCAGATATATTTATTCAGAGGCAGAATGATTTCAGGTTTAATTTCAGTCAGTTATACTCTGTTATTTAATAGTCAATATTCGTAATGAATATTGACATTTCTGGCAACATTAAATATGGAATTATCACAGAGTTATTATTCTAATTAATTATCAGGGTAGTTAAGGAATGGTTTTATTCCAAATATTTTAATCTAGACTTTACAGATACTCAGAGATTCTTCAGACGTTTCAAGGAATGTTTTTAAAATCAAATGTTTGAATTCTTCTCAGAGAATAAATATTCAGAAAATTGTTGGTTATTGTATAAGGGATTTTGTGGTTACTAACTGAGACATACACAGAGATTTTGGATAACTTGCTTCTGACTATACAAGAGACAATCAATTTCACATAAGTATGTAATTTTAACTAGAGAGAAACAATATTCTTGTAGGCCTACACCCTGAAGAAAAGTCACCCTCTCCTGATCATAATCTCTACACAAATTAGTAGAGCTTTTTGCATCATCAATCCACTTAGTCTTCTCGAAGACTCTTGATATAGAAAACATCTTTTCTTTTAGTTTATTTCATAAACTGTGTACAGGGTTTTTAACTCCCTTCAAAAGTTCTCTTTTGGTTCATAAGTCACATGATCAAAAGACTTAAACTTGTTTTTTGGGCACCTGATCAAAAGCTCAAAAGGTTGCTAGATCTCACTTAGAAAATAGATATTATGGTGGCAGGCCACCTGATCAAAAACCTATAGTGGATTCCTATCAGGGTGGTAGAAGAGTGGATGTGCCCAGATTTATTGGGGAACCACTATAAATTTCCTTGTGTCGTCTGTGATTGTTATTCTTCTTATTTGTGTGTTGTTGTTATTCTCTCTCTTTATATATATATACCACTACTTTTAATCGGCTATAAAAATAAATTAAAGTTTTTAATATACACTAATCACCACCCTGCCTCTCTAGTATAAAGTAGATCTATCCCTCACTTTCAATTGGTATCCGAGGCAGGTTCTTTGGTTTTATAGGCTAACACCTGAACCATATGATCTGATAGATTTTATTTTTACCTAGAAATTTATCATGGCACAAAATAAGTAATATTCAAGCACTAGACCTCCTGTGTACAATATAAATAAGTTTGACTATGGAAGGAAAGGATTAGGTTATACATGAACTCTATTGATGAAGAAATCTACAACACTATTTTGACAGGACCACCTCTACCAGTGGCAATAACAAGTACCAGTGTTGAACCACCTCCAGAATGGACAGAAGCCCTTAAGAAAGCTAAATTTACTGATGCCAAGGCTATGAACATATTAGCCCAAACAATGTCAGATGTTATTTTTCAGAAGGTTGCTTATTGCACCTCAACTAATGCTATCTGGGACTCCCTCAATACAATGGGTGCTGGATCTGCTGATGGGAGAAAAGTCAAAAGATCACACCTTATCTCTCAATATATGAACTTCAAAAAGGGAGAATCTGAATCTGTAACTGAAATGTACACAAGGCTCAGTCTCATTATTAATGAACTGAAGACCTTAGAGGAAATCATAATGAGAGAAGTCAATGATGAGATCCTCATGTGTTTCCCTAGCACATTGGATTCAAGGATCTAGCCAATCAAAGAAATCAGAAGCTTAAATGAGATTACAGCAGAAACTATGTTGGGGAAGCTCAAATCTTATGAGCAGCTCATCAGAATAAGGGAACATGAACAAAGGACATCACCTGTAGTAAGGAAAGAGAAGAGCATAGCTTTTCAAGCAACAAAATAAGCAGAAGTTCTTCCAGAGAATGAAGATCTTATAGGTCTCTTAGCTAAGAGATTCTACAAAATGGCAACAAAAGATTTCAGGAGAAGATATTCTAAAAATAATGACATACCAAGGTATGACAAAACAACCACACACTAAAGAAATTGTGTTATGGTTGTTGGAAACTTGGACATATTCTTCTAGAATGTCCTGAGAATCATAAGAAGAATAAGAAGAAAGAGAAAGAATCTAAGAAGCACTCCAACAAACCATCTTCCAGCACACACAAAAAGAATGAGAGACGATTAGTTGCTGAAACTTGGAGTGAATCAGAAACTGAAACTTCATCAAGCTCAAGTGAAGATGAAGAAGAAGCAAAGGCTAATGAAGTTGCTTGATGGCAATCAATGCCGCATGCAGTATTTCTGATGATGAATCTGTGTCTGAAGAGGATCAGGTAATCTCTACCCTTGACTTTACTTCAGAATAATTTAAAAAGGATTTTAAATTATTATGCAATGATTTGATAAAGTCCGAGAAAGAAATAAAATTACTCAGAGAGAAATTAACTGAATTAGATAATCTATCTACTTAAAACATAAAATTTAAAGATGATTTGAAATTTACTTCTGAACAAATAGTATCTTTAGAAAAAACATTATCTGAGGCTAATTGGTTTGAAGAATCCCTTAATTAGAGAAGCATCAAACTAATGAATATCACAAGCACAATTAATACCAGGCTAAATGGCAAACTAGGCATGGGAGCTTCATCAAGTCAACCCCATCTGTTACAGAAAAATATTTTATCTACACCAGTGAAATTTATTTCTTCCAAAGGAAAAGAAGTATTACAAATTACAGATAAAGCCACTGAAATTTTACAAAAGAATAAACAAAATCAAAGTAAAAAATTTTCAAAAAAATTATGTTCAAAATAATTCGTCAAACCGAGCTCAAGGAAATAATTATTATTCGTCGAACAGAGCTCGACAAACTATGAACATAGGAATTGAGTATAATTATTCAAATGATGTTCGGCAAAATAAATATGATTCGTCGAACTGCGATCGACGAATGTGGAACACAGAAAATGGAGATTATTTTTCTGTGAACGGAGCTCGACCAAATCACTCCCATTCGTCGAACTCTACTCGATGAACACAATATAATTTGTCAATCCCAGCTTTTCAAAAAATAAATTTTAATTCTTTCCAAAATAATAATCAAACGCAAAAATTTATAAATCATTTTACTCAGTGTATTATCCCTCCTAGAAAATATCACCCACTTGGTTATAAGGATCAACCAGAGTGTCCTTATATTTCAAATTATCTTGAAAGAAAAATAGGACCCAAGGTAACCCAGGTCAGGAACATCTGATTTTGTTCTGTGGAGGAAAGGAACTATCCTACCACAGAGGAATAGTGGTCTTTGGATAATGGATCCTTAAAACATATGATAGGAAGCACAACAAACCTGAGTGACTTCAAATCTAAGATTCTACCTAAAGTAATTTTTGGAGACTCCAACTATGGACAGACAGAAGGCTGTGATAATGTCAATATTGGTGCAGTTACCTTCAAGAAGGTAGCTTATGTGAAAGGTCTCAAGCATAACCTCATTTTCATAAGTCAATTATGTGATCAAGGTTATAAGGTATCTTTTAAAAACTCTTTATGTTCTATTACATCTGATGATAACAAATTTATTTTAACTGGAGTTAGACAAGGTAATATTTACTTAGTAAACTTTAACTCTGCAAAATCTGAAATTTGCCAGTTCAATCACATAAGCAAAACAAATGAATTATGACATAAAATATTAGGTCATATAAACCTTTGTACTATTGCTAAAATATCTAAGGACAACCTTGTTAGAGAGTCCCTTCTGGTTCTTACAAGAAGAAAGGACTTTGTAGTGCTTGTCAATTAACCAAACAATCTAAAAATAGCTTTAAATCCATTTCTAGAAGTGATTGACCTAGGATTTTGTATTTCCGACATATGGACCTTTTTGGACCTATTGTAGTACAAAGTTTGGGAGAAAGTCATATACCTTCGTTATTATAGATGATTTCTCTAGATTCACTTGAGAATTCTTTCTTAGAAACAAGTTAGATAACTTTAAAGTTCTTACAGACTTTCTTAAGAACATCAAGATTGGATACTCTACTCAGATTGCATTGATCAGAAGTGATCATGACACTGAGTTTGAATCTCTTCTGATAAAAGAATTTTGTGAGAAGGAAGGTATCAGACATTATTTTTCTGCTCCTAGAACTCCTCAACAAAATGGGGTATTTGAAAGGAAAAATAGAACCCTAATTGAATCTGCTGGAACATTACATACATATGATCACTTGCCCATCTCTTTTTGGGCAGAGACAGTAAGCACAACAAACTATTTTCTTAACAAAAGTCTAATACATAAACTAAAGGCTAAGACTCCCAATAAATTACATAAAAATAAGAAACGTAAAGTAAACTATTTTAAAGTTTTTGGTTATAAGTGTTACATTCATAACAATAATAAGAACCACTTAAAGAAATTTGAAGGCAAAGCTGCAGAAGGAATTTTCCTTGGACATTCTCAAGTCTGCAAGACTTATAGGTTCTTTAATAAATCTACCCTTAAAATGGAAGAATCTGTACATGTTTCTTTTGATGAAAATAATATATTTTACAAGGAGAGACATATCTCTACCATAGAATCTTCTCAGGTGAGAAAATGGATGATTTAATCCTAACGCAAGAGGATACATAACATCCTTCTCAACAGATTGCTAATGGTGTCAGTGATGAAGAAAATTCAGAAATGTATGTTGAAAATATTGTGGCTAATGAAATTCCACGAGAGGAATTAGTACCCCATGTAGCTGTAGAACCAACTCTACCTATTGATTTTGTCACCCTTAGAGATCATCCTAGATCTTATGTAATTGGAGACATATTAGCTGGTATTCAAACAAGGCATTAATTGAATCAATATCATATGCATGCTTGTTTTATTTCGTAGATTGAAACTCAATCCATCAAGGATGGAGAACAAGATCCCCACTGGATCATTGCTATGCAAGAGGAACTCAATCTGTTTGAGAGATGTAGAGTTTGGGACTTAGTTCTAAGACTCAAAGACTATCCAGTCATTTGAACCAAATGGGTCTTCAGGAATAAGTTGGATGCTCAAAGAATCATTGTTAGAAATAAAGCAAGATTGGTAGCTCAAGGATATTCATAGGAGGAAGGCATAGAATATGATCAGACATTTGCTTCTGTTGCAAGATTGAGGGCTATCAGAATCTTTCTTGCATTTGTAGCATTCAAGAGATTCGAGGTATATTAGATGGATATGAATAGTGCTTTCCTAAATGGAGAGATTAAAGAGGATGTTTTTGTAGAACAACCACCAGGTTTTATCTCTACAACTCATTCTAATCATGTTTTTAGACTTAACAAAGCTCTTTATGGTCTTAAACAAGCTCCAAGAGCTTGGTATGAGACCCTTGCCAGTTTTCTTCTAGAAAATAAATTTAGTAGGGGCATAATAGATAAAACATTATTATTTAGGCATCATAAATCTAAAATTTTTATAGTTCAAATATATGTAGATGACATAATATTTGGTTCTACTAATTCGAAATTATGCAAAAGGTTTTCAGACCTAATGCATTCTAAGTTTGAAATGTGTATCATGGGTTTGCTATCCTACTTCCTTGGTTTACAAGTGAAGAAAACTCCTGATGATATTTTTATATCTAAATCAAAATATGCTAAAGAGCTAATTAAAAAAATTGGGATGTCAGATGCCTCAGCTATGAAAACACGCATGCCCTCTAATTTTGTAGTTGATAATGATGAACAGGGTAAACTTGTTGATCAAAAAACATATAGGACTATTGTTGGGTCCTTTTTATACTTAACAGCTAGTAGACCAGACATAATGTTTGCTACCTATATTTGTGCTAGGTTTCAAGTAAATCCTAGAGAATCTCATCTAATTTTAGTAAAAAGTATTTGGGGATATATAAAGGGTTGCCCTAATCTAGGACTCTAGTATCCTACTGAGTCAGAATTTGAATTAACTGGATTCTCAGATGCTGACAATGCAGGATGTAGAATTGACAGAAAAAGTACGTCAGGAACTTGCCAATTTCTTGGTGATAGGATTTTGTCATGGTTTTGCAAGAAGCAGACTTCTGTGTCTGCTTCAACTACATAAGCTGCATACAATGCAGCTGGCAGTTATTGTTCACAGATTTTGTGAATTCAAAATCAGCTACTAGATTATGGATACAACCTAAATAATTCAATAATATTTTGTGATAATACCAGTGCAATATCAATTGCACAAAATACAGTCCATCATAGTAGGACTAAGCATATAGAAATAAGATATCATTTTCTGAGAGAAAATGTATACAAAAATAAAATTAATCTTGTTTTCATTTCTACTGATTTACAAAGTGCAGATATTTTCACTAAACCCTTAGATGAGAAGAAACACAATTTCTTCTTAAATCGGTTAGGAATGATAAATGGAGAATCATTAATTTGATTTTTGTTTTAAGCTCGACGAATTATACACCTTTCGTCGAACGGATATCAACGAACAGTGAACTCTTCGTGAAGTATACATCGAAAGTAGATCGACGAAATTTATTTGAGAAATTTTCGTCGAACGGAGATTGACGAATTAGTTTCAAGTATTTTTCGTCGAACGGAGATCGACGAAATATATTTCTTTCGCAAAACGTTTGTCGACCGGAGATCGACGAAATGTATTTCTTTTGAGAATATTCGTCAAACAAGAGTTCGAGGTTTTGTTTTCGTGAGACAGAGTTCGTCTTTTGAACTTCTGAAAACTTATATATAAGTTTTTATCGAAATCTATCCCGCGCTTTCTCCATTTCCATTTCCTTTGCACTTGATCTTTTAGTTTTGCAGGCAAATGGGGATCTCTCAGGCGACTTTCTCTACCATGAAATTTGATGCAGGCTTCGACATAGACATTTAATCATTTAGTCATTCTGATCAAATCTTCCAGGACATATTAAAACTATTTGATCCTCAAAATCAGCGGTATTTTATGATTGCAAGGATCAAACTTGCAGTTGCATAGATCAAAGAATGTGTACATATAGCCAAAATTAAGGATACTTCATATATTATTGGATTTATTTCAGGAAATCAGCACTCCTGAAATTCTTTCTGAAGTTTTTGGTTTTGTTCATGGTGACGATGACATAGAATTATCTAGTTATGAGTTTGATGAAATGTTAGATAGGTTGGGACATTCACAAGGAAACCCTAACCATTTACTAAAAAAGAATTTCTCAATTGAATATAAATTCTTAGTTGATATTGTTGGTAAGGTTATATTAGGCAAACATTCTACTCATGATTATATAAACAGACACGAGTTTCTATTGATGTGTGCCTTGGTTAATCAGAAATAAGTAAATTGTGGATCAATCTTATTTGATTCAATTTAGAAGAAAATTAATAAAAAGGATGTTGGTTATGGTAGAATCACGGGGATATTCTTACAGTCTAAGTGTCCTGAACTTTTGGCCTCCCAGACCATTTATATTAATGTTTCAAAGAGGCTAACCTCTGCCCTCTTTGGAAGATGGGAGAGGGTGATCCATAAGCCATACAGGTCTACCTCCTCCATGACATCTTATGAAAGCACAAATGCTGTTACAACCACTCTCACAACCCCACAAGGGGTTCCAGTTCCTCCTCCTTCTTCTCCTCTACCTTCTCCACACTATTCCCCTTACCATCCACTCCACCTTCTCTACAATTACCTGAACAAGTTCCTTCTTCCACTCCACATATTGATTCACTACCTCCTCATCTCATTGATGATATTCCATCCACATCAATCCATACATATTAACCCATTCATCAGTCACCACCTCAATCTCCACTACTTTCCTCTCCTCCACACATTCTCTTCTATATTCCTCTTCCCCACATTCAGCTCCACCTCAAATATCTCCACCATAATCACCTATTCAGGAGGAAATCAATCAAGATGACATCCCCTATGTCATTCATCCTACCTCCATTCCTCGGGCATTCACAATCTATTCCACCTATACAACCACATCTACTCCATCTTTCTCTACTCAATTTCCAACCTCTATATCTGCTCAGGCCACTCCTGAGTATATGTATTTGGATATTTCTTCCATTTCTGCTAATCTTCTTGATTTTATTACTCAAACACTAAAGAAGTTACTGGATGACTCCTTAGCTCCTGTAATAGCTTCCATCTCTGAACTTTATTCTAGAATTGAATCTCTCCAAACTGTCCCTTCTTCTAGGGACTAGATTCAGGTTTCCCTGGATCTAGGCAGGGGGAGATGTTTGATGAAGAAGCTCCAACAGTTCTAGTTGCAGCAGCAGCAACAGTTTTTGATGATATTCAGGATACTGAGATGTTCAGTTCAGTGGAAGAAGAAGAAGCAGTAATTCTAGAAGTTGTTACAGTTGGTGATGCCTTCATTCATCCCTCAGTCAGCATGCATTCTTTATTATCTCCTTTTGATACTCTGTATAATGGTTTTCCAGATTTTGAGCATGATCTTTCTAGAGCCATAGTATGTTATATTGCCCCTGTTGATCTTTCCATTTTAGAACAGCTAAGGAACAACCTTAAATATTTTTCTACCAGGAATAATCTAGTCATTGAGATTGTAGTAGCAGATAATATAATAGATATTATAGAGTAAGTTTCTTCCCCTCCCACTTTAGCATGAGATGATTCTCCAATGCCCAATTTTGATGATATTCTTTTTCAATACATGGAACAAGAAGATGCTAATGTACATATACAAGTTGATGCAGATATTGTTCATACACAACCAGAAGTTCAAGTTCTTGATCAGTCTGATTTGCTTAAGGAGGTAGATGATTTATATGATCTACCTACAGAAGAGTCCAATGATGGCTCAGAGTCAGATGATTCAGCGGATTTTGGATCTAAGAATAGGAAATTAAAGAAGAAGTCTCCTGCTAAGGTTGCTCCCCAACCTCCAACTACAGCAGATGTTACTTACTATATTATGCATGGAATTCCTCTCACTATAGACCTACCTCGTTGGATGAGATATTCCGAAAATGAAATGAAAAGGAGGAAGAAAATAAAGAGATATTCATCACTTCCAAGATCTAGGAGAGGACCTCCTCCTCCTCCAATAATAGTAGCAACATGAAATGTTTCTCATTCTCAAAGGCCTACTTCTTCTCATTATTTAAGGTCCTTTCAAGACAGAAAGGATAGACCTTCACAGTTAGGTTCTCAAAGCAGTCAGCAGCAGCAAATAAAGTAATGCAGCCAGCAGTCAAGCCAAAGCAGTTCATAATTATCAGATCAAGAGAGGTTGTTGGAACCGTACTTGTGATTTGGGCTAGGTTCACTATTAGGAGTGATTAGATGACCCAACATGTATAGTCTAGGATCATTGGATAGTTCCAGGGTCAAGGTCAGCAGCACATACTCATATTATTAGTACCCTCCTTTATAAGACTTTAGAGAAAGAAGACTTCAGAGGAAAAGTAGTTAAAAAGAATTCAGAAATGTTGTTCGACGATAGCTAAACTCAGCTCGATGATCGTTGATCTCAGATAGACGAACTCAGAGTTCCTTCTTTTAGTTGAGCTCAAAGAAAGTCTAGCTAAGATTGACGAACTGTGATCTCATATCAGAAATTCAGCTCGACGAATGACTATATCAGTTCGACAAACTTGGATCTCAGGTCGACAAAACCCTTGCTGAGTTAGACTAACTCCTTCCAGGTTCTATTCGACTAATATTCTCTGCAGTTTCTCAATTCGACTGTAACAGTTTGATTTCAAATTATATTATATTAAGACAGTAATACTCTGTTGGGTCCGGCGCTCCTTCACTTGACCCGTGGCGCTCTTCTACTTATTTAAGTAATTAAGTAGCACCCTTTCCAACAGTCCGGGCTTTTGGAACAGTTGGTTATGCGCTTGATCCTTCAATTGGTATCAGAGCAGGTCACGGGTTCGAGACCGGGGGAGCGCTATTAAATCCTGATTTTTCCCTTCTACCTGTGTAGGTCCGGCGGGTCAGGCAACCATGGACATGTGGTAACCCCACCTCTGAGCCATGTGGGCCATGTGGTAACTCCACATCTGAGCCGACGGGTTGTGCTGGACGCCGGGGGCAGGGGGGGTGGGATTGTTGGGTCCGGCGTTCCTTCACTTGACCCGTGGTGCTCTTCTACTTATTTAAGAAATTAAGTAGCACACTTTCCAACAGTCCGGGCTTTTGGAACAGTTGGTTATGCGCTTGATCCTTCATACTCCAATAATTAATGCTCAATATTCTCAAGAATATAGTCGTTACCTGACAGCATTAATTATGGATTTCACATATTTATTTGTTGGGTATATTAGAAAATGTGTACCAGATTTGAAGAAGCCTCACCCTACTCAATGATATGCATCAAGGTGTATTTGATGTGTTTTGAGTTTATATATGTGCAGGTTAAGTAAATGCAGGAATGCAGAAAAATTTCAAAGTCCATATGTCGATACCAGGAAAAGCTGTGTCGACACTTATGAAGGCCTGTGTCGACACTGGAGAAAAGTTGTGTCGACACTTGGAGTTAATTGTGTCGACAATTGGAAAGGCTGTGTCGACACCAGAATCCACTGTGTCGACACCCAGATGCTGTGTCGACACACAGTGAAGTATTGTCGACATAAATTGTGTCGACACCCAGAGGCTGTGTCGACACACAGAAGACTTTGTCGACATCAACTGTGTCGACACACAGGACTTGTGTCGACACACAACAGAGGTTCAACTAAGTAAAAGAGAAGAAGTATTTGTGTCTACAAACAGAGGTTGTGTCGGCACACAGTAGGTCTTGTCGACATCAAATGTGTCGACACACAGGACTTGTGTCGACACATGGCAGAATTTCTACTAAGTAAATTTGTATGAAGAAAAGAAGTGACTGTGTCGACACCACAAAGGCTTGTGTCCACACATTCAATAGAATGCTATGTCGAGAAGTATTAACAACAACAAAGGAGATGTGTCGACACCACCAAGGCTTATGTCGACACTTAGTCCACTTGTGTCGACACCTAGTCTACTTGTGTCGACACATGATGAAGATCAGTCTCGACACTTTCAGACATAGACAATATTTCAAGAAGTGACTGGATGACTTGACAGCTGCAATTTCTAAACGCTCAACTGCAACTGTCAAAGCTGTCAAAAGTTTGTTAGCAACCGGATCAGCCGGTTTCCACGGAGGAAGACCATATAAAGGCTTTCTGCTTTAACAGAAGTGGATAACAATTAAGAAGAAGATTGAAGAATATACACAACTAACAACACACAAAGAAGAAGACCTTCGACAGAAGATCTAAGAAGTTGGAGAGAGAGAGCTCCATCTAAGAAGTGCAGTTGCTGAACCAGGCTGCCAAGAAAGATTCAGATTGAGATCTGAATCTCAAGTCAGAAGCTGATTGAAGATCAACTTCTCAAGAGTTCAACCCTACTGAGTTCATATTCAAGAATCTTTGAAGAAAGCTAAGAGAGGTTGTTCTCTGCCATCAGTTTCTTCCAAGAACTGATCAAGAAGACATCCATCCCTTCTCTATCTACCTGGATGGTGGTAAAACACTTTGTAAACACTATTTTCTGTAGGATCTATTCTAGATCTGAGTTGTAAGTCTATTTTATAAAGGCTGAGTGTAGGAGAATAATTTCTCTGAGTGGTAGGCCTTGTTGAAGGCTGAGGTAGGGTTTGTGAGCCTGAGTTGTAGGAGATTGTATCTCTAAGTTGTAGGCCTTGTGAAGGCTGAGGTAGGGCTGTGTGCCTGAGTTGTAGGAGTGTGGACTCACTCTGAGTTGTAGGAGCCCTATTGGGGTTCTGAGCTTCTGTAAGATCTGAGGATGTGAGGTGAAGAGAAGAAGTTAGGCCGAATCTAGCACACTGGTAGATAGGCGAAGGGGGAAAGTGGATGTATGCAGACCTTGGGGAACCACTATAAAAATCTGCGTGCAATCTTTGTTGTGATAATTCTGTGAATCTATGCTGTGTTAGCTATAACATTTACTGCTGCTAAGTAAACATCTGAATAGATTTGATGCCTTAAAAGAAAAACAGGAATTACACCTATTCACCCCCCCCCCCCTCTAGGTGGTTAGGCACTAATTCTTTCAAGTGGTTCAAAGCGAGGTTCCTCAAAGAAGGACTTAACAGTCTGACTAAGATACTTAAGGCAGATTCAAGATCAAGAAAATGGGTTCAGGAGAAAATCATAAGAAACTAGGTTCTATGAAATTACCCATATGCAGAAAGGAGATATTTGGCATCTGGAAAGAAAGGGTTAGGCAGTTTATGGAGGCTTCTGATCCAAGGATCTATATTACAGTCAAGGAAAGTCCTTATATTCCTATGAAAATTTCTATTCTAGATGCAAACCAAATAATTCCCAAGGATTTCTCAGAGATGACTAAGGATGAGATCATCCTGGAAACTATGGATAAAAGAGCCCAGAATATCATAGTTAGTGTCATTTATGATGCAACTTTCCAGAATCTAATACACTGCAAGACCTCCAAAGAAATGTGGGATACTTTGATAGTCTACATGGAGGGTTCTGAAGAAGTCAGACAAGATAGAAAATCTATGCTGAACGAGGAATATGAGAGTTTTAAACAAGGAAAATCTGACAGTATAACTGAGTGTTATAAAAAGTTCTATAGAATAGTAAATGAGATGATGTCCTATGGAAGAATCTTCAGTACCTATGAACTAAATGATAAATTCCTAAGATCCTTGACAAAGGATTGGGTCACTAAGATTTGTGTCATTAGGAAAGTGGCCAAACTTGCAGATATCTCACCTCCAACTTTGTTTGGAAAATTACTATCATATGAGATGCAGTTGATGGATAGGAAAGAAGAAGAGAAAAGTGCAAAAGGGGAGCATCGAGAAAAGTCTGTGGCATTCAAGGTTGAAGCCACTAAGAAAAATAGGAGGATGTCTCCATCACCTCCTAAGATAGTTGCTGAAATTGCTTCAGATAATTCAGAAAACCAGAATTCAGACAGTAGTGACTCAGATGAAGATTTTGCAGCATTTACAAAACAGTTTCAGAGATTCCTGAAGAAGAAGCAGTGGAAGTCTAAGCCTTCCACATCTCAGCCTAAGGATGAGTATTATCAAAAGAGGAAGTCATCCAGGAAGGACAGGAGCAGGTCTAAGCCAAGCAAATCTAAAACATCAAAGATAGTTTGATACTGCTGTAATAGGACTGGACATGTTGTGGCTGAGTGTCTAGATAAAAGAAAAGAGACTGCAGATAAAAAGAAGAGTCAACACCAGAGCAAGAAGGAAAAATCCTTTGTTACTAAGAAGGAGAAGAGCTTGACATACATATCTACTTCAGAGTCAGAATCTGAAGTTGAGTCCTACATTGGTCTATATGCAGCAGATGAAGAAGAAGAGTTTCTCCAGGTGTTGAACTCTATATATGAACAAGAAGACCATCAGTGCAAGGGACTGATGGCTGTGTCAGAAGAAGACAAGTTCCAGGATCAGTCTGGTCCTAGTAAGGTACAATGTATTACTAGAAATTCAGATTGTAGTACTGAGTCAGAGTCACCAACATCTACATCAAGTGATGTGGATGGGTCTGAGTCTAAAGGTGATATTCATCAGCTGATAGATGAATATGTAGATTTATTGCAGGCACTTAAGAAGAGCAAAAACCTAGCCAAATCTCATGCTAAGGAAATTGCAGATCTTAAGATGGCTGCATTAGATTCAGAGAAGTTGCTGGATCAAAAACTGAATGAGATTGCCAGATTGAAAAGCATAACTGTTATTCAAATGGGCACAATCACATTCAAGAATGATCATATTAGAAATCTAGATGTTAGACTTCAGAAAGAAAAAGAGATTGTGGCTAGTTTTTCTAAGCCAAAATCGGTATTACCCTTAATAGATGACTTTGTGTCACAAAAGGGTAAGGCTGGATTAGGGTTTAAGAGAACAGCATGGGCTACTAAGTCCAATAAGAAAGGCAAAGCTCCAGCACAAAACAAGAGACCTATTGTAAACAATTCAGCAAAGGTTATACCTAAACAAAGGTATAACAAGTTTGAGTGTTGGTGCTGTGGCAAGGTAGGCCACTTTGCCTTAGATTTTTGGCACAATTCTAGTGTCAAGGAGAATAGCAATCTGCCTGTTAGAAAAGCTGCTGACAGATTTGTCAAATTTCAGACTAACATGAACCAAAGACCAAAAACTTATTTGGGTTCTAAGGTTAAGTAGTCTTTATTGCAGGTGAGTCCAAGTGGTCATGCCCCTATATGGTACTTGGACAGTGGATGTTCCAGGTACATGACTGGAACAAGGGGGTTACTGAAGGACTACACACCTATCATGGATGGCCCTAAAGTAAACTTTGGTTGTTCAGAAAAAGGAATCATCAAAAGATTTGGTAACATTTCTAATAACCAGATTAGTATCTCTCAAGTGGCCTATGTGAAGGGTTTGAAACACAACCTTATAACCATTAGTCAGTTGAGTGATTTAGGATATGTCATTTCATTTATTAAGAATGGATGTCATATCAAAAGGTCAAGTGATCAAAAGGTCATATTGACAGGATATAGGAAAAGGAATGTGTACTATCTTAACTTTGTGTGTGAGAACAATGTTTCTCTTATTTGTCTTGTAGCTGATAAGAGAGCCTCTCATTGTGTTAAATGGCACAAGAGGCTGGCACATCTTAACTACAAGACTATTGGCCAACTCTTTAGCAAAGAGTTAGTGAGGAATGTTCCTCAAGTTAAGTGTATAAAGGATGGGATATGCTCAGCTTGTCAAAAAGGCAAGCAGACCAAATCCTCCTTTCATAGCCTTGAAACCAAGGATTCAGTGAGGTGTCTATACCTCTTGCATATGGATCTATTTGGTCCAATGCCAGTTCATAGTCTAGGTAGGAAGGTCTACACTTTTGTGTTGGTAGATGACTATTCTAGATATTCATGGGTGTTCTTTCTGAGACAAAAATCTGAAATCCCAAGTGTTTTATATAGTTTTGTTAAACAAATTCAGAATGAGCTGGACATTACTGTGGTCAAAATCAGAAGTGACCATGGCACTGAATTTCAATCTGAGAGTATGACAAGACTGTGTGAGGAATTTGGGATTTTTCAAGAATTTTCCTCACCTAGAACACCACCGCAAAATGGTATTGCTGAAAGGAAGAATAGAACACTGATTGAGGCTGGTAGAACTCTATTGAGTGACACTTCTCTCCCAAAATATTTCTGGGCTGAGGCAGTAAACACTGCATGTCATGTGATCAATAGGGCTACTATCACCAAGTGCCACAAAAGACTCCCTATGAGATTATGAAGGGCAGAAAACCAAACTTATCCGATTTCAGGATCTTTGGTTGCAAGTGTTATGTCATTAACAATGGCAAGTCTTATCTAACTAAGTTTGCTGTCAAATCCCAAGATGGGATATTTGTTGGGTACAACAACAATAGTAAGGCTTATAGCGTCTACAACTTGATTACTCAAGTTGTAGAAGAGTCTGTACATGTATTCTTTGATGAAACAAGACTGATTAACAGTGAGTTGCCAAGTAGTGCTTGTAGTTCTACAGGTATAAATGAGAGAATGGACAAGCTTACCATTACAGAAGATTCTACTGCAAATCAGGAAGTGGAAAATGATGGCTGCTGTCCAGGTGGAGTACAAGACTCTCCAGATGCTGATGAAAACCAAGAGGTGCAGCATAATGAAGAGGCTGGAGGTGTTCAACCAAAAGATAGACTACCTCCAGCTAATAGACACTTAAAGGATCATCCAGCAAATCAGATAATTGGTGATCCAAGACAAGGAGTACAAACAAGGAGTAGGAATCTGAACACAGTTCTGTGCTCAAGCTTCATATCTCAAGTGGAACCAAAGAAATTTGAAGAAGATGTCCTAGACCCACATTGGATTGATGTCATGCAAGAGGAGCTGAATTAGTTCAGAATGTGCAAGGTCTATAAGTTAGTTCCTAAACCAAAAGACCACAACATCATTTTAACAAAGTGGATCTTTAGGAACAAATTGGATGAGAATGGGGTCATTGTGAAGAATAAAGCAAGACTTGTTGCAAAAGGATACAGGCAGGATGAGGGTATTGATTTTGATCAAACCTTTGCCCCAGTAGCAAGACTGGAAGCAATTAGGATGTTCCTTGCTTATGCAACATATCAAAGCTTTAAGGTATTCAAAATGGATGTAAAATCAGCATTCCTAAATGGAAATCTAAAGAAAGAAGTCTATGTAGAGCAGCCCTCAGGTTTTGTTGATCCTCTCAAACCTGATTATGTTTTTAGACTTAGGAAAGCTTTGTATGGGTTGAAACAAGCCCCAAGGGCCTGGTATGAAACCCTATCTACTTTCCTCATTGAGAACAAATTCTCAAGGGGGAAAATAAACAAGACTCTATTCCTTAGGGAATCTAAAGGAAAGATTATTCTAGTTCAAATATATGTTGATGACATAATATTTGGGTCTACTGAAAGTAATCTTTGTAGAAAGTTTGCAAAACTAATGCAAGACTGAAGATGGCTTGTCCATATCCCAGTCTAAGTTCACCATGGAGTTAATAAATAAGTATGGTATGGAATCATCCACTACCATAAGAACTCCAATGGGGACAAGTGTGTCTCTAAGCAAAGATGATGCAGGGAAACCTGTAGATTAAACTTTGTATAGAGGGATAGTTGGCTCCCTTCTATATCTGACTTCTAGTAGACCAGATATCTTGTATGCTACATGTTTATGTGCTAGGTACCAAGTATGGTCTAAAGAATCTCATCTGACTGCAGTCAAAAGGATTTTGAGATATCTTAAGGGCACACCTAATCTAGGCCTTTGGTACCCTAGGAATGGAGATTTTCTATTGACAGACTATTCAGATGCAGATTTTGCAGGTTGCAAGGAAGATATAAAAAGTACTACAGGTACCTGTCAATTTCTAGGTGGAAGACTAGTATCTTGGAGCAGTAAGAAGCAGACCAGTGTGGTAATCTCCACAGCTGAGTCAGAATATATTGCTGCAGGAAGTTGCTGTGCACAGCTGTTATGGATTCTGCACCTGCTAGAAGACTATGGTATTTAGGTAAGTAGAACACCTTTGCTTTGTCATTCTACAAGTGCTATTTCTATTGCAAATAATCCTGTTTCACATAGTAGGAGTAAGCATATAGAAATTATATACCATTTTCTTAGAGAACATGTAGAGAAAGAGGACATCTCACTAGATTTGTTAAAACAGATTATCAAATTGCAGATATGTTTACCAAGCCTCTAGATGAAACTAAATTCAATAAGTTTAAAATTGAATTAGGAATGTTGAACATAGATTAGTTTAACAAAATTGGCTAAGTAAAATAGTGTCGACACAAGGAGTTGTCTGTGTCGACACATACAAGTGGTGTCGACATTCCAGAGAAATGATGTCGACACATCTAAAACATTGGTGTCGACACTTCAGATAAATAGTGTCAACACATCCAGGAGTGGTGTCGACACATCCAGAGTTGTTGTCGACACTTAGGTTCAATACAGATTTCGTCGAGTGGAGAATCGACAGATCGTCGAGCACAAAGGAATAAGTGTCGACACATAGAAGTCAACACTTATGTCGAGATATTAGAAGTCTGTGTCGACACTTTTCAACTGTGTCGACACATTTAGAGTATTATGTCGTGCCTTTTCACCTTCATTTTTAGAAAGGTATAAATAGGTCAACAACATTGTTTGTCGACACACTCTCCATAGTTTCGAGACCAAATCTTTGTGTCGACAACTTCTCTCATCTACATTCAAGATTTCTCTCAACCCTAATGGCGCCCAAGCTTGAAGACAATGTCAATGAAGGATGTGAGCTGGTACGCAACGCCTTTGAGCATACGGAACCTAAAATTCAAGCAGTAGTAACCATAATTACTGAGAATGGGTTGGAGTTTCTAGTTTCTGAGCCAACTAAGATCTGGAAGAAAGAAACACTAGAATTCTTTGGTGCTGCTACCCTAGATCAAACTGGACTCAAAATTAGATGCACAGTCCATGGAGTAAATGTGAAACTCACTCAGAAGAGTTTAGGAAAGGTTCTTCACCTGCCAAGAGCACAAGAGGAAGAAGATGTACCTGCATCTAAGCTAAGGGAAGGGCTTCAATGGTGTGGACTGAATTCCACCATGAAGATTAGCTTATCTTTGAATAGAAAAGGAATGAATTAGCAAGGCAAATTTCTTTCAGAAATAGTTGGCAAAGTCATCCTCTGCAAGCCAGGGGGACATGATAGTATTTCTGCCTACATGTTCAGCCTGATGACAAGGATCATCTACACATTAAACACTGATTGGTCAGCAGTGATTTTTGAAAAGATTAAGAAAAGTATTAAGAAGCCCAATCTGGGTAGAATTATGAGTCTGTACTTAGCTAGAACTATTACAGAAGTAATGTGACAAGCAACTGATTCTAAAATTAACCACATGAGGAGGATGGACATAAGGATTATCCCAAGATGGGATAGGGTCCTAACTAAGGACATGCCTGATGAGGAAAGGCAAGAGGTTCCTGAAAAATCTACAGCATAAGAAATTCCTGCACAAGACTCTACACTTGGTGCACAAGTGCAGGGGGAGCCTCATATTGAGGAAGAGCCAACCCACCTGGAGAGTGAGATGGCTACACAAACAATCCTTGAGGTAATTCAAGAGGTGAATCAATCAATTCTTATTGATAAATATGAGACACTAACTGAATTTTTTATTGATGTTGACCAGCCAACACAACTATACAGTCAACAACAAGATGTTGTCATGGAAGATACATCTGCTGCTGATAATGCTCCTGAGTTTGTGGTACCTCAAGATCCTACTCAACCAGAATTTACCTTAAAAGAGTTGTTTCCTGATTTAGTGCAAGCTAATATTGAGGGGGAGCATGCTGGTTTTGAGGGGGAGAAAACTGCTTTTGAGGGAGAGCAAGTTAATATTGAGGAAGTGCAGGCTAACCTTGAGGGGGATCATGTGAGGTCTCATGGGGAGACTGCAAGAAATGAGGAGGAGCAAATTAGAACTGAAACTGAGGAGCAAAGGACTCAGGGGGAGCAACCTAGAACTACACAGGACTTGCCTCCTAGTCCAAAGGATAGAGTCAATATAACTAGTACCTTAGATTCTGAGGATGAAGCTGAGGTTCAAGCTAAGAAAAGGAAGCTAATGGTCTTCAAAAGGAGAAGCCAAAGCTACAAGAAGGCATTACAAACTACTGCTTCTCAGCCTGCTCCAACAACTGATTATAGTTCTTTGTTAGTATCCATGCAAGTGAAGTTAGATGATCAAAGGATTTCCGTGGAGAAGTATATGGATGAGACTCACAAAGATTTACAACTCTCCTTGGCTACAGATATAAAATCTATTAGGTTTGAAGTTAATCAGCATAAGAAGGAGATGACTATTTGTTTCCACAAGGGTGGAAATGCTTTGGTTTTTCTAACCACACATCAAGAAACGATCAAGAGTTAAGTTGATGATATAGCTGTCAAGCAAAGCTATGTCTTAGAGAATCAAATTAGAATGAATGAAAATCTGACAGAATCACATAATATGATTGTTACAGAAATGAAGAATCTTGCTACTACCCAGACTAAGGAAAAGGCTACAGCCCAGGCAGAGTGTGATAAGCACTTCCAAGAAGGAATAGCTGCTGTAAAAACAGCTATTCAGGACTCCCAAAAGACTATTTCTGGACAGCTACTGAAATTAAAGGCATTCTATAAAGATGGTGTCAATTTTATGGATGAACAGGTCAGATTTCAGAAAGATGATCTCAGAGATCATGTTGCCAGAGAAGTCATAAAGGGGGAGAGAGTATTAGTCAAAGCTGGATCTGACCATGCTAAATGGATTTCCAATAGCATCAGAGCCACACTTGGATATCCAGCCCTTTGTGATGATGACAATGTGGCTGAATCTGGAATACACCCTGCTTCTTTTGGAGGTGAACAAGCTGAAGTTGCTCAAGTAATTTATCCTCCAGCAGATTTTGAGATGATACATCAAGAAGTACAGTCCATGTACAGCCCTCCAGAAGGTGCTCAAAATGTGATCATAGAGCAAGTAGACAAGCCTGTGTCAGAGGCAGTTTTGAAAGAACAAGAAGCTCTATTGTCTAAAAAAAGATTCAGAGAACAGGCTGAGTTAAAGCCAGATTTTGAGCAGTGGAGTCCAACATCCAGGAACATTATACTGACTGCTTGGAAAGCGCTAAAGGATAAGACCCATGATAGTGGTAAATGGTACTCTGCACAAGAATGGCAAAAGCATGAAGGCAGGCAAGAAGCCATAATTCAGTACAGAAGAAAGGCAAAACTAGGGAAGCTACCTCCTAATGCTCAGGAGTCTAGCAAATATTTCCCTAAGCCTTTTCATTACTTTGAAAGGCAAAGAATAAGGGCTGAAGAGCAAGAGAAGAAAGATCTTAAGGGCAAGAATCCAACTGATGACATTGATGCTCCAGTTCAAGCCAAGATCAAATCAGGCCAAGGAATTGTCATCAAGGAGCCAGAGCAGCCTTAGAATAGACTTACTTGATTTTATAACATTGTAAACCTTAGTGTTTAAAATCTATGTAAACTTCTATTAAAGAATCTTTTGAAAGTTGAACAAAACATGTTTAATGCTCATTCTGGTTGCATTGTTATCTTGTGATAATTTGTTATATATGTTTTGTTTTAGTAATTACCCTGTCATATAATGCGGTTATACATCATAATTTGTATTTGTTATGAATGGTGTATATCATTGACTAAGGGTTATGACTTCTCCAAATAGGAGGAGATTGTTGGGTACATTGGAAAATGTGTAATAGATTTGAAGAAGCCCCACCCTACTCAATGATATGCATCAAGGTGTATTTAATATGTTTTGAGTTTATATATGTGCAGGTTAAGTAAATGCAGGAATGCAGAAAAATTTCTAAGTCCATATGTCGACACTAGGAAAAGCTGTGTCGACACTTATGAAGGCCTGTGTCGACACTGGAGAAAAGCCATGTCGACACTTGGAGTTAATTATGTCGACACTTGGAAAGGCTGTGTCGACACCAGAATCAACTGTGTCGACACTCAGAGGCTGTGTCGACATACAGTGAAGCATTGTCGACATCAATTGTGTCGACACCCAGAGGCTGTGTCGACACACAGAAGACTTTGTCGACATCAACTGTGTCGACACACAGGACTTGTGTCGACACACAGGACTTGTGTCGACACACAGCAGAGGTTCAACAAAGTAAAAGAGAAGAAGTATTTTTGTCGACACACAGAGGCTGTGTCGACACACATTAGGTCTTGTCGACATCAAATATGTCGACACACAGGACTTATGTCGACACATCGCAGAATTTCAACTAAGTAAATTTGTATGAAGAAAAGAAGTGACTGTGTCAACAACACAAAGGTTTGTGTCGACACATTCAATAGAAGGCTGTGTTGAGAAGTATTAACAACAACAAAGGAGATGTGTCGACACCACCAAGGCTTGTGTCGACACTTAGTCCACTTATTTCGACACCTAGTCTACTTGTGTCGATACATGATGAAGATCAGTCTTGACACTTTCAGACAGAGATAGTATTTCAAGAAGTGACTGGATGACTTGACAGCTGTCATTTCTAACCGGTCAACTGCAACTATCAAAGCTGTTAGAAGTTTGTTAGCATCCGGATCAGCCGGTTGCCATGGAGGAAGACTATATAAAGGCTTTCTCCTTCAACATAAGTGGATAACAATTAAGAAGAAGATTGAAGAATATACACAACTAACAACACACAAATAAGAAGACCTTCGACAGAAGATCTAAGAAGTTGGAGACAGAGAGCTCCATCTAAGAAGTGCAGTTGCTGAACCATGCTGCCAAGAAAGATTCAGATTGAGATCTGAATCTCAAGTCAGAAGCTGATTGAAGATCAACTTCTCAAGAGTTCAACTCTACTGAGTTCATATTCAAGAAGTTTTGAAGAAAGCTAAAAGAGGTTGTTATCTGCCATCAGTTTCTTCCAAGAACTGATCAAGAAGCCATTTATCCCTTCTCTCTCTACCTGGATGGTGGCAAAACACTTTGTAAACACTATTTTCTATAGGATCTATTCTAGATCTGAGTTGTAAGCCTATTTTATAAAGCCTGAGTGTAGGAGAATTTTTTTTCTTAGTGGTAGGACTTGTTGAAGGCTGAGGTAGGGCTGTGAGCCTGAGTTGTAGCAGATTGTATCTCTGAGTTGTAGGCCTTGTGAAGGTTGAGGTAGCGCTGTGTGCCTGAGCTGTAGGAGTGTGGACTCACTCTGAGTTGTAGGAGCCCTGTTGGGGTTCTGAGCTTCTATAAGATCTGAGGATCTGCGGTGAAGAGAAGAAGTTAGGTTGAATCTAGCACACTGCTAGATAGGCGAAGGGGGAAAGTGGATGTACCCAGACCTTGGGGAACCACTATAAAAATCTGTGTGCAATCTGTGTTGTGATAATTCTGTGAATCTGTGCTATGTTAGCTATAACATTTACTGCTGCTAAGTAAACATCTGAATAGATTTGTTGCCTTAAGATAAAAAAAGGAATTACACCTATTCACCCCCCTCTAGGTGGTTAGGCACTAATTCTTTCATTATTAATCTACCAAATTTTCTGCGATAGTTAGGGAAATGCATTCAAGACTAAATTAACTGTTCCAACTCCCAAAAATTATGCAGAGGATTTCAAGGAAAGAATTTAAAATTCAAATGATTTTGAATCAACAATCAATATATATAATGTGATTTTCAGAAGATTGTAAGGAATTAAAAATCAGTAATCAGTCAGCAAGATAGAACAGTGTACAGAAAAGTGAAGAACACAACACAGCTCTCATATACATAGAGTTCTTCTTCATCTGCTTCAGGATTTCAAGAGACAACAAATCAAAATCAGTCTAAAGGCTTGTTGAAGAGCAACATCACTTTGAAGGCCTACACCCTGAAGCAAGGCTTCCACTCCTGATAAGATCCATAGGAATCAGGGGAAGCATTGACATCATCATCAATCCACTAGTCTTCTCAGAGATTTGAGATAGAGAAGGCGAAATCATTTTCATTTTTCTTTCACTGTGTACAGGGTTTTAACTCCCTTAAAAAGTTTACCTTTTGGTTCACAAGTCACATGATCAAAAGACTTGTTATTGGCTTTTGGGCACCTAATCAAAAGCTCAAAGGGTTGCTAGAACTCCCTTAGAAAAATAGATCTTCTGGTGCCAGGTCACCTGAGCAAAAACCTGTGGTGGCAGGACACCTGATCAAAAACCTGTAGTGGATTCCAACCAGGGTGATTGAAGAGTGGATGTCCCAGGTATATTTGGGAACCACTATAAATTCCTTGTGTCATCTGGATAGCCCTTACTTCTTGCTATTTGTGTGTGTTGATAGTTTTCTTTTCTTATATATTTATTTATCACCTACTTTAACTCCGCTATAAAAAATAATTAAAATTTTAAAATGCACTATTCACCCCCCTCTAGTGTAAGGGAGATCTATCCCTCACTTTCAATTGGTATTAGAGCCATGTTTTGGTTTCTTGGTTATACAGGCTAACACCTGAACCATAAGATCTGATAGATTTTCTCTTTACCTAGAAGTTTATCATGGCACAAAATAAAGAGTATTCAAGCACCAGACCTCCAGTGTGCAATCTGAATAAGTTTTCACTTTGGAAGGCAAGGATAAGATTTTACATGAATTCTACTGATGAGGACATCTATAATTCTATTTTGACAGGACCACCACTACCAGTAGAAACAACAAATACAAGTATTGTACCACCACCTGAGTGGACTAAAGCTCAGAAGAAGGCCAAGATTGCTGATGCCAAAGCAATGAACATTATGGCCTAGACTATGTGAGATGACAAATTACAGAAAGTTGTTGAATGCACTTCAGCAAAGGAAATCTGGGATTCTCTGAAAACTATGATAGCAAGATCTGCTGATGAAAGAAAAGATAGGAGATCACATCTGATCTCTCAGTATGAGAACTTCAAGAAGGAAGAAGCAGAATTAGTTGTTTATATGTACAATAGACTCAGCCTCATAATCAATGAGCTGAAATTGTTTAGGCAAGGATATTACACTGAAAGAGATAAATGGCAAGATCCTTATGCGCTTCCCTAGCACATGTAATTCAATGATCTGGCCAATCAAAGAAGCCAAAAGCCTCAATAAAATGTCTACAAAGACCTTGTTGGGCAAGCTTAAATCTTATGAGCAGCTCATCAGGACCAGAGAAGTTGAACAAAGACCCTCTTCTTCAGTAAGGAAAGTGCAAAGCATTGCTTTTAAAGAAACTGAAGAAGCAGAAGACATTCCAGACAATGAAGATCTAGTGAGACTCTTGGCTAAGAGATTTTACAAGATGGCCAGGAAGAACTTCAGGAGAATATCAGCCTGAAATGATGATAACCCAAGGTATGACAAGACTCCTACTAAAGAGATTATCTATTTTGGGTGCAGGAAACCTAGACATATACTTTCAGAATGTCCAGAGAACCAGAAGAAAGAGTAGAAGAAGGAGAAGCGCTATAAGAAGTATACTCACAAGCCCTCCTCCAGCAAACACAAGAAGAAGGAGAGGGCCTTTGTTGTTGTAACATGGAGTGAATCTGAGGATGAATCTTCATCCAGCTCTAGGGAGGATTAAGATGATGTTAAGGCCAAAGAGGTCTTCTTGATGGCAATCAATTCACCCTGCAGCAACTCTGAAGATGCTATTTTAGAAGTTGACAACTCAGAAGATGAGTCTGTATCAGAAAAAGATCAGGTAATTTCTTCTTTTGATTTTACTTCAGATCAATTTAAAACTGAATTTAAAGTATTATGCAATGATTTAATTAAATCTAAGAAGGAAATCAAACTTCTCGGAGAAAAGCTAATTGAATTTGATAACCTATTTTTTGAAAATATTAAACTCAAAGACGATCTAGATAATACTTCATAACAGATAATATCTTTGAAAACTAAATTATCTGATGCTTAGGAATTTGAGGAATCCCTTATTGGGAGAAGTATCAAATTGATGAATATCACAATTACAGTCAATGTCAGGCTTAATGAGAAACTATGCTTTTTTAAAAGCACCCCACCCTCCCAGAACACAAGACACGGCCGAGGGGAGTCTTATGCCCAGAACAGCCTCCTTGTAGTGGCACCAACGCACATGTTGGTCTGCAACACAAGCCGCCTATTTTGCCGGCCATAAACAATATCATCCAGTGCCAACCCAACAAACAACATGAAATAGAAGTCAAATTCATACATAAGAAAAATAGCCAAAAAATACATCAAGAATAGGAAGCTACAACAAGCTTCTAAAATATCAGAGTACGAGTACAACTCACCCAAAGGGCTACATCACGAGTCTCTCAACTCACATCAGTCACTTATGGTATCTAAGGCACTGTCCCTTCAGGCCCTGTCATCCTTGGCTGTCAATCCTGCTTTATGACATGATGTTGTCCTGTCTTCGGGGTTTCCTCCTAAAAAGGAAGACGTAGCAACTGTTAGTCAAAAAGACTAAGTCGCTATCACATACGCTCCCCCGGTGACTCCTCGGCACCGGGCGGAGAAAGGAACATGGGTACAATATATTTATATAAGCAGTAGTACAAGAAAGTGGAGTAAGTATACATGCCATGAGTACAATAGAAGTAATGTAACAAAATATTTTCAGCATTCTATTCTGGCAATTCTCCTCAAGCTATATCAATCCATCTAAGCATATAGATCTACAACAGGAAAGTAACTTTGTAACACACCAAAATTTGAGAGAGGGTCGACCAGCATTTTCTGACCAAGTTTTGTTTCTGGCAGGGGGCACACGGCATGGGACACGGGCGTGTCCCAGGGCGTGTCGGGCTCCAGTCGACGTTTTGGTCGAGAGGTCGACGAATTTCGCTCGACGATATGTCGAGACAAGCCACACAGCCTAGGACACGGGCGTGTCCAAGGCCGTATCAGTCGAGTGTCGAGAGTTCACTCGACGAGTGTCGAGTGTCGAGACAGGGGCACATAGCCTGTGACACGGGCGTGTCACATGGCATGTCCCGCATGGTCGACGATCTTCGCTCGACGTTTTTCCGCGGTGTCGACATAAAGGCTGTCGACGAGTGTCGAGACTTCACACATGGCTTGGAACACGGGCGTGTCCTAGGCCGTGTCCTTCTCGGGTTGTTTTTGGGGCTGTGTCGATGGAGGCACACGGCCGACCACACGGTCGTGTCAGTCAGGACACGGGCGTGTTGGGTCGAACACGGGCATGTCGGATGCCCGTGTGTTATTCCAGGCGCGTCGATTTGAGATGGCGAATGAGGAATACGACCCTGTATACGGGCGTGTGCCAGACCCTGTTCGGCCCAGGTGTTTTATTTTTTTAGACGGATCATGGCCATTCTTTCCCTTATTTTGGGATCTGATGGTTCAGGACTGCTCTTGGGGAGTTAAGTCCGAGAATAGGGTTGGAAACCCTCATTCTTATCCAAGCTATCTCTTACTAAGTTCTAGAGAGAATTGAAAGCAAGGAAGAAGGAGAAGGAGGGTTTGGGCTGTAGGAGAGGTTTCGGTGCTCCAAATCGCGAGCCGAGTCCAGATCCGTGGAGGCTAGAGCTTTGCGAAGGCTTTCATCCGGCTATTTTGCCATGGCTAGGAAGAGGAGTCAAAAGGTAACGACACTTCTTCTCTCGGTTTTAGGATGCATGTCTTAGCATCATTTTCTTTTCTAGTTTTGGGCACCAAACACTCAAATAAGAGGGGTTTGGGTCGCCAAGGTTCAAGAGGAACCTCCGGGTTCGATTGAGTCCGTCCCCGACATGTTTTGCAATAGAGATCCGCTCCGTTAGTGGATTAGGCATGTTGGGTGATGCCGTAGTCTCGACCGTTAGTCCGACTCGGTGATGTTGCATACGAGCTTTAAGGATTCGTAGAGATTCCATTGCGGTAAGATGCCATTTGTTATGTGGTGATGTTTTCCCCTTTTTATCAAGTGAGTACGTGTAGTCGAAACCGGACAAGGTTAGCTCCTCAATGGCGGTAGATGGTTTCCTTGGTGGACAAGGTTAGCTCCGCATTGTTGGTAGATAGTTTCCTTGGTGCGCGGGAACACTGCAGTACAAATGAGGGTCTAGGGTGGAATTGTCCTGGTTTGTGATGTGTCAAGGCGTGGCTGTGTCTCCGTGGTCGGCTGGCTATCCCATGACGTACACGTCATCTGTGGACAGTGTCTGTAACATACCATTTCCAACTAGACCCCTAAGAGTGGTTTTGGCCATGACTAAGTCATGACAAAACCCTAGGAAGCCAGAAATGGGCCAAGAGATAGGGGACAGAATGTGGAAGATCGTCATGGTCTGCAAATAGTAGAACTCTGAGCAATGGTTTAGGATGACCATGGGCTACACCCAAACCCCAAGGCCCTACCACAACACCCATAATACCTTGGGAGGCCCATTAGAGCCATAAGGACCCATTAGGGTCAACCAAAGAGGCTCAGTTGACCAAGGTCAACCCTAGCCCTAAATGGGTCAAACTAGCCTACTTAGGGTCAATTGACCTACTCCTAGCCTAGAGGACCCCACCTATGCCCTCCTAACACTAAAGTGAGGTCAATGGGTCATTAAGGACACATTGGGGTCAGCCCTAGAGGCCAGGTTGACCCAAGTCAACTCAAGCCCCTAATCTGGTCAAAGTACCCTTACTAAGGGTATGTGACCTCCAAAGTGCAGGGTAACCCTACATAACCCTACCTAAACCCTAGGGGAAGCCAATGGGTCACCAAGGACCCATATGGGTCAACTCAATTGGTCATGTTGACCCAAGTCAACTCTAGCCCTAAAATGGTCAAAGTGCCCTTGGCAAGGGACATGTGACCACCAAGATGCCCAACCAACCCTATTTAAGTAACCCTAGACCTTAAGGGAGTCCAATGGGCCACTAAAAACCTAATGGGGTCAACCCAGATGGTCAAATTGGCCCAGGTCAACCCTCATTTAGGTCAAGTCAAACCTAGCCCAAAAGAGCTAACCCAAGCCCAAGCCACTTACTACTTAGGCTAACCCCATTTCCATGACCATCATAACCAAGTGGGCTGCATTTAGCTTGTGAGGTTGACTAGTCAACCAGAGGTGACTAGGAGAGAGAAAGGAGCTCCGTCCATGTTAATGGAGGAGAGAGAAGATGGGGAAGAGGAAGGGGAGAGTGGAAAACCGGCCAAGGGAGGCTAACAGCCACCATTCATGGCTGCAATCCACTCCTCTAGGGAAGAGGAGTTGATTCCAGCCGTTTCCCGGCCACCAAGGGGTGGATTCAGCTCCCCTACACTCTACCCGAGCCACACCATTAATGGTGTTGATGGCCATTGAAGAACCAGCCACCCCCCTTCCCCAATTGTCATTTAAACTCCATCAGTGGGCCAAGGGGAATATTTTCGAGCGTTAACCTGGAGGAGATGAGCCATCCCACTGTGCTATTGCAGAAGCCGAGCGCCGCCGCCGTCGTCAATGGCATCCCACCGCTCTTCTCGCATCCAGGCCGCCAGGAAGGTCCTCCCCCTCTCCTTAACTCTCGGGTAGATCATAGGACTTCTTAGGCTTAAGATTCGGGCTCAATTGAGCCCGATCAAATCCGGCATTTTCATGGCTTTCGGCATGAAAAAGTTCTTGCTATAGCCGCCGGAAAACGCCTCTCCGGCGGTAGAGCCGCCGCCTGGCGATAGCCCCCACCTCAACGGAGGTGGTGGTGGCGGTGGCCGGCCGGGGAAGGGGCTGGATGGCCGGCGGCAGCCGCTTGAAGTCGGCCCAGGAAGAACGCATCCGGGTCATCGGCTCAACGAAGAAGATGAGCGGATTCCGTTCATTCTGCGCCAAGATTCGTGCTGCATCAGGAAATAAACTATAGGAAATTATTTCTGGATTATTTCATTTCTGTCACACATTATACACTAAATGGTTTTAATTTTAAAACTACTTAGGATCTTCTGGTGGAAAAACTTTCAACACAAACTTTGTAGCCCTCTGAGTCTATGTTATTTTAAAAGTTTGTTTGAACCCATTTGGGTGCATGGTCTGACCAGGGCACCCATTTTGGTGGGACATACCCTTAGGGCTAGGCAGTCATTAAATTGAGTGCCCACACTTCATCCCTAGCCCAAAGCAGTTGAAATTTTGGCAGGGAGCCTAACCTAGCTATACCTAGGGCCTGCCCAAAGCTCAGAATTTTTGGACACAATTTTCCTAAAGATTTTGACTTTATTTAATAAAGCTAGGGTAAATTAATTAAGCAGTCAAATGACTTCCAAACCCTCCCAAATTTTGGTGAGTGGTCCCTGGGCTCTTGATAGGTATTGTTGAAGTTGGTGACCGGGCGGTCTGGCGGTTTGTCTTGGCGGGTTGAAGACCGCGCGGTCTGGCGGTTTGTCTCAGACGGCTTGGAGACCGGGCGGTCTGGCGGTCTACCCTGGCAGTCTCTCTTCCTCTCTGGTGGTAGCCGTGCGGTTAGCCCTGCTGTCTAACCGCGCGGCTTGTGCGATTTATTTTGTATAGTCCGCTTAGTCCTGTAAATTATAGTCCCACATCTCTTATTTGTATTCTCTCATCTCTCCTCCATTCTATATAAAGGAGGGCATACCTTTGTAATAGATACCTTTTTTGGATAATAAAATTTCAATTATTCAAAAGCTTATCCGCTTGTTCTCTCTTTTTCGCTACTTTCTAACATGGTATCAGAGGACACGGTCATTTCCTCCTGATTCTGTGCGCTCTCTGCTTCTAGCGGCTTGTTTTCTGCTATCCGCGACCTCTCTCGCGGCTTGCCTTCTCTTCTGTCCGCCGCCCTGTTCGAGCGGCTTGTTTCTATCCGCTGCCCTGTTCGCGCGGCTTGCTTCTTGGTTCCCTTCTCCTACTGCTATTCGTCGCAGCGACCTATTTTCTTGTCGCCACGCTCCTTGCGCTTTCTTGCCTCTCCGACTTCCTAGTCTTTGCGGCTTGTGTCTACCCGCTGCGGACTTATTCTCCCTGTCCGCTTCGGCTTTCCCCATATCCGCTTGTCCCTATACTCGCGGTTTGCTGCTGTGATCTGCCTGACCGTGCGGGATGTTCCTTTCTCACCCGCATCTTGGTCGCGGTCACCTGCTCTTCTCCTCTCTTCTGTTCGCTCGGCCTTTTCAGTCCGCGTGACCTCTTCCCCGCTGTGCCTTTGACCTCTTGCTAGCCGCTACTGTTCGCGATCTACTTGTTGTTGCCTTCTACCCGCTCCTGCTTGCTAGTCGTGCCGGCCTCATCTTTTGCCGTGCGACCTGTTCTCTTCTGTTCGCCCGACTTTTTCACGCCGTGCGACTTCTTTCCCTCTGCTTTGCTCTGCTTCTTGGTAGCGGCCTTCCTAGCCGCCCGACCTGTTTTCTGTTCGCCCGGCTTGGTGCTCTTTTCTCTTCTCGCGGCTTGTTCTTATCGTCGCGGCTTTCTCCTCTCTTGCTTCCATGGCTTTCCCCTCCTCCAGCCTGTTCGCCTCTGTGGTCACCTCTTCTGGTAGTGCTCATGTTGTTACTCGCGGAAGATGGCTCATCGACTCTGGTGCAACCAATCATATGACAGGCAATCCTCAATGTTTCTCTCTTCTTGACACACATGCTCAGTTGCCCCCGGTCATTGTTGCTGATGGCTCTCCCTCCCCGGTCCATGGGACGGGCATGGTTCAAGTCACTCCATCTCTCTGCCTGGCTGATACCCTCTATGTGCCCAAGTTTCCGTGCAATTTATTATCGGTTACTTCTTTATGCAAGAAACTACGGTGTTCTGTCATATTCACCACTATCTCTTGTGCTTTTCAGGATCCGGACTCCCAACGGACGATTGCTACCGGGACTGAGAGTGGTGGCCTCTACTTCCTCGACAACGTTTCTGGTCTATCCGCCTTCTCCTCCTCCTCTACAGATCTTCTCCAATGACATCTTCACCTTGGCCATGCTCCTCCCCGAATTCTCCGCCAGCTTCTGCCGCACCTCCCTCCTCATCATCCTCCACTAAACTGTGATGCATGTCAACTTGGCAAACATCACCGCTCATCCTTCCCCCCAACGCAAAGTCGGGGCTCTTCCCGTCCGTTCGACCTCGTTCACTCTGACATATGGGGTCCCGCTCCTAACCACACCATCGGTCGGGGTAGTTCCTATTTTCTCACCTTCATTGATGATTTCTCTCGCTGTACGTGGGTATATCTTCTCAAAGATCGCTCCGGGCTGTTCTCTGTTTGGACCTCCTTTTATTCTATGGTTAAGACTCAGTTTGATACGTCTATTAAACTCCTTCGTTCTGACAATGCTAAGGAGTATCTTAGCCACAAATTCTCCTCCTTTTGTATTCACCATGGTGTTATTCGCCAAACAAGTTGTGTCTACACCTCCCAACAAAATGGGGTGGCGGAATGCAAAAACCGTCACCTCCTTGATGTCGCTCGCACTATGATGACTCAAATGCATGTTCCTCGCTCCTATTGGGGATTTGCTGTCCTCCTATCCTGCTATCTCATCAATCGCCTTCCCTCCACAGTTCTCCACGGTGATACCCCCTTCTCCATTCTTTATCCGGACAAGGATCCCTTTCCTCTTCCTCTACACATCTTTGGGTGCACCACTTTTGTGCACTCTCCCGCTGCCACCCGTGATAAACTCTCACCACGTGCCACCAAATGTGTCTTTCTGGGCTACTCTCCCACTCAGAAAGGATATTGCTACTTTGACCATGTTACCCGCAAGCAATTTGTCTCTGCGGATGTCACCTTCTTTGCCAATGCCTCTTACTTCTCTCCCGCTTCCTCTTCTACTCCTCCTGATCCTACTTCTCATACCAACCCATCCATTCCCTCTGCTCCCACTGATGTTCTGCCCTCTCCACCCACTCCACCGTCTTCCCCATCCTCATCATCTCCACCCTCTACTCCACTTTCTCCCTTCACTCCGCTGCCATCTTTCTTTACTCCCGGGCCAGCTCTCTCCACCACGGATACTCCAGATACTGAGGCACCTGCTGACCTGGATCTCCTGATTGCTCTTCGCAAAGGGGTTCGGGCCTGTACACAACACCCGCTTGCTGCAGTTGTTTCCTATGATCGTCTTACCCCTGCTCGCAGAGCTTTTGCACTGGCTATCTCGGCCACTGCCACCCCCCGTTCCTACCAGGAGGCCCTTACTATTCCTCATTGGAAAGTTGCCATGGATGAGGAGATTGCTACTCTCACTGAACGGGGTACCTGGACCCTTGTTCCTCCTCCTTTCGGCACAGATATTGTTGGCTGTAGCTGGGTCTTCGTGGTGAAGTTTCTCCCGGATGGCAGTGTGGATCGTTATAAGGCTCGCTTGGTTGCCAAGGGTTTTACCCAAACCTATGGGATTGATTACTTTGACACTTTCTCTCACGTGGCTCGTCTCAGCACTATTCAGGTTCTTCTCTCTGTGGCTGTCAACAGGGATTGGCCCATCTCGCAGCTAGATGTTAAGAATGCCTTCCTCTATGGTGATCTGCAGGAGGATGTTTACATGGAGCAACCTCCTGGGTATGTTGCTCAGGGGGAGACACGGGTATGCCGGCTAAAGAAAGCTATCTATGGCCTCAAGCAGAGTCCTCGTGCCTGGTTTGACAAGTTCAGTAGCATTGTTGCGGCCATTGGTTTTACAAGAAGCTCAGCAGATCACTCCTTGTTTGTTCGAAAAACCGCCTCTGGTCTTGTTGTTCTTGCGGTTTATGTTGATGACATTCTTCTTACTGGCGATGACCAGGATGGGGTATTGATGACCAAGAAACACCTTCGTCAACATCTGGTCACAAAGGATATGGGCTCCCCGAAATACTTTCTGGGGATTGAAATCTCTAGAAAGCCCAACTCCATGGTCCTTTCACAACGGAAGTATGCTCTTGATCTTTTAAAGGAGGCAGGACTGACTGGTGCTAAACCTGCACGTTGTCCTATGGCTGTTGGAGAAGACAAAACTTGGACAGATGACTCACCTCTTCTCTCCGATCTTACGAGATACCGGCATCTGGTGGGCAAGCTCATATATCTCACGGTAACCAGACCCGACATCTCTTATGCTGTTGGCAAGGTGAGCCAGTTCATGCAAGCTCCGAGGGAGTGTCATCTACAATCTGCTCTGAGGATATTAGAGTATATTAAAGCTGCTCCAGGGAAAGGACTCCTATTTCAGAAAAATGGTCACCTTAGGGTTGAAGCGTATTCTGATTCAAGCTATGCGGATGACAAAGGGGACCGCAAATCGACTTCAGGTTTCTGCACATTTGTTGGAGGCAATCTTGTGAGTTGGAAGAGCAAGAAACAGTCTGTTGTTTCCAGTTCTAGTGCAGAGGCGGAATATCGCAGCATGGCATCGACTACATGTGAGTTGAAGTGGTTGCGGGCTCTCATGCTTGACTTAGGAGAGGAAAACAACTATCCTCTTCCTATGTTCCATGACAATAAGGCCGCGATACACATTTCCAAAAATCCGGTCTTTCATGAGAGAATAAAACACATAGAAGTCGACTGTCATTTTATTCGGGAAGAAATATTGAAGAAACAGATTTGCACTCCATTTGTCAATTCCGACAACGAGTTGGCAGATGTCTTCACCAAGCCGGTGTCCGCTTCTTTTTTCCACATCTGCGACAAGCTGGGCATGATCGATATATATGCTCCAACTTGAGGGGGAGTGTTGAAGTTGGTGACCGGGCGGTCTGGCGGTTTGTCTTGGCGGGTTGAAGACCGCGCGGTCTGGCGGTTTGTCTCAGACGGCTTGGAGACCTGGTGGTCTGGCGGTCTACCCTGGCAGTCTCTCTTCCTCTCTGGTGGTAGCCGTGCGGTTAGCCCTGCTGTCTAACCGCGCGGCTTGTGCGGTTTATTTTGTATAGTCCGCTTAGTCCTGTAAATTATAGTCTCACATCTCTTATTTGTATTCTCTCATCTCTCCTCCATTCTATATAAAGGAGGGCATACCTTTGTAATAGATACCTTTTTTGGATAATAAAATTTCAATTATTCAAAAGCTTATCCGCTTGTTCTCTCTTTTTCGCTAATTTCTAACAGGTATCTGTATAAAGTTTCACGTAATTTGGATGTGTTTTGATTAGGTATTGACCCAACCCTAACTTTACCTTATCAAGGTTATTTTGGTCAAAAAAGTGCACTTTTGCTTTTGAGTGACCAAATCACCTCAACAGAGGCTGAAATTTGGGCCACTAACTTTTTATGGCACTTAGCACCTCCCCATGGAATGTGGGGTAGTGTGGAATTGATTTGCCCTAAGTTTCTAGGCCAAACCCTAAGAAGGGACCTTTTTGCCTTGTGAAGGGCATGGGTCCTAAACACCTTGGATGAATATCAAATTTTGCAAGGAGGTTCCTAGGATATATAAAACCCTCTGTTAAAAGTATTAACTAATTTTGAAAAGGGTAGGGTCCTCAAAACTCTAACCCTAGCTTAGGACCTAAAACTTGTAGTGTAGGTTTAGGTTAGCTAAACATCTTGAAACTTAACCAAATTTGGGTAGTGAGGGAATAAGGATATGTTGAGCCTCTGGTAATTTACTTGGGGAGTTTTGATCAATATTTGTAGCACTTCATTTGTAACCAATAGGATTGCCCTAATTAATAATTTGGCTATTGTGGTCTCACTGCCCATTGAAAGGGCATGAAACATTGGCATAAGTAGTTTTAAACTATACTAATCATGTATGAATTTTGATAGAATTTTTGGATATCTAGTTAGGGCATCTACTTCACAAGTGCTTTATTTTGGTTACATACTAAATAATTTTTGCAAGAGCCCATTACTTATTGAAAAATTATGAAACTTGATACATAGTGTTTCTAGCTCAATATTATCATGTGGGAATTTTTGTGGAAATTTGTAATGCTTAATTAGTATACTTTGTCCATTAACCCATAAACCTGAAATTTCATGAGCAAATCAAGTATAGTCCTATTTTTAAATGATAAATTATGAAACTTTTTCTATGGTATTTGTAGGCAATCATAATCATCCCTGAATTTTCTCTGAATTTTTGGAGGTATTATTGCTGTAAAATCTTTTAAAATGAATTTTTATGAGATATCTTGGAAATTAAATTTAGGGGCCTAAAACTTGATGAAAAATTTGAAGACTTAGGCTCTAGAGTTGATTATGCATTTTGTAATTACCATAAATTTATTTGAACATTATCGTTTCTGAAATTGCTACTTCATGTTCAAACTTGGGCTTTTTGGATACTAGAATAAATAAATTAATTATCAGACAAATTAGAAAAATTATGGATTTCTGTATTTATGCTTCAAATGTCATTTTAGCCCTCTAATAATTATCATAGAGGTACTGGATGAGTATTTCATGTACTTCCCTTTTTTCGGGTCATGTAGCTTAAGTGGTCTGCATATAGCAAAACTGCAGGAAATCATTTTGGATATGGATTAGAGCACGTGTGATGGGTTTTGATGGTTTGCTGGAAGGATAGGTAGAATGGGTCGTAACTATGGAAGATGAGTGAGTAGGGTGTGATTTTTGTCTAGGGTTTAGAGGCGTTCGGGTCCGACGAAAGATCGTCCTACCCAAGGAGAGTTGGAGTCAAATCACCATAGGATTAGCATATCGGAACATGAGAAAATAATGGGTAAGGGAATCAACCAATAACAAAATAAGTGCCTTGTGAAATGGAATGCTGGGCGTAATCCCAACACAGTTCCTAGTCCCCCTTGAGAGCCCTTCACAGGGAATACCGGGGGCAGTCCTGGGTTAACATAAACTGTTTTAACAAGCTGAAAAGAGTAACTTAGTAATTAGGGTTGCACATTTCACAAACACTATTAGCACTGGATGTTAGCTGGGAGCTTCGGCTCGGATGGTTAAAAGGCGGACTTTGGGTCCGGGGAGCTTCGGCTCGATTGTTTGAGACGGACGTGTTGGTCCGGGGAGCTTCGGCTCGGTTCTTGATTACGCTAATTTGCATGTGCATAAAAGGAAAGGAAATTAAGGTGGTGGGTATTCGGTATTGGAGGGTCGATGCACCGACACCAATACGTCGACTCGGCAAGTGTGGTTAGCACTTCGCCAACAGAAGTCCGGTCGCCAGCCGACAAGAGTACGCAGGAGTCCGCTTCGTGCACCAAGCGTTGAGACGTACGATAGGTCTGACCGGTAGTGCTTTACTGGTTTAGAGGTGGGCGAGGCCCAACCCACCGCTTCCGTCTGCCACTACGGAGGTATCCTGGGAGGTTACGGCTCCAGAAAGGGGGAACTAAAGGTCTGTGTGCACAGAGTCGGGTGTGTGTGTTGCACTTGCATGTCCATCATACCCACTTGCATGTCATAGCATAATCGTTACCTTTAACCTTGGCACCTAAAGTATAAGTGGAATGGGACGCTTATACTTTAGGACCTGCAAAACGACCCCTTTAGTCTATAAGCTTGTGTGGGCAAGTTTATAAATTAAGGTTAATTTTGATATATATAGTTACTGCTGTTTGATTACCGACACCCCAACGTATAAATTGGTATGAGACTTTATATACGATGGGAGCCTTGCAGAAGACCCCTTGGCTTATGTGTTCTCACATAAGTGAAGGTTACTGTTTATATTTCAGCTTAATGTCTATACATGTTATAGAATTGCTAGTATAGGTCCGCTGTCATCTTCTTTTGATTTTTCTCCACCTTCAAGTCCTCCCTTTTCTTCCTCTCCGCTCGGTGCCTAGGAGCCGTGGGGGAAGGGGCGGGGGATGATAGGACTTAGTATTTTAGACTAACGGTTTTTGAACCGCATCATTTAGGGGATCGTGGAGACCAGCATGGAGGAGCAGCCCCAGAGATCGGTGCGCTTGGAGGTGGGGCAGTCTAGCTCCGGAGTTCATACAGCCGGGACCGTGAGTCTCGACCTTGAGTAGTTTTTTTTTCTACTTCTGCTTCCGCATGAGTGATTTTGTAGTGAGGATATGTTGTACCGGGCATAAGCCCGTTTTTTGCTACTCTGATGTTTTATTCTGTGGACTCTCCCTTCGTGGAGTTATATTTATTATGACATGTGATTTTTTGTGGACTGCATTTTGAATTTACATTATTCTGCTACTTTTCTGCGATCGAAATGGCCGGCAGAATCGGCGCTTTGTGGTGATGACCCTTCAGGGCGTGAAGGAGTCACCGCAAAACGGCGGTTCTGGGCCTAAGACCCCGGTGTCGAAAAAGAAAAAAAAAAGGGGGGGGGGGGTCTTACAAGTGGTATCAGAGCAGACCTCGATCGAAAAGTAGCAGTCCACAACCCTGGGTCACCCCCGTGCGAGTTTAGTTTGGGGACAAACTAAGCAGCGGAAGCGTGGTGTGCCCATATGGGGGATCACATGTAAATTGTCCACTTTTATCGGGTATTGAGTCGATTACCTACTAATGTAGTTTGTTTTGCAGCCCCCAGCTCAGCCCACCCCACAAGGTGGAGCTCAGCAGACTCCAGACATTGCACCACCTCGCATGGTCCCCACACCTTTCCTTCAGTCAGACATGGGGCAGACCCTTACAGCTATCCTTGAGGCCTTCCGGGCTCAGCAGGCTCCGGCCCAGCAGCCAAACCCAGGGGCCAACTGGATGAGCACCTTCCGTGGACTCTCTCCCCCATCATACTTGGGGACAGAGTCGGCAGTGCGGACAGAGGAGTGGCTGGATGTTATGTACGAGATGCTGACTGGGATACGATGCCCTTGGGAGGAGAGGGGTGGCCCTGGTGGTATCTTGCTTGGAGTCCCATGCTAAGGGGTGGTGGAAGACATCCAGCCCATCCCATGGGAACCCGCTGGCACCGCCGGCCTACCAGGGTCCAGACCTGGGCCCACCACTGGTAGTAAGCCTTTCATATTCAAGCCTGCAGGCCATGCACCCCAACCCCTCTCCTGTCTGTTTATCTGCGCGGTAGGTTGTTGTCACTGGGTCTCGAACCCAGGACCTTGATAAGAGAACTTTCTGCCACTCTCTCATCACCAACTGAGCTGCAGCTCAGTTGGTGATGAGAGAGTGGCAGAAAGTTCTCTTATCAAGGTCCTGGGTTCGAGACCCAGTGACAACAACCTACCGCGCAGATAAACAGACAGGAGAGGGGTTGGGGTGCATGGCCTGCAGGCTTGAATGTGAAAGGCTTACTACCAGTGGTGGGCACGGGTCTGGACCCTGGTAGGCCGGCGGTGCCAGCGGGTTCCCATGGGATGGGCCTGGACCGTTACAAAAAGTGCAAACTGTCACAACCCGCATTTTCTCAACGGTAAAGATCGTATCAGAGTAGGAGAAAACACGCGCCGTGATGCCACGTCGTGCAGGGGATAACTGCACACGCTCAGGCAAAACTCCAGACGTTAGATTTTAAGGAAAAGTTGTTAATTAAGTATGAAAGAGAATCAGTTTTGTTGAATGGCCGTATCCCTCGGCCCGGTGGATCAGCTAGTCCACTGTTAAAACTATATTTATACGCAGCAGAAAATACTTTGGTTCAATTAAGTGACACCCTAGATGAGCATAAGTGTCCCCGGGGGACGACTTATGCGGGCACGACTCTAAGGTGAATATAGTAGGTATGGAGAATAGTGTTTTACGTTGAGGAAAAATAGTGTCTTGGATTTGGAAACATGTTATGCATGGTGTACATATAATAATGCTTTTAGGTTTTAAAATATCTAACATGCAACCTACCATAAATCCTTCCCAGAAGCAAGTAACCAACCACAAAAGGCAAAAACAGCAGTTTAAATTCATATTCAGCATCACAAGACGCCACCAGTGGGCGCCAACAACCTGACATGAACCCACTGGCGAGTATGTATGTCTATACGGAAGAGTAAAGAACTACTTCACAACAAACGGGGATCAGCAATCTCAGCTACCCTAGAGGCCACCAACAAGCCCCTCCAAAGAACTAGCCGCTGAACTGGCTAAAACCTGGACCTGAGGCATTCAAGAAAAGAACACCTCAGCAAGGAAACAATCAAATGTAAATAGAGCAATAGATTAATGAGTAAATAAGATGAAGGGTTTACCAACCCGGCAACAAGCTGCTATAAGGAAAAGAAGAAGGGAAAGGCAGAAAGAAAAGAGTACTGTCTAAAACACCGCATAGCACACCAAGGGCGAGCATTAAAACCAACATGCCCTACCAATAAAGCCTGCAACAGCATCAAGACATATACATATACCAAAAGAAAGGAAAGCATAAACAGAAAAGGGATTAACAGTCCTAACACGTGGGTAAGTGGCGGTGGTCAAAACATGGGTCTGAATGCATAACTAGAATCAGACCCAAAAAGGGCTAAGGGGTCACACAGTGGCAGCTTTAGGGTCCCACACACACCAACCCAAACCGGGGCAAAACGGCGGTGGCCACAACTCTCCACATAAAATCACCCCTCCAGAGGCCACCAAAAACTCCACCACCTGCCATGACCCAAGAGTCGGCATGCAGAAATTAGCCGAACACCCAAAGCCTCCCCCTAGGGAAAAAGTCACTCTAACAATCCTAAGAAACACACGAACCCCAGGATAAAAACGTCGGGTCCAACCGACGTGGCCTTGCACGCCTAACCCGAACCATCCCCGAGTCTACCTGACCCCAAACCAAGCGCAGCACCAGCGTCGACATGATGTGTCGACACCACAACAAGCCGATGTCGACACAAGGTGTCGACACAACCACGGCCGGTGTCGACACCAAGTGTCGACACCACAGCGGCCGGTGTCGACACAGAGTGTCGACACTGCCGCGGCGGGTGTCGACACTACTGTAGCCGGTGTCGACACATGGTGTCGACACTGTCGCTGCTGGTGTCGACACCAAGTGTCGACACCACTGCAGCCGGTGTCGACACATGGTGTCGACACTACCGCTGCTGGTGTCGACACCAAGTGTCGACACCACTGCAGCCGGTGTCGACACATGGTGTCGACACTGCCGCTGCTGGTGTCGACACCAAGTGTCGATACCACTGCAGCCGGTGTCGACACATGGTGTCGACACTGCCGCTGCTGGTGTCGACACCAAGTGTCGACACCACTGCAGCCAGTGTCGACACATGGTGTCGACACTGCCACTGCTGGTGTCGACACCACTGCAGCCGGTGTCGACACATGGTGTCGACACTGCCGCTGCTGGTGTCGACACCAAGTGTCGACACCACTGCAGCCGGTGTCGACACATGGTGTCGACACCAAGACTGGCCGGTGTCGACACCACAGTGTCGACACCCCCCCCCCCCACTGACTACAGGAGCTAGATCCAGAAAACGACCAAACACAATAACGGGGGATTCTCTCTCTCTCTCGAGTACAACCTCCATCGGCAATGGTAACTACTCGACCTAGACCGAACAAAAGCTGCTCCTAATAGACGCAATCCCTCAGGAAAACTGAGATTTAACTGGACCTCTCTACTCTAACCACGACATGATCGGGAACAAACCCTAGCTTACACCTCAGATCCAAACAAGAAAGAGATAGAAATTAGCTCAAAAGAAAGACAAGAATCAGCTTTGGCAAGGATGAAGGGTCATCACTTGCCTCAATACCAGGAACTCGGTCGGCGGCCTCCCCCGCTCACGGATCTAGCCGCTAAATCTCCAGGAATCGGCGTCCGAAGGCTAGGGTAGTCCGGCGGTGCTCTTACTCTCGAACAGGCGATGGCTTCTTCAGAGAAACAGGAAAAGAACAACAAAAAAAAGAGGACCCAACCCTAATCTAACCCAAGACTATATATATGACAGTTTAATATTAAACAATCAGCATATAAATATTCATTCATACTTAATATCAAAACAACAAAAAATCTGAAACTTCTCGGAAAAAGACGAAATTCACGCCGCAGCTAATAACCCACGCTACGAACACAACTGCGAAGTCGAAATTAACATTCGACGGACGAAACCCGGGATAACACCACCCGAAGCCAAAACACAAGCATTCCCTAAGAGGACCAACTGAGTCATCAAAGAGACTCTGACTAGCTGGGGAATCTTGCTAACAGGCTACAAACAGGATACACAGGGAACCCTAAGAGCTAAAACCACGCTCTACAACGGCACAAAGCCAGGAAATACGCCATCGTAACGCCAGCCAAAGATCAAACAAAACACAGAAAAACCGGGGGCGTTACAGCCACTCCCCCTAAAAGAAAGTTTCGCCTCGAAACTTTACTCACAACACCCCTATAAAGAAGGAGAGAGAAAAAGCCAGGAAAGGGATAAATAAATAATAGAATAGAACATACCAAGCACAAGATCAGGGAAACAGATGAGGGTGAGCCTCCCTCATAGCCGACTCCAACTCCCAAGTCGCGCTTTCCACATCTTGATTCCTCCATAAAACCTTAACCATCGAAATAGTCTTCTTCCGCAACGCCCGAACTTGAGAATCCAAAATGCGAACAGGCACCTCCACATAAGAAAGATTCAGCTCCAACTGAGGCACAGAATCCAAAGCCTGCCTGCCATTCATCACACATTTTCGCAGCTGACTGACGTGAAAGACATCATGCACGCCAGGGAAATTTGCGGGCAAAGACAGCCTGTAGGCTGATACCCCAATCTGCTCAACAACCGGAAAGGGCCCCACGTATCTCGGGTCCAACTTCCTATTTTTGCCAAACCGCTTGACTCCAATCAACGGGGAGACCTTTAAAAACACCGAGTCCCCCACAACAAATTCCAAGTCCAATCTACGCCGATTGGCGTTCTTCTCATATCTCTCTTGGGCTATCCGAAGCTTTTCCCGAATAAGCTTCACGGTGGTTTCCATCTCCTCAAGCGCTTCTGGACCCAACAAAGGTCCCTCGCCTAGCTCAGCCCAAAACAAGGGAGTCCTGCAGCGCCTCCCATACAAAGCTTCAAAGGGAGCCATTTGCAAGCTTTCTTGATAACTGTTGTTATAAGCGAATTTCATAAGCCGCAAGCGCTCGTCCCACGCTCCTCCGTGGTCCAGAATGTAGCATCGGATCATATCTTCCACAATCTGATTTACTCGCTCCGTCTGACCATTGGTCTGCGGGTGATAAGCTGTGGAATATCTCAAATCTGTACCCAACCCCTCTTGAAGACTCTTCCAAAAACGAGACGTGAACCTGGAGTCTCGATCTGATATGATACTTACAGGTACTCCATGCAATCTGATAACCTCTTCCAGATAAAGCTCGGCTATCTTCCTCATCGGATAATCGATCTTAAATGGTACGAAATGAGCGCTCTTCGTCAATCTGTCTACGATTACCCAAACTGAATCATGCCCCTTAGGAGATCTCGGTAAGCCGGTAATGAAATCCATCGAGATACTCTCCCACTTCCACATCGGAATCTCCAAGGGAGTCAGCTTGCCACCAGGCCTCCCATGGTTGGCTTTCACACGCCTGCAAGTGAAACACTCTGAAACAAATCTGGCTATGTCCTTCTTCATCCCGTACCACCAGGCAATTTGTTTTAAATCATGATACATCTTGGTAGACCCTGGATGGTAGGCAATACTAGATCCGTGGGCGTCTCTGCACACCATATCCCGGATATCTCCAACTGCGGGGATGCAAAACCTGCCACGGTACTTCAAGGTACCCGCATCATCTATAGAGAAGTCTGGTAATTCACCCTTCTCAGCTCGAAGATACAAATGCAGAAGATCGGGATCGTCCTTCTGATGCAGTCTCGTAAGCGCAATCCACGAAGGTTCTGCTACAGCTATGCTACTCTGTGAATCACAGCTTCCCACAGAAATGTCCATCAACAGAAACTCTTCCACTAGACGCTCGGCGGAAAGATTAAAAATCTTACCTGACTTCCGAGTCAGGGCATCAGCCACCACATTTGCCTTGCCTGGATGATACTGAATTTCAACATCATAGTCGGCCACGTACTCCAACCACCGCCGCTGGCGCAGATTCAATTCTTTCTGAGTGAAGACATACTTCAAACTCTTATGATCCGTGAAAATCTTGCACTGCGCGCCATATAGTAAATGCCTCCACAATTTCAGCGCATAGATCACAGCTGCAAACTCCAGGTCGTGCGTAGGGTAATTCCTCTCGTGAGTCTTTAGCTGCCTCGACCCGTACGCAATCACCCTTCCGCCCTGCATCAAAACGCAGCCCAGACCGACATGCGACGCATCCACATATATATCATATTCACTGCCCTCCGTAGGCAAAGACAAAATTGGAGCCGAACATAGCCTTCTTTTTTAGTTCCTCAAAAGCCTTCTCACACTTGGCATCCCATATAAAGGCTACATTTTTCTGCGTCAACTTGGTCAACGGCGCGGACAAGGTAGAGAAACCTTCTACAAATCTTCTATAATACCCAGCCAAACCCAAGAAGCTTCTGATCTCCTTGGGGGTAACAGGTCTCGCCCATTCCATAATAGCAGCGATCTTTTCTGGGTCCACCGATATTCTCTCCTTATTGATCACGTGGCCTAGAAAAGAAACTTGAGGCAACCAAAATTCACATTTGCTCAGCTTGGCGTATAGCTTATGGTCTCTCAGAGTCGCCAAGACAAGCCGCAAATGTCGATCATGCTCCTCTGCATCCTTAGAATACACCAAAACATCGTCTATAAAGACAATCACGAACCTATCTAGAAAATCCTTGAAAACTCTGTTCATCAAATCCATAAAAGCTGAGGGCGCATTAGTCAAACCGAATGACATAACCAAAAACTCAAAATGCCCATGACGAGAACGGAACGACGTCCGCGGAACATCTGACTCCCGAATCCTCAACTGGTGATAGCCCGAACGGAGATCTATCTTGGAAAACACGGCACTACCACGCAGTTGGTCGAACAAATCGTCGATTCGCGGTAAAGGGTACCTGTTCTTAATAGTAACCTTGTTCAGCTCTCTATAGTCGATGCATAACCTCATCGACCCATCCTTCTTTTTAACGAACAGCACTAGTGCACCCCAAGGCGAAGAACTCGGCCTTATAAAGCCTTTTTCCAATAACTCATCCAGCTGAATTCGCAACTCTTCCAGCTCTCGCGGGGCCATCCGGTACGACGCCTTTACGATAGGACGCGTACCTGGCTCCAAATCTATTGCAAACTCGACATCTCGATCGGGTGGAAGGCCGGGAAGATCGTCGGGAAACACATCAGAAAAGTCACGCACCAGAGGAATCTCTTCCAAACGGGGCACACTAACAATCGTCCCTACCAGTCAAACCACACAGGCAAAACAGCCTGAAACAAGCAACTTCCGAGCACGCACCACAGAAATGACTGGAGACTCCTGGAAGGAATACCCGTAAACGCTCCCTGGCTGACCGTTGTCTTTGACGAAGTTCAAGCGCTTACCCTTGCACTGGATCACAGCATCGTACCTTGACAACCAGTCCATGCCCAAAATAACGTCAAAGTCCTCCAGGTCAATCACCTTCAAATCTGGCTTGGCTAGAAAATCTCCCAACAAAATTGGACAATCTAGGACACCCAGGTCCGTAACCACAGAGTCACCGGAGGGGAACTTAACGCAGAAGGCACCACCAACACGATCTAGGCCCAAACTGAACTGCTCCACGAAGGCTCTAGCCACAAACGAGTGGGTAGCGCCAGAATCGAAGAGAACGCGCACCCAACGGTTCTTTACCTTAAATCGCCCTACGAATTGCACACGCATCTAAGGCAACAAGCGCTAAAACGAAAACTACAACCAAAAATGGAACGTAACGAAACGACTGGGGAGGAGTCGAACCTGAGATAACCTGGGTCGAGGTCTGCGCTTCGTCTGCCGAGAGCACATTCAGCTTTCCTTTTCCCTTATCCACACGCTGAGGCGGTGGCAGAGCCTGGAGGGGAACTGGCTGCAGAATAGAATGGGTCTGAGGGCACCTTGTCTTGATATGACCCTTCTGACCGCACTGAAAATAGACCTTATCTTTTAGCCAACAACGGACAGCCTCATGCCCCTTCCTTCCACACAAGGCACACACCAAGTCTCCCCTGGAAGTACCCTGAATCACGTGCACCTGTTCCTTCTTCTGCGCTCCCAACCTTTTAAAACACTTCTCAAAGGGGTGGCCTGGCCGGCCACAAAAGCTACAAATCTCCTTGACCTTCTTTCTCGAGACAGCATCAGGTTCCTGAGGGCTCTTCCCTCCACCAGACTTCCGCTTATCCTTTCTTAACTGCTGGCCTCTATTCTTGGCATTCTCAATGGCCTTGACTCTCAAAGCAGCTTCAACCGCGCTGGCATAACTGACTGCTCTATAGGCATTCGCTAACTGCTGAATGTCGCTTCTCAGTCCTCCCAGAAATCGCTTAACTCGATCTGCCTCAGCACTCACTCGACCCGGGGCAAACCGACTCAACTTACTAAACTCAATCTCATACTCACTAACCGTGAGCTTCCTCTGCTTTAAGTGAAGAAAGTCGTTCATTAGCCGGTCCCGTTCGACTGAAGGCAGAAACTTACTTAGCAACAGCACCTTAAATGACTCCCAAGTGCAACCTGCCACTAAGCTCTCTTTCTCTCTCAGCCACCAATTCTTTGCTAAGCCCTTGAGCTGGTAAGCAGCGAGCATCACTCTCTGATCGTCCGTAATCCCTGAGTAAGAGAACATCTCCTCAATGGTAATCAGCCAGTCATCCAAAATCATAAAATCTGCCTGCCCATCATAGGTAGGGGGTCTCAGCCGCTGAAACTGGGATATGAACGCCATCTCCGGAGGCACCACAACCAAAGGCACGGGAGGAGCAGGAGGGACAGGAACAGCTACCCCCTCTGCGGGGTTCTGAGCTCTCGGGGGCTGTCCCGCCACCACTGCTACAAGGGACTGAATCTGAGCCTGCATAGCCACTACCTGCCTCGATAACTCCTCATTACTCTATCGCAAGCTTTCTACCAACGCATCGCTCTGCGCTCCTGACGTCTCACCCTCGGATTGTGGGGTCGATCTCGTCGCAGGACGTCTCGCCATCCTAAAATCGTACAAGCTTTAGACAAATCCTAGCCATCAACTAGAACGAAACTACCCGGTACGGACAAACACACTTAAATATGAACTTCAACTGCAAAACTTGCTCTGGGAGTTGTTTTTACCATGATGATGTTATGCTTATCCGAAGATGGTTCACCACCATCATACTGACTCATGTGCCTAAACCATGAATGCATGCATTTGTATTCTTTTTGACTCAAGACCATGTGTGTACATATGTCATCTTGCAAATCTTTAGCTTGGCACGTTGTGCTTATGAAATGTTATGCTATGCATGATGTGTTATGCATTCTAAAAAGGCCTTAGTGCATGCAATGGGCGGCGTACACATGAAAATGTTATGCATCCCATACTACATAACATTCCCATGTAACGAAAAGGAAAACGTGCTAGCCGCATTCATGTGGTGAGGTTATGCATCCCATACTACATAACCCTCACATGTTGCCTCCTATGGTGGATCCATATTCAAACACATATTATGCATCCCATACTACATAATATGCCATGTATACTTCTTCATGCTCATGAGTGTAGTGTTCGTGCTTCGGCCAAGACGTGCTGATGACATATCGGTGTGTGGATGGTATGATGCTAAACACTAATGCAGACAAGGGAAAGGTTGCCCAACCATTTGTCAAGCAACCTCCCTCTGATACCAACTGTCACAACCCGCATTTTCTCAACGGTAAAGATCGTATCAGAGTAGGAGAAAACACGCGCCGTGATGCCACGTCGTGCAGGGGATAACTGCACACGCTCAGGCAAAACTTCAGACGTTAGATTTTAAGGAAAAGTTGTTAATTAAGTATGAAAGAGAATCAGTTTTGTTGAATGGCCGTATCCCTCGGCCCGGTGGATCAGCTAGTCCACTGTTAAAACTATATTTATACGCAGCAGAAAATACTTTGGTTCAATTAAGTGACACCCTAGATGAGCATAAGTGTCCCCGGGGGACGACTTATGCGGGCACGACTCTAAGGTGAATATAGTAGGTATGAAGAATAGTGTTTTACGTTGAGGAAAAATAGTGTCTTGGATTTGGAAACATGTTATGCATGGGGTACATATAATAATGCTTTTAGGTTTTAAAATATCTAACATGCAACCTAGCATAAATCCTTCCCAGAAGCAAGTAACCAACCACAAAAGGCAAAAACAGCAGTTTAACTTCATATTCAGCATCACAAGACGCCACCAGTGGGCGCCAACAACCTGACACGAACCCACTGGCGAGTATGTATGTCTATACAGAAGAGTAAAGAACTACCTCACAGCAAACGGGGATCAGTAATCTCAGCTACCCTAGAGGCCACCAACAAGCCCCTCCAAAGAACTAGCCGCTGAACTGGCTACAACCTGGACCTGAGGCATTCAAGAAAAGAACACCTCAGGAAGGAAACAATCAAAAGTAAATAGAGCAATAGATTAATGAGTAAATAAGATGAAGGGTTTACCAACCCGGCAACAAGCTGCTATAAGGAAAAGAAGAAGGGAAAGGCAGAAAGAAAAGAGTACTGTCTAAAACACCGCAGAGCACACCAAGGGCGAGCATTAAAACCAACATGCCCTACCAATAAAGCCTGCAACAACATCAAGACATATACATATGCCAAAAGAAAGGAAAGCATAAATAGAAAAGGGACTAACAGTCCTAACACGTGGGTAAGTGGCGGTGGTCAAAACATGGGTCTGAATGCATAACCAGAATCAGACCCAAAAAGGGCTAAGGGGTCACACAGTGGCAGCTTTAGGGTCCCACACACACCAACCCAAACCGGGGCAAAAAGGCGGTGGCCACAGCTCTCCACATAAAACCACCCCTCCAGAGGCCACCAAAAAGTCCACCACCTGCCACGACCCAAGAGTCGGCATGCAGAAATTAGCTGAACACCCAAAGCCTCCCCCTAGGGAAAAAGTCACTCTAACAATCCTAAGAAACACACGAACCCCAAGACAAAAACGTCGGGTCCAACCGACGTGGCCTTGCACGCCTAACCCGAACCATCCCCGAGTCAACCTGACCCCAAACCAAGCGCAGCACCAGCGTCGACATGATGTGTCGACACCACAACAAGCCGATGTCGACACAAGGTGTCGACACAACCATGGCCGGTGTCGACACCAAGTGTCGACACCACAGCGGCCGGTGTCGACACAGAGTGTCGACACTGCCGTGGCGGGTGTCCACACCAAGTGTCGACACTACTGCAGCCGGTGTCGACACATGGTGTCGACACTGCCGCTGCTGGTGTCGATACCAAGTGTCGACACCACTGCAGCCGGTGTCGACACATGGTGTCGACACTGCCGCTGCTGGTGTTGACACCAAGTGTCGACACCACTGCAGCCGGTGTCGACACATGGTGTCGACACTGTCGCTGCTGGTGTCAACACCAAGTGTCGACACCACTGCAGCCGGTGTCGACACATGGTGTCGACACTGCCGCTGCTGGTGTCGACACCAAGTGTCGACACCACTGCAGCTGGTGTCGACACATGGTGTCGACACCAAGTGTCGACACCACTGCAGTCGGTGTCGACACATGGTGTCGACACTGCCGCTGCTGGTGTCGACACCAAGTCTCGACACCACTGCAGCCGGTGTCGACACATGGTGTCGACACCAAGACTGTCCGGTGTCGACACCACAGTGTCGACACCCCCCCCCCCACTGACTACAGGAGCCAGATCCAGAAAACTACCAAACACGATAACGGGGGATTCTCTCTCTCTCTCGAGTACAACCTTCATCGGCAATGGTAACTACTCGACCTAGACCGAACAAAAGCTGCTCCTAATAGACGCAATCTCTCAGGAAAACTGAGATTTAACTGGACCTTTCTACTCTAACCACGACATGATCTGGAACAAACCCTAGCTTACACCTCAAATCCAAACAAGAAAGAGATAGAAATTAGCTCAAAAGAAACACAAGAATCAGCTTTGGCAAGGATGAAGGGTCATCACTTGCCTCAATACCAGGAAATCGGTCGGCGGCCTCCCCCGCTCACAGATCTGGCCGCTAAATCTCCAGGAATCGGTGTCCGAAGGCTAGGGTAGTCCGGCGGTGCTCTTCCTCTCGAACAGGCGACGGCTTCTTCAGAGAAATAGGAAAAGAACAACAAAAAAAAAGAGGACCCAACCCTAATCTAACCCAAGACTATATATATGACAGTTTAATATTAAACAATCAGCATATAAATAATCATGCATACTTAATATCAAAACAACACAAAATCTGAAACTTCTCGGAAAAAGACGAAATTCACGCCGCAGCTAATAACCCACGCTACGAACACAACTGCGAAGTCAAAATTAGCATTCGACGGACGAAACTCGGGATAACACCACCCGAAGCCAAAACACAAGCATTCCCTAAGAGGCCCAACCGAGTCATCAAAGAGACTCCGGCTAGCTGTGGAATCTTGCTAACAGGCTACAAACATGCTACACAGGGAACCCTAAGAGCTAAAACCACGCTCTACAACGGCACAAAGCCGGGAAATACGCCATCGTAACGCCAGCTAAAGATCAAACAAAACACAGAAAAACCGGGGGCGTTACATCAGCAGACTCCAGACATTGCACCACCTCGCATGTTCCCCACACCTTTCCTTCAGTCAGACATGGGGCAGACCCTTACAGCTATCCTTGAGGCCTTCCAGGCTCAGCAGGCTCCGGCCCAGCAGCCAAACCCAGGGGCCAACTGGATGAGCACCTTCCGTGGACTCTCTCCCCCATCATACTTGGGGACAGAGTCGGCAGTGCGGACAGAGGAGTGGCTGGATGTTATGTACGAGATGCTGACTGGGATACGATGCCCTTGGGAGGAGAGGGTGGCCCTGGTGGTATCTTGCTTGGATTCTCATGCTAAGAGGTGGTGGAAGACGCTGTTGGACACGACATTTGCTGATAGGGAGATTGCAGAAATCACTTGGGAGGAATTCAGGGCCACGCTGCTGGAGCACTTTGTTCCGCAGTCGGCTAGGGACGAGTTGGAGGAGCGGTTCTTGCAGCTGAGGCAGGCCACCAGGACGGTGGTGGAGTACCACCAAGAGTTCGATCATTTGGCCCGATATGCGGGCTCTTACCAGCTGGACGAAGCAGGTTACGTCAAGAGATTTTATAAGGGCCTAAAAGAGGAGTTGAGGGATGCCTTGCTGTTTGTTTCTGATGGGCCTATCTCCCGGATTTTGGAGATGGCGAAGAGGATTGAGGCCGATTGGCACACCACTCGGGGCCGGAAGCGGCAAGCGGAGGATCATGGCCGGAGGGCCCGAAATGATCAGCGGCGAGGCACCATACCAGATGGTAGAAGGACAGAGGAGCTGCCTCGTCAGGAGGTGAGGCAGGAGCCGAGAGAGCAGGTGGTTTTGGCCCCTCAACCTCTCCGGATACAGGAGATGCCGAGACCCGGGGGTATGGCGTATCCCCCGCCGGAGTGCTTCCATTGCCATCAGTTGGGACACCTCCGGAGAAACTGCCCCATGAGGGGGGCACCACCTCCAGCACCACAGGGTTGCCCACCTGCCCAGCATTTCGGAGGCCGAGGACGCGGCCGAGGATGTGGTTATCAGGGAGGAGACCGAAGACAGGAAAGGGAGCAGGTATATGCCTTGGACCTGGCACAGCCTCGAAACCCAGAGCGGGTCATCACAGGTAAGCTAAGATGTTAAGTTGTGTAAATTTAATTTCCGTTCTCAATTGCCCAACAAATAAGTACTGCCCTAGTTAGAATAAATAGGAAAGAAAATGTGTTATAAAATACTAAGACCTTTAATCATCACAGGTATAGTCTTCATCAGCGGCAAGCCCTCCTATACTCTGTTCGACACGGGTGCCTCGCACTCGTTTGTGTCGGAGGCCTTTCTGGAAGGGCTGGAAGGAGTGGAACGGTTCACATGCCGATTGAGTAGAGTGCGTCTACCCGACGGATCAGAGATACTCACCTCAACCCACTGCAGTATGGAGGCAGAGATTGGTGGAAAGACATTCGAAGTTTAGGCAACAGTCCTGAGGATGCCAGTCTTCGAGCTGATCCTGGGCATGATTTGGCTACAGTGGAACCATGCCCAGATCGATTGTCAAGCGAAGAGGATCACCGTGAGGCACGGGGACTCTACCATCATCATCGAAGGTATAAGACCTGCCTCATGTATACCCTTATCTTCAGTACAGGCCGTCAAGGCCTATTTACAGGGGGAGGAGGTCTACGAGGTGCTGTTTGAGATGGCGGAGGCCACGAGTTCTATATCGAATATCCCGGTGGTGCGGGAGTTTGAGGACGTCTTTCCGGAGAAGTTACCCGGATTACCCCCGCACAGGGAGCAGGACTTCCAGATACAGCTTGTGTCGGGGGCCAAGCCAGCGTCCAAGGCACCCTACCGGATGGCCCCAAAGGAGTTGACGGAGTTCCGGAGCCAGCTTCAGGAGTTAGTGGAAGCCGGATTTGTCCGGCCAAGCTCTTCACCTTGGGGAGCCCCGGTATTGTTCGTCAAGAAGAAAGACGGGACCCTCAGATTGTGCATCGACTATCGAGCACTAAATCGGCAGACGGTCCGGAACACCTATCCACTGCCGAGGATAGACGAGCTGTTCGACCAGCTGCAGGGAGCGCAGTTCTTCTCGAAATTAGATTTGAATTCGGGATACTACCAGCTTCGGATTCGGGAGGAGGACATTCAGAAGACTGCTTTTAGTAGCAGATATGGTTTATACGAGTTTACGGTGATGCCCTTCGGACTCACCAACGCACCATCAGCGTTCATGACCCTCATGAACCAAGTCTTCAAGGAATATCTGGATGTGCTTGTCATTTGTGTTCATCGATGACATCCTCATTTACTCGAGGACGGAGGAGGAGCACACCCGCCATCTGACACTGACCCTGCAGAGACTGCGGGAGAATCATCTATATGCGAAGTTTAGTAAATGTCAGTTCTGGCTGAAGGAGGTGGGCTTCTTAGGCTACATCATCAGTGGAGCCGGATTGGCAGTGGATCCGGCAAAGATTCAGGCTATTCGGGATTGGCCGCAGCTGAAGACAGCCACCGACGTACGGAGTTTTCTAGGACTTGTCAGTTATTACTGAAGGTTCGTGGAGGGATTCTCTCGAATCGCCCTCCCGCTCACATCCTTGACGAAGAAGGAGGTACCGTTCGTGTGGACCCCGCAGTGCCAGGCAGCTTTCCAGGAGCTGAAGGATCGGCTAACCTTGGCTCCCATTCTTACTCTCCCCTCAGGGGGGGGGAGGGATTTCAGGTCTACACTGATGCTTCCTATCAGGGTATGGGAGCTGTTCTGATGCAGAAGGGCCATGTGATTGCTTATGCATCTCTCCAGTTGAAGAAGCACGAGCAGAACTATCTGGTGCACGACCTTGAGATGGGGCGGTCGTTTTTTCTTTGAAGGTCTGACGCCATTATCTTTACGGAGTCCACTGCGATATCTATTCCAACCATAAGAACCTTAAATACGTGGACACGCAGAAGGAACTGAACATCAGGCAGAGGCGCTGGGTGGAGTTCCTTGCAGATTATCAGTATGAGATGCACTACCATCCAGGGAAGGCAAACGTGGTGGCGGACGCATTGAGTCGGAGAGCTGCCACTTCCGCAGTCGGGACTCAGGTTATGTCTATGGAGTTGGCGAGGAGATTGGAGGATATGCGCATCACACTGGTGTCATCCGAGGACCCCGAGCTTTACATGGAGTATTTAGCAGCGGTGAGTGCTACAGATGATATCCGGGACAGAGTCAGAGAGGGATAGAGGCGAGATGTCGATCTGGAACCGATATTCTGGTCCTTGGAGAACGGTGCAGCAGGAGATTATACGATGAGGGACGGCGTGGTATGTTTCAGAGGCCGGACTTATATACCGAGAGGAGGCCAGGTCCGGGAGGATATCATGGCGGAAGCCCATCACAGCAGATACTCGGTGCACCTGGGCATCACGAAGATGACTGCGGATTTGAGGAAGACTATGTACTGGCCTGGAATGAAGAAGGATATTACTCGGTTTGTGACCCACTGCGAAGCTTGTCAGCTAGTGAAGGCAGAGTGCAAAAACCCTGCGGGGTTGTTGCAACCGCTTCCGGTACCAGAGTGGAAGTTCGAAGACATCGCGATGGATTTTATTCACGGACTTCCCCGATCACGAACAGGGAATGACTCAATTTGGGTCATCGTCGATCGGTTGACTAAGGTAGCCAGGTTCATTCCGATCAGGAAGGACGACGTTGTGGGAGTTTTAGTACGGAGATTTGTGGAGCAGTTCATTCGATATCACGGGGTGCCCAAGACGATAGTGTCGGATCGGGATGGTCGGTTCACCTCCAGGGAGTGGAGATCCGTGCAAGCTTACTTAGGCACACGATTGACCTTCAGCACTGCATTTCATCCCCAGACGGACGGGCAGACAGAACGCACCAACCGAACGCTGGAAGACCTTTTGAGGCTATGCATTTTGGACCGCGGGGAACCGTGGGAGAAACTCTTACCCCTGGTCGAGTTCTCCTATAACAACAGCTACGAGTCCAACATCAGGATGGCGCCTTACGAAGCCTTGTACGGGAGGAGATACCGGACCCCGCTTTCTTGGGTTCAGGACGAAGATCCGAATGTGTTGGGATCAGAGTTTGTTGAAGACACCGAGGCTCAGGTGAGGCTGATCAGAGACAGGATGCTAGAGGCGCAGAGCAGACAAGCTAAGTACTATGACGCCCGGCATCGGTAGGTGGAGTTCCAGGTGGGAGACCGTGTGTTTCTGAAGATCCGGCCCATGCATGGAGTCTCGCGGGTGCGTGGTCGGAGGAAGAAGCTCAGCCCTAGGTACATGGGCCCTTACAGGATCCTGGAGCGGATCGGACCCCTAGCCTACAGGCTGGAGTTACCACCAGAGCTGGAAGCGCTGCACGATGTCTTCCATATTTCTTTGCTGAGGAGGGCTCTGCTACGCCCGGAGTAGCAGATTTTGACCACCGAAGGGTCGGTAGCTTCAGACCGGTCAGTTCATTTGGAGCCGGTTAGGATCGACGACCGAGGAGTACGAGTCTTGCGTCGCAAGAAGGTCCCATTAGTCAAGGTCCTGTGGAGGAACCACGGCCAGGAGGAGCATACCTGGGAGCCGCAGGACCTGATGCGACAAAGATACCCAGAGCTGTTCGGTCAGGTATACCTCACAAACCCCTCAAGATGTTTAATTTATTTTCCTGCTTTAAACTAGTAAGGGCTGCACTAGGCAGATAGAGGCTTATCTTTTGTTTATTGGGGGCTTACCCTTGTTTATTGGGATCTTGGTTTGCCAATTGGGCGAAATGGTCACAGATCTAGGTTTCCCTTAAAACCTAATTTAGCAAACAAGGCGTCATGCTGGGATGTTACAAGGTTCTTTTCTTCGGTAGTAAGTCCCGTAGGCTCAACCTTGATTTCGGGGACGAAATCTTTGTTTTGTTTATTGGGATTTGTAACATCCCATTTCCAACTAGACCCCTAAGAGTGGTTTTGGCCATGACTAGGTCATGACAAAACCCTAGGAAGCCAGAAATGGGCCAAGAGATAGGGGACAGAATGTGGAAGATCATCATGGTCTGCAAATAGTAGAACTCTGAGCAATGGTTTAGGATGACCATGGGCTACACCCTAACCCCAAGACCCTACCACAACACCCCTAATACCTTGGGAGGCCCATTAGAGCCATAAGGACCCATTAGGGTCAACCAAAGAGGCTCAGTTGACCAAGGTCAACCCTAGCCCTAAATGGGTCAAACTAGCCTACTTAGGGTCAATTAACCTACTCCTAGCCTAAAGGACCCCACCTATGCCCTCCTAACCATAAAGTGAGGTCAATGGGTCATTAAGGACACATTGGGGTCAGCCCTAGAGGCCAGGTTGACCCATGTCAACTCAAGCCCCTAATCTGGTCAAAGTACCCTTACTAAGGGTATGTGACCTCCAAAGTGCAGAGTAACCCTACATAACCCTACCTAGACCCTAGGGGAAGCCAATGGGTCACCAAGGACCCATAGGGGTCAACCCAATTGGTCATGTTGACCCAAGTCAACTCTAGCCCTAAAATGGTCAAAGTGCCCTTGCCAAGGGACATGTGACCACCAAGATGCCCAACCAACCCTATTCAAGTAACCCTAGACCTTAAGGGAGTCCAATGGGCCACTAAAAACCCAATGGGGTCAACCCAGATGGTCAAATTGGCTCAGGTCAACCCTCATTTAGGTCAAGTCAAACCTAGCCCAAAAGGGCTAACCCAAGCCCAAGCTACTTCCTACTTAGGCTAACCCCATTTCCATGACCATCATAACCAAGTGGGCTGCATTTAGCTTGTGAGGTTGACCAGTCAACCAGAGGTGACTAGGAGAGAGAAAGGAGCTCCCTCCATGTTAATGGAGGAGAGAGAAGATGGGGAAGAGGAAGGGGAGAGTGGAAAACCGGCCAAGGGAGGCTAACAGCCACCATTCATGGCTGCAATCAACTCCTCTAGGGAAGAGGAGTTGATTCCAGCCGTTTTCCCGGCCACCAAGGGGTGGATTCAGCCCCCCTCCACTCTACCCGAGCCACACCATTAATGGTGTTGATGGCCATTGAAGAACCAGCCACCCCCCTTCCCCAATTGCCATTTAAACTCCATCAGTGGGCCAAGGGGAATATTTTCGAGCATTTACCTGGAGGAGACGAGCCATCCCACTGTGCTGTTGCAGAAGCCGAGCGCCGCCGTCGTCGTCAATGGCATCCCGCCGCTCTTCTCGCATCCAGGCCGCTAGGAAAGTCCTCCCCCTCTCCTTAACTCTCGGGTAGATCATAGGACTTCTTAGGCTTAAGATTCGTGCTCAATTGAGCCCGATCAAATCCGGCATTTTCATGGCTTTCGGCATGAAAAATTTCTTGCTATAGCCGCCGGAAAACGCCTCTCCGGCGGCAGATCCGCCGCCTGGCGATAGCCCCCACCTCAACGGAGGTGGTGGTGGCGGTGGCCGGCCGGGGAAGGGGCTGGATGGCCGGCGGCAGCCGCTTGAAGTCGGCCCAGGAAGAAAGCATCCTGGCCGTCGGCTCAACGAAGAAGATGAGCGGATTCCGTTCATTCTGCGCCAAGATTCGTGCTGCATCAGGAAATAAACTATAGGAAATTATTTCTGGATTATTTCATTTCTGTCACACATTATACACTAACTGGTTTTAATTTTTAAAAATACTTAGGTTCTTCTGGTGGAAAAACTTTCAACAAAAAAGTTGTAGACCTCTGAGTCTATTTTATTTTAAAATTTGTTTGAACCCATTTGGGTGCATGGTCTGACCAGGGCACCCATTTAGGTGGGACATACCCTTAGGGCTAGGCAGTCATTAAATTGAGTGCCCACACTTCATCCCTAGCCCACATCAGTTGAAATTTTGGCAGGGAGCCTAACCTAGCTATACCTAGGGCCTGCCCAAAGCTCAGAATTTTTGGACACAATTTTCCTAAAGACTTTGACTTTATTTTATAAAGCTAGGGTAAATTAATTAAGCAGTCAAATGACCTCCAAACCCTCCCAAATTTTGGTGAGTGGTCCCTGGGCTCTTGATAGGTATCTGTATAAAGTTTCACCTAATTTGGATATGTTTTGATTAGGTATTGAACCAACCCTAACTTTACCTTATCAAGGGTATTTTGGTCAAAAAGTGCACTTTTGCTTTTGAGCGACCAAATCACCTCAACAGAGGCTGAAATTTGGGCCACTGAATTGTTATGGCACTTAGCACCTCCCCATGTAATGTGGGGTAGTGTGGAATTGATTTGCCCAAAGTTCCTAGGCCAAACCCTAAGAAGGGACCTTTTTGCCTTGTGAAGGGCATGGGTCCTAAACACCTTAGATGAACATCAAATTTTGCAAGGAGGTTCCTAGGATATATAAAACTCTCTGTTAAAAGTATTAACTAATTTTGAAAAGGGTAGGGTCCTCAAAACCCTAACCCTAGCTTAGGAACTAAAAATTATAGTGTAGGTTTAGGTTAGCTAAACATCTTGAAACTTAACGAAATTTGGGTAGTGAGGGAATAAGGATATGTTGAGCCTCTGGTAATTTACTTGGGGAGTTTTGATCAATATTTGTAGAACTTCATTTGTAACCAATAGGATTGCCCTAATTAATAATTTGGCTATTGTGGTCTCACTGCCCATTGAAAGGGCATGAAACATTGGCATAAGTAGTTTTAGACTATACTAATCATGTATGAATTTTGATAGAATATTTGGATATCTAGTTAGGGCATCTACTTCACAAGTGCTTTATTTTGGTTACATACTAAATAATTCTTGCAAGAGCCCATTACTTATTGAAAAATTATGAAACTTGATACATAGTGTTTCTAGCTCAATATTATCATGTGGGAATGTTTGTGGAAATTTTTCATGATTAATTAGAATACTTTGTCCATTAACCCATAAACCTGAAATTTCATGAGAAAATCAAGTATAGTCCTATTTTTAAATGATAAATTATGAAACTTTTTCTAGGGTATTTGTAGGCCATCATAATCATCCCTGAATTTTCTCTGAATTTTTGGAGGTATTATTGCTGTAAAATCTTTTAAAATGAATTTTTATGAGATATCTTGGAAATTAAATTTAGGGGCCTAAACCTTGCTAAAAAATTTGAAGACTTAGGCTCTAGAGTTGATTATGCATTTTGTAATTACCATAAATTTATTAGAACATTTTCTGGTCTGAAATTGCTACTTCATGTTCAAACTTGGGCTTTTTGGATACTAGAATAAATAAATTAATTATCAGACAATTTAGGAAAATTATGGATTTATGGATTTATGCTTCAAATGTCATTTTAGCCCTCTTATAATTATCATAGAGGTACTGGATGAGTATTTCATGTACTTCCCTTTTTTCGGGTCATGTAGCTTAAGTGGTCTACATATAGCAAAACTGCAGGAAATCATTTTGGATATGGATTAGAGCACGTGTGATGTGTTTTGATGTTTTGCTAGAAGGATAGGTAGAATGGATCGTAACTATGGAAGATGAGTGAGTAGGGTGTGATTTTTGTCTAGGGTTTAGAGGCGTTCGGGTCCGACGAAAGATCGTCCTACCCAAGGAGAGTTGGAGTCAAATCACCCTAGGATTAGCATATCGGAACATGAGAAAATAATGGGTAAGGGAATCAACCAATAACAAAATAAGTGCCTTGCGAAAGGGAACGCTGGGCGTAATCCCAACACAGTTCCTAGTGCCCCTTGAGAGCCCTTCACAGGGAATACCGGGGGCAGTCCTAGGTTAACGTAAACTATTTTAACAAGCTGAAAAGAGTAACTTAGTAATTAGGGTTGCACATTTCACAAACACTATTAGCACTAGATGTTAGCTGGGAGCTTCGGCTCGGATGGTTAAAAGGCAGACTTTGGGTCCGGGGAGCTTCGGCTCGATTGTTTGAGATGGACGTGTTGGTCCGGGGAGCTTCGGCTCCGTTCTTGATTACGCTAATTTGCATGTGCATAAAAGGAAAAGAAATTAAGGTGGTGGGTCTTCGGTATTGGAGGGTCAATGCACCGACGCCAATACGTTGACTCGGCAAGTGTGGTTAGCACTTCGCCAACAGAAGTCCGGTGCGCCAGCCGGCAAGAGTACACAGGAGTCCGCTTCGTGCAACAAGCGTTGAGGCGTACGATAGGTCTGACCGGTAGTGCTTTACTGGTTTAGAGGTGGGCGAGGCCCAACCCACCGCTTCCGTCTGCCACTACGGAGGTATCCTGGGAGGTTACGGCTCCAGAAAGGGGGAACTAAAGGTCTGTGTGCACAGAGTCGGGTGTGTGTGTTGCACTTGCATGTCCATCATACCCACTTGCATGTCATAGCATAATCGTTACCTTTAACCTTGACACCTAAATTATAAGTGGAATGGGACGCTTATACTTTAGGAGCTGCAAAAAGACCCCTTTAGTCTATAAGCTTGTGTGGGCAAGTTTATAAATTAAGGTTAATTTTGATATATATATAGTTACTGCTGTTTGATTACCGACACCCCAACGTATAAATTGGTATGGGACTTTTTATACGATGGGAGCCTTGCAGAAGACCCCTTGGCTTATGTGTTCTCACATAAGTGAAGGTTACTATTTATATTTCAGCTTAATGTCTATACATGTTATAGAATTGCTAGTATAGGTCCGCTGTCATCTGCTTTTGATTTTTCTCCACCTTCAAGTCCTCCCTTTTCTTCCTCTCCGCTCGGTGCCTAGGAGCCGTGGGGGAAGGGGCGGGGGATGATAGGACTTAGTCTTTTAGACTAACGGTTTTCGAACCGCATCATTTAGGGGATCGTGGAGACCAGCATGGAGGAGCAGCCCCAGAGACCGGTGCGCTTGGAGGTGGGGCAGTCTAGCTCCAGAGTTCATACAGCCGGGACCGTGAGTCTCGACCTTGAGTAGTTTTTTTTTTCTGCTTCTACTTCCGCATGAGTGATTTTGTAGTGAGGATATATTGTACCGGGCATAAGCCCGTATTTTTGCTACTCTGATGTTTTATTCTGTGGACTCTCCCTTCGTGGAGTTATATTTATTATGACATGTGATTTTCTGTGGACTGCATTTTGCATTTACATTATTTTGCTACTTTTCTGCGATTGAAATGGCCGGCAGAATCGGCGCTTTGTGGTGATGACCCTTCAGGGCGTGAAAGAGTCACCGCAAAACGGCGGTTCTGGGCCTAAGACCCCGGTGTCGAAAAAGAAAAAAAAATGGGGGGTCTTACAGTGTCCCGGCGAGACTAGTCCCCTTCTGTGAGACTGACAAGAATGCCAAGCATGGGGGCAAGCCCGTGCAATGAGGCCATGAGCGGGTGGGGTCCGGCAAGGCTTATTAGAATCGGTCAGTTTGTGTTTGTTGGAATCCTGACTTGAGATGACAAAGCTTGCAGGTAAGCCCGGGTCTAAGTCCATGAGCGCGCGGGGCCTTAGCAAGGGTTCCTTGTGGCGGCCTATGCGTCATTGGGGGGAATTGTGATACCCATTTGTTTGTGGCTTTATGTCGATGGGGAAGCGATGAGTACCTATTTGGTGTGATGTTGTGCTAGATGAATACGTTTTAGGGTGCCTTGGGTGAAGCCCGGGTGTTGCATTCATGTTGCATAAGTAGGCCCCTTTTTATTATATGCTCGACCAGTAGAGAACGTGTATGATGTTTGGGACATCCAAGCTTGTTCTTAATGCACTTCTTTTTATATTTGTATATATATATATATTGCATACGAAGTGCTGACTTGCAGGTTGGACGGTTCCCCGGGGTCCGTTAGGGGTGGCTAGGAGGAGTTGTGTTTCTTACACAGTTTGAGGTCAGCCTTGGCTGACCCACATTACTAATAATTTTTACAGGGCAAGGATCGCAAGCAGGAGCTAGATCGCCGGCCAGAAAGGCCTAAGCCTCATGAAGTGTTCCTCTCTTTTGTAGCTCTACTTATATGATGTTGTATGTTTGAGACTCATGTTGTCCGGCTTGCATGCCGAGGTAGACTAGGAGTGCTTAAGCACTTTCATGACTGTTGTACTCTTTGAGTTTTGGACTCATTTGTGTTGTAAGGCCATAAGGCCATTGTTATTACTCTTTTAGTGGTGGATAACTTCTAGTCTTGTTTGTGTTTCCGCTGTTTTATGCAAAGAGTTTTGAGTATGGGTAGTTATATCATCTTATAATAGTAAAGCTATGGCGTCCATATGTTGTGGGGCCCCGGCCGGACCCATATTATACGGTCATTACAGGGGAGGTGTTAACATTTGGTATCAAATGGAGGTTAGATTCAAGGTCAATGCGTAGAGAAGTTATCCACATAAGAGTAACGCGGTATCATGAGTGTCCTTATGTTTAAGTCTTGAGTTTAGAGACTGATTTCTTGTTTCTTGTTTTCTTGAAGAGTGCAAGCAACGAGGCGGGTACGTCGAGAGCAAGAGAAGAGCTTTCGGCGAGCAGTGCCACTGCTCCAGGTCTTTTGGGCACGGGTGTTAACCCGACCGATTTCTGTCGCATGCTTGCGAAAGCGATGGTGGTGGCCCAAGCTACAGCGGCAGCTCAAGTAGCAACCCCTGCTACACCGGATACGGCGACGACCGTGCCAGGCAGAGAAGCCAGGCGAGTGGAGCCTTTGGCTGAAAGGGTAGTTGTCGGACATGGGGACCGACACCTGAAGTACTTCCTGAGCTTCCATCCCCCGTCTTTCAAGGGAGTTGGTACGCCAACAGATGCGGAGGATTGGTGGGTTGGCATTCAAGAGCTTTTGATGGCGGCAGAGACGCCAGAAGAAACGAAATCTGAGTATGCGGCGTTCATGTTGGAAGGAGATGCCAAGTTGTGGTGGGTGAGCCATAGCGGCCGCCAGTTCCCTGGACGAACCCCATCGTTGGAGGAATTTGGGGATGCGTTTCTAAAGAGGTATATTCCAGTTTCTACACGATTGGCCCTTCAGAGGCAGTTTCTGCACTTAATGCAGCGAGACAAGATGGTGGACGAGTATGTGCAGGAGTTCACCCGTTTGGGTCGTTATGCGGGAACGACGATGACAGATGATGTAGATAGGGATAATCTCTTCTATCGGGGGCTAAGGGAGAATCTGAGGCAGCCCCTCATTTCCATGAAGAGAGCTGGTTTCAATGAATTAGTTGAGGGTGCCAGGATTTTGGAAAGTGATCTGGAGCAAACCCAACGTCGTAAGGGTTTCACTCCCAAGCAAGGGGAAGGGAAGCCTCCCCAATCTTAGGGAAAATCTGAAGGGAGTAGGTGGAGGAAGAAGCCTCACACGTCCAGATCCGGTGAAAAGAGAAAGTGGACGCCTGCAGGTTCTCACTCTAGGGGACCGCCGACATGCTATAACTGCGGTAAGCTGGGGCACATAGCTCGTGTTTGTCCTCAAGGATGAGCTGAGCAAGAGGCAACGCAGGAGCAGACTGTACGCTCCGGCCCTAGTGTCGCGCATAAAGGGAAGATGGCGCAGTCAAGCGCTTCTCGGTTCCAACCGGTGCAACCAAAGGCCTACAACCTTGGACAGCAAGAAGCGATCCACCAAATCGATGTGGTGACAGGTATGAAGAAAATTTAAGTTTAAACTTTGTGCTTCATACTTTTAGACCTTTTGTGTGATGTCTATGTTGTAGGCTTTGTATTAGTTTCTGGATACCCCGCTAGGGTATTGTTCGATAGTGGAGCATCGCACTCCTTTCTCACGGAGAGCTTCATCCGGAGAATAGGAGTTGAGTCTTTCTCGGCGGACGCAGAGCTGAAAGTGCGCATGCCTAATGGGTCATCCATGACCACCGGGGCCAAAGGGCGCATCTGTTGGGAGCTGGACGGAGTTAACTTCGTTTTGGTTGCAGTGATTTTACCATTGGTTGAGTTCGATGTCATTTTGGGCATGGACTGGCTTACAGAGCAGCGCGCCAGTATTGATTGCCTATCTAAGGTAGTGACCCTAAAGAGCAAAGGGCAGGCGAAGGTCAAATTTGAGGGCCTTTGTGGAGTGGCCTATTCCCTGATTTTGGCCATGAAATTGATGCAGGTGGTTAACCAGGGTGGTGTAGCGCTTGTAGCGTTATTGGAGGTTCGTCTCTCTCACCTATCTATTGAGGAAGTGCCCGTAGTGGCAGAATTCAAGGATGTGTTTCCGGATGAACTTCCTGGAGTGCCTCCTCGGCAGGAGATCGATTTCTCGATCGAGTTAGTGCCGGAGGCTAGGCCAGTGTCACGTCCTCTGTTTAGGATGGCACCAAAGGAATTTGCCGAACTAAAAGTACAGCTACAGGAACTGTTGGAGCAAGGGTATATTAGACCCAGTTCTTCACCGTCGAGCGCGCCAGTGTTGTTTGTAAAGAATAAAGACGGTAGCATGCTGCTATGCATAGACTACCGAGAGCTGAATAAATTGACCGTCAAGAATAAGTATCTAATTCCTCGGATAGATGACTTGTTCGACCAATTGGTGGGGTCAGTGGTGTATTCAAAATTGGACTTGAAGTCAGGCAATTATCAGCTGCGAATTCGGGATGAGGACATACCCAAGACTGCCTTTGGTACAAGGTATGGACACTTTGAGTTTACGGTGATGCCGCTCGGGCTGATGAACGCACCAGCTGTGTTCATGGATCTTATGAATCGAGTATTTCGGGAATACTTGGATTCTTTTGTGGTTGTCTTCATTGATGACATCATGGTGTATTCCCAATCGGAAGCGGAGCATGAGACCCACTTGAGAGTGGTCTTGTAAGTGTTGAGGGAGAATCAATTGTATGCAAAGTTCTCAAAGTGCGAGTTCTGGTTAGAGAAGGTTGCATTTCTGGGCCACGTGATTAGTGGGGATGGGGTGGCAGTGGATCCAACAAAAGTGGAGGCCATCAGAGATTGGCCAGTCTTGAGGACCGTGGCGGAAGTCCGAAGTTTTCCTGGACTAGCCGGGTATTATAGGAGATTCGTGGAGAATTTTTCGTGGATAGCTCTACCCCTCACCTCACTCACTCGTAAAGATCATAAGTTTGTGTGGACTCAAGAGTGCAGTCAAGCATTTGAAGAACTGGTGGAGAGACTGATGATGGCTCCAATCCTAAGTCTACCGCAAGGGACCGAGGTATTTCAGATCTTCAGTGATGTATCGGGATGCGGTTTGGGTTGCATTTTGGTGCAACATGGCAAGGTGATAGCTTTTGGGTCTACACAGCTGAAGCCTCATGAGAGGAATTACCCCGTCCATGACTTGGAGTTGGCGGCGGTAATTTTTGCATTGAAAGTATGGCGACATTATGTGTACGGTGCAAAGGTGGAGATCTTCACGGATCATAAAAGCCTGAAGTATCTCTTGGATCAAAAGGACTTGAACATGCGGTAACCCAGGTGGGTTGAGTTTCTTGGAGACTACGAGGTGGCGATTCAGTATATGTCAGGTAAAGCCAACGTGGTGGCGGATGCCTTGAGTAGAAAGTACTCAGGGCAAGGGAATTGGATCGAAGCTCATGATTAGCGGTTGGTACGGGAATGGGAGTCCCTTGGTTTGGAGTGTGTTGCGAGAGGCGAGTCCAGCGTGGCTCGGTTGAACTGGATTGAAATACAGAACGACTTGTCCGATCGCATTCGGGAAGCGACTTGGTTGGATGTGGAGTTTCAACCTTTTGTATTGGAGGCTCAAAAGGGCGAGAGCAGCGCCTGAGAGATGATTGATGGGATTCTGAGGAAGGACGGAAGGGTTTGTATATCACAGTTCGGCAAACTCAATGAGGAGTTGATGTTTGAGGCTCACTTCACAAAGTACTCCATTCACCCGGGCAGTACAAAGATGTACTTGGATATGAAGAAATCCTTTTGGTGGCCGGGGCTGAAGTGGGATGTAGCTTTGTATGTGAATCATTGCCAAACTTGCGCCTTGGTGAAGGCCGAGTGTCAGAAGTCGGGCGGGTTCCTGAAGCCCCTTCCAATCCCTGAATGGAAATTTGATGACATCACCATGGATTTTGTACATGGGTTACCTAGATCACAGCAGGGTAATGATGCTATTTGGGTGATCATGGACCGCTTAACCAAGGTGGCCCACTTCATCGCAAATCGGAACGAGGACAGCATGCAGAAGCTGGTGGAGTTGTATGTTCGCAACATTGTGCGACTGCATGAGATTTCTAAGAGCATAGTTAGCGATCGAGATGGACGGTTTACGTCCAAGGACTGGAGATTGGTTCAGAAGAGTTTGGGCACGTAGATAAAGTTCAGTACGGCGTTCCATCCTCAAACTGACGGGAAAACAGAAAGGACAAACCGTACTATGGAGGATATGCTGAGAATGTGCATTCTTGACTTCAGCAAGAGGTGGGAAGATGACCTCTTCATGGTGGAATTCGCGTACAATAATAGTTATCAAGCAAGCATAAAAATGGCGCCATACGAAGCTTTGTATGGGAGACTGTATCGAACACCGATGTCTTGGGCAGAGGCGGGAGACACCAAAATTTTGGGAAAAGAGGTGGTAGTTGACGCTTGTGAGTTGGTGCGGACCATTCAAGAGCGTATGAAGGTGGCGCAAGACCGGCAAGCCAAATACTTTAATGCTCGTCACAGGAAGTTGGAATTTGCGGTAGGCGATTGGGTCTATTTGAAGATCAAGCCGTTCAAAGGCGTCTCACGGATTCGCCGACTCAAGAAGTTGAGTCCAAGTTTTTTGGGGCCTTTTGAAGTTGTTGAACGGGTGGGAGAAGCAGCCTATCGGTTGGCGCTGTCCGCGGAGCTGACTGGATTGCATGACGTCTTCCATGTCTCCGTCTTGAGGAAAGCTTTGGTGGAGGCTAGTGTGGTGATTGAGCTGGCATCGGTGCCGATACAGGAAGACTTGAGGACGCGAGTCCATCCAATTGCTATAGAGGATTCAGAGACTCTGCAGTTGCGGAATAAAGTGGTTAAACTCGTGAGAGTCCGATGGGACAACTGCGGTCGTGAGGATAAATCTTGGGAACGAGAACAAGCCATGCTAAAAGAGTATCCATAACTCTTCACTTTAGGTACCATTTAAATTATGTTCCCTTTTGCTTTGTAATTTCGGGACGAAATTCTGTTAACGGGGGGGGGGGGGGGGGGGGGGGGAGAGTTGTAACAACCCAAAATTTGAGAGAGGGTCGACCAGCATTTTTTGACCAAGTTTGGTTTCTGGCAGGGGGCACACGGCCTAGGACACGGGCGTGTCCCAGGGCGTGTCGGGCTCCAGTCGACGTTTTGGTCGAGAGGTCGACGAATTTTGCTCGACGATGTGTCGAGACAAGGCACACGGCCTAGGACACGGGCGTGTCCAAAGCCGTGTTAGTCGAGTGTCGAGAGTTCACTCGACGAGTGTCGAGTGTCGAGACAGGGGCACACGGCATGTGACACGGGCGTGTCACAGGGCGTGTGCCGCATGGTCGATGATCTTCGATCGACGTTTTTACGAGGTGTCGATACAAAGGTTGTCGACGAGTGTCGAGACTTCGCACATGGCTTGGGACACGGGCGTGTCCCAGGCCGTGTCCTTCTCGGGTTGTTATCGGGGCTGTGTCGATGGAGGCACACGGCCGACCACACGGCCGTGTCAGTCGGGACACGGGCGTGTCGAGTCGAACACGGGCGTATCGGATGCCCGTGTGTTCTTCCAGGCGTGTAGATTTGAGACGGAGAATGAGTAACACGACCCTGGACACGGGCGTGTGCCAGGCCGTGTTCGGCCTAGGTGTTTTATTTTTTCAGACGGATCGTGGCCATTCTTTCCCTTGTTTTGGGATCTGATGGTTCAGGACTGCTCTTGGGGAGTTAAGTCCGAGAATAGGATGGAAACCCACATTCTTCTCCAAGCTTTCTCTTACTAAGTTCTCGAGAGAAGTGAGAGCAAGGAAGAAGGAGAAGGAGGGTTTGGGCTGTAGGAGAGGTTTCAGTGCTCCAAATCGCGAGCCGAGTCCAGATCCGTGGAGGCAAGAGCTTTGCGAAGGCTTTCATCCGGCTATTTTGCCATGGCTAAGAAGAGGAGTCGGAAGGTAGCGACTCTTCTCCTCTCGGTTTAAGGTTGCAAGTCTTAGCATCATTTTCTTTTCTAGTTTTGGGCACCAAACACTCAAATGAGAGGGGTTTGGGTCGCCAAGGTTCAAGAGGAACCTCCGGGTCGATTGAGTCCATCCCCGGCATGTTTTGCATTAGAGATCCGCTCTGTTAGTGGATCAGGCATGGTGGGTGAAGCCGTAGTCGTGACCGTTCGTCCGACTCGGTGATGTTGCATACAAACTTTAAGGATTCGTTGAGATTCCATTGCGGTAAGATGCCGTTTGTGATGTGGTGATGTTTTCCCCTTTTTCTCAAGTGCCTATGTGTAGTCGGAACCGGACAATGTTAGCTCCTCAATGGCGGTAGATGGTTTCCTTGGTGGACAAGTTTAGCTCCGCATTGTTGGTAGATGGTTTTCTTTCTGCGCGGGAACGCTGCAGTACAAATGAGGGTCTAGGGTGGAATTGTCTTGGTTTGTGATGTGCCAAGGTGTGGCTGTGTCTCCGTGGTCGGCTGGCTATCCCGTGACGTACACGTCATGTTTGGAGAGTGTCCCGGCGAGACTAGTCCCTTTCTGTGATATTGACGAGAATGCCAAGCATGGGGGCAAGCCCGGGCAATGAGTCCATGAGCGGGTGGGGTCCGACAAGGCTTCTTAGAATCGGTTAGTTTGTGTTTGTTGGAATTCTGACTTGAGATGTCAAAGCTTGCAGGTAAGCCCGGGTCTAAGACCATGAGCGGGCGAGGCCTTAGCAAGGGTTCCTTGTGGCGGCCTGTGCTCCGTTGGGGGGCATTGTGATACCCCTTTGTTTGTGGCTTTATGCCGATGGTGAAGCGATAGTTGAGCGGGCTTCTCCACTAATAGGCAGGCATCCACACTACCAAGCCCAGGCCTCCGTACGCCTCAATGCTAAGAACACAACAGAGGAGCTCACCTGCGTACTACGGCTCAGCGAGAGTCTCGTGTAGATGTGCACCGAGAACCAAGCCTCGAACTGCCCTATGTTGTGACTAGGAAGGAGCCTCGGAAAAGGCATGAGGACCAAGCCCAACCATCCACTTGGCATGGAAGGAGCCCCGGGAATGAGCATCGAGGACCAAGCCCAACCGTCCAAAGTCTATCAGTCAGCTCCCGTTGGTGTGACGACTGGCGAGCCCATAGACCTGCCACACTATCCTTAACCCAAGATTACGACACCGCATGTCGACTCACCCCGCATGCAATTTCACATCATCGTGGCTCTGGAGGAGACTCGGAAAAAGCACGAGGTCCAAGACCAACTGTACACTTGGCACGGAAGGACCCTCGGGAATGAACACCGAGGACCAAGCCCAAACGTCCACTTGTGTCTCTTCTCATCATTTCCAAACCTGTGCGATCAAACACCCTCACTTACACCCTTCATCCAAGACCACACCCATTTGTTCGTAACGACCATTTCCAGTTATATACCGCATAATCAAGCCAAACTCATCATTATTCAACTCATTTCCACTATCAAGTATGTCCTTATCATTTCACACATTTAAATCATTCCCACCATGCCAACTCGTCAATCCGTTCATTCTCTAAACTTCACCACATCACGTCAATCAAGTACATTTTCCACATCATTTGTTGATTAGGGATCTATCCAACAATGTTATTAACATGATTTATCACAACCACCTTTCGACTACATTTCAACAAAACATTAACATTAATGTACTACGATCTCTCTATTAAACCCAAAGCCGATACAAAACAAACACAAAAATTACATGAGTAGGAATGACTACTGTATAGCAAATTCAAACGGGAATTTCTGAGGCTATAGCAATCTGGTGAAGGCGTTTAACCCCTCGTTTGAAAGGTCTTTCTGTGGGCTACAACTTTTATGTTCAACCCACAACCCATATCCTGCCACAACATGTCCACAAATGGCCTGCAAGTTCTCTGCGAGCAGAAAACAGATTTTTGCGCACATCTATAGGCGGGACGAACGACAATGGCTCGTCATCTTCCTCTAATTATTTATTTCAACACTTCTCACGGATTTTCCTCCACCATTATTCACCCTCATAAGGCCACTTCTCTTCACGAAACCAGCCCCAATATTCACATAGAAGCAAGGAGAGGTTGAAGACGTCTAATTCCTAGGGCACAAGTCCTAGCCTGGCCTCTTCCTAGAAACCTTCTTCTCACAAAACAAGACTCTTTTGAGTCGATATCTCTCCTAGGAATAACTAGAGATCTATCACCAAGGGAGAGGGTAGGAAGCTCACTTCATTTCCATCATTTCCGGCCATGGATCTTGTCTCCCTTCTTGGCGCATCTTCCTCTCCTTGGTCGGTGTTAGTTCTTCACGGAAAAAAGATTGGCTGCAGCACCTTCTTCCACTACAGTAGTTTCTTACAGCAATGGCTTGGAAGGAAGACTAGAAATGGCTAGGGTTTTCTCCCCTTTTCATGTGAGAAGTTTGGCAACTGCATAGAGACGTGTCGGCCTATCATTGGACCTCCAATCGACTCAGTAATTGAGTCCCTTCGAAATAATGCGGCCGGAAAATTCGCCAAAACCAAAAATCGAACTACACGGGTAGGGACACGCCCGTGTCACTACCCTTGTCCTGCTCGGGAAGAATGTGGTCGACGATTCGTCCAGCTCCGCTCGTCGAATTGTCGAGCTGCTTGAACAAGCACACGAGTAGGGACACGACCGTATCTCTACTCGTGTCCTGCTCGGGAAGAATGTGGTCGATGATTCGTCGAGCTCCGATTGACAAATCGTCGAGCTGCTTGGACACACATCTGGGTAGGGACACACTCGTGTCTCTACACGTGTCCTGCTCGGGAGGAGCACAGTCGACGGTGTTAGTCGAGTTCTGCTCAATGAATACATACACACGGGTAGGTACACGTCCGTGTAACTACCCGTGTCCTCTGAAGATTTCACAAAGAAGATGCAGAGACACTAGAGAACCACACTGGTGTCACTACCCATGTCCTACTCTAAACAAACTTCACCTCCCTTACTCGAGTGCAAGCCTAACTTCCAGCACTCCCTGAGCCAAAGTCAGCTCTCCTATCTTAAAAGTGTGCACAAGGTGACCAGTGCGAATTGGGACGTTACAAATCCTATAAACAAAATAAAATATTTCTTCCCCGAAATCAGGCTAAGGTTTAATGACCCGGCCATTTAGACCAAGCGTCGCCGGCCTACCAGTGGTGCCATGGGGCGAGACAAGCGACCGTCCCATGAAGGGTGCGGTGGGCATTTGAGTAGCTCAGTTGGTGATGTGGAGTGGTATTAAGACTCTTTTATCAAGGTTGCGGGTTCGAGACCCCGTGGCAACAACCTACCGCTACTTATAAATAGGTGCAGAGATTTTGTTGGGGTGCATTGGGCATGCAGGCCTTGATGTTTAGGCGTACTACCAGTCATGCTGTGGGGAGAGACAAGCCACCAACCCATGAAGGGTGTGGTGGGCCTCTGAGCTCTAAACCCGAGCTGCTGGTAGGCCGGCGATGCTTGGTCTAAAGGGTCTGGTCGTTACAAAAAACTGCACTTTTTTTAACGATCCGTCCCTTCAGACCAAGCGTCACCAGCTAACTAGCAGCCCAGGTTTAGATCTCAGAGGCCCACCGCACCCTTCATGGGCCGGTGGCTTGTCTCGCCCCACGACACCACTAGTAGTAAGCCTAGACATCAAGGCCTGCAGGCCCAATGCACCCATACCAAATCTTCACGCCTGTTTATCAGTAGTGGTAGATTATTGCCACGGGGTCTCGAACCCGCAACCTTGATAAGAGAGTCTTAATACCACTCCTCATCACCAACTGAGCTGCAGCTCAGTAGGTGATGAGGAGTGGTATTATGACTCTCTTATCAAGGTTGCGGGTTCGAGACCCCATGAAAACAACCTACCGTTGCTGATAAACAGGCACAGAGATTTGGTTGGGGTTCATTGGGCCTGCATGCCTTGATGTTTAGGCTTACTACCGTTGGTGTTGTGTGGCAAGACAAGCCACCGGCCCATGAAGGGTATGGTGGGCCTCTGAGCTCTAAACTCGGGCTGCTGGTAGGCCGGCGATGCTTGGTCTAAAGGGCCGGGTCGTTACATAAGGCTATGAGGAGGGAAAAGAATGGAATAAAATCAATTATGCTTTTTAAAGTTACCAAGACGAAATAACTCCGGGTAGCGCTTTTGCATCAAGTCCACAGGCTCCCATGTATACTCCTCCTTCCCATGGTTAGACCACAACACCTTTACTAAAGGAACACTCTTGTGGCGCGAGCTCCTTGTCTCAATGTCTACTATCCGCACCGGCTCTAGTCATACAGATCTATCGGTTGCTACTGCTCCATTCTAAAATTCTGGTGGAAACGCCCTCCGCCCCTCTGATGTCCTCTTCTTCCTCTATAGTCATGTCTCCTTCTATTCCTAGGGCCAGCTTCCATCACACCCTCAGTAGGTCTCTTACCGCTTCCCAAGTGGTCTGCTTCTAGCCTCTTTGTCGTGTCAATTATTTCCACCAAGCTGGAGTCTGCTACAAATAAAAGGGCCTGCCTCAGGGGGTAACGCATCCCTTTGTAGAAGCGCTTAGCGTATCCTCTATCATCCAAGTCATATGAGTCAGCAAATCTCGTGAGGTGTTGGAACTCTTGTTAATACTCCGTAATTGACTTCGATCTTTGCTTCAGCTGTAGGAATCTCTCTTCGAGTTCATCTCCAGCAGACGAGGGAATGAAGTGCTCTAAAAAGTCTACCGAGAACTCGCTCCAGCTAATGTCCGTATAAACTCGCCCTTGAAAGGTGGAGCCCATGAAGGACTTCCACCACCTCTTGGCGTGCAGTTCTAGGACAGACACTGCCAATGTTACAACCATGAAGGCTAGGAAACGAATTCCTGCCAATAACTCCTGCACTGTATCGAGCCATTATTCTATGCATATGTCTGACTCTGTCTTGAGGTAGGCTAGAGGGGAGAGAGCCCGAAAAGTGCTCAACCAGTTTGAGCCCGGAGCCTGTGGCTGCACTGGGGTCTGCTGCGACCTAAAGGCATCCAGGATGGCCATGTGTGTCTGTCCCCATTCTGATTGTTGGAAATGAGTAGGTACGGAAGGCGCGGGAGTGCACCATACTGCCTCTACATGCGTTGGGACCTATACGTAGGGTATAAAACTTGTGTCAGGTTGGCCAATTGTAAGGTCAAAATTGGACATGCTTAGTGTGAATTACATATGGTCACACCACTGCTTCCGCTAAGTCAGTTTGTCCCCAAACTGACTAATCGAATGAGGGTGGCACCATTGTTGAATGACTTCTTTAGTTCATGATCATAGCAAGCTGATACCATTTGTAAGATCCCCCCCTCCCGTAACACAAGACACGGCCGAGGGGAGTCTTATGCCTAAAACAGCCGTCTTGCGGTGGCACCAACAAACGTGTTTATTTGCACCACAAGCTGCCTATTCTGTCGGCCATAAACAATATCATCCAGTGCCAACCCAACCAACAACATGAAATAGAAGTCAAATTCATACATAAGAAAAATAGTCCAAAAGTACATCAAGATTAGGAAGCTACAACAAGCTTTTAAAATATCAGAGTACGAGTATAACTCGCCCAAAGGGCTACATCACGAGTCTCTCAACTCACAACAGTCACTGACAGTATCGAAGGCACCAACCCTTCAGACCCTGTGATCCTAGCCTGGTTGTCCTGCTAATTACCTGTTGCTATCCTATCTGCGGGGTTTCCTCCTAAAAATGAAGTCCTATCAACCGTTAGTCAAAAATACTAAGTGGCTATCACATCCGGTCCCCCGGCGACTCCTCAGCACCAGGCACAGAAAGGAACAAGGGTACAATATATTTATATAAGCAGTAGTACAAGCATGTGGAGTAAGTATGTATGTCATGAGTACAATATAAGTAATGTAACACAATATTATCAGCATTCTATTCTAGAAATTCTACTTAAGCTATATCAATCCATCTAAGCATATAAATCTACAATAGGGAAGTAACTTAACTTATAAGAATGCCATACAAACTTATAAGTTAAGGATCAGCTCAACAGTAAAGCAACTCATCGTATTAGAGTGCCCATACAATCTTATATGATGATGATCTTGTGTGTGCAATGCAAAGTAATGACATGAATGCAATGCAATGACTCACCTATGATCATACACATGCAACTGCTATGTCAACACAGACTTGTAGTTCCCCCTTTTCGAGATGGTAGCTAACCTCTCAGGCGTCAACCGTCATGGCCAGGTGGTGACAGTGGATCGACCTTCTCTATTACTAGGCAGACATCCACACTACCAAGACTAGGCCTCCATATGCCTCAATGCTAAGAACACAACAGCGGAGCACACCTACACACTATTGCTCAGCGGCAGTCTCGGGGAGATGTGTACCGAGAACCAAGCCGCGAACTGGCCTATATTGTGACCCGGAAGGAGCCTCAAAAAAGGCACGAGGACCAAGCCGAACCACCTACTTGGCATGGAAGGAGCCCCGGGAATGAGCACTGAGGACTAAGCACAACCTCCCAAAGTGTATTAGTCAGCTCCCATCAGCGTGATAACTAGCAAGCCTGTAGACCTGTCACACAATCCTTAACACAAGATTACGACACCGCATGTCGACTCACACCGTATGTAATTTCACATCATCGTGGCACGGGAGGAGCATCAAAAAAAGAGCGAGGACCAAGCCCAACCGTCCACTTGGCATGGAAGGAGCCTAAGGAATGAACACCGAGGACCAAGCCCAACCGTCCACTTGTGTCTCTTCTCAGCATTTCCAAACTAGTGCGATCAAACACCCTCACTTACACCCTTCATCCAAGACCACAGCCATTTGTTCGTAACAATCATTACCAATTATATACCGCATAATCAAGCCAAACTCATCATTATTCAACTCATTTCCACTCTCAAGTATGTCCTCATCATTTCACATATTTAAATCATTCCGACCATGCCAACTCGTCAATCCGTTCATTCTCTAACTTTCACCACATCACCTCATTCAAGTACATTTTCCACATCATTTGTTCATTAGGGATCTATCCAACAATGTTATGAACATGATTTATCACCACCACCTTTGTAATACATTTCAACAAAACATTAACGTTAATGTACTACGATCTCTCTACCAAACCCAAAGACGATATAAAACAAACACGAAAATTACATGAGCAGGAATGACTACTGTACAGCAATTTCAAACAGATATTCCTGAGGCTACATGAATCCGGTGGAGGCGTTTAACCACTCGTTGGAAAGGTCTTTCTGTGGGCTACAACATTCATGCTCAGCCCACAACCCAGATCCAGCCACATCATATCGGAAAATGTCCTCTAAGTTCGGTGCGAGCAGAAAACAGATTTTGCGCGCATATTTATGCAGGACGAACGACAACGGCTCGTCTTTTCCTCAAATTATTTATTTCAACATTTCTCACGGATTTTCCTCCACCCTTATTCACCCTCATAAGGCCACCAGTCTTCACGGAACCAGCCCCCATATTCACATAGATGGAAGGAGAGGTTAAAGACGTCTAATTCCTAGGACACAAGTCCTAGCCTTGCCTCTTCCTAGAAACATTCTTCCCACAACTCAAGACTCTTTTGTGTAGATATCTCTCATAGGAATAACTAGAGATCTAGCACCAAGGGAGAGGGTAGGAAGCTCACTTCATTTCCGGCATTTCCGAACATAGATATTGTCACCCTTCTCGGTGACATCTTCTACTCCTCGGTCGGTGCTAGTTCTTCACGGAAAGAAGATCAGCTCCAGCACCTTCTTCCTCTACAGCAGTTTCTTACAGCAATGGCTTGGAAGGAAGACTAGACACGGCTAGGGTTTTCTCCCCTTTTCATATAAGAAGTTTGGCAACTGCATAGACATATGTCATCCTATCATTGGACTGCCAATCGACTCAGTAAATGAGTCCCTTCGAAATGACACGGCCAGAAAATTCGTCAAAACTCGAAATTGAACTACACGGGTAGGGACACGCCCGTGTCACTACTCGTGTCCTGCTTGGAAAGAATGTGGTCGACAATTCGTCGAGCTCCGCTCGACGAATCGTCAAGCTGCTTGGACACACACATAGGTAGGGACACGTCCGTGTCTCTACCCGTGTCCTACTCGGGAAGAATGTGGTGGACAATTTGTCGAGCTCCGCTGGACGAATCGGCGAGTTTCTTGGACACACACATTGGTGGGGACATGCCTATATCTCTATTCATGTCCTGCTCATGATGAACACGGTCGACGGTGTTAGTCGAGCACTGCTCGATGAATACATACACACGGGTATCGACAACCCTGTATCACTACCCGTGTCCTTCTCTGGAGATTTCACAAAGAAGACGCAGTGACAGCAGAGAACCACACGGGTAGGGACATGCCCGTGTCACTACCCGAGTCCTACTCTGGACCAACTTCACCTCCCTTACTCGAGTAAAAGCCTAACTTCCAGGACTCCCTGAGCCCAAGTCAGCTCTCCTGGCTTAAAAGTGAGCACAAGGGGCCTAGCCCGAATTGGGACTTTACATTAGGAGCTTCATCTAGTCAGCCTCCTCTATCACAGAAAACATACTATCTACTCCTGTTAAATTCATTTCTGAAGAAGGAAAAGAAAAGGTAGAAGACACTAATAAAGCAACAAAAGTTTTATATAAGATTAAATAAAAGAAAAAGAAAAAAATTTAATAAAAATTATGTTCAACATGTTTCGTCGAACCAAGCTCGACGAAATGAATAAGGTTCATCGAACTCAGATCGACGAACTATGAACACGGACTTTCAATATAATTATTCAACTAACTGTGCTCGACGAACTCAATATGATTCGATGAACCTCGATCGATGAACATGGGTTGCATAGAATTAATACTTTCATTCTGTGAACGGAGTTCGACGAACTCATCCCTATTCGTCGAACGCAGATCGAAGACTTATTACAATTTGTCGAACCCAGTTTTTTAAAATAGAAACTTTAATTCTTTTCAAAACTTTAATCAGAATCAAACCTTCATCATTCCTTTTACTCAGTGGATTATTTCTCATAGGAGATATCATCCACTTGGTTATAAGGAACAACCTGAATTTTCTTATATCTGTAGCTATAAATATGAACGAAATCAAGGACCCAAGGTTACCTCGGTCAAGAACACCTAACCTATTTTTATGCAGGTGAAGAATGTTCCCACCACAGAGGAACAGTGGTATATGGATAGTGGGTGATCTCAACATATGACAGGAAGTAAAGCAAATCTAACAGACTTCAAGTCAAAACTTGTACCAAAAGTAATATTTATAAGCTCCAACTGTGGACAAACAGAGGGCTATGGAAATGCAAATTTGGAATAGTTACCTTCAGGAAGGTAGCTTATGTAAGTGGTCTCAAGCATAACGTAATATCCATAAGTCAATTATGTGATGAAGGTTATCAGGTATCTTTCAATCAGTCTTCTTGTATTATTAATACTGATAAAATCAAAGCTATTTTAACTAGAATTAGAGAAGGAAACATATATGTAGTTAGTTTCAAATATGCTAATTCAGAAATTTGTTTATTTAACCAAATCAATAACTCTAATGATTTATGGGATAAGAGATTAGGTCATGTAAACTTTTGGAATATTGCTAATTTATCTAAGTACAATCTTATTAGAGGACTGTCTTCTGGTTCTTACAAGAAGGAAGGACTCTGCAAGGCTTGTCAATTCTGCATGCACACTAAAAAAAGTTTCAAATCCATTAATAAAAGTGATTCACCCAGGATTTTGTACTTGCTACATATGGACCTTTTTGGCCATATAGCTGTACAAAGTTTCGGAGGAAAGTAATACACACTAGTTATTGTTGATGGCTTCTCTAGATTCACTTAGGTGTTCTTTCTGAAAAAAAGTCAAATAACTTTAAGATTCTTACATACGTTTTTAGGAACATTAAGATTGAGTACTCTACTCAGGTTGCATTGATCAGAAGTGAACTTGGCACCGACTTTGAATCTCTTCTGATGAAAGAATGTTGTGAGAAGGATGGTATCAGTCACTTTTTTTTTGCTCCTAGAACTCCCCAACAAAATGGAGAAGCTGAAAAGAAAAATAGAACCCTTATTGAATCTGCTGGGATATTGCTTGGAGATGCTTATTTGCCCCTATCCTTTTGGGTAGAGGTTGTAAGCACAACAAATTATGTTCATCATAGAAGTTTAATATATAAACTTAACGGTAAGACTCTCTATGAATTACTTAAGGGAAGCAACCTAAAGTATATTATTTTAAAGTATTTGGCTGTAAATACTATATTCATAATAATAACAAGAAACACTGATGAAAATTTGAAGCCAAATCTGCAGAGGGAATTTTCCTTGGATATTCCTAAGTCAGCAAGGCTTATAGGGTATTTAACAAATCAACTTTTAAAATGGAAGAATATGTACATGTATCCTTTGATGAAGCTAACATGTTTTACAATAAGAAGGATTCTTCTACCAGAGATACTTTCCAGGTACCCTATCTATGTGAGACGTTGGATTATTTAAACTTTACCTAAGAGGTTACATTAAATCCATCTCCACAGATTGATGAAGAGAGTAAAGAAGAAATTGTTGAAGCATGTGAACCCACAACATCAAATATAATTCCACAAGAGGAATTAATTCAACAAGCTGTTGATGAACCAACTCCACCTACTGATCTTGTCACACTTAGAAATCATCTCATATCTCAAGTGATTGGAGACATATCAGTCGCTATGCAAACAAGGCATCTACTAAACCAAGATCTGATGCATGTTTACCTCATTTCTCAAATTGAGCCTCAATCCATAAAAGATGCAGAGCAACATCCCTATTGGATTATTGCAATGCAAGTGAAACTCAATCATTTTGAGAGGTGTAGAGTTTGGGATTTAGTTCCAAGACCCAATGACTACCTAGTCATTGGAACAAAATGGGTCATTAGGAACAAATTTGATGCTCAAGAATTAATTGTAAGGAACAAAGCAAGATTGGTAGCCCAAGGATATTCATTAGAGGAAGGCATAGATTATGACCAGACTTTTGCCCCTGTTGGAAGATTAGAGGCTATCAGGATATTTCTTACATATGCAGCATTCAAGAAGTTCAAGGTATATCAAATGGATGTCAAAAGTGCATTTCTAAATGGAGAACTAAAAGAGGAAGTATATGATGTACAACCACCAGATTTTATCTCTTCAACTCATCTCTCTTATGTTTTTAAGCTTCATAAAGCTCTCTATAGTCTAAAGCAAGCTCCAAGAGCTTGGTATGAGAACTTAGCTAGCTTTTTTTTAGAGCATGATGCGTGTAAATCGGCAAGCAAACCGGTCGCACAAGTAATAAAGTTTGGGAATAAATCCCCGAGTGTCGGTCTCTTGAGGAATGCAATTAGCATAGAGCGAAAACAGTTTAAAAAATATTGTTATGAGGGTTATACTAAGAAAAAGAGTAAAAAGGGGACTTGAGATGTTGTGGTTGTTTGACCTGATAAACTAATAAGAGCTATGCGGGTCGAAGGCACCGCTTTGCAAGGTGAAGTGAGTGTATCGGCCGCGATGCCGAACTTTAGTTGGGCAAGTGGACGAAAATCTAATGGATGGAAGTGTTCTTGTGGCTAGTGCAATCGGGTGAGACACATGTATGAAGTGGATGTGGAGTGGGCGAGGCGCATTCACAAACACTACCCACAAGCATAAGAAAACTACAAACATCCCATTAGATATAGAATAAAATATGTAGTTCATTACAGTGTATGTCATCCCAGACAACAGAGGAAGGGGAAGAGGGGTAAACCAATAGAGGGTGAAGATCCACCGCAGGTCGTGGCCGGAATAGCGAGTTGTCAATCCGCTTCCGGGCTCTGTCCGAGGAGGCTTCTGGTACCAACGAGCTGTAACCTCGAAGGCCTTTGAGTTCGTTCTCTAGGTTGTCTTCTTCACCAACTCCGATGGAAAGCTTGAATTTGAAGTCCTCAATGGCCGGGAGCTTTGTCGGAGAGTTTGAAAAGCTTCAGAATTGCCGACTTTGGACTCCCGATGAAGGTGGAGGTGATGGAGCAGCTGGAGAAGTAAAATGGCGCTTCCCGTGCACTCCCCGGTCGTAGCAAATGACGGGCGTTGACCTAAATCGAGGAGCAGGCCCTTAAATAAGGAGGCAGCAAAAGCATAGCGCACGATCAGTAGCACATGACCAGTGGTCATGCGCACTGTAGGTCGATGATCGTGCGCCATTTCCAATTAGACCTGCAACCTGGATAGAAAATCAGCATAAAAGCGCACAATCAGTGGCGCACGACCGGTGGTCGTGCGCACTGAATCCATTGATCGTGGGATTGACTAGGACAGATTTGCAAAAAGCAAGGGGTAAATGCGCACGAGCAGTGACGCACGACCAGTGGTCGTGCGCACTACGGCCAGTGCTCGTGCGATTACCCGGGCAGAATTAGAAAAACTGAGAATGTAATGCGCACAATCGATGGTGCATGACCAGTGGTCATGTGCAGTAAGTCTAGTAGTCATGCGTAGTGTTCCTGTGTCGTCGGGGTCTCCCGAGCAATTTCGGAGTATGCATACGACCCATGCACCAGCAGAAGAGGTAGATAGGCCACCAAAAGTGTACACCTGATGCGTGTAAATCGGCAAACGCACCGGTCACACAAGTAATAAAGTTTTGGGAATAAATCCCCGAGTGTCGGTCTCTTGAGGAATGCAATTAGCGTAGAACGGAAATAATACAGAGAATATCGTTATGAGAGTTATAAAAAGAAAGAAGAGGAAATAAAGGACTTGGGAGATTGTGGATGTTTGATCTACTGAACTAGTAAAAGCTATATGGGTCGAAGGCACCGCTTCACAAGGTGGAGTGGGTTTGTCGGTCGCGATGCCGAAATTCAGCTGGGTGAGTGGAAGGGAAGCTAATGGATTGAAGTGTTCTTGTGTGGAGTGCAATCGGATAAGACACGGGAATGGAGTGGATGTGGGGTGTGCGAGGCACATTCACATACAATACTCACAAGCAGAAGAAAATACTAACATTCCATTAGCTATAAAATAAACTTGATGTTCATGGATGGAGATGTTCATTACATGGCTCAAAACATTCATACTACAGAGGAAGGGGAAGAAGAGTTAACCAAAAGAGCGTGAAGATCCACCACGGGTCGTGGCCAGAGTAGCAAGTTGTAAATCCGCTTCCGGGCTCAGTCCAAGGGTACCAACGAGCTGTCACCTCGAAGGCCTTTAAGTCCGTTCTCTAGGTTGTCTACTTCACCAACTCCGGAGGAAAGCTTGGAGTTGAAGTTATCAATGGCCGAGGGCTTCGCCGGAGAGTTGAAAAGCTTCGGAGTAGTTGGCAATGGCGTCCCGACGAAGGTGGAGGTGATGGAGCAGCTGGAGAAGTGAAATGGCGATTCCCGCGCACTCTCCGATCGCAGTAGATGACAGGAGTTGACCTAAATCGCGGAGCAAGGCTTTAAATACGGAGGCAGTAGAAGCAGTGCGCATGATCAGTGGCGCACGACCAGTAGTCGTGTGCACTGTCGGTCGATGATCGTGCGACTTTTCCAAATAGACCTATAACCTGGACAAGAAGCATGAGCATATATGCGCACGAGTAGTGGCGCACGACCAGTGGTCATTCGCACTACGACAAGTGCTCGTGCGATTACCTAGACAGGATTAGGAAAAAGGGAGTGTAATACGCACGATTAGTGGCGCACGACCAGTGGTCGTGCGCAATAAGTCCAGTGGTCGTGTGCAGTATTCCTGCATCGTTGGTGTCCCCCGAGCGGTTCTGGAGCACGCACATGACCCCTGCACCAGCAGAAGAGGCAGATAGGCCACCAAAACGTGCACACCACATCCCCGAGATAGGGCTAAAGAGTAACAAAAATACAGAAACACAGAAAGCACACAGAAACGGGCCTACAGTGCACTTAATCGTGAAATAGGTACATAAGCACATATAAGAAATAAAGGCTCTCAAGTGTAGTGCTAAGACGATAAAACTAGCCCAGATGAGTCCAAAAATCAGTGTAAAATATGGACTCATCACACCCCCAGACTTAACCATTTGCACGTCCCGAGCAAATCATCACTCCGTGGACTAGAAAATAGCTAACTCGCTCAGAAATTTCAAAAAGAAGTAAGACGAGAAATCAAATACTTCATGGGAATAGAGGAGATAATAAAAAAACTTTTTAATTATACGACATAGTTTAAACTATTCGACAGACGTAAATAAATATTGTAATTGCTCAAAATTAGAATTCTGGAGGATCTTGCGATCATGTGTAGGAAGAAAGTTGGCAGGCCACTAAGGTGAGCATTGACAAAGTTCGTGACTCAGTATCACCTCCAAAGGAATCCACCAATGTCGGGGACCATATGCTTGCACGTTCACACTCTCTCCACGGCGCAGGTGAGGCTCAAGCATGAATCAGTAGGACTTGTAGGATACAATGGGGCTTAGGCGAAGGCTGGGTAGTCAAAGATAAACATGAAGGCTCTATGCAACCAAAGCGAGCGAATAAAACCCAAACCAATACAACCACTTAGAAATGAACGGGATACACAGCCCCAGACTTAGCTTGAAAACCGGGCGTGAACACGGCTGAACCCGACCAAAATCAATAAAGAGGATGGGGATCGAAATCTCAAAGCAATTCTTTCATATTTTTTCTCTTTTGCGCTTTTTGGCGTTTTATTATTTTGTTAAAATTTTTTTTCTTTTGCTGCGCTAGCAATCCCCAAATGGAGCAATCAAAATGTGAATGAATTCAGCACCCCCAAAAACAATGTCCACTTATCACAACCTCGGCAAACAGTAAATACAAATCAGCTCAAGCATTTGATTGTGATGGTGGGTTTAGCTTCAGGTCTTGGTGAAAGTGAGTGGAGCTGGATCAAAGGAAGGGTAGGCACAAATTTGGCATGCAACGGTTAACAGGTAGGAAAGGCTAAAACAAGGCACAAACTAGCCAAAAGGAAGGCCTACGTCATGCTCACGCTTGACTAACCGCACCAATGCTTCGAGTGTAGCTTAGGGCAAGTTCTTAGCCACCGAGAAAGATGATCCTTCCTCCCGACTCGAGCAATATGAGTCTAGTGGCGGCTACACACATTCCTACATTATCGTTCGATTACCCCAGATTCAGATTTTGAGCAGTAAAACAATAGTTACATTTGCAGAAAAAGATAAAATCTACGAGCATAAAGAAAAATTAATTCTATCCTTAATCTACACAAACCATGAGAACTCAATTAGGCGCACTGCATGAGTTTTGAACTACTCAATTCTAAAATCCTAAGCCAATACCACTATTTTAAAGTTTACACAAAAACAATAAATTTGACTCGGGTTGTGCGCGTGGGTAAGAGCGCACTCGTGTGGGTGATTCAGTGTGTGCAACATAAATCAAGAAATAAGTAAACAAGAAACTGGTATGCAACAAAAAGTATGGTGTAGTGACCATTGGCATGCTCTCCCCCGCAGACGTAAAGTCGACAACTAGTAAAAATCAGCATGTCAAAAATGATAAAAAGCAACGGTAGGAAGTACCTATGCTCAAAATTGAGCATTCCAGTCGTGCAATGAGATGTCCAAGTGCGGTGAAGTTGCCGCACCTCAAATATTCCTGCACCTGCGATTTAAGAATGACAGCCAAACAAAATATGGAAACAAGAATATATAAAAAGAAATCAAAACACAGTATAGGACCAAACGGTCCAACTTGGGTTGTCTCCCGAAAGCCCTTTTGTTTACCGTCCTTAAGGTGGACCAAATACCTGTATTAGCAGTTCAAATAGAGAGTTCTTGGCAGTAGAAAAAGGAAACAAAATTAAAAGTAGAGCAACCAACATTCAACAAGTAGCGAGAAAGAGGATGGAAATAGGAATGAGGGTGGTGCAATCAGCTATAAGCAGATTTATGGTATGTCTCTCCGGTGGAATGCGAGAGAACAACAGATTGTCTTTTTGCATTCGGGGTAGGCATTGTCCCATTACTGCGAGTGCACTCTTTCTCGCGCCGGAAGGCAGCATAGCGCTCTCCGCGTAAACGCTTGGCCTCTTTCAGTTTCTCCACCGTGGGAGACTTCCAATGGAGATAGGATGTGGGGTTTCTTGGTGTCGTGGTTTGTGGTTGCCTATCCGGCACCGTGACGACAACCGGATCTGCCGAAGCTACAAATCGCTTAACAGAATTATACAAATTAGTGTCCAGGGATTTATCCCGAATAAAACTTTGTTCACCATGCTCAACAACCGAGTTGGCTGACAGTAGAACGGTAGTCGTGGCTTTGGTACAATTGATCCCTTCGTGGACCAGTAGCTCTTGCTTCTCATCGACTTACTGAGGGAGTCCTTTCTTTGGCGTTGCCTCCAGATGTGCTTCCAATGCGGGGAGACCTGAATCCAGCTTGATATCTGTGACACTCAGAGAATTCTTATTTTGGATGGGAGAAGAATATATGGATGTGTTATCGAAGGGGGACTCTTCGTTTGGCCAAGTGACACGGCCTTTAGAAAAGTCGAGGGATGCGCCACTGGCTGTTAGGAATGGGACTCCTAATATAGGAATGGAGTTATTGTCCTGTGGTCCCAAAACTTGGAAGTCAATGGTGATACTTTTGCCATTAACCTCGATTTCAACTTCCTGAACACCTCCCTCAGTGTCAACCAAATTGTCATTCGCTAAGATAAGCGATTTTCTATTTTCAATGTCGACTTGTAAGTGCATCTTCGCAACATCTTGCAAAATGAGGATGTTGCTGGACTCCCCGGAATCGCATAATGCTGGAGTTTTGATGTTATTGATTTTACAATTGATGACAAGTTCGTTGCGGTTTCCCGAATTGTCCTCCCCAAGGCGCTTACCCTGTTCATGGGGGTTCTTTTCGGTGTTACTCGGTAAGGTGCCTTGGGTGCGCTCGGAAACCACTTGAGCCAATTGGCCCAATTGTGCCTCCAGTTTGCGCATCAAGGTGGCCTGATTTGTCATGTTGGTTTGGGAAATCTCAACGAACTTCTCAAACATCTCTTCCAAAGAACTTTTCTTCACGACGGGGAGCCCTTGGGAATAATTCGGTTGAGGCAGCCTCGGTTGGATTCCGGAAGCATACGCATCATTTTGATGCTGCCCCGATTGCCATCTTTGGCCAGATATGTTAGGATTCCAAGAAACGTTGAGGTGATTTCTCACCCCCGGGTTGTAAGTATTCCCGTAAGGCACTCCCCTGTTTTGATTTGCAACAAAATTAACGGACTCATTCATAAACAAAGATTCGTCTGGTACCAGAACTCCTAAGCATTCGAAGCTATGGTGATCGGTACTTCCGCACCCTTGGCATGAGATTGCCATCACAAGGGCGGCAGGAGCAGGCTTGTGGATATCCAAGGCAAACACTCCACTGGTGCTTCGTGGGTTGTTTCTTCCAGCGGTCCAGTAAGCACTGTGGGTGGCGGTGTCTTGTAAGACTCTCAGGGCATCATCTGGAGCAAGATTCATGATGGTTCCTCCGGAGGCAGCGTCGATCATGGCTCGGTGGTGGGGATCAATAGCGAAGTAGAAACTTTCGATGAGGTTCCACGTTTGGAATCCATGATTAGGGCACTTCCTCAGCAGCTCGTTCAAACTCTCCCAAACTTCGGCTAAACTTTCTTGATCGACTTGCTGGAAGTTGGCTATTGCGCGCCTCATGCTCACGATCCGATCCACCGGATGGAACTTAACTAGGAATTTTGTGGTCAAAGCCTCCCAGGTGGTGGCTGTTCCATGTGGGAGGGAGTGAAGCAATGTCTTGGCTTTGTCCCTTAATGAAAAAGGGAAGAGGCGGAGCTTGACTGTTTCATCTGGGATTCCAGCGTAGCGGAACGTGGCGCAGATTTCGGAGAATTCTGTAAGGTGAAGATGGGCGTCTTCAGTGGCCATTCCGGAGAACTGAGCGTTGTTCCGAATTATATTCAGAATAGCTGGTTTAATCTCGAACTGTGGATTGGTGATAGCAGGTCCGAAACCGGGGTATATGCTCCCGACAGTAGGTGTAGTATAATCCCTCATGGTGCGGACCTGGGGAGGGTTCACTTCATTTTCGTCGCCATTTCTGTCGACAAGAGGGATCCCTCCAACTCGGTTGTCTGCATCAATATTCAGCTGGTCTCCCATTGGGGCAAAAGTGATGGCTGCGGCGCGCTTCGTGCTAGGATAGTACGTTCGATCTCTGGGTTGTAGGCAACAAAATCTCTTGTAGCTCGTCCTTGTATTCACTGTGGCAAAAACTACACACTAGAAGGAAACAACTGTCAAAAAGAAACAATACTAACTCTTATAACAATATTTGAAGTCATCCGAAGTCGCTCTACAGTTGCATTCCCCGGCAACGGTGCAAAAAACTTGATGCGTGTAAATCGGCAAGCGCACCGGTCGCACAAGTAATAAAGTTTTGGGAATAAACCCACGAGTGTCGGTCTCTTGAGGAATGCAATTAGCGTAGAACGACAACAGTACATAGAATATCATTATGAGAGTTATAAAAAGAAAAAAAGAGGAAATAAAGGACTTGGGAGATTGTGGATGTTTGATGTACTGAACTAGTAAAAGCTATGCGGGTCGGAGGCACCGCTTCGCAAGGTGGAGTGGGTTTGTCGGCCGCGATGCCGAACTTGAGCTGGGCGAGTGGAAGGGAAGCTAATGGATTGAAGTGTTCTTGTGTGGAGTGCAATCAGATAAGATAAGGGAATGGAGTGGATGTGGGGTGAGCGAGGCACATTCACATACAATACTCACAAGCAGAAGAAAATACTAACATTCCATTAGCTATAAAATAAACTTGATGTTCATGGATGGAAATGTTCATTACACTGCTCAAAACATTCATACTATAGAGGAAGGGGAAGAAGAGTTAACAAAAAGAGAGTGAAGATCCACCACGGGTCGTGGCCGGAGTAGCGAGTTGTCAATCCGCTTTCGGGCTCAGTCCAAGGAGGCTTCCGGTACCAACGAGCTGTCACCTCGAAGGCCTTTAAGTCCGTTCTCTGGGTTGTCTACTTCACCAACTCCGGAGGAAAGCTTGGAGTTGAAGTCATCAATGGCCGAGGGCTTCGCCGAAGAGTTGAAAAGCTTTGGAGTAGTTGGCAATGGCCTCCCGACGAAGGTGGAGGTGATGGAGCAGCTGGAGAAGTGAAATGGCAATTCCCGCGCACTCTCCGATTGCAGTAGATACAGGCGTTGACCTAAATCACGGAGCAGGGCTTGAAATACGGAGGCAGCAGAAGCAGTGCGCACGACCAGTGGTCGTGCGCACTATCGGTCGATGATCGTGTGACTTTTCCAAATAGACCTGCAACCTGAACAAGAAGCATCAGCATATATGCGCACAAGCAGTGGCGCACGACCAGTGGTCGTGCGCACTACGGCCAGTGCTCGTGTGATTACCTAGACAGGATTAGGAAAAAGGGAGTATAATGCGCATGATCAGTGGCACACGACCAGTGGTCGTGCGCAATAAGTCCAGTGGTCGTGCGCAGTATTCCTGCATTGTTGGTGTCTCCCGAGCGGCTCCGGAGCACGCACACGACCCCTACACCTGCAGAAGAGGCAGATAGGCAGATAGGCCACCAAAACGTGCACACCACATCCCCGAGATAGGGCTAAAGAATAACAAAAATACAGAAACACAAAAAGCACACAGAAACGGGCCTACAGTGCACTTAATCGTGAAATAGGAACATAAGCACATATAAGCAATAAAGGCTCTAAAGTGTAGTGCTAAGACTATAAAACTAGCCCGGATGAGTCCAAAAATCAGTGTAAAATATTGACTCATCAACACCACATTCTCAAGATACGGCTAAAGAATAACAAAAACACAGAAACAAATAAAACACACAGAAACGGGCCAACATTGCACTTAATCATGAAATAAGCACGTAAACAAATATAAGCTGTAATAGCTCTCAAGTGCAGTGCTAAGATGATAAAACTGGCCCAGTTGAGTCCAAAAAATTACTGTAAAATTTGGACTGATCATACCCCCAGACTTAACCATTTGCACTTCCCGAGCTAATCATCACTCCGTGAACTAGAAAATAGCTAGCTAGCTCAGAAATTTCAAAAAAAGAAAAGTAAGACAAGAAATCAAATACATCATGGGCATAGAAGATATAATAGAAAATCTTTTTAATTATACTAAGTAGTTTAAACTATTCGACAGGTGTAATTAAATATTGTAATTGCTCAAAATTAGAATGCTGGAGAATCTTGCGTTCATGTGTAGGAAGAAAGTAGGCAGGCCACTAAGGTGAACATTGCCAAAGATCGGGGCTCAGGATCACCTCCAAAGGAATCCACCAATGTCGGGGATCATACGCTTGCACGTTCAGACTCTCTCCACGGTGTGGGTTAGTATCAAGCGTGAATCAGTAGGACTTGTAGGAGAGGATGGGGCTTAGGGTAAGGTTTGGTAGTCAATGATAAACATGACGGCTCCACGCAACCAAAGAGAGCGGAAAAAAATCTAAACCAATACAGCCACTTAGAAATGCACGGGTAACACACCCCCAGACTGAGCTTGAAAATCGGGCGTGTACACGGCCTAACCCGACCAAAATCAATAAATAGGATTGGGATAGAATTCTCAAAGGAATTCATTCATATTTTTATTTTTCTTTTTCTTTTTCGCTTTTCTGCGTTTGCAATCCCCAAACGTATCAATCAAAAAGTGTATGAATTCAGCACCACATTACATGATTTCCACATATCACAACATCAGCAAAATAGTAAATACAAACAAGCTCAAGCATTTGATTATGATGGTGGGTTTAGCTTCAGGCCTTGGTGAATGTGAGTGGAGCTGGATCAAATAAGGGGTAGGCACAAATTTGGCATGCAACTGTTAATGGGTAGGAAATGCTAAACAAGGCTCAAACTAGCCAAAATGATGGCCTACGTCATGCTCACTCTTGACTAACCGGGCACCAATTTTTTAAGAGTAGCTTAGGGCAAGTTCTTACATTATCGTTCGATTACTCCAGATTCAGATTTTGAGTAGTACAAACAATATTTACATATGCAGAAATATATAAATCTACAAGCATAAAGAAAAATTAACTCTATACTAGTTCTACACAAACCATGAGTACTCGATTAGGAGCACTGCATGAGTTTCGAACTACTCGATCCTGAAATCCTAAGCCAGCACCACTATTTTAAAGTTTACACAAAAACAATACATTTGACTCGTGCTGCACTCGTGGATAAGAGCACACTTGTGTGGGTGACTCAGTGTGTGCAACAGAGATCATGAAATAGCTAAACAAGAGACTAGTATGCAAGAAAATGTGTTGTGTAGTGACCACAGGCATGTTCTCCCCCCCCCAGACTTAAAGTCGACAACTAGTAAAAATAAGCATTCTAAATGGGAAAAATAGCTAGGGTAGGAAGTACCTATGCTCAAAAGTGAGCATACCAGTCGTGCAATGAGATGTCCAAGTGCGGCCAAGTTGTCGCGCCCGAAAAATTCTTGCACCTTTGATTAAAATATGCACGCCAAACAAAATATGGACCCATATAAATATAACTATGTAAAAATAACTCAAAACACAGCATAGGACCAAACGGTCCAACTTGGGTTGTCTCCCAAAAGCACTTTTGTTTACTGTCCTTAAGGTGGACCAAATACATGTATTAGCAGTTATAATAGAGAGCTCTTTGCAGTAGAAAAAGGAGGAAATAAAAACAGGGCAAACCAGCGTACTAAAAGCAGCGAGAAAACAGAAAGAGGAGGGTAAGTGGCATGATGGCTGTGCAATCAGCTATAAAAAGATTTGTGTTAACGCTCCCCGGTGTGGTGGGAGAGGACAACAGATTGTCTTTTTGCATCGGGGGTAGGGGTTTTCCCTTTACTTCGAATGCACTCTTTCTCACATCGGAAGGCAGTGTAGCGCTCGTCGCGTAAACGCTTTGCCTCTTTCAGTTTCTCCACTGTGGGAGACTTCCAATGGAGGTAGGCTGTGGGTGTTCCTGTGTTCGTGGTTTATGTCGTCCTGTCCGGCAACGTGATGGCGACCAAATTTGCCCAAGCTATAGATCGCTTAACAGAGTTATCAGCAGTGTTATACAAATAAGTGTATAGGGATTTCTCTCGAATAAAACTCGGTTCGCCGTACTCAAAAATAGAGTTGGCTGGAAGTAGAAAGGCAGTCGTGGCTTTGGAGCACTCGATCTCTTCTTTGATCAATAGCTCTTGATTCTCATCTACCTCCTGGGAGATTCCTTTCTTTGTCTTCTCTTTCAGATGTGCTTATTCCAATGTTGGGAGTCCTGAATCTATCTTGGTATCTGTGTCACTCAGAAAATTGTTATTTTGAATGGGAGAGGAATGTATGGATGTGTTATAGAGGGTGGAATCCTCGGTCGGCCAAGTGACACGGCCTTTGGAAAAGTCGAGGGATGCGCCACTGGCTGTCAGGAATGGGACTCCTAATATAGGAATAGAGTTATTTTCCCTTGGTCCCAAAACCTGGAAGTCAGTGGATATACTTTTTCCGTTAACCTCGATTTCGACTTCCCGAACACCTCCCTCAGTGTCAACCAAATTGCCATTCGCTAAAATAAGCGACTTCCGATTTTCAATGTCGACTTGTAGGTGCAACTTCGCAATATCTTGCAAAGTGAGGATGTTGTTGGACGCCCCGGAGTCACATAATGCTGGGGTTTTGACGTTGTTTATTTTACAATTGATGACGAGTTCGTTGTGGTTTCCCAAATTTTCCTCCCCAAGACATTTACCTTGTTCATGGGGGTTCTTTTCGGTGTTACTAGGTAAGGTTCCTTGGGTGCGCTCGGAAACCACTTGGGCCAATTGGCCCAATTGTGCCTCCAGTTTGTGCATCGAGGCGGCTTGATTTGTCATATTGGTTTGGGAAATTTCAACGAATTTCTCGGACATCTCTTCCAAAGAACTTTTTTTAACGACGGGGGGCCCTTGGGAATAATTCGGTTGAGGCGGCCGCGGTTGGATTCCGGAGGCATACGCATCGTTTTAATGCTGCCCCGGTTACCATCTTTGGCCAGAAGCGTTTGGGTTCCAAGAAAAGTTGGGGTGGTTTCTCACCCCCGGGTTGTATGTGTTCCCGTAATGCACTCCCCTATTTTGATTGGCTACAAAATTAACTAACTCAGTCAGAAAAGAAGATTCGTCTGGTACCTCAACTCCTAAGCATTCGAAGCTGTGGTGGTCGGTGCTTCCGCACCCTTCGCATGAAATTGCCATCACTGGGGCGGCGGTAGCGGGCTTCGGGATATCCACGGCAAATACTCCACTTGTGCTTCGTGGGATGTTTCTTCCAGTGGTCCAGTAAGAGCTGTGGGTGGCGGTGTCTTGTAAGATTCTCAGAGCATCATCTGGAGAAATATTCATGATTGTTCCTCGGGGGGCGGTATCAATCATGGCTCGGTGGTGGGGATCAATAGCGAAGTAGAAACTTTTGACGAGGTTTCACATTTAGAATCCATGATTAGGGCACTTCCTCAGCAGCTCATTGAAACACTCCCAAACTTCGGCTAAACTTTCTTGATCGGCTTGCCAGAAGTTGGCTATTGCACGCCTCATGCTCACGATCCAATCTACCGGATGGAACTTAGCTAGGAATTTTGTAGTCAAAGCCTCCCAGGTGGTGGATGTTCTAGGTGGGAGGGAGTGAATCCATGTCTTGGCTTTGTCCCTTAATGAAAAAGGGAAGAGGCAGAGCTTGACTGTTTCGTCTGGTATTCCAGCGTAGCAGAACGTGGCGCAAATTTCTAAGAATTCTGCAAGGTGAAGATTGGTGTCTTCAGTGGACATTCCAGAGAACTGAGCATTGTTCCGACTGATATTCAGAATAGCTGGTTTAATCTCGAACTGTTGGTTGGTGATAGCAGGTCCGAAACCAGGGTATATGCTCCCGACAGTAGGTGTAGTATAATCCCTCATGGTGCGGACCCGGGTAGGGTTCACTTCCTTTTCGTCGCCATTTGTATCGCCATGAGGTATCCCTCCAACTTGGTTGCCTGCATCAATATTCAACTGGTCTCCCATTGGGGAAAAAGTGATGGCTGCGGCGCGTCTTCGCGCTAGGAAAGTACGTTCGATCTCTGGGTCGTAGGTGACAAGATCTCTTGTGGCTCGACCCTGCATTCACTGCGGCAAACATTAGACAAGGAAACAGTAGTCAAAAACACAAACTCTTATAACAATATTTTCAGTCATCCTGAGTTGCTCTACAGTTGCATTCCCCGGCAACGGCGCCAAAAACTTCATGCGTGTAAATAGGCAAGCGCACCGGTCGCACATCTAATAAAGTTTGGGAATAAATCCCTGAGTGTTGGTCTCTTGAGGAATGCAATTAGCATAGAGCAGCAACAGTTCAAAAAATATTATTATGAGGGTTATACTAAGAAAAAGAGTAAAAAGGGGACTTGAGAGATTGTGGTTGTTTGATCTGATAAACTAATAAGAGCTATGCAGGTTGGAGGCACTGCTTCGCAAGGTGAAGTGAGTGTATCGGCCGCGATGCCGAACTTCGGTTGGGCGAGTGGACGAAAAGCTAATGGATGTAAGTGTTCTTGTGCGGAGTGCAATCGGGTGAGATACGGGTATCAAGTGGATGTGGAGTGGGCGAGGCGCATTCACAAACACTACTCACAAGCATAAGAAAACTACAAACATCCCATTAGATATAGAATAAAATATGTAGTTCATTACAATGTATGTCATCCCATACAACAGAGGAAGGGGAAGAGGGGTAAACCAATAGAGGGTGAAGATCCACCGCAGGTCGTGGCCAGAATAGTGAGTTGTCAATCTGCTTCCGGGCTCAGTCCGAGGAGGCTTCCGGTACCAACGAGCTGTCACCTTGAAGGCCTTTGAGTCCATTCTCTAGGTTGTCTTCTTCACCAACTCCGATGGAAAGCTTGGAGTTGACGTCGTCAATGGCCGGGAGCTTCACCGGAGAGTTTGAAAAGCTTTAGAATAGCCGGCTGTGGACTCTCGATGAAGGTGGAGGTGATGGAGCAGCTGGAGAAGTAAAATGGCGCTTCCCGCGCACTCCCCGATCCTAGCAAATGACGGGCGTTGACCTAAATTGCGGAGCAGGCCCTTAAATACAGAGGAAGCAAAAGCATAGAGCACGATCAGTGGCGCACGAACAGTGGTCGTGCGCAGTGTAGGTCGATGATCGTGGGCCATTTCCAATTAGACCTGCAACCTGGATAGAAACATCAGCATAAAAGCTCACGATCAGTGGGGCATGACCAGTGGTCGTGCGCACTGAATCCACTGATCGTGCGATTGACTAGGACAAATTTGCAGAAAGCAAGGGGAAAACACGCACGAGCAGTGGCGCACGACCAGTGGTCGTGCACACTACGGCCAGTGCTCGTGCGATTACCCGGGCAGAATTAGAAAAAATGACAATGTAATGCGCACGATCGGTGGCGCACGACCAATGGTCGTGCGCAGTAAGTCCTATGGTCATGCGTAGTGTTCCTGTGTCGTCGGGGTCTCCCGAGCAGTTCTGGAGCACGCACACGACCCATGCACCAGCAGAAGAGGCAGATAGGCCACCAAAAGCGTACAGCACATTCTTAAGACACGGCTAAAGAATAAAAAAAACACAAAAACAAATAAAACACACAGAAACGAACCTACAATGCAGTTAATCATGAAATAAGTACGTAAACAAATATAAGTCGTAATAGCTCTCAAGTGCAGTGCTAAGACGATAAAATGGCCCAGATGAGTCCAAAAATCAGTGTAAAATTTGGACTCATCAGAGCATAAGTTCATTAGAGGCATTGTAGATAGGATTTTATTAATTAGACATTATAAGTCAAAAATTTTGCTAGTACAAATATATGTAGATGATATAATCTTTGTTTCTACTGATTCCGAACTATACAAAACGTCTTCTAACCTGATGCATTCAAAGTTTGAAATGAGTAGCATGGGTGAACTATCCTATTTCCTTGGTCTTCAAGTGAAGCAAAACCCTGATGTTATCTTTATATCCCAGTCTAAATATGGTAAAGAGCTACTTAAAAGATTTGGGATGTAAGATGCCTCAGCTAAGAAAACACCCATGCCCTCCAATGTTGTTGTTGATTCTGATGAATAGGACAAACCAGTTGATTAGAAAACATATAGGGCTATTGTTGTGTCCTTATTGTATCTTACATCTAGTAGGGCAGACATTATGTTTGCTACTTGTATTTGTGCTAGATTTCAAGTCAACCCTAAATAATCACATCTTATTTTAATAAAAAGGATTTTAAGATATATAAAGGGTTGTCATAATCTAGGACTCTGGTATCCTAATGAGCCAGAATTTGAATTAACTGGATTCTCAGATGTTGACTTTGCTGGATATAGAGAGGACAGGAAAAGCACACCAGGAACTTGTCAGTTCCTTGGTGATAGGCTTGTGTCCTGGTTTTCAAAAAGCAATCTTCAGTGTCCACATCAACAGCTGAAGTTGAATACATAGCAGCAGGTAGTTGTTGTTCACATATTTTGTGGATTCAAAACCAACTTCTGGATTGTGATTTCAACTTAAATAATTCAACCATATTTTGTGATAATACCAGTGCAATTTCTATTGCACAAAATCCAGTTCTGCATTGTAGGACCAAGCATATCGAGATAACACATCATTTCATTAGAGATAATGTGGATAAAAATAAAATTAATCTTGTCTTTATCTCTACTGATTTACAAAGGGTAGATATTTTTACCAAACACTTAGATGAAAAAAAAACATCTGTTCTTCCTAAATCAGCTGGGTATGATTAATGAAGAAGTCTTAATTTGATTTTTGTCTGTGGTCGAAGAATTGTCCATTTTTCATCGAACAAAGATCGACGAACTGTGAACAATTCGTGCAGTGTTCGTCGAACGGAGAATGACGAACCCTTATTTGCAAATTTTTTCATCGAACGGAGAACGTCAAATTGTTTTCCACCTCTTCAAACTTAGACTGATGCCTTTATTTCTTTATGAGATTTTTTGTCGAACTGAGTTCGAAGCTTTTCTTTTTTGTTGGACGGAGTTCGCCGCTTCATCTTCTAAAAACTTATAATTAGGTTTTCATCAAACTCCAACCCGCGCTTTCCAGTTCTTTTGCACTTGATCTCTTGTTTTTGCACTCAATGGAGATTTCAGTTGCGACACTTTCCAGAATGAAATTTGATACAGGCTTCAACATCGATATGGATTCATTTAGTCATTCTGATAATTTTTTCAAGAACATCTTATAGTTTTTTGAGGCTCAACAATTAAGGAAGTTCATGACCATATGAATTAAACTTTCGGTGCAGGAGATAAAGGAATGGGTATTCTCATCAACATCTCCAGATTCCACAACTCTCATTGGCTCCATATCTGGACAACAGGTTCCTCTCACACCTGTTATGTTAACTGAAGTTTTTGGTTTTTATCAATGGGGAAGATGATATAGAACTGTCTAGTGCTGAGTTTAATGATATGCTAGTCACAATGGGTCACTCCCAAGGAAACCCTAACAAAATGCTGAAAAAGAACTTGTCTGTTGAATACAAGTTCTTAGCAGATGTTGTTGGAAAAGTAATCTTGGGCAAGCACTCTGCCCATTACTACATAATCAGGCATCAATTTCTATTGATGAGTGCACTGGTATATCAAAAATTAGTGAACTGGGGAGTTATCCTGTTTGATTCTACTAAGAAGAAGGTACATTAGAAGTATGTTGGGTATGTGAGAATTCTTGGGCTTTTCTTGCAAGCCAAGTTCCCGTAACTTTTGGTCTTATAGACCATAATTATTAATGCTTCCAAGAGGCTCACATCAGCCCGCTTTGGAAAATGGTAGAGAGTTATCACCAAGCCCTCCCGGGCCTCCTCCACCAGAGCTTCTGAGGACATAATGACTGATACAATCACTCCTTCAAACACAGAAGAAGTTTCTACTCCACCTGCACCCCCTTCACCCAGATTACTATCTTCTCCTCTTCAACAACCATCCTCTATTATTGCAGACACACCTTCTACTCCCATCCCTCCTGCCTCACCATCTAGACCACTATCTCCTCCACACTCACCAATCCACATTTCGGAGGATACACCATCCCCACCTCCTCAATCACCTCTGCCATCACATATTGGTGACATACCATCCACTTATCTTCATACAGATCCACTACTGGCGTCTCCAAATTTTGATCTACTATCATCTCCATCTCCACAACACAATCCACAACATTCACCTATACAGGATATCTTCCCTGATGTCATCCCTCCATCAAATATTCCACAAACATTTCCAACCATCCCGCTTTCAGACATCCCTCAATCCGTCTCAATCTATTCCACAAGTGTTAATAGATCCACCTCTACTCCCTCTATAGTTGATCCATTGTATTTGGATTTATCTGACATAGCCAATGACCTTCTTAAATTCATTACACCCACACATAAGAAACTCATAAATGAGGTTATTGCCCCTCTTACTCCTTGTATTCACATTCTTTCTGCTCAGCTAGGTTCCTCCTCCACTGTCCCTTCTTCTAGGGGCCTGGGTTCAGGTGTCTCTGAATCCATGCAGGGTGAGATGTCCTATGTAGATGCTCCAACAGCAACAACAACTCCAGTAGTAGCAATTCCAGCAGTAGCAATAGTTGATATTTTTGATGATACTGAAATGGTTTGTACAGCAGAAGAGGCAGCAGTAAAAATCATCACTGTTGGTGATTTTATCATTAATCCCATAGATGATATTCTTTCATTACTATATTCTTTCGATACAGTTAATAGCAGCAATTTACCAGTTTTTGCATATGATTCTTCTAAAGCAATAGTATGTCTGTAACGCCCCTGATTTTTCTGCGATTATTTAATTCTCTTTTGGCGTTACGTTGACGCGTTTTCGGCATGTGCCGTTTGTTAAAGCGTGGTCTTAGCTCTTTAGGTTCCTTGTGTGGTTGTTGGTAGCCTTTTTGGCAAGATTCCCTAGCAAGCCAGGTCTGTTTTGGTGACCGGTGAGGCCTCTTGGGGGATTCTTGTGTTTTGGCTTCGGGTTGCGATAACCCGAGTTTTGTTCTTCGAAAGTTGATTTCTACTTCGTCGTTCCGTTCGTAGCATGGTTATTTAGCTACGGTGCAAATTTCGTCGAATTCTTAGAATGTTCGGGTTTCTCATCGTTTTGTATTTTATTTATATTAATGCCATATTATATATTATATATGGATATTTTGTTTAGATTGTAGCTGTTACGGTGAATAGGGGGCTGGCAGCGTTTGGTTTGGCTAAGAATAAAAAATATTTGGGATTTAGCTGCTATCTATATATAGCCTTATTTAGAAACGCCACTGTGGATGTTCTTTGTCTTTTTGGAATACAACCGCCGTCCCTGTGCAAGATAGGAAAACCGGCGTGCTGCCCTTGCCTTCGGATGCCGATTCTGGGAGTGTTAGTGTATGGGATTCGATTCCAAAAGCGGATTTGGATTACTCTCGCCTAGACCTTCATTCCTACGGTAAGAGATTCAATTTTCATGGTGTTTCCAGTGGTCTCGGAATTTTTGGTTTGATAATTTTCCGCCATTAAAACTCTAGAATCCTGGTTTAGGTGTTGTTGTGGCTGGAGCCGAGAGAGAGAGGAAGTGCTGTGCAAGATAAATCGCTGGAAATTGAGGCAAGTGGTACTCTTCGCCCTTGACAAGTAGTGGCTTCTTCATTTTTGTTCCTTATTGTCAAGTATTAATTTCAGATCCTTCAATTGTCTAGTTTTTTCCTTAATCATGACAAGAAATTGTTAAGCCTACTGAATTTACTTCCTCTCCAGTTATTTGATTTAGCATCCAGTTGAGATATTGTCTAAATTTCTACTCTTAGAACCTAGGAATGCTGCTTAGCCTTGTCAGATCTCGCTATTACTGCAATTTTTGTCCTACTGTCAGTTTGTTGTAGTGTTATAATGTTGAGTTCTTCATGGGTAGGCTGGGTTTTGGCGTAAATTGGCATGGCTGTTGTGCTAGCAGTAGTAGCAATTTCCTTTTTCCTTTCCATAGTCTTGAGGATTAGAGTGTTTCTGGGCTAGTAGAAGTGGTCTGGTATGATAGGTGGAACATAGAAGTGTTTGCTGTAGTATTAAAGTGTTGTCCATCGTTTTGTGCACTCAATGCTGATAGGTCGTCGATCTATGTTGGACGAACATCGTCGAACTGAGATCGACGATCTCCGGTCGCCTGTGATCGGTGAAGGTCGTCGATCTGGGTTCGACGATAATCGTCGAACTGAGCTCGATGATTTTTCCTGTGATCTGAGTTCGACGATAATCGTCGAACTGAGTTCGACGATTCCCTATGGCCTGCATTCGACGAAAAAATCGTCGAACTGAGTTCGACGAGTTCCGGTGACCTGCGTTCGACGAAAGAAAATCGTCGAATGGAGTTCGACGATTTTCCGTGACCTATGATTGACGAAAATCATCGAACGGAGTTCGATGATTTCCCGTGACCTGTGTTCGACGAAAATCGTCGAACGGAGTTCGACGATTTCCTGTGGCTGGAGATCGACGATTTCCAATAAGCTGAGATCGACGTTTATTTCTCTTGCCTTAACCGAATTTTTCGTGCAATTTCTTTCCTTCCCGAGTGATTACCTCCTAGGTGGTGATGTCTTGACGGCTATTTGTTTCTTATTTTTAAGGCCAAATCGTGGGTTATGGCAGGTAGTGGAATTTTGACGCTCTAAAGGAGTGGGATGTTTTGTGTGCGAGCCGTGGCCGCCACCTTTTAGTCCCAGGTACGGGCTGGGCATAGCCGTGGTTGCAACCTTTTAATCCCATGTACAGGATGGGTATGTGGTGGCCTTGTGCTGAAACAGTATATTTTCAGTTGGACCTGTTTTGTTTGGGGGCCTATTTTTGGTCACCAACTTAGGTCCATGATGTTTTACTACTGCCATTACTCACATTTTAGGATTGTTAGATGTTTCTTCCTTTGTAGATTGCAATTTGTTTGGTACATGTTTGCCTTGTAGACTCTGCAGTTTTTATGACAGGGTTGTGGTTGTTTTCTCACACATGGTGCAAGTGCGTCTTGTATTGGACAGTGTTTGTTTGTTACTATCTATCTTTCTTCTCTTGCTTACCTTTTTTTATATAACACTTCCATGCAGCTTATTTGTTTTACTTGCTGAGGTATTCTTTTCTTTTCTGAATGCCTCAGGTTCTGATTAGTGGTCGAGTGGGTGGCTAGTTTTGTTGTGCTGTTGCTGGTGATCTCTTGTACTGTAGAGATTAGTTTCTTGATTTTGTGAGGTAGTTTTCTGTTTTTCTTACAAACATACATGCTCGCCAGTGGGTTCGTGTCAGGTTGTTGATGCCCACTGGTGGTTTTTACTTATGATACTAGATATGTTTCTTTTACTGCTACCTTTCTGGAGATAGTCTATTTGCTCTTGGGAAGATTTATGCTAGGTTGCTAGTTACTTTTAAACCTAAAAACACTATTATATGTACACCTCATGATCAGCATGTTTATAAAACTCATACACTACTTTCCAATCAACGTAAAAAAAGATCATTTTCATACTTATAATATAAAATACATATAGATTCTTGCATAGTATAAGTTGACCTCAGGGGTCACTTATTCACTCTCATAGGGTGTCAAATTTAAATAAAGTATTTTTCGCTGCGTATAAGTATAGTTTTTAAACTGTGGACTAGGTGATCCACTGAGCTGAGGGATACGGCCTTTAAAATATAACTGATTTTTATAATCATTAATCTTATGAAATTTCATAATGTAGTTAGATGGGGTTCGCCTGAACATCGACAGTTATCCCCTGCTCGACGTGGCATCACGACGTGTGTTTTCTCATACTCTGATACGTCTCAAATTCATAGAAAATGCGGGTTGTGACAGTTGGTATCAGAGGGAGGTTGCATGACAATTTGTCGAGCAACCTTTCCTTGTAGGTATTAGATGTTTAGCATCATATCATACACACACCGATATGTCATCAGCACGTCTTGGCTGAAGCACAAACACTACACTCATAGCATAATATGAAGTATACGGGGCATATTATGTAGTATGGGATGCATAATTTGTGTCTGTATATGGATCCACCATAGGGGCAACATGTGAGGGTTTTGTAGTATGGCATGCATAACCTCACCACATGATTGCGACTAGCACGTTTCTTTTTCGTTGAATGAGAATGTTATGTAGTATGGGATGCATAACATTTTCATGCGTACGTCACTCATTACATGCATTAGGGCCTTTTTAGAATGCATTGCACAATCATGCATAGCATAACATTGCATAAGCACAACGTGCCAAGCTAAAGATTTACAGGATGACATATGTACACACATGGTTTTAAATCAGAAAAAGAATATAAATTCATGCATTCCCGATCTAGGAACAATAGTTTGTTGATGGTGGTTAACCATCCTAGGTTAAGCATAGCATCACTTTTGTAAAAATAAAATCCCAGAGCAAGTATAGCAGTTAAAAGTTCATATTTATGTATGTATTGTCTGTACTGGTAGTTTGTTCTAACTGTTGTACTAGGTTCCGACTTCAGTTTTTATGGTTTTAGGATGGCGAGACGTCCTTTGACTAGGTCGACTCCCCTGTCTGAGGGTGAGTCTTCAGGAGTGCAGAGTGGTGCGGTGATCGAGAGTCTGCGTTAGAGCAACGATTCCTTGACCAGGCAGTTGGTAGAGATGCAGGCCCAGATCCAGTCTCTGGTGGCAGTTGTGGCAGGACAGACTCAGGGGGTGTAAGCCCCTATAGGGGGGTCAGCTGCTCCTCCCCCTCCTGCTCCCCTGAGACCCCCAGTGGTGGTGCCAGCAGAGATGGCCTTTATTTCTCAATTCTAGAGACTTATCCCTCCTACATATGATGGGAAGGCGGATTTCATGGTCATAGATGATTGGCTGATCTCCATGGAGGATATGTTCTCGTAATCCGGTGTTGCAGATGATCATAGAGTGATGATAGCCGCCTATCAGCTAAAGGGTTTGGCTAAGAGCTGGTGGCTTAGGGAAAAGGAGAGCTTAGTGGCCGGTTGCTCTTGGGGATTATTCAAGGAGATGCTGTTGAGGAAGTTCTTTCCTTCGGTCGAGCGTGACCGACTAATGAACGACTTCCTTCACATGAAGTAGAGGCAACTCACGGTCAGTGAATACGAGATAGATTTCAGTAAGTTAAGCCGGTTTGCCCCTAGGTTGGTGAGTGTTGAAGCAGATCGAGTCAAGCAGTTCCTTGGTGTCTTGAGGAGCGAGGTTTAGCAGTTAGCCAGTGCTTATCGATCAGATACTTATTCAGGGGTAGTGGAGGCTGCTCTGAAAGTGGAGGCAATTGTGACCTCAAATAATAGAGGCCAGCAAATGAAGAAGGACAAGAGGAAGTCTGCTGAAGAGAAGAACCCTCGGGTACTCGATGCTGCTTAGGGAAAGAAGAGCAATGTAGTGTGTAGCTTCTGTGGCCGATCATACCACCCTGTTGATAGGTGTTTCAAGAAGGCGGGAGCTCAGAAGAAGGAGCAAGTTCATGCTATTCAAGGTGCTCCTAGGAAGGGTGTTTCCTGTTCTGTTTGCAAGCGACCCGGGCATGATGCTGCCCAGTGCTGGTCCAAGGATAAAGTCTGATATTAGTGTGAACAGAAGGGCCATATCAAGACAAGGTGTCCTCAGGTCCAGCCTATTCTTCAGGCAGTTCCACTTCAGGCTTTACCTCCGCCTCAGCGTGTGGACAAGGGAAAAGGAAAGCTGAACGTGATCTCTTTCGAGGAGGCTCAAGTTCGACTCAGGTCATCTCAGGTTAGTTGTTTTCCTAGTCTGAAAGTTTTATTTTCTAGAATGGTTACAGTTTTTGTTTTGGTGGTTCCTTAGTTGCTTATATACTCCTATAGGGAAATTTAAGGTGATGAACCGATGGGCGCGTGTTCTGTTCGACTCCGGTGTTACCCACTCGTTTGTGGCTAGAACTTTTGTAGAGAGTTATCGGTTGATTGTAGATCAAGTTCGTGATACCTTCCGCGTCAAGTTACCTTCTAGTGAATCTGTGTTATCAGATTTGGGCATTTTGGATTGCCCTGTTTTTTGGGGGGACTTTCTTGCGAAGGCAGACTTGAAGATGATCGATCTAGAGTACTTCGATGTTATTTTGGGCATGGACTGGTTGTCTAAGTATGATGCGGTTATTCAGTGCAAAGGGAAGCGCTTGGACTTCATCAAGGACAACGGTTAGCCTGCAGGTGTGTATGCTGATCCGTGCCAGGATTCCCCTGTCATTTCTGTGGTATGTGCTCAGAAGCTGTTTCGTTCTGATTATTTTGATTGTTTAGTCTCGGTGGTTGGGACTATTTTTAGTGTACCGCGCTTGGAGGAGATTCCTGTTGTACGTGGTTTCTCTGATGTTTTTCCTGATGACCTTCCTGGTCTTCCCCCTGAGCGGGATGTTAAGTTTGTGATTGATTTGGAACCGGGTACGCGTCCTATTGCTAAGGCGCCGTATCGGATGGCCCCTCATGAGTTGGAGGAGTTGCGAGTCCAGTTGGGTGAGTTGTTGGCAAAAGGCTTTATCAGGCAGAGTTCGTCGCCTTGGGGTGCTCCTGTTCTATTTGTGAAGAAGAAGGATGGGTCGATGAGGCTGTGCATTGATTATAGGGAGATGAACACAGTCACCATTAAGAACAGATACCCTCTGCCGAGGATGAATGACTTATTTGATAAGTTACATGGTATCACGATGTTTTCCAAGATCGATCTTTGTTCTGGCTATCATCCGCTCGGGATCTGTGAGGCAGATATTCCACGGACTACGTTTAGATAGAGGCATGGACACTTCAAGTTTCTAGTGATGTCGTTTGGTTTGACCAACATACCATTAGCTTTCATGGATATGATGAACCGAGTGTTCAAGGAATTTCTAGACAAGTTCATGGTGGTATTCATCGATGATGTGTTGATCCACTCTCGCAGTTCTGAGGAGCATGAGAAGAATCTGCGCTTGGTTCTATCGGAGTTGAGGAACCACAAGTTATTCGCCAAGCTGAGCAAGTGCGAATTTTGGTTGCCTCAGGTCTCGTTTCTGGGCCATGTGGTGAATACGGATGGGATCTCGGTCGACCCGGAAAAGATCACAACAGTGATGGATTGGAGCAGGTCGGGCACACCCAAGTAGATTAGAAGCCTCCTAGGGTTGGCCAGCTACTACAGGAGGTTCGTGGAGGGTTTCTCCACCCTGGCCGCACCTTTGACCAGGTTGACTCTGTTGGGTATTGTATCCACAACGTACCTGATTTGAAGAAGCCCCTGAACAAGCTAAGGTAAATAGGCAATGTTTTTGACAAAATATTTCAAGTTGTGCTTGCAGTTATTCCACGCTAAGTGCACACTAATGTCAGGGTGCAGTAGGTCAATATACACGGGTCTGCACGACGTAATCCCTCGTTGAGCAGATCAGTGTGTTGGCCTACGTGTACTCTCTCTATTGGAGTGCACTTACTTTCAAGTACAGGGCTGTGTTTATGCAAGAGCAGACAAGGAGAAAGGATGAGTCAAAGAGCAGCTCAGAGGCGTAAGACGAAAAATCATCTAAGTTCGAGAATCACTAGTGATTTTCGCCGAACCGTCGAGAATCACTGGCTGATTCTCGCCGGCTGAATCAGAGGGCCATCAAGTCAAATTCGACGAGAATCACTTTGTGATTCTCGACGAATCGTCGAGAATCACTTTGTGATTCTCGCCGAATCGTCGAGAATCACCCTTGATTCTCGACGATTCGACGAGAATCACAGGTGATTCTCGCCGATTTTTACTTGGGCAATTTTCGGGAAAAAGATGGACCGGATTCTGCCGCTGGCACCATTTTGAACCGGATTTAGGGTTTCTTCTTGTGGGACCCACAACGGTCATTAACGTGTTTACTTGTGTATATATACGGGTATTTTTGAACAGTACAAACACACAGAAAAAGCCGAGCGACGATCTTGACCTAAAGTCGCAAAACTGCTCCGCCGCCGCCGTCGCCGCTCGCTCTAGTTGGTCGCCGCTTTTGATCGCGATTCTTATTGATCTTCCGGCGATAGAAGCTTAGCCAAGCTTAGATTCTCACGTGTCTAACCAGAGATCTCTTGTCTCTTGATTTGTTGATCGGGAAAATCTTCCCCATCCGAATCGATCGAGACGATTGATCCTAGTGTCACCGTTGGTAGACCTAGCTAGCTTCGCTACGAAGTTTGGATCTCCAGAGTACAGCAGCCGCATGTAACAACCCCATCCGTTCATATGATATATTCTAGAAGGTCCGGCCGGGGCCCCACAGGATATACCACAAAACAGTCGGTGAAGGTACAGGATGATACCAGAGTAGCGCATCGCACCTATCACAAGCATTCTAGCGGAAGCCTAAACTACTTGAACTCCTCATGAATGTCCAAACATAAAACTCCACATTTTATATATATATATATATAGGAATATCTTACAATATGAACAAGCGTTGGCCTTATGGCCTTACATAGCTTTCAAACAGTGGCCTAACAGATTGGCGCGCAGGCCGGCCACAATAAAAGAAAACACACAAAAGAACACACTTAGCCTTCGAGGGCTAACAGTAGCAGCAGCAACAACACCAGCAGGAGCATCAACCTCTATGCGTCCAGCTCGGCTCTCTAGCACCTGTGCAAGGACAATCCACCCAACGGTGGCAAACAAAAGCAACGGTCAGCGTTCAGCTGACCAAATTATAACGACCCTACCCCTTCTCTCGGGGCAGCGGTATTTTTCCCTGCAGGCATATCATATCACAAGTATGGCATGCTATAGCATCAAAAGGTGCTTTCACGCACACAAGCCATCACAACCGTTCGCCACCTGGCCCAACGGTCCGTGCACTCAGGGCACATTCTTGGTGTTCTGGCAACCTCTTGCCCACCACCGTATCAGGGTTATCACCCAACGGTAAATCTCTTGAGCATTTACTCCATGGCATGCAGCCGGAGTTAGTCCTCGGACACCGAGATGGCCCGTAGCCCCCCGTTGTGTCATGGCGCGCATGCCGAAGACTCTTGCTATGCGCTCCAACAGACCGCACTTTTTGGTCTCACGTCGGACGGACATAGCGCAGGTCGGATCCTCCACCCCCCGTTGCTCAAATCGTCTTGCCTTCTCCGAGTACAGCGTACTCATGGCTATATCAAAGGCGCGGGTCGGTCTCACCAATCCTGTTATTGGCATTCAAGCCTGGGTAGTTCATTATACCCATGTCCTCACAGCAACAGCGGGTCTTTCCTGGGCACCCCAGTACTTCCTGTGACTCTCTCCACAGGTGGACACCGCACAAGCACAAATGTCAGGGGTCTTTCCTGGGCACACCAGTACTTCCTGTAACTCGCTTCATAGGTGGACACCCTATGACATCAAGCATCACAAAAAGGGCCTTTCCTGGTCCCACCAGTACTTCCTGTGCCTCAATCACAGGTTGGACCCAAAACATCACATGGCTATTTTCCTGGGCTACCACCCCAGTACTTCCTGCTACTCCTTTTCGCAGGTATAACCCGTAGACTCCGTACACTACACGTTTATCACGGAGTCTTCTCCGGTTCGTATGCAACATCACCAATCCAGACCAACCTGTCCAGATGGGCTTCACACAGCATGCCTATTCCATACTCCATTTCCGGATCTATATGCACAACAAAGGGGATTTCAAGAATCACCCAAACGACTCCCAAAAGCAGCCACCTCTTTGTGGGGGAATCAAAAGATATGCCAAAATGGAAGCCTTCACATGGCTAGGAAGAAAAGTCGTTACCCTTGACGATCGCTTCGGTGCTATGGCCTCCAAGCTAGCTTGCAAGACTCGCAAGAGCGTTTCCTCCGCAACGCTGGCTTCGGATCTCTCGTCGGTAAACCGCAGCACCACCAGCAGCAGCCCCCTTTCTTCTTCCTCCTCCTTTCTCTCTCTCTTTCTCTCTCTTGAAGAAAGATGAAGGCCAAAGTAAAATGACTAATCCTTCTCTAATTTCGGCCTTGAAGGAAAAAGAGGAAGAGGCTTCAGCCCTTCGATCCAGACTGAAGGAATGGACGGCCACGATTCTGCCAAAAACACAGATTTTGAACCGACACGGCCTCGAACACGGCCGTGTGCCAGGTCGTGTGCCTCAAGCGGTGGTCAACCGACTTATCCAAACCAGTGACACGCCCACGGGACACGCCCGTGTCATGGGCCGTGTCACCAACACGCCTTCAGACACGCCTGTGTCTGTGGCCGTGTACCTGGGTGAAAAAATTCCAAATCATCCCGAGACTTCACACGGCCTGTGACACGCCCGTGTCCCAGGCCGTGTGCCCAGACACGGCACAAAGACATGCCCTGTCGAAATCCTTCGGCGGGCTGAGTTCGTCGCCTGATTTGACACGCCATGTGACACGCCCGTGTCACAGGCCGTGTTCAACTCTCGACACTCACTTCTCGACACTCGACGATCGTCGAGAAAAACTCGTCGAGAATGCGACACGGCCTTGGACACGCCCGTGTCCTGGGCCGTGTGCCTCCTCTCGACGGATCGTCGAGAACAAAAATCGTCGAGACAAAGCCCAATCGTCAACACAACCTCGACACGCCCTGCGACACGCCCGTGTCGTAGGCCGTGTCACCTGACACGCCCTGGGACACGCCCGTGTCCCAGGCCGTGTCACACAAAATGCCTGTTTCTAAACTTTGGGCTGTTACAATCCTCCCCTCCTACAAGAAATTTCGTCCTCGAAATTCAGAGATTGGAAAGTAGCAGAAAGTAGCAAGAAAAATGTAACAACATATATTTATATATATTTATATGTTTATGTTACAATATTCTCGCTACAAATTACAGAAACAACTCAGGGAACTCTGTTCGCATGATTTGTTCGCGCTCCCATGTCAGCTCTTCACGACCGCAGTTGTCGCATCGGACTTTTACCATACCGACTGTCTTGTTCCGCAACTGTTTTTCGGCTCGATCTTCGATCTGAACGGGTCTAACTCTCGTTGTTAGCCCATACTCCACCGGCACACGATCATCCGCGATCACTTGAGCTGGATCTTTCACGGCCTTCTGAAGCACCGAGATGTGAAAGACATCATGTAACCCACCCAAGTCCGCCGATAGAGCTAGCCGATAAGCCGCTTCGCCAATTCGCTCAACCACTTCAAAAGGACCTAAATATCTTGGACTCAACTTTTTCAATCGTCGAATCCTGGAGACACCTTTGAATGGCTTGATCTTCAAGTAGACCCAATCGCCAACAGCAAATTCGACATTCCGGTGCTTGGCGTTGTAGTACTTCGCTTGTCGATCTTGAGCAATCAGCAATCTCTCTCGAATAGTCCGAATGGTTGAGTTTGCTTCATCCACCTCATTTGGTTTAACAACCCGGGCTTCACCCACTTCTACCCAAGCCAAGGGAGTACGACACTTCCTTCCATATAGGGCTTCATATGGTGCCATCCCAATGCTTGCCTGGTAGCTGTTATTATACGCAAACTCGACCATATAGAGATGATCTTCCCATCTCTTTCCGAAGTCAAGGGCGCACATTCGGAGCATGTCCTCCATTGTTCTGTTGGTACGTTCAGTTTGGCCATCCGTTTGGGGATGAAAGGCCGTACTGAAAGTCAGTTTCGTGCCCAACAGTCGGTGAACTAGCCTCCAATCATTTGACGTGAATCGCCCATCTCGATCACTTACGATGCTCCGAGGAACACCGTGAAGCCGCACAATCTGATCAACATATAACTTTGCCAAACTTTCAACCGAATCATCCCGCCTGTTCGGGAGAAAATGTGCTACTTTTGTTAGCCGGTCAACTATCACCCAAATGGAATCATTTCCTCGCTGCGATCTTGGCAATCCATGCACAAAATCCATGGAAATATCATCAAATTTCCACACTGGGATCGGCAGTGACTTCAAATAACCGCCCGGCTTTTGGCATTCCGCCTTCACCATCGCACATGTTTGGCATTTGGCTACATACAGGGCAACATCTTTCTTGAGCCCTGGCCACCAGAAAAGCTTCTTCATATCGTTGAACATCTTTGTGCTCCCGGGGTGAATGGAATACTTGGTATAATGTGCTTCATACATCAGTTCTTCCCTCAGTTTCCCCACATTCGGGACGCACAAACGGACCTCTTTGCGCAAAAGACCATCAATCCAGGTGAATTTGCCCTCCGGCCCTTCATTCACATATCGTAAGAGATCTTCATCCAACTCCGTTGCCCGTCGAACTCGGTCCGCAAGGTCACATTGCACCTCGGTCCAGTTCAAACATGCAGTGGCAGTGGAACTCTTGTCAACACAATAGATCTCTAATGCTTCCAACTCCTGGATAAGACGTTCATCATGCCTTTGCAACCAATTTGCTCTAGCCGGAACTCGCCGACTCAAGGCATCCGCGACAACATTCCCCTTCCCGGGTGTATAGTGAATCTCGAACGTGTAGTCCCCAAGGAACTCCAACCACCTTCGTTGTCGCATGTTCAACTCTTTCTGCTCCAACAGAAACTTTAGGCTCTTATGATCGGTATAGATCTCCACCTTCGCGCCATAATGGTAGTGTCGCCACAGCTTGAGTGCAAAAATCACCGCCGCTAATTCCAAATCATGGACGGGATAGTTTCGCTCGTGCACCTTCAGCTGGCGTGAGCCATAAGCAATTACCTTTCCATTCTGCAGAAGAACGCAGCCTAAGCCGCTCCCTGAGGCATCACTATAAATCACAAATCCATCGGTTCCACATGGCGAAGACAACACCGGCGCCGTGGTCAACCGAACCTTCAGCTCTTCAAAAGCTCGTGCGCACTCTGGCGTCCAAACGAACTTCTGATCCTTTCGCGTCAGTGTGGTTAGCGGCAAAGCGATCCGCGAGAAGTTTTCCACAAATCTTCTATAGTAGCCCGCAAGTCCAAGGAAACTCCTGACCTCGGCCACGGAAGACAATATTGGCCATTCTTGTATGGCTTTTATCATTGCTGGATCAACTGCAATGCCCGCTCCACTCACCACATGGCCTAAAAATGCCACTGACGATAGCCAAAACTCGCACTTCGAGAACTTGGCATAGAGCTGATTTTGCCTCAACGTGTTCAACACTAACCGCAAGTGAATCTCATGCTCAGCTTTGGACTTCGAGTACACCAGGATGTCATCAATAAACACTATCACAAACAGATCCAGGTAATCACGAAAAATACGGTGCATCAGATCCATAAACACCGAGGGCGCATTACACAGTCCAAATGGCATGACTGTGAACTCATAGTGCCCATAACGCGTTCCAAATGCGGTTTTGGGAATGTCACCTTCCCGAATTCGTAACTGGTAATAACCAGACTTTAGGTCCAACTTCGAATAGACGGTCGAGCCCACTAGCTGATCGAATAACTCATCAATCCGAGGTATAGGATACTTATTCTTCTCTGTCAGCTTATTCAATTCACGGTAATCGATACACAACCGTAACCCACCATCTTTCTTCTTTACAAAAAGCACAGGCGCGCTCCAAGGTGACATACTTGGGCGGATATAACCTTGCTCTAGCATTTCTTGTAGTTGAACCTTCAACTCAGCCATCTCTTTAGGTGCAACGCGATATGGAGAGCGGGCCACAGGTTTCGCACCTGGCACCAACTCAATTGTGAAGTCAATCTCCCGCTGGGGTGGTAGCCCAGGGAGATCCGTGGGAAACACATCCGTAAATTCTGCCACAATCGGAACCTCACACAAAGTGGCCTTAGGCTCAACAGCCTGACTTAGTGCAAAGTAACACTCCGGACCCTTCCGAACAGCTTTGACTACCTGGAGTGCAGACATCAACGTCCCGCCTACTCCTCGCATACCCGCGAACTTGGTCTCCTGTTCGGTATTCTGGCCCAACGTGATTTCTTTGGACTGACAATCAATCATAGCATGCTGCTCCGCAAGCCAATCCATCCCAAAAATCACATCGAATTCCGATATTGGCAAAACAAATGCGGTTAAACAAAAATCCTGACTTCCTAACTGAACCGCCACATCGCAAGCTTGATCCGCAAGCATCCAACATCCATTCAGCAACACCACTCTGACGCTATCTGTCTTTGCACGACTGGGTATCCCAAGCCGCGTAACAAATTCACGAGACAGAAAAGAATGCGATGCACCTGTATCAAACAGTGCTCGCGCCAGCGTGTCCTGAATCATTACAAAACCTATGACAACCATGTCACACACACAAACCACAAACATAGGCGTACTAAGAAAAGCATACAAACAATCGCATATGCAAAACTAAACTCATACCTGTGACCACGTCACTCTGCTTGATGGCCTCTTGCAGGCCAAGATTGTAGACTCGGGGTTGTGCCTGCGAGGCAGAGGAATCCACCACCGCCTTGCCTTTTTCTGCATAAGATGCTCCCGCCTTCTTTTCACTTTTCGGCGGCATCCGACAATCTCGCGCAATATGCCCCATCCTACCACAATTGAAGTAGGTGTGAGTGTCTGGCCTGGAGGTTGCCCCTGATGTTGCTCCCGTTGCAACTGAGGAAGGAGCTTGTCCACTAGGCTTGGACTTCTTACCCCATCTCTTCTTATAAAATGACTTTCCCGATCGGGGCGCCTTCCACTCTGGTTGCGACACAGCCAAAGCTCTCTTCCCTCGCACCCTCTTCATATCCTTTTCCAACGCGGTCGCAGTGTCAACCAACGCTTGGAAGCCTTGGTTCACAGAACTGGACACAAGGAACCTCAGCTCGTCCCTCAGCCATTCATAGAACCGATTCGTCTTCCTCTGCTCATCAGCAAAAATCGAACCCGCATACCGCCCCAAGCGCGTAAACTCATGCAGGTACGTGTCAACACTGCCATCACCTTGCGTCAACCGTTGGAATTCATTTTCCATGGCTATCTGTTGCGCCACAGGAAGGTGCTTCGCTAGGAAGAGCCGAGAGAAATCTTCCATCGACACTTGGGTTAACGGACGACCCGCCAAATGATGCAACTCCATCTCATCCCACCATAAACGCGCTTCTCCTTCAAGCAAGATGGTGGCTAAGGTAACTTTCTGATGTTCCGCCGTGCCTATCGCCGTCATCACTCGCTTGACGCGCGATAACCAATCCTCAGCCTGCGTCGGGGTTCCCGCTCCCGAGAACGTAGGCGGATGGAAACTCATAAACCGTGTTAGCTGCTTCTCAGCTGCTCGAGGAGCCACATCCACGACAGGTTCAGGCCTTGCCACCACCTGTTCTAGCCTTACAGCCTCTTGTTCCTGCCTGAGTGGCTGACCTTGGATCATGGTAAATAAGGCCTTCGCAACTAAACGGACATGTTCCGCAGACGGTGGAGGTGTAGGCACCGCGACTGGTGCCGTACTTTCATCAGAACGCTGGGGCTCAGACGGCCCAGCTCCACTCCGTGTCACCTAAAGGTGGACAAGACACACACATTAGCGGTCGTACCCAAGCAAACAACACAAAATAGGAACACGCAGGTTCCTCAAACATACAAAATGCATTCCTATCATGGACATTCAGGAGTTCAATCGTAGACTTTGGTGTGCACAAACACGTGCTCGCCACCCCACAAAAGAAGTCGACCACGACTGCGAGAGGGAAAGACCAAGACAACCGATACCAAAAATGTAACAACCCCATCCATTCATATGATATATTCTAGAAGGTCCGGCCGGGGCCCCACAGGATATACCACAAAACAGTCGGTGAAGGTACAGGATGATACCAGAGTAGCGCATCGCACCTATCACAAGCATTCTAGCGGAAGCCTAAACTACTTGAACTCCTCATGAATGTCCAAACATAAAACTCCACATTTTATATATATATAGGAATGTCTTACAATATGAACAAGCGTTGGCCTTATGGCCTTACATAGCTTTCAAATAGTGGACTAACAGATTGGCGCGCAGGCCGGCCACAATAAAAGAAAATACACAAAAGAACACACTTAGCCTTCGAGGGCTAACAGTAGCAGCAACAACAACACCAGCAGGAGCATCAACCTCTATGCGTCCCGCTCGGCTCTCCAGCACCTGTGCAAGGACAATCCACCCAACGGTGGCAAACAAAAGCAACGGTCAACGTTCAGCTGACCAAATTATAACGACCCTACCCCTTCTCTCGGGGCAGCGGTATTTTTCCCTGCAGGCATATCATATCACAAGTATGGCAAGCTATAGCATCAAAAGGTGCTTTCACGCACACAAGCCATCACAACCGTTCGCCACCCGGCCCAACGGTCCGTGCACTCAGGGCACATTCTTGGTGTTCTGGCAACCTCTTGCCCACCACCGTATCAGGGTTATCACCCAACGGTAAATCTCTTGAGCATTTACTCCATGGCGTGCAGCCGGAGTTAGTCCTCGGACACCGGGATGGCCCGTAGCCCCCCGTTGTGTCATGGCGCGCAGGCCGAAGACTCTTGCTATGCGCTCCAACAGACCGCACTTTTTGGTCTCACGTCGGACGGACATAGCGCAGGTCGGAGCCTCCACCCCCCGTTGCTCAAATCATCTTGCCTTCTCCGAGTACAGCGTACTCATGGCTATATCAAAGGCGCGGGTCGGTCTCACCAATCCTGTTATTGGCATTCAAGCCTGGGTAGTTCATTATACCCATGTCCTCACAGCAACAGCGGGTCTTTCCTGGGCACCACAGTACTTCCTGTGACTCTCTCCACAGGTGGACACCGCACAAGCACAAATTTCAGGGGTCTTTCCTGGGCACACCAGTACTTCCTGTAACTCGCTTCACAGGTGGACACCCTATGACATCAAGCATCACAAAAAGGGCCTTTCCTGGTCCCACCAGTACTTCCTGTGCCTCAATCACAGGTTGGACACAAAACATCACATGGCTATTTTCCTGGGATACCACCCCAGTACTTCCTGCTACTCCTTTTCGCAGGTATAACCCATAGACTCCGTACACTACACGTTTATCACGGAGTCTTCTCCGGTTCGTATGCAACATCACCAATCCAGACCAACCTGTCCAGATGGGCTTCATACAGCATGCCTATTCCGTACTCCATTTCCGGATCTATATGCACAACAAAGGGGATTTCAAGAATCACCCAAACGACTCCCAAAAGCAGCCACCTCTTGGTGGGGGAATCAAAAGATATGCCAAAACGGAAGCCTTCACATGGCTAGGAAGAAAAGTCGTTACCCTTGACGATCGCTTCGGTGCCATGGCCTCCAAGCTAGCTTGCAAGACTCGCAAGAGCGTTTCCTCCACAACGCTGGCTTCGGATCTCTCGTCGGTAAACCGCAGCACCACCAGCAGCAGCCCCCTTTCTTCTTCCTCCTCCTTTCTCTCTCTCTTTCTCTCTCTTGAAGAAAGATGAAGGCCAAAGTAAAATGACTAATCCTTCTCTGATTTCGGCCTTGAAGGAAAAAGAGGAAGAGGCTTCAGCCCTTGGATCCAGACTGAAGGAATGGACGGCCACGATTCTGCCAAAAACACAGATTTTGACCCGACACGGCCTCGAACACGGCCGTGTGCCAGGCCGTGTGCCTCAAGCGGTGGTCAACCGACTTATCCAAACCAGTGACACGCCCACGTGACACGCCCGTGTCATGGGCCGTGTCACCAACACGCCTTCAGACACGCCCGTGTCTGTGGCCGTGTACCTGGGTGAAAAAATTCCAAATCATCCCGAGACTTCACACGGCCTGTGACACGCCCGTGTCCTAGGCCGTGTGCCCAGACACGGCACAAAGACACGCCCTGTGGAAATCCTTCGGCGGGCTGAGTTCGTCGCCTGATTTGACACGCCCTGTGACACGCCCGTGTCACAGGCCATGTTCAACTCTCGACACTCACTTCTCGACACTCGACGATCGTCGAGAAAAACTCGTCGAGAATGCGACACGGCCTTGGACACGCCCGTGTCCTGGGCCGTGTGCCTCCTCTCGACGGATCGTCGAGAACAAAAATCGTCGAGACAAAGCCCAATCGTCAACACAACCTCGACACGCCCTACGACACGCCCGTGTCGCAGGCCGTGTCACCTGACATGCCCTGGGACACGCCCGTGTCCCAGGCCGTGTCACACAAAATGCCTGTTTCTGAACTTTGGGCTGTTACACCGCACATCGTTGTCGCCGCCGATCCCGTGAACCTAGCCGCCGCCCATCTTGCCGCCGCCGGTTCCGGGGAGATTCTCTCCAAGAGAGATCTAGGGTTGTGGACTCTTCGTGGACTTCAAAAACACGTCGTCAACGAAGGGGGACACCTTAGTCTCCAAACGTAGTTTATATCTCTTGTACATTCTAGTTTTACTTTTGTTGTAAAGCAACGTTGGTTCCTAGTTATAAGGGTTGGGTGCAACCCGTGTTGTGGGAGTGTTGACTCCTACGTGTGGAAGGGTTCCTTCCGATAGTGCAAGGATTGGATTTCAATCTTGTTGGTGAAGAGACCGAGTCGTCCCTTGTTGGGAGATAGGTCGAAGGGGGAAAGTGGATGTACCCAAATCGGGGCACCACTATAAATTGCTTGTGTATTTTCTGTGCTGTGCTGTTTTGTTTTATTGTGCAGGTACAATTTTAAATTCCGCAAAAACGCTGCACGTCACCTATTCCCCCCCCCCCCCATAGGTGAAGATAGTTGACACTAGGTGGACTTTCAAGTGGTATCAGAGGGAGGTTCCTCATCAAAAAGGTTAACACCTTGAGTTGAATCCTGCCGCTAGTGTCAAGTAGAAGGAAAACATCTACCATGGACGGTCTCAAGTACACAGGCAAGATCCTAGTGTGCACCAGGATCAACTTTCCTATCTGGAAGGAAAGGATCAGATTCTACGTGGAAGCAGTTGATCCTAAACTCTTCATGATCGTGGAGGAGGGACCTTATGTCCCCACTAAGGTCTCCACCATTGATCCTACCAAGAAAGTGCCGAAGAAACTTTCTGAAATGGACAAGGACGAGATGGTACTAGTAGGACTTGACAAGAAGGCGCAGAACATTCTGGTCAGCGCAGTTGATGACTCAATGATGCAGAACTTCTGCAACTGCAGGACAGAAAAGGAGATCTGGCATTGCCTGATCATCCTAATGGAGGGCACTGATGAAGTGAGGGATGATCGTAGATCCCTCCTGAACCAGAAATATGAGGCCTTCAGACAAGGGCCTAAGGAAGAGATCGGAGTCACCTTCGAGAACTTCCTCAAGATTGTCAATGCCCTCAAAGGATACGGAAGAGTGTTCACTAATGGTGAACTCAATGATAAATTCCTTTACGTCCCTTACTAAGGAATGGGACACAAAGATCTGCGCCATCCGAGAGTTTGGCAGACTAGCTGAAATAGACCCGCAAATTTTGTTCGGGAAGCTGATGTCCTATGAGCTTCAACTGAACACCAGGAAAGCAGAAGAAGAAGCAGAGAAGGCTGCAGCCAAAGAAAAGACTGTGGCTCTAAAAGCCAGTCACTCTAGAAAAGGCAAGGGTGCGGTTTCATACCGTGCCAGGAAAAAGGATGAAGAGGAGGACTCCGAGCCATGCTCCTCCAGCTCAGAGCTGTCGGAGGAGGATTTCTCCCTCATCACCCGAGAGTTCAAGAAGTTCCTTAAGATGAGGAATCAAAGAAAGAAAGACAGCTCCTCCTCCAGGCATCAGAAGAAAAATTATTCTTCTGACAGGTATACTTCTAAACCGAACAAACATCGCTCCTCTGATATTATTTGTTTTGGATGCAATAAGCCAGGACACGTCGTGGCCGACTGCTACCAAGGCAAGAGAGAAAAAGGGAAAGAAGAGGAGCACAAATCCTCGAGAGATAAGAAGAAAGAGAGGAGCTACATCGCCAAAAGGCCAAAGACACTGAGTGAGTCTGACTCCTCAGACTCCAGTGATGATGAGGAAGCCTACTTCGGGCTGGTGGGTCGCTCCGACTCAGAAGGAGAATGCCCCTCATTTACCGGGAAGGTAAAAGCTCACACCCCTCTCTCCGACTCCGACTCTGATCCTGAGTCACAGGATAATGACCCTGAGGATAGCCTTTCGGCCCGTGAAGCAGAGCTCCTCGAGAAGTATGAGCTTCTGCTCAACACTTTCGAGGAGTGTCGTAAGAGACTGAAGGTTGAGAAAAAGGAAGTGAAATTCCTTAAGGGTGAGTGTGTCTCCCTAAGGGAAGAGGTCACTAGTTTGATTTCTCTCCGACAGGAGCACCTTGACCTGACTTCAAAGCATTCAGAGTCTCTTAAGCTCCTTGATCTTAAGCAGGAGGAAGTCGACAAGTTGGAAGAACAACTTGTGGCAGAAAGGAAGATCGTCAAGAGCTTCTCTTTGCCAAAAACTGTTCTTCCAGTTGTTGATACCTTCTCTGCTCAGGCCAAAGGAGCTGGCTTGGGGCATGTAGCGGTATCTGGTTCCTCATCCAGGAGAAACATGAACCAGAGGAAGAATAAGGCCGCCAAGAAGGCCTCTGCTGATGAAAAGGGGAAGGCTCCGCTTAGTCCTGTTGCGTTAAGAAAGCCTAGCTTTCCTTGCAACCAACATGACTTTGAATCAACCTTTGGTCATCATTTCCGGCCCTCGGTTGCAAAGCCAAAGAGCCGATATAATGGTTGGACCTTTCCCCGGAACTTCGGTGAGAGTGCCTTCAAGGCACCTTATGAGGAAATCCACATGGGAAATTATGGTCAGTTCTCTAGCGGCCATAATGGAAAGCAGGCACCAAGAGTCAAGTCTGTTATACTGACGAAACAGAAGGTGAAGAAGTCATGTGACTGCAATCACTATGAGGCCTCCACCTCCAGATCCAAGGCCCCGGCTGTACCCACCATTCCCAGGGTTAGGCAGGAGCCTAGGAAGAGGTACAACAGATTCGACTGTTGGTGCTGTGGCAAAGTCGGTCACTTTGCCATGGATTGTTGGTTTAATCCAAGGTATCACGAGACTCCCTATGTTAGCAATGCGAGGCCGACCACTCGTAGGGTTAAACAACCGAGGGGGAGTATGCTAACCAAGAATCTAGGACCCAAGTTCGATTAGGTTCCTAAGGGAAATTAATTTTGTTTTGCAGGAATGTCCAAAGGCCACCAAAACGCCGATCTGGTACTTGGACAGTGGATGCTCCCGGCATATGACTGGGACAAGAAGCCTGCTGCGTGATTACACTCCAGTCGAGAATGGACCCAAAGTCATCTTTGGAGGGTCAGATCGAGGAGTCACCAGAGGTTACGGTATGATTTCCAACGGTATAATCTCTATCACCGACGTAGATTATGTTGAAGGGTTAAACCATAACCTGATCAGTGTAAGTCAGTTATGTGACAAAGGTTATGACGTTAAGTTCTGCAAGGATAAATGTCTGATAATTTCACGTAGCTCTTCTGAGACGGTATTATCAGGCATTAGGAGCAGAAATATCTTCTGCTTAGATTTTCTCAGTTTAGATTCAGCTACCCCCGTATGCCTTGTGGCAACAGGTAGTGCATATCTTTGTGAACAATGACACAAGAGATTGGCACATATTAATTTCAAAACAATTAGTATGCTGTTTTCTAAAAACTTTGTAAGGGATGCTCCTGTTATCAAGTGCATCAAAGATAGCCCCTGTCCTGCATGCCAGATAGGCAAACAGACTCGGGCTACCTTTAAGAGCATTGCAGACAAAGACTCTTCCCGATGTCTTTACCTTCTACATATGGACTTGTTTGGTCCAATGCAAGTTCATAGCTTGGGAGGCAAGTCCTATACGCTAGTGATAGTTGATGATCATTCTCGGTTTACATGGGTGTTCTTCTTAAAACGAAAGTCAGATACGTTTGACATCTTCACTAGGTTTGTCAAGCAGGTTCAGAACGAATTTAACTCCTCAGTGGTCAAAATCAGAAGTGACCTTGAAACAGAATTCGAATCTGGTGCTATTACAGAGTTTTGTGAAGAACAAGGTATCTTTCATGAGTTTTCCTCCCCGCGCACTCCTCAGCAAAATGGAGTTGCGGAGAGGAGAAATAGAACTCTCATTGAACCCTGCACGACAATGTTGAAAGACACTTCTCTCCCAGAATACTTCTGGGCAGAGGCTGTCAATACAGCTTGTCATGTACAAAACCGAGCATTGATCAACAAGCATCATCGTAAGACGCCTTATGAGCTACTGAGAGGCAGGAAACCAACCATGTCCTACTTGAGGATCTTTGGTTGCCGATGCTATGTACTGAATAATGGGAAGTACCCGCGTACTAAATTTGGTGAAAAATGCTTCGAAGGCATATTCATGGGCTATAGTTCCCACAGTCGGGCATATAGGGTCTTCAATAAGAAAACCCTAGTGGTAGAAGAATCAATTAATGTTGTATTTGATGAAGGAAGTTTGCTTAACAGCAATTCTTCCAGTGGTATTCTTGAAGATGCAGGTGCACGACTTGAACAGTTGGATCTCGATGAGACCGCTAAAGATGAAACTCCTAAGTACGTCAAAGTTTCCACCTCCACGTCATCTGGGAACGTTGAAGATCAAAATGGAACAAATCTTCTAGAAGGAGGAGAAGCCCAAGAAGTAGTTGAAGCTCCAGACGCCAGACTTCTAGAGCTCCGGCACGTGAGGGATCATCCTAGAGATCAGATCATCGAAGATCCTCGTGTCGGTGTCAGAACTCGAAGAGGTACTATTAACGAAGTATTGCATCTTAGCTTCCTGTCACAGGTTGAGCAAAAGAAGTTCGACGAGGCGAACAAAGACGCGGCATGGATTTTGGCCATGCAAGATGAACTACATCAATTCGAATGATGCAACGTTTGGACGCTGGTTCCCAGACCACACAAGCAGAATGTGATTGGCACCAAGTGGATTTTCAGAAACAAACTGGATGAACATGTTGATATCATAAAGAACAAGGCAAGGCTGGTGGCTCAAGGTTACAGACAGGAGGAGGGGATTGACTTCGACCAGACCTTCGCACCAGTAGCAAGGCTCGAGGCAATCAGATTGTTCCTGGCGTATGCTTCGCACAAAGGATTCACAGTCTATCAAATGGATGTGAAATCAGCATTCTTGAACGGAGACCTGAAAGAGGAAGTATACGTCGCTCAACCCCCAGGTTTTGTCAATCCTACTTATCCCAATCATGTTTATTTTCTTAATAAAGCTTTATATGGTTTAAAACAAGCTCCACGAGCTTGGTATGAGACTTTATCTAGTTTTCTTCTTGAGAACAAGTTCTCTAGAGGTAAAATAGATAAGACATTGTTTCTCAGGGAAGTCAAAGGCAAGATTTTGCTGGTGCAAATCTATGTCGATGACATAATATTCGGCTCAACAGACAACAATCTTTGCAAAAAGTTTTCTAAACTTATGCAAGGAAAGTTTGAAATGAGCAGTATGGGAGAGCTAAAGTATTTCCTGGGACTTCAAGTGAAACAGTCTGAGGATGGAATCTTCATTTCTCAGACGAAGTTCACAAATGAACTCCTCAAGAAATTCGGTATGGAGAATGCAACCTCTATGAGGACTCCAATGGGATCCACTATGTCTCTGGATAAGGATGAGAAAGGTAAACCTTTCGATGAAACCAAATACAGAAGCATCATTGGATCCCTGCTCTACCTTACTGCCAGTAGACGGATATCATGTTCTCCACATGTGTCTGTGCCAGATATCAGGTGAACACTAAGGAATCTCACTATGTCGCTGCGAAGCGAATTCTAAGATACCTTAAAGGTACTCCCAATCTTGGCTTGTGGTACCCGAGAAACAATGATGTCGAGCTAATAGGTTTTTCAGATGCTGATTTTGCAGGGAGTAGGGATGACAGGAAAAGCACCTCCGGGACGTGTCAATTCCTCGGACGAAGGCTTATTTCCTGGAATAGCAAGAAACAGAATTGTGTTGCAACCTCCACAGCAGAGTCTGAGTACATCTCGGCAGGCAGCTGTTGCGCACAACTCCTATGGATCAGAAACCAGTTAGCCGACTACGACCTTCAGTTCAAGGAAGTACCAATGTACTGCGACTCCTCCAGTGCAATTGCAATTGCCAACAATCCGGTATCGCACAGCAGAACGAAGCATATTGAAGTGCGATACCACTTCATTCGGGAGCACGTGGAGAACAAGGACATCTCTCTCTGTTATGTCCCCACGGACAAGCAGATTGCAGATATATTCACAAAGCCCTTAGACGAGGCCAAGTTCAGTCTTTTCAAAACTGAATTGGGGATGCTAAACTATGAGGAATGAAGACTACAGAAGCTCCAGGATCATGCCTCTAGGGGGAGCCTCTGCCAGGAACTCAAGTGAGAGCACAGGTGCAAGAACTGAGGGGGAGCACGGGGTCAAATACAACAGACCCAGATTTGTAGAAGCCGAAAAGGGGGAGATTACCCTCTCGGCTAAGGCTAAGGTGGCTCCAAGTTTGCTCTCAAGAAATTGGTATTGGTAATGAATATCTCTCTAAGCTAAATTTCAAGGTTATTATTTTCATTCCCATACGCTTTATTCACCTTAGCTTGTAGGGTTTAGGCTTCTTAGAATAGGGGGAGATTGTTGGGTATTGTATCAACAACGTACCTGATTTGAAGAAGCCCCTGAACAAGCTATGGTAAATAGGCAATGTTTTTGACAAAATATTTCAAGTTGTGCTTGCAGTTATTCCACGCTAAGTGCACACCAATGTCAGGGTGCAGTAGGTCAATATACACGGGTCTGCACGACGTAATCCCTCGTTGAGCAGATCAGTGTGTTGGCCTACGTGTACTCTCTCTATTGGAGTGCACTTACTTTCAAGTACAGGGCTGTGTTTATGCAAGAGCAGACAAGGAGCAAGGATGAGTCAAAGAGCAGCTCAGAGGCGTAAGACGAAAAATCATCTAAGTTAGAATCGACGAGAATCCCCAAGTAATTCTCGCCGATTCGGCGAGAATCACTAGTGATTCTCGCCGAATCGTCGAGAATCACTGGCTGATTCTCGCCGGCTAAATCAGAGGGCCATCAAGTCAAATTCGACGTGTGATTCTCGCCGAATCGTCGAGAATCACCTTTGATTCTCGACGATTCGACGAGAATCACAGGTGATTCTCGCCGATTTTTACTTGGGCAATTTTCGGGAAAAAGCTGGACCGGATACTGCCGCTGGCACCATTTTGAACCGGATTTAGGGTTTCTTCTTGTGGGACCCACAACGGTCATTAAGGTGTTTACTTGTGTATATATATACGGGTATTTTTGAACAGTACAGACACACAAAAAAAGCCGAGCGACGATCTTGACCTAAAGTCGCGAAACTCCTCCGCCGCCGCCGTCGCCGCTCGCTCTAGTTGGTCGCCGCTTTTGATCGCGATTCTTCCTGATCTTCCGGCGACAGAAGCTTAGCCAAGATTAGAGTCTCACGTGTCTAACCGGAGATCTCTTGTCTCTTGATTTGTTGATCGGGAAAATCTTCCCCATCCGAATCGATCGAGACGATTGATTCTAGTGTGACCGTTGGTATACCTAGCTAGCTTCGCTACGAAGTTTGGATCTCCAGAGTACAGCAGCCGCACATCGTTGTCGCCGCCGATCCCATGAACCTAGCCACCGCCCATCTTGCCACCACCGGTTCCGGGGAGATTCTCTCCAAGAGAGATCTAGGGTTGTGGACTCTTCGTGGACTTCAAAAACACGTCGTCAACGAAGGGGGACACCTTAGTATCCAAACGTAGTTTGTATCTCTTGTACATTCTAGTTTTACTTTTGTTGTAAAGGAACGTTGGTTCCTAGTTATAAGGGTTGGGTGCAACCCGTGTTGTGGGAGTGTTGACTCCTATATGTGGAAGGGTTCCTTCCGATAGTGCAAGGATTGGATTTCAATCCTGTTGGTGAAGAGACCGAGTCGTCCCTTGTTGGGAGATAGGTCGAAGGGGGAAAGTGGATGTACCCAAATCAGGGAACCACTATAAATTGCTTGTGTATTTTCTGTGCTGTGCTGTTTTGTTTTATTGTGCAGGTACAATTTTAAATTCCGCAAAAACGCTGCACGTCACCTATTCCCCCCCCCCCCCCCCATAGGTGAAGATAGTTGACACTAGGTTGACTTTCAGACTCAGAAGAACACGGCCTTTGTTTGGAGCGAGAAGTGCGAAGAAGCCTTTATGGAACTAAATAACAGATTGTGCACTGCTCCCGTTCTGACCCTACCTACTGAGGGTGCGGAGTATGATGTGTACGTGGATGCTTCGCATGTTGGTCTGGGTTGCATGTTGATGCAGGCTGGAAAAGTGATTCCGTATGGGTCAAGGCAATTAAAGACTCATGAGAGAAATTACCCTACGCATGACCTTGAGTTTGCAGCGGTGATTTATGCGCTAAAGCTGTGGAGGCATCTACTTTATGGTGCCCAGTGCAAGATCTTCACAGATCATCAAAGTCTAAAGTATGTGTTTACTTAGAAGGAGTTGAATCTGCGCCAACGGCAGGAGCTAGAGTATGTGGTCGATTATGATGTGGAGATACAATATCATCCGGGCAAGGCTAATGTGGTGGCAGACGCCCTGAGCCGGAAGACGGGGAAGATCTTTAATCTCACCGCCGATCGATTAGGGGAAGAGTTCCTCCTGATGGATATTTCTGTGGGACGCTGTGACACGCAGAGAAGTTTGGCAGTGGCAGAACCGTCTTGGATTGCACTTACCAGGTTGCACCAGAAGGATGATCCGGATCTTCTGCACTTATACCTCAGGACTGAGAGAGGGGAGTTGCCGGATTTTTCTATCGATGATGTGGGTACTTTGAAGTACCGCGGCAGGTTTTCATCCCAGCTGTTGGAGACATAAGGGTTATGATTTGTAGAGAGGCTCATGGATCCAGTGTTGCCTACCATCCAGGATCTACAAAGATGTATCATGAATTGAAGCAGTTTGCCAGGTGGTATGGGATGAAGGGAGATATAGCCCAATTTGTAGCTAAGTGCCACACTTGCAAGCGTGTGAAAGCCGATCATGGAAGGCCTGGTGGCAAGTTGACTCCGTTGGAGATCCCGACTTGGAAGTGGGAGAGTATTTCTATGGACTTCATTACGTGCTTACCGAGATCTCCAAGGGGATTTGATTCAGTTTGGGTGATCGTGGACCGATTGACGAAGTGTGTGCACTTCATACCCTATAAGATAGATTACTCGATGAAGAAGATAGCAGAGCTGTACTTGAATGGGGTCATCAGATTACATAGTGTGCCAGTTAGCATCATTTCGGATCGAGACTCCCGTTTTACATCTTGCTTCTATAGGAGTCTGCATGAGGGTTTGGGTACAGATTTGAGGTATTCTACAGCTTACCACCCGCAGACCAATGGTCAGACTGAGAGAGTGAACCAGATAGTTGAGGATATGATCAGGTGCTACATCGTGGACCACGGTGGAGCATGGGATGAGCATTTGTGGCTTATGGAATTTGCATACAATAACAGTTACCAGGAGAGCTTGCAAATGGATCCGTTTGAAGCTTTGTATGGGAGGCGCTGCAAAACACCCTTATTTTGGACCGAGGTTGGTGAGATGCCTTTGCTGGGTCCGGATGCGCTCGAGGAAATGGAAGTCGCAGTGAAGCTTGTTCGAGAAAAGCTTCGTATAGCTCAGGAGAGATATGAGAAGAATGCCAACCGGCGTAGGTCTGACTTGGTGTTTTCTGTAGGGGACCTCGTGTTTCTTAAGGTTTCTCTGATGGTTGGTGTTAAGAGGTTCGGTAAGAACCTGAAATTGTATCCGAGGTATGTGGGCCCGTTTAAGATTGTTGAACGGATTGGCGTGTCAGCATATAGATTGGATTTGCCAGCAAATTTCCCAGGTGTTCATAATGTATTTCATGTAAGCCAATTACGGAAGTGTGTGCGAAGCAGTGGGCAAGTCTTGGATGTTGTGCCCTAGTTGGAGCCTAATCTTTCATATGTTGAGGTGTCGGTCCGCATCTTGGATACTCAAGATCGGGTGCTGCGGAAAAGTCTATCCCAGTGGTGAAAGTTCTATGGAAGAATCGGGATTTGGAAAGCGCGACTTGGGAGCTAGAGTCAGCTATGAGGGAGGCTCACCCTCGTCTGTTCCCTTGATTTGATTGGTATGTTTTCTTTCTAGTAGCTCTTGTTTTGTTACTTTCCTTCTATGGTAGAAGTTGTGTACGTAAAGTTTCGGGTCAAAACTTTCTTTTAGGGGGAGTGACGAATGCCCCCGATTTTTCTGCGATTATTTAATTCTCGTTTGGCGTTACGTTGACGTGTTTCCGGCATGTTCCATTTGTTAGAGCGTGGTCTTAGCTCTTTAGGTTCCTTGTGTGGTTGTTAGTAGCCTTTTTGGCAAGATTCCCTAGCAAGCTGGGTCTATTTTGGTGACCGGTGAGGCCTCTCGGGGATGCTTGTGTTTTATCTTTGGGTAGCGATAACCCGAGTTTTGTTTGTCGAAAGTTGATTTCGACTTCGTCGTTGTGTTCGTAGCGTGGGTATTTAGCTACAGTGCAAATTTCGTCGAATTCCGAGGATGTTCGGGTTTCGCGTCGTTTTGTATTTTATTTATATTAATGCGATATTATATATTATATATGGATATTTTATTTAGATAATAGCAGTTACGGTGAATAGGGGGCTGGCAGCGTTTTGTTTGTCTAAGAATAGAAAATATTTGGGATTTAACTGCTATCTATATATAGCCTTATTTATAAACGCCACTGTGGATGTTCTTTGTCTTTTCGGAATACAACCGCCGTCCCTGTGCAAGAGAGGAAAACCGGCGGGCTGCCCTTGCCTTCGGACGCCGATTCTGGGAGTGATAGTGGACGGAATTCGATTCCGAAAGCAGATTTTGATTACTCTCGCCTAGACCTTCATTCCTATGGTAAGAGATTCAATTTTCGTGGTGTTTCCAGGGGTCTCGGAATTTTTGGTTTGATCCTTTTCGGCCATTAAAACTCTAGAATCCTGGTTTAGGTGCTGTTGCGGCTGGAGACGAGAGAGAGTGGAATGGTTGTGCGAGATAAATCGATGGAAATTGAGGCAAGTGGTGCTCTTCGCCCTTGCCAAGTAGTGGCTTCTTCATTTTTGTTCCTTGTTGTCAAGTATTAATTTCAGATCCTTCAATTGTCTAGTTTTTTCCTTAATCATGACAAGAAATTGTTAAGCCTACTGAATTTACTTCATGTCCAGTTATTTGATTTATCATCCAGTTGAGATATTGTCTAAATTTCTACTCTTAGAACCTAGGAATGCTGCTTAACCTTGTCAGATCTCGCTATTACTGTAATTTTTTGCCTACTGTCAGTTTGTTGTAGTGTTATAATGCTGAGTTCTTCATTGGTAGGCTGGGTTTTGGCGTAAATTGGCTTGGGTGTTGTGGTAGCAGTTGTAGCAATTTCCGTTTTCCTTTATAGTATTGAGGATTAGAGTGTTTCTGGGCTAGTAGAAGTGTTCTGGTATGATAGGTGGAACATAGAAGTGTTTGTTGTAGGATTAAAGCATTGTACAGTGTTTTCTGCACTCAATGCTGATAGGTCGTCGATCTAAGTTTGATGAACATTGTCGAACTGAGATCGACGATCTCCGATCGCCTGTGATCGGTGAAGGTCGTCGATCTGGGTTTGACGATAATCGTCGAACTGAGCTTGACGATTTTTCATGTGATCTGAGTTTGACGATAATCGTCAAACTGAGTTCGATGATTCCCTGTGGCCTGCATTCGACGAAAAAATCATCGATCTGAGTTTGACGAGTTCCGGTGACCTGCGTTCGACGAAAGAAAATCGTCGAACGCAGTTCGACGATTTCCCGTGACCTGTGTTCGATGAAAATCATCTAACGGAGTTCGACGATTTCCCGTGACCTGTGTTCGACGAAAATCATCGAACGGAGTTCGACGATTTCCTGTGGCTGGAGATCGACGATTTCCAATAAGCTGAGATCGACGTTTATTTCTTTTGCCTTAACCGAATTTTTCTTGCAATTTATTTCCTTCCCGAGTGATTACCTCCTAGGTGGGGATGTCTTGTCGTCCATTTGTTTCTTTTTTTAAGGCCGAATCGTGGGTTATGGCAGGTAGTGGTATTTTGATGCTCTAAAGGAGTGGGATGTTTTGTGTGCGAGCCGTGGCCGCCACCTTTTAGTCCCAGGTATGGGTTGGGCATAGCCGTGGTCGCCACCATTTAATCCCAGGTACGGGCTGGGTATGTGGTGGCCTTGTGCTGACACAGTGTATTTTTAGTTGGACCTGTTTTGTTTGGGGGACTATTTTTGGTCACCAACTCAGGTCCATGATGTTTTACTACTGCCATTACTCACATATTAGGATTGTTAAATAATTCTTCCTTTATAGATTGCAATTTGTTTGGTACATGTTTGCCTTGTAGACTCTGCAGTTTTTATGACAGGGTTGTGGTTGTTTTCTCGCACATGGTGCAAGTGCGTCTTGTCTTGGACAGTGCTTGTTTGTTACTGTCTATCTTTCTTCTCTTGCTTACACTTTTTTCTATAACACTTCCATGCAGCTTATTTGTTTTACTTGCCGAGGTATTCTTTTCTTTTCTGAATGCCTCAGGTTCTGATAAATGGCCGAGTGGGTGGATAGTTTTGCTGTGCTGTTGCTGGTGATCTCTTGTACTGTAGAGATCAGTTTCTTGATTTTGTGAGGTAGTTTTATGTTTTTCTTACAACATACATGCTCGCCAGTGAGTTCATGTCAGGTTGTTAACTCCCGATGGTGGTTTTTACTTATGATACTAGATATGTTTCTTTTACTGCTACCTTTCTAGAGATAGCCTATTTTCTCTTGGGAAGATTTATGCTAGGTTGCTAGTTACTTTTAAACCTAAAACACTATTATAAGTAGACCTCATGATCAACATGTTTATAAAACTCATACACAACTTTCAAAGCAACGTGAAAAAAGATCATTTTCATACTTATAATATAAAATAAATATAGAGTCTTGCATAGTTTAAGTTGACCTCGGGTGTCACTTATGCACTCTTATAGGGTGTTAAATTTAAATAAAGTATTTTCCGTTACGTATAAGTATAGGTTTTAAACTGTGCACTAGGTGATCCACTAAGCTGAGGGATACAGCCTTTAAAATATAACTGATTTTTCTAATCATTAAACTTAAGAAATTTCATAGTCTAGTTTGATGGGGTTCGCCTAAGCGTCGACAGTTATCCCTTGCTCGACGTGGCATTGATGTTAAAAATCAAGGCAGTGAATCGGTCGCACAAGTAATATAAAATGGGCGAGTTTTCCCAAGTATCGATCTCTCAAGGAACACAGTAAGGTGGAGTTAATTTCGAGGGGGACTTGAGATTGAAGTCCTTAGGTCGGAGTTAACTAGGGGGGGGGTTGTATTTGTGGAAAAATAAAAATAAAAGGCTAACACCTACTCCTATGCAACGCCGCTATACGATGCTTCGCCAGGCGGGATGGAAGACTAGTTGGGCCGCTATGCACCGAATCACTAGGCGGATGGGAGAGTAGGCTTATGGATAAGGTGATGAGAATGGCAGAATGAGGGTCGTGAGCACCTCTTCGCTACGCACGCCAATAGCAATTGCTAGTGCGGCAAGGGAGGATGGATGGTGGATGGACAAATAGGCGCACCACAAGTAAATAATTAAAACATACAATCACATAGACATGATTACACATAAACGTATATTACACTAAGCATAACTTCATAAAATACAAAGTGTTCAACTAAACCATCAACAACAAGAGAAGAAAAGTGTGCGAAATCGACCGAATCTGAGGTCGTGCTGAGGATTCACGGTTGGTATCGTAGGGTTGTCAATCCACGTCCAAGCTCGGTCCTCAACTGTGTCCAGGGTAGAGAAGGGCTGTCACCACCTTCCAACGGCCCGTCTTCTTCGTGTCACGATCCGGTGGAGGATGGCACAACTTCTCGTAGCTTGATGGAGAAAGCTAGGTCAAGCTCTTCTTGAAGCTCAAAGATGAAGGAGCAGGCCGAGAGGAAGCTTCAGCTTGGATTTGGCGGTGACAGCTTCCCCGGAGCACCTCCATAGGGTGGAAGATGATGAAAGACGGCGGAGAAGGCGGAAAACGGCGGAGAAATGTCGAGCTCTGGATTCTCTCGAACTAGGGTGAGACATGCATATTTATAGAAAACAGAAATGAACAATGCGCACGATCACGGGCGCACGACCATTGGTCGTGCGCACTATATCCAGTGATCATGCACACTGGCATGGTAGATTAGGAAGAGGAACTGGGATAACGCACACGAGCAGTGGCGCACGACCAGCGGTCGTGCGCACTAAGTTCAATGGTCTTGCGATTACCCCAGACAGGACTCCAGAAAAGAGGAATCAATGCACACGATCAGTGGCGCACGACCGGTGGTCGTGCGCACTTGGTCCAGTGGTCGTGCGATTCCCCTAGGTAGATTTTGGAAAACGAAGAGTAGTGCGCACGATCAGGGGCGCAGGACCAGTGGTCGTGCGCCTTAGATCCCATGATCGTACACAGTATTCCTGTTTCACAACCATCCCAGAACACGCACACGACCCCTGTACCGATAGGAAAAACAAATCACTAATCTATGCAGACATTCCAGGCAATAACAAAAAGGAGAACAGACTATAAAAATTACAAAATACACAACCACGGGCTTAAATGTGCACTTCCTATGAAATATATACGATATTGAACTAAAAGTGGAGTGCAAGCGAAGGAAAACAAGCCCAGATGAATCCGAAAATAGGTATAAAAATGGACTCATCACACCCCCAGACTTAACTATTTGCGCGTCCCGAGCAAAAAAAATCTAAGCAGATAGGGAAAATTACTAGCTAACAAAGAAATTGCGATAAGGAGTACCATGTGAAGTCGCATGCTCGCACGCGTAAAAATATAATAGAAGAAAGTTCTAAGTATGCAAAATAGTTTATATTTTTCACAATGCGTATCAACATTTTATTATTACTCAAAAATGGAATCACGGTGAATCATCTGGTCACGCGTATGGAGAAATTAGACTAATCGCTAGGCGAGCATTGCCAAAGATCAGGGCTTAGGATAACCTCCAAAGGAATCCACCAATGTCGGTGACCATATGCTTGCCCTTTCACATTCCCTCCACGACACTGGTTTGGTTCACACACGAATCAGTAGGACTTTAGGTAAAGAGATGGGGCTTGAGTTTCGGTGAGGTAAACCAAGATAAACAGGAATGCTATGCACCTAACCCAAATGAGTTTATCAAAGAAAGAATCTATCAGCTAACCAAAATATATGCGGGTAAACCACACCCCCAGATTTAACTTTTAACTAATGGGTGTGTGCACCACCTACTCCAAAAATACTCACATCTCAAATAAGATTTTCAATTTTACGTTTACTTTTCACTTTTTCACAATTAACATCATTTTTTTAACTTTCCTTTTTCTTTTTCAAATTGCTTCTCTTTTAATAATTTCAGCAAATATAAGTTTTGGAGCACATCCACATATTCACATGTAAAAGCACCACATCAACACCGCAACATGAAAAATGTAAAACTCTAAAGCATGACTTGGGAGTGCGACTAGGATTGTCTTTGAGGCTTTGGTGAAATCATGGTGGAGCTGAATCAAAAGGAGGGGTAGACACAATGGGGCTAGTGAGGATAAGACATTAGGAATGGTACAAAGCTCTACTGGGCCAAAATGATGGCCTACATCCCGCTCATGCATGACTAACCTATACCCATGCTTCAAGAATAGCTTGGGGCAAGTTCTTAGCCAACGAGAAAGACTATCCATCCTCCCGACTCGAGCAATACGAACCTAACAGTCGTCTACACACATCCCTAAGCTACCGTCGGATTCACACCAGATTCACCAATTTTTGAGTAGAATAAAAAGTATTTACGCAATTAGAAAAATATAAAACTATAAGCATACAGAAAAATTAAATCTACTTTAATTTCTACACGAGACGAGAGCACTCGACTAGGAGCACAACAGGGTCAACATTTTACTCCGTCTCACAATCCTATGTCAGCACCATAATTTTCCCAAATCATAAAAAAGAAACGAGTTTAACTTGCAGCACGCAAAAAACTAAGCACACACTTATGTGGGTGCAGTGGTGTGTGATGCAATGAACTAATCAAAATATAACAATAAAAGCTTTTAGTATGCACATGAAATGTGTGCGTGCAATAGGTAACAAATCTCTCCCCCAGACTTAAACTAAACTACACAGCATATGATGGAGAAATTAAAATCATAAAGAGATAAGGGAAGAGTTTACCCAATGCTCAGCCAGTGAGCATACCAGAAGACGCATGGAAACCTGAAGTAGGCCCGCCATACGAAGAATCACAACCCCGCCAATGCGATTTTCCATGAATACCTGCAGTGGTGAGCTCTGCAAAAATAAAAGAAAAATATACAAAAAGAAATGCTAAAACTAAAATTGACATGAAAATAAAAGCACAAAAAATGAAAGATAAGTACTGGGGTTATTGTCATCCCAGCACGACTTATTCGGCTATAGAAAGGTTCTAGCTAATGGGCTTATGAAAAGAAAAATGCACAGGTAACTGTTCCAATATTTGTTGCGGTAACGGGTACCGATACGATGATAAAACAGTTACCCCTCTACCTAAATAGTAATGCCTGCCCAACACAGGTAGAGGAAATAGGAAGTAAGAAGATAAGGAGCGCTGGTCCTCACTATTCTCACTACAAAATGAATCCTTGTCCAGCAAGGTTTATTCCACCACAAGTTCGATAGGGGCGAAGGTGACGGCAGGGGCTTCCACTGTGAAGGAGGTATGAACCTCCTCACATAGGAGGATGCACTCGTCGACAGCCTGAGCGCAAGGATCAATGTCAAACAAACTTACCCGTGGAGATTCAACCTGCATAGGCTCAGATAAGGAAGGGGGATCAAGAAATAAAGGAGAAGAAGAACTAAAATAATCAGAAATAGGGGAGGGGTCCCGGTCTCACTCCCAGCAGGATCCCGGCATAGATCATCGACAATGACATATGAGTCATGGCGAGGGGAATCCACGAGCTCGAGGTCCTCGGTGGTGGTTTGGACCTACTCATCCATCAAGGAAGTGGAAACTTCCTCAACAAAGAGGATCTCCTCATCAACACACCTCGGTGCATCCATATGTTCCAAGACGTAATACTTTCAATTAATGAAAATAATAACCTCGTCAAACATGGGCACATCCTCAGGATCAGAATCACAATCCGGCTGAACATCATCAACCGACTCACTAAAAATAGGGATAGATAATTCTTGCAAAGAAGGCGGAGGAACAACAGCATCAGAGAAAATATGTGCAGGTTCCTCCGGGGGTGAATCAACATGAGGGGAAGAGTGCATGGGGAGAGACGGCGCCACAATGTCGTCACACCGATCTGCAAAAAGTCTGATGGGCATATCTGCAGCAGTCCCCCATAGACAAGGTGGTGCTACGAATATATCATCAGAATCAGAAGGAGCGGCCATTTGAGAGGGTGATAGAGTGAATCAGATACCCGGTTCATCATCCTCCTCCAACTGGCGCTGAAATTCTGCACAATCTTTCAACACGTGGTCGGTGCTACGACAACACAAACATCATTTTCCATTACTCCTCGATCCAGGTGGGACCGGAGAGGAATAAGAAAAAGATGAATGCATAGAAGAGGAGTGACCATAAGACCTGGGTTGGGTGTATGAAGTACCATAGGAAGATAGTGCTCCATACACAGAACCACGGGAATTATGCTCCCAATCTTCAGTGGGGCACTCATCACTACCATGCCTATAATCCCCGCACCATCGGCAATGAATATTCATATAAGAATACATGGTGCAACAAGAAGAATTCACTAACAGAAAGTTTCTAAGCAGTAATTAACTACACACCACAAATAAAAGAATAGAAAAACTGCTATAGAAAAATTAAAACTAGAATAAGAACAAATAAAAACAAGAAACAGATTCTAAAAACTAAAGCAAAGAAGAAACATGAAATATACAAATGGAAAAGGGCTTCTATCTCCTATCTCCCTCTCCAAAAACTCGCACGACTATGTTCCCCGGCAACGGCACCAAAAACTTGATGCTAAAAATCACGGTAGTGAACCGGTCGCACAAGTAATATAAAATGGGTGAGTTTTCCCAAGTATCAATCTCTCAAGGAACACAGTAAGGTGGAGTTAATTTCGAGGAGGACTTGGGATTGAAGTCCTTAGGTCGGAGTTAACTAGGGGGGGTGGTTTTGTATTTGTGTAAAAAGAAAAATAAAATGCTAACACCTACTCCTATGCAACGCCGCTATGCGATGCTTCGCCAGGTGGGATGGAAGACTAGTCGGGCCGCTCTGCACCAAATCAGTAGGGGGATGGGAGAGTAGGCTTGTGGATGAGGTGATGAGAATGGCGGAATGAGGGTCGTGAGCACCTCTTCACTACGCACGCCACTAGCAATTGCTAGTGCGGCAAGGGCGGATGGATGGTGGATGGACAAATAGGCGGACCTCAAGTAAATAATGAAAACATACAATCACATAGACATGATTACACAAAAATGTATATTACACTAAGAATAACTTCATCAAATAAAAAGAGTTCAACTAAACCATCAACAACAAGAGAAGAAAAGTGTGCGCAATCGACCGAATCCGAAGTCTTGCTGAGGATTCACGGTTGGAATCATCGGGTTGTCAATCCGCGTCCAAGCTCGGTCCTCAACTGCGTCCAGGGTAGAGAAGGGCTGTCACCACCTTCCAATGGCCCGTCTTCCTCGTGTCATGATCCGGTGGAGGATGGAACAACTTCTCCTAGCTTGATGGAGAAAGCTAGGTCAAGCTCTTCTTGAAGCTCAAAGATGAAGGAGGAGGCCGAGAGGAAGCTCCGGCTTGGATTTGGCGGTGAAAGCTTGCCCGGCGCGCCTCCCTAGGGTGGAAGATGATGAAAGACGGCGGAGAAGGCGGAAAACGACGGAGAAATGTCGAGCTCCAGATTCTCTCGAACTTGGGCGAGACCTACATATTTATATAAAATAGAAATGAACAATGCGCACGATCACGGGCGCACGACCAGTGGTCGTGCGCACTATGTCCAGTGATCGTACACACTGGCATGGTAGATTAGGAAGAAGAACTTGGATAACGCACACGAGCAGTGGCGCACGACCAGCGGTCGTGCGCACTAAGTTCAATGGTCGTGCGATTACCCTAGACAGGACTCCAGAAAAGAGGAATCAATGCACACGATCAGTGGCGCACGACCGGTGGTCGTGCGCACTAGGTCCAGTTGTCGTGCGATTTCCCCAGGCAGATTTTGGAAAATGAAGAGTAGTGCGCACGATCAGGGGCGCACGACTAGTAGTCTTGCGCCTTAGATCCCATAATCGTGTACAGTATTCCTGTTTCACAACCATCTCGGAACACGCACACGACCCATATACCGATAGGAAAAAAAAATCACTAATCTGTGCAGACATTCCAGGCAATAACAAAAAGGAGAACAGACTATAAAAATAACAAAATACACAACCACAGGCTTAAATGTGCACTTCCTATGGAAATATAGACAAGATGAAATATATACGATAATGAACTAAAAGTGAAGTGCAAGCAAAGGAAAACAAGCCCAGATGAGTCCGAAAATAGGTATAAAAATGGACTCACCAGGCATCACGATGCGTGTTTTCTCATACTCCGATACTTCTCAAATTCAGAGAAAATGCGGGTTGTGACAATGTTACACTGTCCCAATAAGTCCTATAGTTTTGGAAAAACTAAGGACAAGCTTTGCAGTTATTGAGAATATTATAGAGCAAGTAACTGATATAGAGCCAAAGGCTTTCTCCCCACCAACATTTTCTTGGATTGAATCACCCATGCAAGCTTTGGATGATATTATATTTGAAGACATAGATATAATAAAAACTAATGTACAGGTTAATATAGAAAATATAGAGCCACGGCCTCAGGCTGAAAAGGAAGATATAGTTGTATAGCCATGGGCTGAAATAATAAATACAGATATACACCCACAGGCTCCTCCAGCAATTTCTGCTAAGATGCTAAAATAGATCGATGCTCACTATGATTAATCCTGCTAGTGAATCTAATGATGATGAAGAGTCAGATGTCTCAGAAGATTCTAGGTCTAAGAAGAGAAAGTTTAAGAAGAAGGTTCCCCCCAGAGCTGCTCCTAAACCTTCTCCTATAGCAGATATCCCTTATTATATTCTGCACAATATTACTCTTACTCGAGACTCCCGTCACTGGATGAGGTATTGTAAAAATGAGCTGAAAGCTAGAAAGAAGAGTAGGAGATACTCTCCACCCCCACAATTTAGGATAAATCATCCTCCTCCTCCTCCAGCAGCAGGTTCTGTAGTAAGTTTTTCACAGTCTCAAAGGTCTACTTCCTCCTATCAACATTCAGGATCTTCTTATTAGAAACAAGATAGACCATCTAGGTCTGATTCTTACAAAAGTCAAAGCAATCAACAACATTCCACTCAAGAGAGACCCACTTCTCCAACCGATGAACCAGAGTTGGATCCTAACTTCAGAATGGCCTGGTTTAATGATCTGATATCTCTCTCAGATTAATAAAGCAAAAGATGAAGGGAAGGATTCTTCTAAATTTTCAATAATATCATCTTATAGAAAGAAGGAATTTGATAAATATCAGGTAAAGAATCTTTTTAATGTTGATGAATATATGCATCTCCATCCAGAGGTAGTTGTGCCTAGAGCTACTTCCATTTAGATCTTTGGTTCCCATGACTTGAAGATGACTTAGCAAGAAGTTACAAATCCAACTATGAAGATGATCTTCACCAAACCTTCTTCATATGCTCTAAAGAAAAATTTATAAAATTCTGCTTATGCATTTTGAACTCTATTATTGCTCTATATATATTTACAAGGCACAATTGTTTATATCTACTTAAGTTTTATAATTTTGTCAAATATTTTTCATGTTTTATGATTCTCTTTTTTTATAGTGACCTCACCAAAATCGGGGGAAATTGTTGGAACCCTACTTGTGATTTGGGCCAAGTTCACAATTAGTATTGATTAGATGACCCAACATGTATAGTCTAGGGTCATAGGTTATTTCCAGGGTCAAGATCAGCATCACATACTTAGATTGTTAGTACCCTCCTTCAAAAGGCTTTAGGGACAGAAGACTTCAGAGGAAAAGTATTTTAAAAGAATGCAGAAAAGTCGTTCGACGATATTTGAACTCAACTCGATGATTGCCAATCTCAAATCGACAAACTCAGAGTTCCTTCTCTGAGTTGAGCTCGACGAAAGTCTATCTGAGATCGACAAACTGTGATCTCATATCAGAAGTTCGGCTCGACGAAGGACTATCTCAGTTCGACGAACATGTTGCTCAGGTCGATGAAATACTTGTTGAGTTCGACTAACTCCTTTCAAAGTCTGTTAGACTAATCTTCTTTGCAATTTCTCAGTTTGACTACAACAGTTTGAATTCTCAATATTCTCAATATTCTCAAGAATATAGTCGTTACCTGGCAGCATTAATTATGGATTTCACAGATTTATTACTCTACCAAATTTTTTGGTACAGTTTTGGAAAGGCATTCAAGACTAAATTATCCGTTCCAACTCCAAAAAATTATACAGAGGATTTCAAGGAAAGAATTTAAAATTGAAATGTTTTTGAATCTGCAATCAATATAAATAAAGTGATTTTCAGAAGATTGCAAGGAATTAGAAAATCAGTAATCCGTCAACAAGATGGAACAGTGTACAAAAAGTAAAGAACACAACACACCTCTCATATACACAGAGTTCTTCTTCATCTGCTTCAGGCTTTCAAGAGAAAACAAATCAAAATCAGTCTAAAAGCTTGTTGAAGAGCAACATCACTTTGAAGGCCTACACCCTGAAACAAAGCTTCCACTCCTGATCAGATACATATGACTTAGCGGGATCTTTGACATCATCAATAATCAACCAGTCTTCTCAGAGATTTGAGATAGAGAAGAAAAATTAATTTTCATTTTTTTCACTGTGTATAGGATTTTAACTCGCTTCAAAAGTTAACCTTTTTGTTCACAAGTTACCTGATCAAAGGACATGAGATTTGTTTTTGGGCGCCAAATCAAAAGCTGAAAGGGTTACTAGATATCCTTTAGAAAAATAGATCATCTAGTGACAGGGCACCTGAGCAAAAACCAGTGGTGGCAGTGCACCTGATCAAAAACCTGTAGTGGATTCCTACCAGGGTGGTAGAAGAGTGGATGTACCCAGGTTTATTGGGGAACGACTAAAAATTCCTTATGTCGTCTGTATAGCCATTACTTATTTCTATTTGTGTGTTGTGATATTTTCTTTTCTTATATATTTATTTATCACCTACTTTAATTTCACTTTAAAAATTTATTAAAATTTTAAAATACAGTATTCACCTCCCCCCCCTCTAGTGTAAAGGAGATCTATCCCTCACTTTTAGAGGCATCCTTCACCAGTTTATCCAGAGATGGATCCAAATTTCTGAATGACAAGGTTTAACAAGCTTGCTTCTCTATCACAAATTAAGAAAGCTGGATCATAAGGAAAGGACACCTCTCAGTTCTCCACCATGCCCTCTTATAGACAGAAGGAGCTTGACAGATATTAGGTAAAGAACTTATTCAATGTGGACAAGTACATGAGCTTGCATCGAGAGGCAGTTGTGCCAAGGACAACCTCTCTGAAGATCATTGGCTCTCAGGATTTAAAGATGATCTAAAGGGAAGCTGCAGATCCAAACAAGAAGTTAATCATCACTAAACCATATGCAGATTCTCCGTCTCATGCTCCTAAGAAAGGCACTTGATTTCTGATATGATTTTTTAAAAACTGTGTTTATGCTTTTGAACTCTCAAAACATTTAATTTTATATGTGCTGAAAGTTTTTTCTACTAGATATTTTCTGCTTTGTGTTTTTCTATTGTAGATAGTATCCTCTCCCAAATAGGGGGAGATTGTTGGAACCCTTTTACTGATTTGGGTTAGGATCACTATCATTTGTTTAGGATGATTAGTTTTACCCAATATGTATAGTCTAGGGTCATAGGTTATTCTTTCCAGGGTTGCTACTTTAGAAGAACTCCAGAGAAATGCAGTTAGACGAATGCAGAATTCAGTTCGACGAAAGATAAGCGGAGTTCGATGATCGCCAAGCTCATCTCGACTAACTCAGTGTTCAACCTCTAAGTTTAGCTCGACGAAAGCTCAGTTCCGGTCAACAAAATATATCCTTAACTCTATAACTCAGCTCGATGATTGTCATGCTTAGTTCGATGATTGTCATGCTCAGCTCGATAAGTGGCATGGTTAGTTCGACGAATGACATATTTAGCTCGACGAACTCCAGGCTCTGATCGATGATTTCAAGGTTTAGTTCGACTAATTCTTTGCAGTATTTAGATAGTTATATTTATTCAGAGGTAGAATGATTTCAGGCTTAATTTCAGTCAGTTATACTCTGGTATTTAATGCTAAATATTTTTAATGAATATAGTCATTTCTGTCAGCATTAAATATGGAAATATAACAGAGTTATTATTCTAATTAATTACTAGGGCAGTTAAGGAATGGTTTTATTCCAAATATTTGAATCTAGTCGTTACAAATCCTCAGAGAATCTTTAGACATTTAAAGGAATGCTTTTAAAAATCAAATGTTTGAATTCTTCTCAGAGAATATATATTCAGAAAATAGCTGGTTATTATCTAAGGTATTTTGGGGTTACTGACAGAGACACACATAGAGATTTTGGATAACTTGCTTCTGACTCTCCAAGAGACAATCCATTTCACATCAGTCTAAAATTTCAACTGGAGAGAAACAATATTCTTGATGGCCTACACCCTGAAGTAAAGACTCCCCCTCCTGATCATAATCTCTACAAAAATCAAGGTTAGCTTTTTGCATATTCAATCCACTTAGTCTTCTTAGAGACTCTTGATAGAGAAGACATCTTTTCTTTTAGTTTATTACATAAACTGTGTATAGTGTTTTTATTTCCCTTCAAAAGTTATCTTTTGGTTCATACGTCACCTGATCAAAAGACTTAAACTTGGTTTTTGGGCACCTGATCAAAAGCTCAAAGGGTTGCAAGATCTCCCTTAGAAAATAGAACTTCTGGTGGCAGGGTGATGCTTAAGATCACGGCAGTGAACCGGTCGCACAAGTAATATAAAATCGGGGTTTTCCCAAGTATCGATCTCACAAGGAACACAGTAAGGTGGAGTAAATTTCGAGGAGGACTTGAGATTGAAGTCCTCAGGTCGGAGCTATCTAAGGGGAGGTTTTGATATTGCAGAAACAGAAAATAAAAAGCTATCAACTACTCCTATGCAACACCGCTATGCGATGCTTCGCCAGGCGGGATGGAAGACTAGTCGGGCCTCTATGCACCGAATCGTTAGGCGGATGGACGAGAAGGCTAGCAGATGAGGTGGTTAGAACGGCGGAATGAGGGTCGTGAGCACCTCTTCGGTACGCACGCTTCTAGCAATTGCTAGAACGGCAAAGGTGGATGGTGGTGGATGGACAAATAGGGGCACCTCAAGTAAATATAACGAAAATATACAATCACATATACATGATTACAGATAAACGTATATTACACTAAGCATAGCTTCATCAAATACAAAGAATTCAACTAAACTATCAACAACAAGAGAAGAAAAGTCTGCGAAATCGACTGGATCCGAAGCCTTGCTGAGGATTCACGGTTGGAATCGTCGGGTTGTCAATCCGCGTACGAGCTCGGTCCGCAACTGCGTCCGGGGTAGAGAAGGGCTGTCACCACATTCCAATGGCCCGTCTTCTTCATGTCACAATCCGGTGGAGGATGGCACAACTTCCCCTAGCTTGATGGAGAAACCTAGGTCAAGCCCTTCTTGAAGCTCAAGGATGAAGGAGGATGCCGAGAGGAAGCTCCGGCTTGGATTTGGCGGTGAAAGCTTGCCCTGAGCACCTCCCTATAATGGAAGATGAAGGGGAACGGCGGAACCCTTCCTCGGAGATGAAAATGGCGGAGAAAAGTCGAGTGATCCCGAATTAGGGCGGAACCTGCACTATTTATACAAAAGCAGAAATGAACAATGCGCACGACCAGTGGTCGTGCGCACTAAGTCCTGTGCTCGTGCGCACTGGCATGGAATATCAGGAAGAAGAATTGGGATAATGCGCACGAGTAGTTGCGCACGACCAGTGGTCTTGCGCACTAAGTCCAATGATCGTGCGATTACCCAGACAGGACTCCAGAAAAGAGGAATCAATGCACACGATCAGTGGCGCACGACCGGTGGTCGTGCGCAATATGTCCATTGGTCGTGAGCTTGCCCCAGGCTGATTCTAGAAAACGAAGAGTAGTGCGCACGATCAGGGGCGCACGACCAGTGGTCGTGCGCATTGGATCCCATGATCGTGCGCAGTAGTCCTGTTTCACAACCATCCTGGAACACGCACATGACCCCTGTACCGAAAGGAAAAACCAATCACTGATATGTGTAGACATTCCAGGAAATCATAAAAAGGAGTTCAAACTATAAAAATAACAAAATACACAACCACGGGCATAAATGTGCACTTCTTATGGAAATAAAGATAAGATGAGATATGAACGATATAGAACTACAAGTGAAGTGCAAACGCGTGAAAACAAGCCCAGATGAGTCCGAAAATAGGTATATAAAGTGGACTCATCACACCCCCAGACTTAACTATTTGCGCGTCCCGAGCAAACAAAATCTAAGCAGATAGGGAAAAATACTAGTTAACAAAGAAATTGCGAAACAGAGTACCATGCGAAGTCGCATGCTCCCGTGCGTAAAAATACAATAGAGAAAATTTCTAAGTATACAGAATAGTTTATATTTTTCACAATGCGTATCAAAATTTTATTATTACTCAAAAGTAGAATCACGGTGAATCACCCGGTCACGCGTAGGGAGAAAGTAGACTAATCGCTAGGCGAGCATTGCCAAAGATCGGGGCTTGGGATAACCTCCAAAGGAATCCACCAATGTCGGTGACCATATGCTTGCCTTTTCGCATTCTCTCCACGGCACTGGTTTGGTTCACATACGAATCAGTAGGACTTTAGGTGAAGAGATGGGGCTTGGGTTTCGGTGAGGTAAACAAGGATAAAAGAAGAAGGCTATGCACCTAACCCAAAGGAGCTAGTATGAAGGGAATCCATCAACTAACCAAAATATATGCGGGTACACCACACCCCCAAACTTAACTTTTAACAAATGGGTGTGTGCACCGCCTACTCCAAATACATTCTAATTTCCATAAAGATTTTCAATTTAAACTTTTTCTTTTAATTTCTTTTTCTTTTTCTTTAAAAATATTTTTCTCTCTCTTTTTTTTTCTTTTTCTTCATTTTATTTGCACAATTCAGCAGATATAAACTTGGGAGCACTTCCACATTTTCATAAATAATAACACCACATCACATCCCAACATGAAAATATAAAACACTAAACTCGACTTGGGTGTGCGACTAGGATTGGCTATGAGGCTTTGGTGAAATCATGATGGAGCTGAATCAAAAGGAGCGGTAGGCACAACAGGGCTAGCGAGGATATGATGTTAGGAATGGTACAAAGCTCAACCGGGGCAAAATGATGGCCTACATCACACTCATGCATGACTAACCTATACCCATGCTTCAAGAATAGCTTGGGGCAAGTTCTTAGCCAACGAGAAAGACTATCCCTCCTCCCGACTCGAGCAATACAAAACTAACGGCCGTCTACACACATCCCTAAGCTACCGTCGGATTCACACCGGATTCACCAACTTTTGAGTAGAATAAAAAGTATTTATGCAATTAGAAAAATATAAAACTAAAAGCATACAGAAAAATTAAATCTACTCCAATTTCTACACGAGACGAGAGCAGTTGACTAGAAACACAACAAGGCCAACATTTTACTCTGTCTAACAATCCTAAGCCAGCACCATAATTTTCCCAAATACAGCGAAGAAATGAGTTTAACTCGCAGCACGCAAAAAGCTAAGCACGCGCTCATGTGGGTGCAGTGGTGTGTGATGCAATGAACTAATCAAAATAAAACTATAAAAGCTTCTAGTATGCACATGAGATGTGTACGTGCTATAGGTAACAGATCTCTCCCCCAGACTTAAACTAAGCAACAAATCATAAGATAGAGAAATTAAAATCATACAGAGCTAAGGGAAGAGGTTACCCAATGCTCAGCTAGTGAGCATACCAGAAGACGCGTGGGAACCGAAGCAGGCCCGCCATACGAAAAATCAGAACCCCGCCAATGTGATTTGACTTGAATACCTGCAGGGGTGAGCTCCGCAAAAACAAAACAAAAATATACAAACTACAAAGAAATATTAAAACTAAATAGACATGAAAAATAAAAATGCAGGAAATAAAAGATAAGTACTCGGGTTATTGTCATCCCAGCACGACTTATTAAATTCTAAACAGTTCTAGCTTATAGGCCTATGAAATAAAAAGTGCACAGGTAACTGTTCCAATATCCATTTCGGTAACGGGTACTGATACGGTGATAGAGCAGTTACCCCTCTACCTAAATAGTAATACTTGCCCAACACAGGTAGAGGAAATAGGAAATAAGAAGAGGAGGAGCACTGGTCCTCGCTCATCTTATCACAAAAGAAATCCTTGCCTAGCAAGGTATCGTCTATCACAGGCCCGCAGGAGGCGATGGAAATGGTATGAGCACAAAGCTCATCGTCATCCCAACGTACCTGTGGAGACTCATCCTGCACAGGCTCAGATAAGGAAGGGGGATCAAGTAATAAAATAGAAGAAGAACTAAAAGAATCAGAAAATGGGAGAGTGATCCCGGTATTACTCTCAGCAGGATCCAAGCAGAGATCATCATCGGTATCATACGAGTCGTACCGAGGGGAATCCGAGAACTCGAGGTCCGCGGTGGTAAGAGGAACGGCCTCATCCAATAAGGAGGTACAAACCTCAGTATCGGAAAGAGGGTATTCCTCATCCTATCGGGGTGCGTAAAACTATTCCGAAAATCCACCTTCTCCGTCGGAGATAGAGGAATGATCATCCCACTTCGGCGCAACCTCGGGCACCGAATCATCCCCAAATACGGCATCATCAACCGACTCACACAAAAATGGAGTAGCAAAATCCGGCAAAAATGCGGAGGGGCAAGGCTGCTCTCAAAATCAAGCACTGAATGAGCAGGTCCCATCGCAAAATCATTCGTTGACGGCACCCCGTCGACGACCGGAACAATCTCATCGTCCCATACAGGATCGTCCATGAGTTCCTGCTCCTTTTTTTGTTGGCTAACACTAGAGTGATCATCATCACTCAAGGAAAGCTCGTAAAAAGGGATCGAGGGACCCATGAAAGAGTTGTATGCGGCCAGAGATTCTTCAGTAATCTCAACGGGTAAAGAATGAGCAAAGTGCGTTATATCAGTGTATGGGCCAGGCAACACCGTGGTAGGCCTGTCCACAACAGTCTTCCGTGAACGGGAGGTTGTTGTGCACACGCCCTTAGAGGGAGAAGGCTTGCACAAATGAGGGCAATCCTTCAACATGTGGCCCACACCTTGACATAACAAACACCGAATGTAATGCTTGGCATTCATAATAGCAATGGCATCGATGGATCAGCGCAAAGTGTCAAGGATACGGACACTCAGCATCAGAATCCATCACGAACAAAAATAATCGCTGAAAAAGTGCTACACAGCTAAAATGAAAATAGCACGGATCTGCTATCTAAATCAAAAATCAGAAAAGTGTAAAAAGAAATAAGCAAAATAAAATTTATAATAACCAAAGCAAATAAGAAAAAAAAGAATGATATGCATAAATGGAAAAGGGCTTCAATCTATTATCTCCCTCTCCAAAAACTCACACGACTGTGTTCCCCGGCAACGGCGCCAAAAACTTGATGCTTAAGATCACGGCAGTGAACCGGTCGCACAAGTAATATAAAATGGGGGTTTTCCCAAGTATCGATCTCACAAGGAACACAGTAAGGTGGAGTTAATTTCGAGGAGGACTTGGGATTGAAGTCCTCAGTGATGGCGACGATGCTAATGCGGCCGTGGATCTACAACATCTAGAGTTCGTGGATTGGGACGGTCGTTGCCGCAAGCTCGAAGATGGGAGTCTACCACGATGTTTCTTCGCCAATACCGCCACCGCTACATGTTTTGCTCGACGTCCGCCGCCGCCAATAAATAAAATATATAATTATAAATTACATAATTATAATTATATATTTTATCAATTTTTATTTTAAGCAATTCTATTTTAAAAGTACTTTATTTCATGCATTTTATTTAGTTAGTGAATTGTTTAATTTCATGTATTGTATTTTCATTTCATGTATTATGATGGGTGCATATAACCATCATAATTTCTTTTTGAATTTTGAATTTTGAATGGATGATGATTGAGTGGTGTAGGCTATATATAGCCATGGTTATGAAGGAATAATTAGAGAATGAAAGAAAGAAATCATAAGAATTCAAATTTTGAATTTTCCCCCTCTTTTCTCCTTCCTCTTTGAGAAATTCTCTCCCCTTTCTCTTCTCTCTTGGCCGCCGGCCTTCTATCTCTCCGACTCTTAGTGGCTCGGCCACCTTCCCCATCCCCTCCTCCTCCTCCACCCTCTCCAAGGGTTTGTCAAAAGGAGAAAATGACGAGCGTCTTCATCGTCCGGTGCGGATCCGAGGATTTCTGCGTGGAAATAGAGAATATACCACCGTCAACGTGTGTTCCTCCACTCATCTCTGTGGAAGATTTTCTTGGGATTTGGGTAACGATTCCTACACCACTTTGTGTGATTTCTTCTAACTTATTTTGTGAGGTTTTGGTGGAATTAGAACGCTAGTTTTTAGTCCGGATTTATATTGAAATTAGAGCTTAATAAATCTGAATTTTCAAGCATATATTTCCCGAATATTTTTCGTATAACTTGGAGCGGGTAGATCTCATGAGCACTTGAAGAAATCAGGTTCATCACCTTTGATTTCCCCTTGCGTTCAAGTGATTTGGGTAAACCCTCATTTTAATTAATTTGGGATTGAAATTAGGACTTCATTTTAATCGCTAATTTAGCCTGGAACTTTCTTTATTGGAATTGTGAATTGCTTGCGCATAATCTAATTTGAATAGCTAACTGTCCGGATCGTGTGGGTCCTTTTCGCTTGAGCGAACATTGGCCTATAGCCCTTGTTCAATCTATAAAAGGGGTTGCGTCCCTTTGCATTGATGGTTGTGGAATTTTTGCCTCTTAATGTTTGAGTATTTGATAGTACTAAGTAGAGAAACCGCGCACTAGATATTTAATTAAATTGTCGAATAGAAGAACGCGTAGTTTAATCTGTCGAAACCTTGGGCCTGCATCAATTTGGTATCAGAGCCAGGTTGTGCTAATTTCTTAATTAGTACCATCCTAGGAAAAATTTCTTTAGCACGCCGACACGCACTTGCCCATTTCATTGCACAACATATAAATCAATTTTGAAATTTGGTCTGCCAATAGCGGCCTATATTTTTATTTTTTTAGCAAAACAATATCAAAAAAAATATTTTAATAATCTCTTATTTATTGTCAGTAAGAAAAACCCAAAAAATATTTTCTTGCCTTAGTTTTTAAGCGGGAACAAATACATCTGTTGCATTTTATATAGGGTCAGGTTGATTATTCATTGCACGTGCACCAGTTCCGGGTGAGTTTTCTCTCTGGTACTCATTATTATGGCCTATGATGTTTGTGCTTCCCATTTAGATTACTGGTATGTTAATCCCATGGCTAAACACAACCCAGCCTTGCCTTCATACCATGGGAATACCAACCGTCCCCACGCTCATCCTCCCACTAGAATTGAGGCACCTACTTATGACGGTTTGGGGAATCCCCAAAATTTTAGAGACTGGCTTAAGGGAATAGAAAATTATTTTAATTGTTACTTATGGGACGACCACCAAAAGGTTAACATAGCCCGAGATCGATTAGTAGGTCAAGCCCGCGTGTTTTGGCTAAACGAAGAGCGTCGTGTTGGTAGTTATAAACATGCTTGGCCGGCAATGCGTAGCCTACTCTCGGATCAATTTGATCCTGCCTACCTCCGCACTACTAACACCAAGCTTGTGAGTGAGTATCGTTATGGCGCTAGTCCCATACCTGCCTATAGGAATGATTATATACCTAACGCTAGATCATTTGTCCCCAAAGGTCGGCCTGCTCTTAGTGTACCTACTACCACCTTTAGGGAAACCATTCTTACTAGATCTTATGCCTTGGACTCAAAAGATGTTACTCCTAGAATTTTGACTCCTTTATCCTCGACGCCTAAGCCTCCTGATGTAGTGACTGATAGCCATGAGGATGCTGATGTAGATGTGGTATCTCTTGATCTTGAGGATGACACCCTAGGTGAGTGTATTCCATCATGTACGTTAGTGATCGATGATTCTACTGAGTCTGAAATTGAGATTGGATACCCTAGTGATTTGGAAGACGATGTATGGGATGATTACATTCCGATCTGTGAGAGAATTGCGTTGCCTATTACGTGCCCTACTAGCGTTGTGTCTATTCACCCTAGTATTGAGTTCCCTCTCCATGATACGATCCCCGTCGCATTAGATCATACGATCGCACCCACTGAGATTATATCTGAGTTATCTAAGGAGTCTGAGAGTGAGGATGTCCCAAGTGTTATTTTGGATGAGTTATCATCTAAGGGATGGGTATTTTTGGACGATTCAGTGGTTGTACACCCGGATGAGAGTTCTTTGATGTCGTCACCGTTGGGTGAAATTTTTACTGATTCGGATTTTATCCCGGGTTTGATTTTATCGACCCTTCCCCCTATTTATTTGCCTGTCTTAGATGAATTTTTAGGACGTGGAACCGATATCCATAGTCTGAGTTGTTGTGTCACGCCCAGTTTATTAGCTCCTACTTTGATGTTAACTCAGTGTGTAGATATTACTATGTTGTGCGCACTAGTATTTGGACTATTCACCACACCTCATAGTCATGACTACGTGTCACTTTTGGCAGCTCCTTTTTCTGCGTGTCCGTCTATGGTTCCGTCCCCTACTACGAATGACTCTATTTCTTTGGCCACTGTGCCTCTGGATGTGGTGTCCCTTATACATACTTATATACCACACCCGATCGCACGCATTTACCTGCCGCCATTTGATGACCCTCATTTCCCTACGTTAGCGACTATAGTTGGGTCTCTTGAGTTGTTTCGCTCGCATACCTTTGCACATTCGGGGGCATCCAACTATATTGGTTATGATGCGCGGTTCCCCTTGGCGTATATTCATGCCAAGCGTGAAAATATTAAAATTGAAATTAAGACTGCGGTGTCGGAGCCCATAAAAATTATCTCTGATTACAAGGCTCCCGTGCCACCTGACTTACCCCCCTTATCCTCTGCTCTTGGGTCAAGTCATGTAGCACATGGATTCTCTCCTCATGTATCTAGGCCATTAGTGATTCATTTTAAGTTTTATCGCATGCACTTCTACTCCTTTTTGAGACTGTCTAATGCTAGATATAGTGATTTGGGTTTAGTCTGGTCAGTCCCAGAGCGGATGCCTTCTGGCTCCGTTAATAAATTAATATGTAGGAACGCCGACCCATCCGTGATTATGAAGAACGTCGGATTTTATGCTTTTACTTTAGATTTTTATATAACACATGGTGTTTCACTTTATTTCAAGTTTCCGGAATTTTTACTGTACGTCTCTGTTCCACTTGAGCGCCTTTCTCTGTCGTCTCTTCCTACCACTAAATATTCTCTTGGGATGGGGAGTGTTAGTACTGTCGTGTCTATTTTCCATGTTGACTCCTTGGTTCTTGAACCAGTCAGTAAGATTCTTGTTTATTTTCTTTTGCTTGACATCCTTTTGAGTTTTCTCGAAAGTCTTGTTGTTTGTGTGCCAGACAGGTTCTCAGTGCTATGGGATGTTCATGCTACGAAGACACGGATTGCGGGGCCATATTTGCCCCATGTTGCTGCTGCTTTCGACGGTTCCCCCCTCACGGGCCACTCATCGGTGATGAGTGATTTTGAGGGGGGGGGAGGATTGATGGCGACGATGCTAATGCGGCCGTGGATCTACAACATCTAGAGTTCGTGGATTGGGACGGTCGTTGCCGCAAGCTCGAAGATGGGAGTCTACCACGATGTTCCTTTGCCAACGCCGCCACCGCTACATGTTTTGCTCGACGTCCGCCGCCGCCAATAAATAAAATATATAATTATAAATTACATAATTATAATTATATATTTTATCAATTTTTATTTTAAGCAATTCTATTTTAAAAGTACTTTATTTCATGCATTTTATTTAGTTAGTGAATTGTTTAATTTCATGTATTGTATTTTCATTTCATGTATTATGATGGGTGCATATAACCATCATAATTTCTTTTTGAATTTTGAATTTTGAATGGATGATGATTGAGTGGTGTAGGCTATATATAGCCATGGTTATGAAGGAATAATTAGAGAATGAAAGAAAGAAATCATAAGAATTCAAATTTTGAATTTTCCCCCTCCTTTCTCCTTCCTCTTTGAGAAATTCTCCCCCCTTTCTCTTCTCTCTTGGCCGCCGGCCTTCTATCTCTCCGACTCTTAGTGGCTCGGCCATCTTCCCCGTCCCCTCCTCCTCCTCCTCCCTCTCCAAGGGTTTGTCAAAAGGAGAAAACGACGAGCGTCTTCATCGTCCGGTGCGGATCCGAGGATTTCTGCGTGGAAATAGAGAATATACCACCGTTAATGTGTGTTCCTCCACTCATCTCTGTGGAAGATTTTCTTGGGATTTGGGTAACGATTCCTACACCACTTTGTGTGATTTCTTCTAACTTATTTTGTGAGGTTTTGGTGGAATTAGAAGGCTAGTTTTTAGTCCGGATTTATATTGAAATTAGCGCTTAATAAAATCTGAATTTTCAAGCATATATTTCCTGAATATTTTTCGTATAACTTGGAGCGGGTAGATCTCATGAGCACTTGAAGAAATCGGATTCATCACCTTTGATTTCCCCTTGCGCTCAAGTGATTTGGGTAAACCCTCATTTTAATTAATTTGGGATTGAAATTAGGACTTCATTTTAATCGCTAATTTAGCCTGGAACTTTCTTTATTGGAATTGTGAATTGCTTGCGCATAATCTAATTTTAATAGCTAACTGTCCGGATCGTGTGGGTCCTTTTCGCTTGAGCGAACATTGGCCTATAGCCCTTGTTCAATCTATAAAAGGGGTTGCTTCCCTTTGCATTGATGGTTGTGGAATTTTTGCCTCTTAATGTTTGAGTATTTGATAGTACTAAGTAGAGTAACCGCGCACTAGATATTTAATTAAATTGTCGAACAGAAGAACGCGTAGTTTAATCTGTCGAAACCTTGGGCCTGCATCAATTTGGTATCAGAGCCAGGTTGTGCTAATTTCTTAATTAGTACCGTCCTAGGAAAAATTTCTTTAGCACGCCGACACGCACTTGCCCATTTCATTGCACAACATATAAATCAATTTTTAAATTTGGTCTGCCAATAGCGGCCTATATTTTTATTTTTTTAGCAAAACAATATCAAAAAAATATTTTAATAATCTCTTATTTATTGTCAGTAAGAAAATCCCAAAAAATATTTTCTTGCCTTAGTTTTTAAGCGGGAACAAATACATCTGTTGCATTTTATATAGGGTCAGGTTCATTATTCATTGCACGTGCACCAGTTCCGTGTGAGTTTTCTCTTTGGTACTCATTATTATGGCCTATGATGTTTATGCTTCCCATTTAGATTACTGGTATGTTAATCCCATGGCTAAACACAACCCAGCCTTGCCTTCATACCATGGGAATACCAACCGTCCCCACGCTCATCCTCCCACTAGAATTGAGGCACCTACTTATGACGGTTTGGGGTATCCCCAAAATTTTAGAGAATGGCTTAAGGGAATAGAAAATTATTTTAATTGTTACTTATGGGACGACCACCAAAAGGTTAACATAGCCAGAGATCGATTAGTAGGTCAAGCCCGCGTGTTTTGGCTAAACGAAGAGCATCGTGTTGGTAGTTATAAACATGCTTGGCCGGCAATGCGTAGCATACTCTCGGATCAATTTGATCCTGCCTACCTCCGCACTACTAACACCAAGCTTGTAAGTGAGTATCGTTATGGCGCTAGTCCCATACCTGCCTATAGGAATGATTATATACCTAACGCTAGATCATTTGTCCCTAAAGGTCAGCCTGCTCTTAGTGTACCTACTACCACCTTTAAGGAAACCATTCTTACTAGATCTTATGCCTTGGACTCAAAAGATGTTACTCCTAGAATTTTGACTCCTTTATCCTCGACGCCTAAGCCTCCTGATGTAGTGACTGATAGCCATGAGGATGCTGATGTAGATGTGGTATCTCTTGATCTTGAGGATGACCAACTAGGTGAGTGTATTCCATCATGTACGTTAGTGATCGATGATTCTACTGAGTCTGAAATTGAGATTGGATACCCTAGTGATTTGGAAGACGATGTATGGGATGATTACGTTCCGATCTGTGAGAGTATTACGTTGCCTATTACGTGCCCTACTAACGTTGTGTCTGTTCACCGTAGTATTGAGTGCCCTCTCCATGATACGATCCCCGTCGCATTAGATCCTACGATCGCACCCACTGAGATTATATCTGAGTTATCTAAGGAGTCTGAGAGTGAGGATGTCCCAAGTGTTATTTTGGATGAGTTACCATCTAAGGGATGGGTATTTTTGGACGATTCAGTGGTTGTACACCCGGATGAGAGTTCTTTGATGTCGTCACCGTTGGGTGAAATTTTTACTGATTCGGATTTTATCCCGGGTTTGATTTTATCGACCCTTCCCCCTATTTATTTGCCTGTCTTAGATGAATTTTTAGGACGTGGAACCGATATCCCTAGTCTGAGTTGTTGTGTCACGCCCAGTTTATTAACTCCTACTTTGACGTTAACTCAGTGTGTAGATATTACTATGTTGTGCGCACTAGTATTTGGACTATTCACCGCACCTCATAGTCATGACTACGTATCACTTTTGGCAGCTCCTTTTTCTGCGTGTCCGTCTACGGTTCCGTCCCCTACTACGAATGACTCTATTTCTTTGGCCACTGTGCCTCTGGATGTGGTGTCCCTTATACATACTTATGTACCACACCTGATCGCACGCATTTACCCGCCGCCATTTGATGACCCTCATTTCCCCACGTTAGCGACTATAGTTGGGTCTCTTGAGTTGTTTCGCTCGCATACCTTTGCACATTCGGGGGCATCCAACTATATTGGTTATGATGCGCGGTTCTCCTTGGCATATATTCATGCCAAGCGTGAAAATATTAAAATTGAAATTAAGACTGCGGTGTCAGAGCCCATAAAAATTATCTCTGATTACAAGGCTCCCGTGCCACCTGACTTACCCCCCTTATCCTCTGCTCTTGGGTCAAGTTATATAGCACATGGATTCTCTCCTCATGTATCTAGGCCATTAGTGATTCATTTTAAGTTTTATCGCATGCACTTCTACTCCTTTTTGAGACTGTCTGATGCTAGATATAGTGATTTGGGTTTAGTCTGGTCAGTCCCAGAGCGGATGCCTTCTGGCTCCGTTAATAAATTAATATGTAGGAACGCCGACCCATCCGTGATTATGAAGAATGTCGGATTTTATGCTTTTACTTAAGATTTTTATATAGCAAATGGTGTTTCACTTTATTTCAGGTTTCCAGACTTTTTACTGTACGTCTCTGTTCCACTTGAGCGCCTTTCTCTATCGTCTCTTCCTACCACTAAATATTCTCTTGGGATGGGGAGTGTTAGTACTGTCATGTCTATTTTCCATGTTGACTCCTTGGTTCTTGAACCGGTCGGTAAGATTCTTGTTTATTTTCTTTTGCTTGACATCCTTTTGAGTTTTCTCGAAAGTCTTGTTGTGTGTGTGCCAGACAGTTTCTCAGTGTTATGGGATGTTCATGCTACGAAGACAAGGATTGCGGGGCCATCTTTGCCCCATGTTGTTGCTGCTTTCGACGGTTCCCCCCTCACGGGCCACTCATCGGTGATGAGTGATTTTCAGGGGGGGGGGAGGATTGATGGCGACGATGCTAATGCGGCCGTGGATCTACAACATCTAGAGTTCGTGGATTGGGACGGTCGTTGTCGCAAGCTCGAAGATGGGAGTCTACCACGATGTTTCTTCGCCAACGCCGCCACCGCTACATGTTTTGCTCGACGTCCGCCGCCGCCAATAAATAAAATATATAATTATAAATTACATAATTATAATTATATATTTTATCAATTTTTATTTTAAGCAATTCTATTTTAAAAGTACTTTATTTCATGCATTTTATTTAGTTAGTGAATTGTTTAATTTCATGTATTGTATTTTCATTTCATGTATTATGATGGGTGCATATAACCATCATAATTTCTTTTTGAATTTTGAATTTTGAATTTTGAATGGATGATGATTGAGTGGTGTAGGCTATATATAGCCATGGTTATGAAGGAATAATTAGAGAATGAAAGAAAGAAATCATAAGAATTCAAATTTTGAATTTTCCCCCTCCTTTCTCCTTCCTCTTTGAGAAATTCTCCCCCCTTTCTCTTCTCTCTTGGCCGCCAGCCTTCTATCTCTCCGACTCTTAGTGGCTCGGCCACCTTCCCCCTCCCCTCCTCCTCCTCGTCCCTCTCCAAGGGTTTGTCAAAAGGAGAAAATGGCGAGCGTCTTCATCGTCCGGTGCGGATCCGAGGATTTCTGCGTGGAAATAGAGAATATACCACCGTCAACGTCTGTTCCTCCACTCATCTCTGTGGAAGATTTTCTTGGGATTTGGGTAACGATTCCTACACCCCTTTGTGTGATTTCTTCTAACTTATTTTGTGAGGTTTTGGTGGAATTAGAAGGCTAGTTTTTAGACCGGATTTATATTGAAATTAGCGCTTAATAAAATCTGAATTTTCAAGCATATATTCCCCGAATATTTTTCGTATAACTTGGAGCGGGTAGATCTCATGAGCACTTGAAGAAATCGGTTTCATCACCTTTGATTTCCCCTTGTGCTCAAGTGATTTGGTAAACCCTCATTTTAATTAATTTGGGATTGAAATTAGGACTTCATTTTAATCGCTAATTTAGCATGGAACTTTCTTTATTGGAATTGTGAATTGCTTGCGCATAATCTAATTTGAATAGCTAACTGTCCGGATCGTGTGGGTCCTTTTCGCTAGAGCGAACATTGGCCTATAGCCCTTGTTAAATCTATAAAAGGGGTTGCGTCCCTTTGCATTGATGGTTGTGGAATTTTTTCCTCTTAATGTTTGAGTATTTGATAGTACTAAGTAGAGAAACCGCGCACTAGATATTTAATTAATTTGTCGAACAGAAGAACGCGTAGTTTAATCTGTCGAAACCTTGGGCCTGCATCACTCAGGTCGGAGCTATCTAAGGGGAGGTTTTGATATTGCGGAAACAAAAATAAAAAGCTATCAACTACTCCTATGCAACGCCGCTATGCGATGCTTCGCCAGGCGGGGTGGAAGACTAGTCGGGCCGCTATGCACCGAATCGTTAGGCGGATGGACGAGAAGGCTAGCGGATGAGGTGGTTAGAACGACGGAATGAGGGTCGTGAGCACCTCTTCGCTACGCACGCTTCTAGCAATTGCTAGAACGGCAAGGGTGGATGGTGGTGGATGGACAAATAGGCGCACCTCAAGTAAATATAACGAAAATATACAATCACATAGCCATGATTACAGATAAACGTATATTACACTAAGTATAGCTTCATCAAATACAAAGAGTTCAACTAAACTATCAACAACAAGAGAAGAAAAGTGTGCGAAATCGACCGAATTCAAAGCCTTGCTGAGGATTCACGGTTGGAATCGTCGGGTTGCCAATCCGCATCCAAGCTCGGTCCGCAACTGCGTCCGGGGTAGAGAAGGGTCTGTCACCACCTTCCAATGGCCCGTCTTCTTTGTGTCACAATCTGGTGGAGGATGGCATAACTTCCCCTAGCTTGATGGAGAAAGCTAGGTCAAGCCCTTCTTGAAGCTCAAGGATGAAGGAGGAGGCCGAGAGGAAGCTCCGGCTTGGATTTGGCGGTGAAAGCTTGCCCGGAGCACCTCCCTATAATGGAAGATGAAGGGGAACGGCGGAACCTTTCCTCAGAGATTAAAATGGCGGAGAAAAGTAGAGCGATCCCGAATTAGGGCGGAACCTGCACTATTTATACAAAAGCAGAAATGAACAATGCGCACGATCACAGGCGCACGACCAGTGGTCGTGCGCACTAAGTCCTGTGCACGCACGCACTGGCATGGAATATCAGGAAGAAGAACTGGGATAATGCGCACGAGTAGTGGCGCACGACCAGTGGTCGTGCGCACTAAGTCCAATGATCGTGCGATTACCCAGACAGGACTCCAGAAAAGAGGAATCAATGCACACGATCAGTGGCGCATGACCGGTGGTCGTGCGCAATATGTCCAGTGGTCGTGCGCTTACCCCAGGCTGATTCTGGAAAATGAAGAGTAGTGCGCACGATCAGGGGCGCACGACCAGTGGTCGTGCGCATTGGATCCCATGATCGTGCGCATTAGTCCTGTTTCATAACCATCCCGGAACACGCACACGACCCCTGTACCGAAAGGAAAAACCAATCACTGATATGTGCAGACATTCCAGGAAATCATAAAAAGGAGCACAAACTATAAAAATAACAAAATACACAACCACATGCATAAATGTGCACTTCCTATGAAAATAAAGATAAGATGAGATATGAACGATATAGAACTAAAAGTGAAGTGCAAACGCGTGAAAACTAGCCCAGATGAGTCCGAAAATAGGTATATAAAGTGGACTCATCACAAGGCACCTAATCAAAAACCTGTAGTAGATTCTTACAAGGGTGGTAGAAGAGTGGATGTAACCAGATTTATTGGGGAACCACTATAAATTTCCTTGTGTCGTCTGTGATTGTTATTCTTCTTATTTGTGTGTTGTGGTTATTCGCTCTCTATTTATATATACCACTACTTTTAATTCGATATAAAAATAAATTATAGTTTTTAATGTAAACTATTCACCCCCCCCCCTCTAGTATAATGTTGATCTATCCCTCACTTTCACGTCTATTGCTTCTAAAGAAAATCACCGATCGGTGGCCACGGTCATCCTATCTCCTCGGGTCATGTACTTGTAGTGGCTGGTGAGCTAGTACTGTAGGAGGCCCCTGCTCCTACCTGAATTTGGGATGATAACATCCCCGACCCTTCTTATATCTCATCACTCTGTCACTCTGGGAGCCCTTACTGCTCTCCCCATAGGATGAACCATCCAATGGTTTCTTTCCCCTACATTGTACCATCAGCTGGGCTGTCTCAAACTTCTTAGCCATCTCTATGATCTGGGTCAAAGTGCCATTGGAAATGAATAATAGAGCCTGCCTGGTAGAGTTCTTAAGCCCATAGTATAATCACTTTGCATACCACATGTCATCTAGATCGTATATTCCCGAGAACCTAGCCAGATGGGAAAATTCCATCTAGTAGTCTATCACTGATCTTGTCCCCTGCTTGAGGTTCTAAAACGACTCCTCTAACTCATCCCAATATATAACATACACAAAGTGATCCAAGAAGGCTTCGCTAAATACATTACATGAAATATCTGACAACTCTCTATCTGCATATGTGGAGTCCTGCATGTACTTCCACAATCTCTTTGCGAGAGCATCCAGTGCAGAAGTCACTAATAGAACTGTTTGCCTGACAGCGCAGCTGATGCCTGCGAGCATCTCATGAATGGTCTCGAGCCACTCCTTTGTCTTTACCGTATTTTTTGTCCCGTTGTACATCGGTGGGAACAGATTCTTTAAGGAACTCAACCAATTTGATCCCAGGTTTGGCTGCTGGGTCGGGGCCTGCTGATCCCTTAAGGCATCAAGGATGGCAGTCAGAGTCTGCCCCATCATCGTATGTTGGAAATGTGTGGTATGCGGAAGGGGAGGGATCACATCCTATAATGCAACGACCTTTGGAGGCTGCATAAATGTAAGTTTTATATTAGGATTGGCCTATCTCATTGCTTAAATGGACTATTTCCTGTGACTTTTACACATGGGCACATCATTGCTTCCGCTGCATAGTTTGTACGCAAACCATTTCCCATGCGAGGTATTCCAGAGTTGTTGACTTCTTTCTCAATGACGGTTTGTTTAGTGATACCAGTTTGTAAGATTCCCCCCACCCCCGTACTAAGGAGTTACCCGGTCTTATGACAAAATTGCTGCCTTATGGTGACACTAACACATCGCTTAGTAGACAACGCATGATGCTGATTCTGCCAGCTAGTGCGATCATTCAACCTATTCGTCGAATCTGGAAGAGAAGCAATATAAGCAATTATATATCAAGTCCATATCACATCATAATATAAAATAAATGAGAGATCCAATAGTCCACATTAAGTACAGAAAGAAAGAGAAAAGGACTTATGCCATGTACATAGTGATCAAATCTCTCTCTAACAAAATCTAACTTAGAGGAAGATAATCTATCATCAGTACACGCATCATCACCTGACGTCGGGATTTAGTAATAGTAGTTGGTGGTACCAGATCCTCATGTCCTGCCACCACGTCCTGTAGGTGATGCTGGTGCTCTATCTCCTCGAGCTCCTAAAATGATTCGTTTTCAACCGACCGCTAGTCATAAAGACTAAGACATTTTATCCTTGTCTCACCCCTGCAACTCTTAGGTACTGAGCGGGAGGAAGAAGCAGAGAACAACAAGGGGTATAAAAGGAAAGCAGGTGGCAGTAGATCTATTCTATCGTGGTAATAGAATAACAAGTATATCTCTACTTTAGCTGCACTAAATAGTACAAGTAATGGAGTAAAAATAGTACTTAAAAGAAGTACGGTAAGTAGAGTAAAGTACTGAGCAGAAAAGTAAACTAACTACTACTACACTAACATCACAGAAGTACCTTAACTTATATGAATGCCCTTACAAACTTATAAGTTAAGGTTTCACAAATGTAACTTATCATATAAAAGACTCCATACTAATTTATATAATAAGGATCCATGGTGCGTATATCCAAAGTATGTATGCATGTTATGGTGTGTGGGTTATATATCATACAAGTGCATCTCACTCACACGACTCTATGATCACAGACATTTAGTTCCTACGTTTTAGAGTTAGCTTAACTCTTAGATACTACCGTTGTGGCTATGACATAATGGAGAAGGTGTCTCCACTCCGAGGCGGGTATACACACTACCAGGCCTAGACCTTCCGTACACCTATGAAGAATACACCAGAGTCACGACGTACTAAACCTCTGGCTAATCCACCAGACATTTAGGTCAGTTGTGTGTTTTCGGGGATTTTGCTCCATACCATAGTATAAACAACCTACTGACCCCTCAAACCCTCAAACCTCAAACCTCACCCTAGTAACCGTACTGCCATCGGTGTGATGATCCAGCCCAATACTGCATGACCTACCACTAATATGTTTTATGTATATGCAATTTATTTCCAACCCGAGCCTCCAGCTCCTGGAAAAAACCCGTCCTGTATCCAAACATTGAGACTCCAGCTTGCAGGACAAACCCATCCTATATCCAATCATCTAAGCCTCCAGATCGCAGGACAAAATATGTCATGTATCCAAACATCCGAGCCTCTAGCTTGAAGGACAAAACCCATCCCGTATACAAACATCTAAGCCACCAGCTCGCAGGAAAAAACTTGTCCTATATCCTACAACCCTATATGGGTGAGATTGTCATGTTGTTCCCTTAACCTTTTAGACCACGCTTGTCTAATATTTTTAAGGCTTATCAACTTATGGTAGTCGTTGGACTGCCCAGATCATTCCCGTTGAAGGGCTCTCGGGGGAACTAGGAATTACGATGGGCTGAAGCCCAAAGCTCCCTTTCTTAAGGACACTTACTTTTATTAGTCTTTACCCATTATTAATACCTAGCTCTCAATGTTGCTCTTGAGTGAACCTAATGGCTTAACGTATTATTGGTGTAACGACGGTCTTTGTCGGTCTCCATTCTAATTACTTTCCTTGGGCTTTGCACTCTAACACTCGTTACTATGTAGTGACCAACTTGACAATAACCTGGGTTTCAACTTCCCGATACGCTTCTCAATCCAACCACTTATCATATCCCTTGTGGGTCCTAGTGTTATGTGTTACTTTAGCTAAGCGGAACCCATCGCCTAATTTTAACTCGTATGAGATGACTACCAATTCTTAGGGCCAAATACCCCTAACTATTTATCAGGGGTTTATCAGGTATGTAATATTGATCATTGAGAATTTCATCATTTTTCCAATTATTTTGGACCATAAATTAAATTAATTAATTAAGTGGCCTAGGTCACTATGAACATGAATTAGTATAACTAGTGGTCCATTATTTCTAAATAATTTATCTGGGTTCATCTCGGTTAAAATGTTTGTTCATCAAAAATCATGATTTTCCAATTTGAATTTCTATATATTTTCTATTAATGATTAAATCCATAATTAATCCATTTTCCTAATGAAGTACTTAAAATATATAACCAAAAATTCCTAGAAAATTACTAGTGATCAAAATTGAAATAATAATACTCATAATAGAAATTTATGATCCTAATCAGTGATTTGACCTAACATAATTTCATATGTACATTATTACCAAAAGGACACTAGTAGGGTTTTAGCATATATAATCATCCAAAAATCTACAAGTAATTATATTGTGTTTAAATCATAGAAATGGGATGCTATAAATTTTTCCATAATTTTTCAACAGTATTTTCCCTTACTTTTGAATTAATTTCTAAAATATGGTAGAATTGCAAATCTACTATATACACAAGATATATTCCTCAAATAGGCTTATAAATTTCCAGAGAAGTAAAATGTCCTAGTTGAGCATGTATAAAAATTTTAGAATTTTACAAGCTCAGTAGACCTATATCTCATTTTTATTTATAATAGGGCTTATCTTCCTTAATTCAAAAAATGGGATTTTTGTTCCCAAAAATCCCACTTTTTCCACGAGAGGTGTAATTCATCTCTATAAGCCTATGTCCAAAATCCCATGGACATTTATTGGGCCAAATGGGCTAACTTCCCATTTTTTACTTTTGGCACAATATATTTACAAATCTACCTCCACCATGCATGTTGGATTTCCGCAAAATACATTAGTCCAAATGGCTCGAAACTTTACCATGGTATTATCATGACCCAAGGGCCATGCCACCCAAATTTGGAGGTATTTGGAATAGGGAATCTTCATATATTCCATTTATTTATTAAATGATATTTCTATAAAAACTATAGAAAAATAAGCCCGAAAATTCTAATTTTTTGACAAGACCTAAGTCTAGCATAGACACATGTATGTCCAAAATTTCATGACATGTGGACTTAGGATTTGGCTTTGGCACTCATTTGAAAATCTCTCCTAGCCAAGGACTAGTCTTAGTAGATTGGTCCTACAAGGAGCATCAGTGATCCAAACATCAAGTTTAGACTGTCAAACTAAAAGTAAGACCTAGATCTACCTTTTTCATGTTGAGTATCATTTCTGAAATTGCATTTAAGTGGTCAATAATTTACAAGCAAGTTGCTGTTGAAATAGTGACAGGAAATGAACATTTAAATAAACCTATAGTTTTAATATAAATAATGGATGGCATCGGCTCATCTTCCCCAATGAGCCGATGGTCTAGATTGCCCCAACCTGTAGCAACTTCCTTTGTTGTTTCCCGGACATCTGGCCGCTGCCATTGCCATTGATTGTCGCCACCAACTCCATTGAGGTGGCGGCTGGCGTTTCCCAGTGACATGGCCGCTTGAGGTGGCTCCTCTGGCCAACCCGAGCAAGAAGAAATGCTCGGCATGCTCCCTCTCAGATTGAATCAGGCTCATTTTAGCTCAACATCTCTCCTAGTGGATCTATAAGACTAGCATAGAGGGAGGGGAGGAGAAATGGACCCTTGGACGAGCTTGACGGCGGGTTTGGTGGTCATGCGCCATGGCCAACCCTTGCTCCGACGTGCTAGCTCTTTTCCTGATTTCTCCGGCTAATCCTCTGCTCCTAAGATTGTTTCCCACTCTTTCTTGCTCAACAATGAAAATGACAGCTTTGAAGAATGAAGGCGATGGTGTGTTTCCCATCTCTCCTTTTATACGACGAGTTGAGGTTTAAGTGGTTGCCACGTGTCACCCATGTAATGGACTGCCAACTATTGCCTTAAATAGATCTTCTTGAAATGATCAATAGATTTGATGTAGAGATAAATTCCAAATGTCCCATCACTATTTTATCCTGAACCCAGTTCATCTGATATAAAAGTGAACCGACCATCACATCTTTTCAGACTGAAAAATTGTCCAAATCCAAAAGCATTGACTGTGTTGACAACACTCAACGCCACATTGACTGGTGTCGACAACACTCATCACATTCAGCACTTCCAAAATATCTTAAGTGAAACGTGTTAAGTGGTGTCAACACCACTCAACAACGTATTGAGTGGTGTTGACACCACTCAATGCCGTTAGCATTCCAGCAACTCTAAATCAAACAGTTGAGTGGCGTTGAGACTGCTCAACTCCATGTTGAGTAGAGCTGATACCACTTAACGCCTACAACTTCCTAACTCTAATCCAAGTTAAGTCGTTGATTGGCATTGATAACACTCAACGTCACGTTGAGTGGTGTCGAGATAACTCAACGCCAACATCATCCCACAACGTCTAAGTAAAATGGCATTGAGTGGTGTTGAGACCACTCAACACCGCATCAATTGGCATCGAGTTCACTCGACGCTTCATCGAATGCTGTCGAGATCACTCAACACCTAAAGTTTCCCGAGTATTTCTAAGTTAAATTCGTCAAGATCACTCGACGCCTTTTTGAGTGGCCTCGAGATCACTCGATGCGTAAAGTTTCTTGAGTATTTTTCTAAGTTAAATTCGTCGAGTGGCATCATGTTCACTCGACTCACACGATGCTTCTCGAGCCTGAGTCAATTCTCTTGACTCAAAATGCCTGCGAGGGGTCTAACATGAAATGGGATATTACACATTCTGTGTAGCCTCTTCCACTCCCCAATTCAACCTCTCCATCAGCTTTAAAATCTCCCAAGCAATCAATACGAATGTTTACTTCACTGGATTAGGAGGGGAACATTGCATTTGCTAAGTAAAAAGCATTGAGACATTGGCCATGGCACACCACTACCCCACACGCTGCCAAGCTCACCTCCAGGCCTAGTCCTTCTCCATCTCTCCTGTGCTACATAGTTGCATCATTAGGAGGAGAAATCGGGCTCAATTGAGCCCAAATAGTGAGAAAAAAATCATAGTTTTTCAATGAAAGTGAACCTGTCAGGTTCACCAGAATATGCCCCTCCGGCGGCCGTGCCGCCGCAAGTCGACAGCCACCACCTCAACAAAGTTGGTGGTGGTGGTGGTGGCTTTCCAGGGAGGTAGCCGGGTGGCCAGGAATAGGCGCTGGAATAGCTATAGGATGAGTCAATCCCAGCTTCTGGCTCATTAGGGACGATGACAGAGGGCCATTGGATCTGTTTGATCTGATATGCGCAGGCCAGTGACATATTTTTTTATATTATTATATTATTATGTCGCATATTTACAATCATTTTCTTTTAAATATTAAAAGTACCTAGAAGCGTTTCCTAAAAATATGTATAATATAGAAAAATTAGCCCTTTGTGTCTAGTTCAAAAAAAATTGGAATCAACTCATTTGACCAATATTTAAACATGGTGAAACTTAGGCCAATACATTGTTATCTCATGTAACAACCCTAGCAATGGGTTTAGAGTTATTTAAGTATAAAATACCATTGGACCCGAGATTAAACAAAATGGTTGCCCTTTTGTGTAAATGAATGAAACATAGTCATCTCTCTAAGTCTTGACTCAAAACTTTGTAGACTGGTTTAATGGGAAGAGAAACCCTCTGGATAATTTATTTAGGATTTTAGCAGTGCTCCACCCCCCTCAAATCACTTATTGATTGGGATATGAACTTGAATATCAAGCAAAGTGTACATGTCTAAATGTACCGGATGGTCATGAAACTTGGTCAGTAAACTTTTTAGATCATTACAATGCCATGTTAATTTTAATTTGATTTTTTGAAGTGGTTAAATAGAGGTTCTTTCACAAAGTGCCCTAGGTGGTGTTTTGTTCAATAATTTATATATATGGTTAAATTGAATTAGAAAATTTTGAAATTTGGGCTGACTTGTTTTCTGACCTTTATGGCCCTTCTGTAATTTTACGGTAATTTTTGGGTGAAAATTTTTTGTACCTCCTTTGTAATTCTAGAATTTCATGACTAGGAAGTAATCTTATTTTAGAACAAACTATACTGTAGAAAATTATGAAATTTGGTTAGTGAACTTTTTAGACCACAAATATACCCTGTTAATTTTATTGTAATTTATGGAAGAGATTAGTTAGGGGTTACTTTACAAAGTACCTTATGTGTTCATATATACTTTATTTTATTTATGTGGCAAAAAAATTTGATGGTGATGAAATTTTGGCAGTTATAGTTTCTGATCTTATTTGACCTATGGTAATTTTATCATATTTTCTGAATGATTGTATCATGTAATTCCTTTGTTAATTATGGTTCTCGTCAAAAAGTTTATAATTTACACTACTAGAAAACAAACTTTTAGCCACGACAGATTGTCGTGGCTAAAAGTCCAAAACCGTGGCTAAAGCCTTTAATCCACGGCCTACCCATGACAAATGGGCGTGGGCAATGTGAGCGTGGCTAATAGTATTAGCCACGCTGAATCCGTGGCAAATAGGTTTAACCACGAATTTTAGCCACGAATTAAAATCGTGGATAAAGGGCCTGTTTTCAGCAATTATTAGCCACGGTTCAATTGTCGTGGCTAATAGCTCCGTTTTTGCCACGGTTCAATTATCGTGGCTAAAAACTCCTTCTTTCCTCACATAGAAAAGATTACACCGGCGATGTCCGCCGTAGGCCGCCCCGCCGCCGCCGCCGCCGGCCACCCGGCGGTGCCGCCGGCGGCTTCCCAGCGCCGCTGCTTGTGGCCGCCCACCTGACGGCCGCGTCCCACGGGACGCCCGCCCGCGAGCCCGCCCGTGAGCACAGCTTAATTCAAAAATTCATTGCGGAATGAGCAATATGAACCAAAAATAAAAGTTTTAACTGGCAGTGTGGGACTAAAAAATACCCATTTTTTGCCACGGATTAGGCTTCCGTGGGTAATACTAATAGTATTAGCCACAAAATAGGCAAACCGTGGCAAAAACTTTTTTATTTGCCACGAATTAGTCATTTGTGGCTAATAGTAACTTATTAGCCACAGAATAGGTAACGTGGTTAATACTTCATTATTAGCCACAGTTTTCCCCTGTGGCAAAAAAAACCGTGGCAAAAGGTCTATTTTCTAGTAGTGTTAGTTTTGTATATAAATAATTACTTGAAAATCATGGAACTCTTACATTGTTATTAATTAGTCATTAGGAACCTCTGGAAATTTTAGTAAGGTCATTGCATATCGGGTTCTGGTACTTCTTGTTCAAAGTCATAGGAGGAATAATAATTGGAAAATTAAATTAAATGCTGATTTAATAAGGAAAAATACATGGTACTGGTTTGGGGCTCAATATATTGTGGTAGACCCACAATAATAATTATAAGATTGTAGATATAGTATTCGGTGTGTCTACCTTCATACGCTTAGGATCAAACACATGTCCTGCATATAGTGAATTCGAGGATTCATAGTAGGTATAGAAGAAAATATATGGGTGAAACTATAGTGGGTGCACTATGTTTGGGTGAATTCATGATAAGTTCACCCTTAGGGCCAAGTCTTGAGTAGACTAGGTAATATGGAGATGTGGTGGTACTCGGGGTTGACGGTGTCTGGCCTTCTCCTGGAGAATATATAAATTCTCATAGGATTAGTTAAAGAGCATTGTGGGGACAAGGTTCGATAATAAATAGATACTCATAAAAATAAGTGCCTTGTGAAAGGGAACTTTGGGCTTCAGCCCATCGTAGTTTCTAGTGCCATCGAGAGCCCTTCATAAGGAATGCCCTGGGCAATCCAAGGTTAACGTAAACTGTAAGAATAACTTCCTAAAAGAGTAACCTTAATAATCACCATCACAAACACTCACCCCGTCATTTAGGGAGTACAGTTGGTATTGGTTCACGAGCGGTGGGCTCGGTACTTGATAATATGGTTTATGATTTAAGAGCCGATGGCTCGGAATCTCTTATAACTTGTGTGCATGTGAATTAAGTGGTGGGTCCTCGATAATTGATGGTTGTTCACACTGACATTGATACATTTACTCGGCGGGTGTAAGTATTCACTTAGCCAAGAAAAGACTGGTGGTTGCTAGCATTAGTACAAGACACTCCGTAGCACCTTACTGTGGGTGTATCGAGTAGTATGCAATGTCTAGGTTCGGTAGTGCGAATGTCGAACATGGAGTGGGGAGGCCCAACCCACCGCCTCTGTTTATAACTACATGATGTACTTGAGAGATTAGCTAACTCCAAATGTGGAACTAAAGGTCTGTGCGCATAGAGTCGTGTGCGTGTGTTGCACTTGCATGAAATATGGCATTATTGTGTCCATTGATTCCAATGTCCTGGATTTGAAGAAGGCCTAGTAAACAGTGTATACACATGTGGTGATCTAACTTGTGCTCAAGTTTAATGATTGCAGGATGTCCTAGTAATAATTATAGGATAGATAGCCTAAGTGCCTAAGACGGGTAAACACCTAGCTAAGCTACGGATAGATAGAAAATGTTCTAAGTCCACGGGCATTGAGTGAAGGCTACTCACTCAATGCCAGATGACCTATAGCACAGAGTGGAGCCTATACAGTCAAAGACATGAAGTGGCAAGCTGAGAAAGTTGCTAAGTCCACAGGCATTGAGTGAAATCAACTCTCTCAACGCCATACAACAAAAGGCTGTGAGACTGGTTAGTGTAGTAAAAGCCAAAGAGGAAATGGGCTAAAAAATGGTTAAGTCCATAAGCGTTGAGAGAGTAACATACACTCAACGCAATACTCTATATTTGTTGAGTATAGCTCAGTCAGTCAATGCCACAGGAAAGCTATGCTGATATTTGACTAAGTCCATAAGTGTTGAGTGAGACAAGCTCACTCAACGCCATATGAAAAAGCATTGACTGAATCTCATCCAGTCAGCATATGTGTTCTTAGACACAGAAGTTTGTTGAAGTCCAAAAGTGTTGAGTGAATCTTACTCATTCAATGACAAGGCGCAAAAAAATCTGGTTAAGGTAGAAAGCGTTGAGTGAGGCTTGCTCACTCAACACTCTCAACGCCATGACATAGAAATTCTGGCTGAAGCAAAAAAAAATTGTTGAGTGAGGCGTGATCACTCGAGAATCTCAATGATTAAGATGCTGAAGAAGCAGAAATGTCTATGGCAGAAAGTGTTGAGTGAGGCATGCTCACTAAATTCTCTCAATGCCTAAATTACAGAATGTGGCTAAGGCATAAGGTGTTGAGTGAGGTGTGCTCACTCAACGTTCTCAACTCGAGGCATGCAGAAAAGGCTGCAGAAATGGTTAAGGCAAAAAGAGTTGAGTGAGGCTTACTCACTCAACGCTTTTAATACCTAGATAGATAGAATTGTCTAAGTACTTTGGAGTTAAGTGAAGCTCATTCACACAACGCCTTTTTTATTGATGCTTGATTTTTTGACTAAGTACACAGGTGCTGATGTCAGCAAGTCAAAAAGTCAACCTTATACAAATTGTTAACGGCAAAGCTACTGTACATGAGAATGGTTATCGTAGAGCTACTATACGACAGTTAGGTGTTAAAGCAAGGATGCAGCCGACATTAAATGTGTGGGGCCCACTACTCAAAGAGTCGTTGGGACCCAAATGATAAAAGGACAAGTCTTTACAGAAGAAGATATCTTTTGGAGCTGAGCAGTTGATATACTTCTTCTTCAACGCCATTGTTGCTGAGAAGGGAAGAAAAAGACTGCATATCTAAAGGCAGAACAACCTAGCAGTTTGTCTTAATCATTGACTATAGCAAGATCAGAGCAAAATCTCTGAAGAGTAGAAATCAAGGTTAGATGGTGTTATTTTCCATCTGCACCGGCAGACCCTTCACAGATCCAGAGGGATAACATTGAAGAACATCTACTGGAGTCTGTGGAGAAGAAGTTCGGGCTGAACTTCCTCATCCCAGGAAATAAAGAAGAAGAAGAAGGACATTTCTGCCAGTTAATTCCAACACAAGCTAAAATAACATGTATCCTTTTTTCTGTGAAGAAGTTAAGCTGAGAATTCTTCAACTCAAATACCATCAAGCTTTGTTGTAGTTGCTTCACGAATCCAGCAGGAAAAATATCTTTGTTGTGAAGAAGAAGCTATAATTGTGTGTATCTCAATTTAGGTAAAGGAAGACTCAGGAAACATATTCCTGGAGTCAAAGTTTGGGTGAGTATATATCAATCAAGGTAGATTGGCACAGATAAATTTCTCTTGTGTCTAATCAAGAACCTCACCAACTCACTTCCATCCTATAGGATCCTTTTGGATCTAAGTGGTAGGAGCAAGTTTGCTCTAAGGTAGGATTCTGTTAATAATCTGAGCTGCAGGACTTGGTTTCAAGTCTGCTATAGGTGGTCAATTGATTAATGGGCTGTAGGAGAGAAATAATATCTGAGTGTAGGATCCCTAGTGGATTTGAGGTAGGGTTATCCTGCTAGCCTGAGTGTATGGCCTTTGTCCTGAGGTAGGTGACTGATCACTGAGTTGTAAGCCCTTTGTGGTAGAGCTATAAGTCCTGGAAGAGACTGAGAGATCATGAGGGATCTGAGGTATAAGCTCTTTGGAGCATTGTTTTGGAGAATTTCCTTGACTAACAAGAAGTTGTCAAGGTGGGAGGAGAGTGGATGTACCCAAAGATTAGGGAACCACTATAAATTTGTGTGCACTTTGTTGTGCTAATTTTCTTTGTGCAGGTGGCATGTCTTGAAAGCAGAACATAATCAATCAATATAGTATCTAACTAAAATAAAATAAAAGATAGTCACTAAGGACTTAGAAACCTATTCACCCTCCCTTAGGTGATTTAGCTATCCTTAAAATCAAAGAATTTCAACTGGTATCAGTGGGAGGTTGCTTAAAAAGTACCGAACAGTCTGAGTAGACCTCAAAGGATAGCTAAAAAGGTTTTAACTTATGTGTTCAAAAGAGAAACATAAGGTGTGGAGATCAATGAAGCTTCAAATCAGCAAAAATGACAAGAACAACATTGGACTGTTGACATCTCTTACAGAAGACAAGGTCTATCCAGATACAAGAGGAAAGATCAGGGCCCCTCTGTCACATTCAAATAATGACTCAGATGTTGATGAAGCTGAGGAAGGTGAATGCAGATACTATGGGGTGATAGCTACATAAGAGGAAGAATTATGCTAGGAGAAGCCTGGACAAAATCAGGTATATTGCCCATCAAGCTCATCCTCAAAGTCTTGATATGTATCTTGCTCAGGCTCTGATGTATCCTCATCAAGTGATGATGAGAGTCCTCTATCAGAAGATGATATCAATCAATTGATTAAAAATCAAGCTGCACTTCTGAAAACTTTCAAGAAAAGAAAGATGCTTGTTAAGAAACAAGCAGGGGAAATTGCCTTCCTAAAGCTTGTTGCTTCCCATTAAGATAAAACTTTATCTTTGATATATATAAAAGAGAGGGAAGTAGCTCATTTGAAGACCATTGTAGATATCCATGTTGAGTCCATCAAATATAAGGACTCTGTTATCAAGGATCTTGAAGGGAAACTTGAAAGGGAGAAGAGGTTTGTGGCCAGTTTCTCTAAGATAGATGCTATTAAGAGAAAATCTGAATCTGAGTGGATTTCTAAAGTCATCCAATCTTAGAGTAGGGGCCAAGCTCCTGTCAGGCCTTAATTAACATTTCACAAGGCAATCCTCCCATCCAATAGGTATGACCAAGACTGTAAGTGTTGTCACTGGAGGTAAGATAATCTTTCTTATAAGATTACAACAGTACCTTACAATGGAAGAAGAGTGGTCATGGGCTTGAGTTCTCAGAAGAATTCACATGTAAAAATCTAGAAGGCCCATCCTGGACATTTTTTATTTATTGTCTCAGCCCCCTCATTCAAGGATAAGTCAGTGCCCTATTGTAAGGTTCTTCAAGCAAGAACACTACCGAAAAGTCCTTCAGTCAGTAAGGCTGACTTGGTTGCCTCTGAATCCATTAAGAACATGCCAACTGCAAAGAAGGCTATTACTAATGAATTTTAGAGCAAGCCAAGTATTTTTACTGGAAGATTCACTTTTGGTCAAGCTCTTACTGGAAGAAACTGGAAGAAGGCCACAGTTCTCCCCACAGAACAACCAGCCGAAAATGGCTTGCACACTTCTTGGTGTGTTCAGAAAAGGAGATACAACATCCATGAATGTTGGTGTTATGGCAAAGTAGGCCACTTTGCCTTAGACTAATGGCATAACCCCTGGTGTCATGTGCAAGGCAATATCTTCCTAACAGGACTCCTATAGGTAGACATATGCATTCTTATGCTAATAGGAACCTAGGACCCAATTCAGCTTGGGTTCCTAACGTAAGGAAATTTCTGTTTTGCAGGATAATCCAAGTGGTCATGCCCAATTATGGTCCTAGGACAGAGATGTACCATACCTAAGTATTGGTGCAAGGAATGATGAACTGACCTTCAAGCTCAAGCTATCAAAGACATGTGAAGTCAGAGAGGCAAATGTCTTACCCTATAAGTGCAATTATTGATGGTGAACTAGCAAAGGAAAGCCAGATGTATGTTAAAGGCTAAATTTCAGAATCAAGGTTGCTGGTGTGCTCATAGACTGTGAATCCAGTATGTGCTTCAAGTCTATAGGGCAGAGATAAGTAGAATTCACCTTGCTTTAATTCTTCTAAATAATTGTTCAATTGATAGAATTATACATGTTAGAGATAAAATAGTTGAAATAGATGTCTGAGAAGATGTGAAACCTTTGTCTAAAAACTCTTCTAAATAAATATGTTAGTGGCTTACATGTTCACAATGCCACAAGATGTAATTAGATTCAACATACCAAAAATTGACGTACACATGTTGAAGCTAGTTCAAAATGCACTCAAGTAGAACACATACTATAATGAGAATTACAGCTCATCTTAAAACCTGCTGATTAGGCAAATTTACTATTACTAAAGGAGTCAAAGGTAATTCAATTGTTTGAGAAATGGTCAATTAATTAAAATCAAGAAGTTACAGGTTGAGGAAAATAAGTTTACACAACTAAATCTGTTAATTAATCAACTTCTGGATAAGATCTAGGATTCAATCCCAGCGGTTGATCAAACTTGATCAACAAAATAGGATTTTGACTTTCTGCCTTCTCTTAAAGAAATAACTATAAATAGAAAAGCTTGTTCATAAAGCATAAGCACTATTCCTTGCCGTCTCCGGCCCGTATTCGGTAAATCGACAGCAAGCTGTTCTCTCTAGTATTCTCAATTCTCTAGCAAAATGCCGCCCAAAGGATGTGATTTCCTATTCGAAGGCTCGGAATTGGTGAAAATGGTTCAAGGATGCTCCTGAAGAGGTACACCATGCTGTAAATCTTCTCCGCACATCAGACCTAGAATTCATACTGTCGGAACACAGTTTACTCTGGAAATGGGAGGTCCTGGAATTATTCTCCAACGTCATGGGATATGATATAGTAGAGAAAATCAAGACTACTGTAAGTGGAACAAGATTCAAGATAACACCAAGAACGCTGGCAAAAGCCGTAGAGCTGAAAAATTTCTCCACAACTTATGACGAAGATGAATTGTCGCAGGAAGACAAAAACTCTACAGTAAAATGGTGCAGATAGTCTAAGCACACCTCTGTCTCCATTTTGAGAAAGGAACTTAATATTATGGGCAAGTTCCTGTCTGATGTCATTGGGAAGCCTTTGTTATGCAAAACAGGGTCCCATGACAAAATTTCAAAGAAGATGTTTCAGGTTATGGCTAGGGTCATTCTGACCAAAAGGACAGACTGGGGCAAGGTAGTATTTGACAGGATATTGGGATGCCTTGCTGAACCAAACATCGGGAAAATTCATTCCCTATTTTTGTGACAAATTGTCCCCGAAATCGTAAACTTAGAGCTTGGAGCAAGATTACATCACATGAGGAGAATGGACATTAAGATGTTGGAAAGGTGGGACAGGGTACTTGAACCCCTTGGACCATCACCTATAGAAAGGAAAGGAAAGAAGATTGCTGCTTTTGAGCCGAGCTTGTACAGAAGCTCATCTGATCAGGAAGAACCTCATAATCCAGAACTGTCATCTTCTGTTGAAGAGTCCAGGAAGGACATGAACATTCAGGTATCTACCTCTTTTGAACTTACCCTCTAAGTCATGTAAGTAGAGTTGAGTCATATATTGTCCCTGAAGATGATGTGACTACTGTAGAGATGGCTGAAGCAGTGGCAAAGGAAGTTGTTGATAAGATATCTAAAAGGATGGAGAAAAATGCCTGCAGATTTGATGATGTTGAATCTCCTAGGCCTCAAAGTGAGGGTGAGATCAAACTATCTTCAAATAAAGAGATTGCAATGTCTGAAGATGAGAATCCACTGGATAAAGTCTTGTAAATTGTTTGTCCTGAGGAAATGAATTATCTAGTCGACGGGGAGAAACTGATAAAAGAGATAATGCAAGAAGCATTGTTTGTGGGGGAGCAGCTATATGTCCCTCTAATAGTAGTATAGAATGTTATCGGTGATAAAGATGTCGATGTTGTTGTTGACCTGCATGCAAATGAAGGCCTGGCAGAGGTTGAGGGGGGAGTTACCATATAAAATCCCTGCTCATAAAGTACATGACTTAATCTCCTTTGAATGTGAAAATTGGGAATCTAGTCATGAGAAAACACACTCCTCAGGACATCCATAAAATGGCTAGTTCAAGAGTGACACAGCTCAAGGAACAGGGAAAAAGCCAGTACAGGAAGTTATAGATGAAGGCATATATGCCAGAATAGATCAAATGCTTCCAACATTCCTAGCCTAGCTAAGGGGGTTGTTGGATAAACAGAGGAGAGCATTACAAAATTATATGGATGAAGCCCTGAAGGATGTTCGAAATGATTTGGTAACAGAGATCAAATCTATAAGATTTGAAGTAAACCTGCTGAAAGGGGAAACAGTCAAATTCTTCAAAAGAGCTGTTGGAGCTGTAGACTTCACCATGGATAAGCTTTATGTGTCAGGCCAGAATATTGATGTTATCATAGAAAATCAAAAGATTCATGCTAAGAATTCAGTGACCATCCTTGAAAATGATAAAGTTCTTAGGAGTGAACAGAACACTGAAATCTTTAAAAGGATGGATGCATGAACCAAGCTATTTTATGATCACATGTTGGTAGTCAAAAATCATGTCACTGATGGAGTAAACTACCTGTAAATAGAAAGAAACAAGGCAAGCACTTCCCAGACAACTAAATTAATTGAAGAAGCCAAAAAGGGGGAGAGAGAAGCTATAAGGACTAACACAAAAAATATGGTTTGGGCAACTAATGTGGTGAGAGGCTTAATGAGTCCAATATTTATAGGGTTTTCCGAACTCATCTGGGCTTGTTTTCGCACTCGTGCATCACATTTCAACCGGTATTCAGTTATATTTGCATCGGTCGGTCTATGGCCATTTTGTGCACTGTTTTGGCCCAACGGTGTGCAATTCCGCATTCTGTTGTTGGGGGTAAGCATATGGTGCTCCACAAGGTCTCTTTCCAATCGCTTTTGTTTCATTTCTGCATTGTTGGAGGGTCCTCTTTTGATTTATTTGTTTGAATGTAGGTGGTGAATTTTCCCCCAAGTATGGAATTTAGGTTTGTGGAAAACGCAAGGTCGTGCATTTTCTTAGCACACGTTTCTTCTTGATCGTGCATTTTGATTGTACCGGAAATTGTCGAGCGAAGCTCGATGATCTTCATGCGCAATTAACACACGGTTTCTTTGGAATCGTGCGCAAAGGAAACACACGGTTTTCCTGCAGCTTTCTTGTTTGTACCAATCTGTGGTTAATCATGTGATTTGTTCATGCATGGGCGGAAGTGCCTCTGTGCATGTAAAATGCACGGTTCAACCTGCTTGCCTCGAATTCCAGCTTTCTGTTGTTACCCGTGTGATTTCCTTCATGCACGAGCGGAAATGTCCGTGCGCGAGTAAAACGCACGGGTCAACGTTTCTCCTTCCGCATGCTTGTTCTGAATGTTAATATCGCACGGTTTGCTCACGGTCGTGCGCCAAACAGTACGTGACCATTATTTCCGATTTTTCTAATGAGGACGTAGATTTCATCATTACAAGTGGAGAAAAGTCCGATCCAGCTCGGCATTTCCACCCCTCTGAGCGGGAAACTTCACACCAGCCAATATTTTCTCTCTCCTCCTTGGAGAGTTGATCCGACCACCATTCTCCCTCCAAAATCTTGCAATAGCTTCATCACCGGCCACCATTTTCTTCTCCAAACTCCAAGCTATGTTTCAAGCTCATAAGGTGCTGAATCCGTGGAGTTCTCCGGATAGATTTAGGCCAGGGACTATTCACGAAGAAGACGGGTTATTGGAAGGAGGTGACAGCCCTTCTGGACCCCGAACGTCGTCCGTAGTCCGAGCTCGGACAAGGTCCGACAACTCTTGACTCTGGCCGCGAATCTCGGAAAGCCTTCATGCGTTTGGTTGTATTTCTCCCCCTCCTCTTGTAGTTACTTTGTTTTGAACTTGTGGCTGTCTGATTATTGCTTAAGAACATTGTTTAGTTTAAGTATTTCATCATGTCTATGTGTTGTTATATCTTAGAACATGATTTTGTAGTTGATCTTCAGTTTTTCATGTTCTTGTTGAGATGTGCCGTTCTAGCAATTGCTAGAAGCGTGCGCGACGAAGAAGTGATGGTGACCCTCATTAGCTCATCCATCTTTCATATTACTCTCTTGAGTAATCTGTTAGATCTAGTGGCCAAGCATAGAGAGGGGGGGGGGGTGTTGGGTACATTGAAAAATATGTACCTTATTTGAAGAAGCCTCACCCCACTCAATGATATACATCAAGATGTATTTGATGTGCTTTGAGTTTAGTTGTGCAGGTTAAGTAATTGCAGGGAAAGCATGAAAGGTTTCTAAGTCCATGTGTCGACACCTAGAAGAAAAGTGTTGACACTTAAGAAGGCTTGTGTCGACACCCAGAGAAGCTGTGTCGACACTTGGAGTAATTGTGTTGACACCAGGGATGCAGAGTCGACACCAGAAGGAAAGTGTCGACACATACCGGCTGTGTTGACACACAATGAAGAAATGTCCAGAGAAGCTGTGTCGACACTTAGAAGCAGTGTCGACACCTAGAGGAACTTTGTCGACATCAAAAGTGTCGACACTAGGAGGCTGTGTCGACACTCAGCAAAACATCAACAAAGTTCAAGTACAAGTGTCGACACTAGGAGGCTGTGTCGAAACTCAGTAAAACATCAACAAAGTTCAAGTACAAGTGTCGACACTAGGAGGCTGTGTCGACACTCAACAAATTTCAACAAAGTCTAAGTACAAGTGTCGACACAAAGGAGATGTGTCGACACTCAGCCAAAGTCTCAACACATGAAGAATGTGTCGACACTCAGCCAAAGTCTCAACACATGAAGAATGTGTCGACATAAAGGAGATGTGTCAACACTCAGTAAAAGTCTCAACACATGAAGAATGTGTCGACACAAAGGAGTTGTGTCGACACTCAACAAAAGTATCAACACAGAAGGCATGTGTCGACACAAAGAAGATGTGTCGACACTTACCAAGTTTCAACACAAGAAGATGTGTCGACACAAAGGAGTTGTGTTGACACTTACAAGAAATCAACTAAGTATCAAAGAAGAAGGACTTGTGTCGACACATAAGATCAGTGTCGACACATGTTGAAGAAGCATTGTCGAGATGCAGATTCTACAACACAAAGAGTTGTGTCGACACCATGAAGGCTAGTGTCGACACTTAGTCTATCAGTGTCGATACTTAAAGACTGACTATCTCAATACTTTCAGACAGTTGCAGAAAATTCAAGAAGTGACTGAATGACTTGACAACTGCCATTCCAGCCGGTCTACTGCAATTGTCAGAGCTGTCAGAAGATCGTTAGAAACCGGATCAGCCGGTCACCATGAAGAAGGCTTATATAAAGGCTTATTCTGTCAACAGAAGGAGATCAATTTTGCATCAATCAGTTGAAGTGATCAGAAGATCTAAGAAGTTGGAGAGAGAGAGAGCTCCTTCTGAGAAGACAGCTGTTGAACCAGGCTGTGAAGAAAGTTTCAGATTGAGATCTGATTCTTAAGTTAGCAGTGATTGAAGATCATCTGCATAGAGAATCAACCCTACTGTGTTCTAATTGAAGAAGCTTTGAAGAAATCCAAGGGAGGTTGATCTCAGCAAAGTTCATTTAAGAACTCTTCAAGAAACCAGTCAACTCTTCTCTCTCATTCTGAGTTGTGGGTATATACTTTGTAATTTTAATTTCTTGTAGGATCCTAAGGGATCTGAGTTGTAAGACTGAAATTATAAAGGATGAGTGGTAGGGCCTAAGTGGCTGAGTGTAGGAGATACATTTCTCTGAGTGTAGGCCTTGTTGAGTGCTGATTGTAGGCCTTGTTGAAGGCTGAGTGTACGTCTTTGTGAAGACTGAGTGGTAGGGCTGTGTGCCTAAGTTGTAGGAGTGGGATCACTATGAGTTGTAGGAACCTGTGTGGGGTTCTGAGCTTTAAGATCTGAGGATCTGAGGAGTAGTGGAGAAGTTTGGTCGAATCTAGTACAGTACTAGATAGGCGAAGGGGAAAAGTGGATCTACCCAGACCTTGGGGAACCACTATAAAAACTGTGTGTACTCTGTGTGTGATTGATTCTGTGTATGCTGTTTAAAGTTCTGTGAATTCTGTGATTAATTCTTCCTAAAAGTTTAAAAAGATTAAGGTCACCTATTCACCCCCCCCCCCCTCTAGGTGATTAGGTACAATTTCTTTCAAGTGGTATCAAAGCGAGGTTACTCAAAAAAGACATAACAGTCTGAGTAATGATCTTGTTGGCAGATTCAGTATAATCAAGAAACAAGAAAATGGGTTCAACTGAGAATCACAAAGAGCTAGGATCCATAAAGTTGCCAATCTGTAGAAAGGAGATTTTTGGCATTTGGAAAGAAAGGGTTAGACTTTTTTTGGAAGCCTCTGACCCTAGAATCTATATCACAGTCAAAGAAGGGCCATATGTGCCAATGAAAGTATCTGTCCTGGATGAAAATCAGAGAACTCCTAAGGAATATTCAGAGATGACTAAAGATGAGATTATTCTGGTCACTATGGACAAGAGGGCTCAGAATATTATTATAAGTGCAATAGATGATGCCACATTTCAGAATTTGATACACTGTAAAACATCAAAGGAAATGTGGGACACACTGATAGTGTACATGGAGGGCTTTGAAGAAGTTAGACAGGACAGAAAGTCTTTATTAAATCAGGAGTATGAAAGTTTCAGACAAGGCAGGTCTGATAGTATAACTGAGTGCTACAAGAAATTCTATAGGATTGTCAATGAGTTGATGTCTTATGGAAGAGAATTCAGCAATTATGAATTGAATGATAAGTTCTTGAGATCCCTGACTAAGGACTGGGATACCAAAATTTGTGTCATAAGGGAAATGGCCAAATTAGCAGACATACCTCCTCCAACATTGTTTTGAAAACTGTTATCAAATGAGATGCAGTTAATGGTAAGGAAGGAGGAGGAGAAGACTACAAGAGTTGAGACAAAGAAAGAGTTGTGGCTTTCAAGACAGAAGCCACTAGGAAATATAAAAGTAAGTCTCCATCTCCACCTCCAAAAGTTGCTGATACTGACACAGATGAGTCAGAAAGCAAGAATTTTGAAAGCAGTGAGAGTGATGAAGACTTTGCAGCTTTCACTAGACATTTTCAGAAGTTTCTTAAGAAGAAACAGTGGAGGTCTAAGTCATCCATTTCACAGAAGTCATCAAAGAATGAAAGAAGGAAGTCCAGGCAAAGTAAAACTACATCCTCAAAGATAGTTTGTTATTATTGTAACAGACAGGGACATGTTGTTGCTGACTGCCCAGAGAAGAGGAAAGAGTCAACTGATAAGAAGAAGACTCAAATCAAGGGCAAAAAGGAAAGGTCCTTTGTTGCTAAGTAGGACAAAACTCTGTCTGATATGTCATCTTCAGAATCAGATTCAGAAGCTGAAGCTTATATTGGACTGCTTGCTGAAGAAGAGGAAGATGAGTTTATACAATTAATGAACTCAATATATGAGCATGAGGACAATCAGTTCCAGGGACTGATGACCTTATCAGAAGGAGACAAAATCCAGGATCATCCTGGACCAAGTCAGGTAAAAAATTGTTCTGTTAGTTCAATTTCTAGTACTTAGTCAGATTCAGATACATCAGCATCAAGTGATGCTAGTGGATCTGAATCTGAAGGAGACTTTCATCAGTTGATTGATGAATATAGAGTAGTGTTGCAAGCTTTGAAGAAAAGCAAACTCTTGGCCAAAACACAGGCTAAGGAGATTGCCAGTCTTAAAGTTGCTGCAATAGATTTTGACAAGCTGCTTGATCAGAAACTAAATGAAATAGCCAGACTAAAGCACATTACGGTTATTCAGATGGGGACTATAACATTTAAAAATGATCAAATCAGAAATCTGGAGATTAGTCTTCAGAAAGAGAGAGATATAGTAGCACGGTTTTCTAAACCAAAGTCTGTTCTACCTTTGATAGATGAGTTCATTTCTCAAAAGGGTAAAACTAGATTGGGGTTTACTAAACCTGCCAGGAATGTAAAGCCCAAGTCTAAGAGCAAAGCCCCAGTACTCAACAAGGAGCCTGCTGTAAATAAAACAGCCAGGGTTGTACCTAAACAAAGGTACAACAGATTTGAGTGCTGGTGTTGTGGCAAGGTAGGCCACTTTTCCATAGACTGTTGGCACAGTTCAAGTGCCAAGGTGAGTAGCAATCTGCCTGCTAGAAGAGCTACAGGTAGTTTTGTTAAGAGGCAAACTAAGCAGCACCAAGGTCCCAAGAATTCTTTGGGTTCTAAGGTTAACTAATCTATTTTGCAGGTGAGTCCAAGTGACCATGCCCCAATATGATACTTGGACAGTGGATGTTCCATGCACATGACCGGAACTAGGGGATTGCTAAAGTACTATACACAAATTAAGGATGGTCCTAAGGTCACCTTTGGTGGTTCTGAAAAAGGAATCATCAAAGGCTTTGGTAACATTTCTAGCAACCTTATTACAATTACTCAAGTGGCTTATATTAATGGTTTGAAACACAACCTCATTAGTATAAGTCGGCTAAGTGATTTAGGATATGACATCTCATTTGTCAAAGATGGTTGTCATATCAGGAGGTCAAATGATCAAAAGATCATTCTGACAGGTTATAGGAAGAGAAATGTCTATTGTCTAGACATTATGTGTGAGAATAATATTTCTCCTATGTGTCTTGTAGCTGATGAGAAAGTCTCTCATTATTTCAAATGGCACAAGGGGCTAGCCAATCTTAACTATAAGATAATTGGTCAACTCTATAGTAAAGAGTTAGTGAGGAATGGTCCTCAGGTTAAGTGTATTAAGGATGTGATATGCTCAGCTTGTCAAAAGGGCAAGCAGAATAGATCCACCTTTAATAGCATTGAGAACAAAGATGTTGTGAGGTGCTTATACCTCTTGCATATGGATCTTTTTGGTCCTATGCCAGTTCACAGCCTAGGTAGGAAGGTCTACACATTTGTGGTTATAGATGACTACTCAAGGTTTTCCTGGGTGTTCTTCCTTAGACAGAAATCTGAAACTCCAAGTATCTTATACAGTTTTATTAAACAAATTCAGAATGAATTGGACAGTACAGTGGTCAAAATTAGAAATAACCATGGTACTGAATTTCAGTCTGACAGTATGACAAAACTGTGTGAAGAATTTGGAATTTTTCAGGAATTTTCTTCACCAAGAACACCTCAGCAAAATGGCATTGCTGAAAGGAAAAATAGAACCTTAATTGAGGCTGGTAGAACCCTATTAAGTGACACATCTCTCCTTGAATATTTCTGGGCTGAGGCCGTAAATACTGCATGTCATGTGATTAATAGGGCTTCTATCACCAAGAGCCACAATAAGACCCCGTATGAGATTGTGAAAGACAGAAAACCAAATATATCCTATTTTAGGATCTTTGGTTGTAAATGTTATATACTTAACAATGGTAAGTTTTACTTAACCAAGTTTGCTGCCAAATCCCAAGAGGGGATCTTTGTTGGGTACAGCAACAATAGTAAGGCTTATAGGGTCTACAACTTGACTACTCAAGTTGTAGAAGAGTCAGTATATGTAGTGTTTGATGAAGCTAGACTCATTAACAATGAATTGTCTAGAAGTGTTTGCAGTTCCACAGGTGTGACTGAGAAGATGGACAAGCTTACTATTGAAGAAGGTTCTACTGCAAGTCAGCAAGTGGATGATGGTGGCTGTTGTCCAGGGGGAGTACTAGATACACCTGATGCAGAAGAAGACCAAGGAGTGCAGCAAGTTGAAGAGAATGAAGGTGTACAACCTGGAGACAGGCTGCCTCCAGCAAATAGACATCTAAAAGATCATCCAGCCAATCAAATTATTGGTGATCTCAGACAAGGGGTACAAATAAGGAGCAGAAATCTAAGTTCAGTACTCTACTCCAGCTTTCTATCCCAGGTAGAGCCAAAGAAATTTGAAGAAGCCATCCTAGACCCTCATTGGATTGAGTCTATGCAAGAGGAGCTGAACCAGTTCAAAAGATGCAATGTTTGGGAGCTAGTTCCTAAACCCAAGGACCACAACATTATAGGAACTAAGTGGATCTTTAGGAACAAGATGGATGAACATGGAGTTATTGTGAAGAACAAAGCTAGACTGGTTGCTAAGGGATATAGACAGGAAGAAGGTAATGACTTTGATCAAACCTTTGCTCCAGTAGCCAGACTGGAGGCCATAAGGATGTTTCTTGCCTATGCAACATTCCAAGGGTTCAAGGTATACAAATGGATGTTAAATCAGCTTTTCTGAATGGAAATCTGAAGGAAGAAGTCTATGTGGAACAGCCATCAGGTTTTGTTGATTCTACTAAACCTAATAATGTTTATAGACTTAGGAAGGCTTTATATGGGTTAAAACAAGCCCCTAGGGCTTGGTATGGAACCCTGTCTAGTTTCCTCATTGAGAACAAATTCTCAAGGGGGAAAATAGATAAGACTCTATTTCTTAGGGAATCCAGAGGCAAGATTATCTTAGTCCAAATATTTGTAGATGACATTATATTTGGGTCTACAGAAAGTGGTCTTTGCAGAAATTTTGCAAAACTTATGCAAGGACAATTTAAAATGAGCAGTATGGGGGAACTTAAGTTCTTCTTGGGTCTCCAAGTTATACAGACTGAGGATGGTTTATCCATATGCCAGTCTAAGTTCACCCTAGAGTTGATAAGGAAGTATGGTATGGAATCATCCAGTACCATGAAAACTCCTATGGGGCCAAGCATGTCTCTAAGCAAAGATGATGCAGGGAAACCTGTAGATGAGACTTTGTATTGAGGGATAGTTGGCTCCCTATTATATTTGACTGCTAGTAGACCAGATATCATGTATGCTATATGTGTCTGTGCTAGGTATCAAGCTTGCCCTAAAGAATCTCATTTGACAGTAGTCAAAAGAATTCTGAGATATCTTAAGGGCACTCCTTATCTAAGCCTTTGGTACCCTAGGAATGGAGACTTTGAACTGACAGGTTATTCAGATGCAGATTTTGCAGGCTGCAAGGAAGATAGAAAGAGTACAACAGGTACCTGTCAATTCCTAGGTGGAAGGCTGATATCATGGAGTAGCAAGAAACAAACAAGTGTGACTATCTCCACAGCAGAATCAGAGTATGTTGCTGCAGGAAGTTGTTGTGCTCAACTTCTATGGATACAACATCAATTAGAAGATTATGGTATTCAAGTAAGTAGAACACCTCTATTTTGTGATTCTACTAGTGTCATTTCTATTGCAAATAATCCTGTCTCCCATAGTAGGACTAAGCACATAGAAATAAAATACTATTTTCTAAGAGAACATGTGGAAAAGGAGATATTTCCCTAGAGTATATTAATACAGATAATCAACTAGCTGACATGTATACTAAGCCTTTAGATGAAACAAAATTCAATAAATTTAAAATTGAATTAGGGATGATCAACTTAGAATAGTTTAAAAATTGGCTAAGTAAAAAGGTTTCGACACTCAGAGTTGTCTGTGTCGAAACAGAAAAGTGGTGTCGATATTTCAGAGAAATGGTGTCGACACATCTAGACAGTCAGTGTCGACACTTAAGAGAATTAGTGTCGACACATGAAAAGTAGGTATCGACACATCCAAGGTGGTGTCGACACTTAGGATTTACACAGAATTAGTCTAGTAAAGTCTCGACTAAGTGTCGAGCTAAGCGGCGTCGACACATAAACAAGTGTCGACACATATATTATGTCGACTATACTTGTGTCGACACATTGTTGTCGAGACATTCGCAGTATGTGTCGACACTTTTCAACAGTGTCGACACAATTTAAGTATTTTGACGCGCTCTTTCATCTTCAATTCTAGAAAGGTATAAATAGGTTTTCGTCATTGTTTGTCGAAACGCTCACCAAAGTTTCAAGACCAAACTTGTGTGTCGACATCTCTCTTCTCTAAATTCAAATTTCTTCAAACCCTAATGGCGCCCAAGCTAGAAGAGAATGTGAATGAAGGATATGAACTCGTGTGACACGCATTTGATGACGCGGAACCTGAGATCAAAGGCGTGATAACCCTAATAGAAGAGACTGGGTTAGAATTTCTTGTTTCAGAACCGATCAAGATCTGGAAGAAGGAAGTCCCCAATTTCTAAATGGAGCAACACTAGATGAATCAGGACTCAAGATTAAGTCAAGAGTTCACGGAGAAAAGGTGAAGGTCTCTCCTAAAGTCTAAGAAAGGTACTTCAACTACCAAGAACTAAGGAAGAAGAAGATGTTTCTGCTTCTAAGACTAGAGAAGCATTGACATGGTGTGGTTTGGACTCAAACCTGAAGATAGGATCTGTGTTCAATAGAAAGGGAATGAATATGCAAGGCAAGTTTCTATCTGAGATTGTGGGCAAGGTCATACTGAGCAAGCCTGGTGGGCATGACAGAATTTCAGCTCACATGTTCAGTCTAATGACCAGGATTATCTTCAAACTAGAAACTGATTGGTCTGTAGTTGTGTTTGAGAAGATAAAAGAGAGTATGAAGAAGCCCAATTTGGGTAGAATACTGAGTCTATACCTAGCTGGTAGTATACCAGACGTGATGAATCAAGCAGCTGGATCTAAGATTAACCACATGAGGAAGATGGATATGAGAATCTTCTCTAGGTGGGATAGAGTATTGACCAAGGAAATGCCAACTCCTGTAAAGGACACACCCCTGAATAAGAAGAAGAAGATAGCCACTGTGGCTCAAGAATCTTCCAGCAGCTCTGAAGAGCAAGTAGTTTTTACTCCTGATGAGGAAGAAACTGGAAATGCTGGACAATCTCAAGCTAGACAAGAAGATGCACAGAGGCAGGGGGAGCTACCCTCAGCAAGCCCAATTCACCTGGATTCAATCCAGGGGGAGCCTTTACTAGTGGATGAGACAACTCCACTAGAGAGTGAACAAGCTACTCAGAGCATACTTGAGGTAATAACTGAAATCAACCAATTAGATTTCCCTATTGAGAATGAAGTTATGACTGACACATTATCTGATGTTAATCAGCAACCTCAGATTCTTAGTCAACCTCAGGATGTTGTCATGGAAGACACATCTGTTGCTAATCAAGTGGTTGATGAGATAAGAGATTCTCCAGCCCATCCTCAATAGGAATTTACTTTAGAAGAACTGTTCCCTGACCTACTACAAACAGACTTTGAGAGAGAAAAAGCTGTTGCTGAGGGGGAGAAAGTAATTATTGAGGGGGAGCAAGTGGAGATTATAGAAGAAACTGCAAGCAAAGAGACTGAAAAGCCAAAGGATGCTGAGGAACCACCAAGGACTGAGAAGGATTCACATCCTAGTCCTAAGGATAGAGTGGATATTGCTAGCACATCTGCTTCAGAAGATGAAGAGGCTGCTAGAGCCAAGAAGGGAAAGTTCCAAGTCTTCAAAAGAAGAAGCCAGACATACAAAAAGGCTTTACAAACAATTACACCACAGCCTGCACCATCTACTGATTTCAGTTCACTGATGGTGGCTTTATAAATTAAGTTGGATGAGCAAAGACAAGCTCTGGAAAAATATGTAGATGAAGGGCATAAGTCACTGCAGTTTGATCTGGCCCTAGACATTACGTCAATCAGATTTGAAGTGAATCTGAATAAGAAAGAAATGACTGACTGCTTCCATAAGGGAGGAAATGTAGTAGTCTATCTGACCACACATCAAGAAAAAATAAAAACAAAACTTGATGAGCTAGAAGTGAAGCAAGGCTATGTTCTGGAAAATCAGATAAGGATGAATGATAATCTCACTGCTTCACATAATGCAATAGTAACTGAAATGAAGAATCTAGCTACTGCACAGACTACAACAAGTGTTACTGCCAAGGCTGAATTTGACAAACAATTGCAAGAGAGCCTAACTGCTGTTAAAACTGCTATTGAAGACTCTCAGAAGGCAATTACTGACAAGCTTCAAAGATTAAAACCCTTCTATAAAGATGGAGTAAATTATTTGAATGCACAGATAAGGTTTCAGAAAGATGATCTGAGGGATCACATTGAGAGAGAAGTCATAAAGGGGGAGAGGGTATTAGTCAAGGCAGGCTCTGATCATGCCAAATGGATTTCAAATTCCATCAGAGCCACCCTTGGATATCCACCGTTATTTGATGATGACAATGTTGTAGAGTCTGAAATCAATCCTGCATATCTTGGAGGGGAGCAAGCTGAAGTGCCTCAAGTAATATACCCTCCACCAGACTTTGACATGATACATCAAGAGATCCAGACTATATACAGTCCTCCTGAGGGAAATCAGAATGTCATCATAGAGAAAGTAGTTCAGCCTATGCCAGAAGCAATACTGAAAGAACAAGAGGCCTTATTAAAGGAACAAGAGACTCAATTGTCTAAGAAAAGATTCAGAGAGCAAGCTGAACTTAGGCCTGATTTTGAACAATGGAGCCCTACTTCCAGGAATATCATCTTGACTGCATGAAAGGCTGCTAAGGATAATGTCCAGGATAGAGGCAAGTGGTATTCTGAACTGGAGTGGAGGAAGCGTGAAAATAGGAAAGAGGCCATTGTACAGTACAGAAGAAAGTCTAACTTGGGAAAGCTACCTCCTACTGCCCAGGAGCCTAGCAAGTATTTTCCCAAGCCTTATCATTACTTTGAAAGGCAAAAGATCAAGGCTGAAGAATTGAAAAAGAAAGATCTTAAAGGGAAGAAGCCTGCAGCTGCTGATGATACTGAAGCTCCTGTCCAAGCAAAGATACAATCAGGAAAGGGCATTGTGATCAAGGAGCCTAAGCTGCCTTAGGATAGAAATTTTTCTTAAGTTTACTATGTGTAATCAGTTGCATTCAACTTTCTGTAAACTTTTGAATAATGAAAATGTTGAAGTTGTTAGAACAATGTGATATGTGTTAAATCTATTACATTACTGTTCTGAGATATTTGTGTATACATGTTTTGTTTATACATATTTATGTACTTACCATGTTATATAATACTGTTTTACATCATACTGTGAATTTGTTATGTATGGTGTATATCATTGACTAAGGGTTATGACTTCTCCAAATAGGGGGAGATTGTTGGGTACATTGGAAAATATGTACCTGATTTGAAGAAGCCTCACCCCACTCAATGATATACATCAAGATGTATTTGATGTGCTTTGAGTTTAGTTGTGCAGGTTAAGTAATTGCAGGGAAAGCATGAAAAGTTTCTAAGTCCATGTGTCGACACCTAGAAGAAAAGTGTCGACACTTAAGAAGGCTTGTGTCGACACCCAGAGAAGCTGTGTCGACACTTGGAGTAATTGTGTCGACACCAGGGTTGCAGAGTCGACACCAGAAGGAATGTGTCGACACATACAGGCTGTGTCGACACAAAATGAAGAAATGTCCACAAAAGCTATGTCGACACTTAGAAGCAGTGTCGACACCCAGAGGAACTTTGTCGACATCAAAAGTGTCGACACTAGGAGGCTGTGTCGACACTCAGCAAAACATCAACAAAGTTCAAGTACAAGTGTCGACACAAGGAGGCTGTGTCGACACTCAGCAAAACATCAACAAAGTTCAAGTACAATTGTCGACACTAGGAGGCTGTGTCGACACTCAGCAAATATCAACAAAGTCTAAGTACAAGTGTCGACACAAAGGAGATGTGTCGACACTCAGCCAAAGTCTCAACACATGAAGAATGTGTCGACACAAAGGAGATGTGTCGACACTTAGCCAAAGTCTCAACACATGAAGAATGTGTCGACACAAAGGAGATGTGTCGACACTCAGCAAAAGTCTCAACACATGAAGAATGTGTCGACACAAAGGAGATATATCGACACTCAGCAAAAGTATCAACACAGAAGGCATGTGTCGACACAAAGAAGATGTGTCGACACTTAGCAAGTATCAGCATAAGAAGATGTGTCGACACAAAGGAGTTGTGTCGACACTTACAAGAAATCAACTAAGTATCAAAGAAGAAGGACTTGTGTCGACACACAGGATCAGTGTCGACACATGTTGAAGAAGCGGTGTCGAGAAGCAGATTCTACAACACAAGGAGTTGTGTCGACACCATGAAGGCTAGTGTCGACACTTAGTCTACTTGTGTCGACACTTAGTCTATCAGTGTCGACACTTAAAGACTCACTGTCTCGACACTTTCAGACAGTTACAGAAAATTCAAGAAGTGACTGGATGACTTGACAGCTGTCATTCCAGCCGGTCTACTGTAACTGTCAGAGCTGTCAGAAGATCGTTAGAAACCGGATCAGCCGGTCACCATGAAGAAGGCTTATATAAAGGCTTATTCTGTCAACAGAAGGAGATCAATTTTGCATCAATCAGTTGAAGTGATCAGAAGATCTAAGAAGTTGGAGAGAGAGAGCTCCTTCTAAGAAGACAGCTGTTGAACCAGGCTGTAAAGAAAGTTTCAGATTGAGATCTGATTCTTAAGTCAGCAGTGATTGAAGATCATCTGCATAGAGAATCAACCCTACTGTGTTCTAATTCAAGAAGCTTTGAAGAAAGCCAAGGGAGGTTGATCTCAGCAAAGTTCATTCAAGAACTCTTCAAGAAACCAGTCAACTCTTCTCTCTCATTCTGAGTTGTGGGTATATACTTTGTAATTTTAATTTCTTGTAAGATCCTAAGGGATCTGAGTTGTAAGCCTGAAATTATAAAGGCTGAGTGGTAGGGCATGACTGCCTGAGTGTAGGAGATACATTTCTCTGAGTGTAGGCCTTGTTGAGGGCTGAGTGTAGGCCTTGTTGAAGGCTGAGTGTAGGTCTTTGTGAAGACTGAGTGGTAGGGCTGTGTGCCTGAGTTGTAGGAGTGGGATCACTCTGAGTTGTAGGAACCTGTGTGGGGTTCTGAGCTGTAAGATCTGAGGATCTGAGGAGTAGTGGAGAAGTTTGGCAGAATCTAGTACACTACTAGATAGGCGAAGGGGGAAAGTGGATGTACCCAGACCTTGGGGAACCACTATAAAAACTGTGTGTACTCTGTGTGTGACTGATTCTGTGTATGTTGTTTAAAGTTCTGTGAATTCTGTGATTAATTCTGCCTAAAAGTTTAAAAAGATTAATGTCACATATTCACCCCGCCCCCCCCCCCCCCCACCTCTAGGTGATTAGGTACAATTTCTTTCAGGGGGTGAATAAGGTTTGCAAACATTTATTGAATTTAAAAGTTTTACACACCAAAACAATAAAAGAGAAAAGAATTTCATTGCATTAAATCAATAATGAAAAACAGTACAAGATGAGTATACATCAAAACTTGATCTTCATGGCATCAAAGATCTGAGACGAAGAGAATAAAGATTCTTTTGGTTTACATACCGACCAAACTATGATCGGTTGGCTCTCACCCTTTCACTCCTAGGAAAGGCATTCAAGCCCACTCTTCAGCTCCACACAAGGAAGGGTCTTAGAGCTAACTCTTCATCTCCACACGAGGGAGGGTTTTAGAGACCGCTAGATCCTCCAATCTAGACGTCCCAAATCCCGGGACGATTTACCGCAGAATCCTTCCCGGATTCCGACGACCCTCTTCGGTCTATTTTCCTCACTGAAAAGCTACACAGAAAATAGAAAAAAAAGAGTACAAAGATTAAAAGTAAAAAACGATAAGAAAATGAAGTTCTCCCTCTTGACGACTTCTCCGGTGTGCGATCTACGACCGGTGCTTGAGATCTTCATAGGCAAGAAACCGGTCGGTTATCAGTGGTTGATGAAGATTCTGGATCGCTGGAGTTCTTCGTTCATGAACAGGAGAGAGCAGGCTTCCTTCAACTTTGACGAAAACAAGTGGAGACGGGTGCAAGGAGGCGGCCGAAATCTGGAGTTCAGAAACCCTTCGTCAAAATTCATCTTGGAGCCATCATAACAATAGGAAACGCAGCGGCTTTTATACGTCTTCATGAAAATAGGCTACTGCCAGCGGTAAGACTAGCGCCTGCGATAGTTTCACGCACTTGTTGTGCCACCTGTCCTGGAAAATAGGAAAATGGTCTTCAAAACAATCTTTTGCACTTTCATTTGAGCTAGCACCGCGCGCGGGGGCCTACCGTTGCGCAGTAACATAGGATGCGATGTTCCTGAATAGGCAGCATCCGTTTGACAAGGATAGCGCCGCGTGGTATGTGCTACTGCTGAAATCTTCCAGAGTGCTAGGACTGAATAAATCGTTAAGTTACTGCCTATGAAAGTGCAGGTTAGATCTGAAATACTCTAAAGGGGGGGGGGTGAATAGAGTATTGTGCTCACTACAAAATGTTTTACAACTTTTGTTGTAATCCTATGTGATCAAGTCAGTAAGTAAAATAAAATAAGCACAGCAACCTATTAATCACAGAACAACACAGCCAAAACAAAAGAAGAGGGCAAGCAGACGACACGAGAAATTTTATAGTGGTTCCCCAACCTGGGGACATGCACTCTTCTACCACCCTGGTAGGAATCCACTCAGCTTTTTGATCAGGTGCCTGACACCAATGAGCTTTTGTTCAGGTGCTCAAAAACCAAAACCTCAAGTCTTTTGGTAGGAGACTTGTAACCAGGAATAATTTTGAAGGGAATTAAAACCTTGTACAGGACTTGGAAAAAAGGTGATGGTGTCTTCTCTATCTCAATAACAACTGAGAAGACTGTGGATTGATTTTAGCAGATTTCTCCCCCTGAGATCTAGAGTGTATCAGGAAAGCTGGAGCACTGCTATAGCGTGATAGGTCTTCAAAGATCTAGAGTGTCTGGACCAGAGATTGCTTCAGGAACTTCTTTGACGGATAGATTAATTTGTTGTCCTTCTGAAGTTGTCCTGTTGGATTCAAGGAAGAAGGCTCTTGATAGGGATTGACTGTACTTCTTCTTCTTGATGAAGTTGTTCTCTGGTTTAGGCTGATTGCAGTAGAGCTTTAGATTTCTGTATGAGTTCTTGGTACTGTCTGTGTCTGTGTCTGGTGTCACTTCCTGCATCTCTTACTGATTACTTCTTTTTCTTTTTTTTTTCACTTCTAACTAACTAAGAACATTCGAAATTTGAATGTTGAGCAGTAATGGTAGTAGGCCTGGGAAGGAAGCGGCAATCAATGATTTTCCTAACTATCCCATGGAAAAACGGCATGTAATAATCCATGATTAATGCGCGTTCTAACGGTAACATTCCGAGAAGATCTGGCATTAATTACCGAGGATTCATCGTCAAGAAAGGGACGGGAGAACTGGAGAAGACGTAGTCTGGAATCATCGAACGAAGAACACAATTCGTCAAGCTGAGTTTGAGTTCGTCGAGCTGAGCTTGAGTTCGTCGAGCTGAGCTTGATGAGTTCGTCGACCAGACAATAACACTTAGTCTTATAGGGAATCTTGTCAATTCTGCTTTAACATTTGTCGAACTGACAATCTTCATTTGTCGAGCTGAGATCCAAATTCGTCGAGCTGAGAAGTTTAGAACTTGAGGTCCAAGTTCGTCGAGCTCAGATTCTAGTTCGTCGACCAAAGCCTGAAGATGGACTTAGATAAATGCTGGAGTTATCCTGACTTTAGCTTGATGTAGAAACTCAGTCTTCGTCGAACAGAGAACAAAGATCGTCGAGCTCAGCATTAAGAATTGTCTCAAGATCGTCGAGCGCAGAACACCTTTTCTCGAGCTGAGTTCGACGAACGTCGAACTCATTTCACTTGGTATTAAAATCTTCTAAGTATGGAGTCTCTGATGGTCTTGATGATAGCTGGTCCATCTGAAGTTGACTCTAAGGACTTGGCCTAGACTCTAGGACACAAACTTGACCCTGGCTATACATGTTGGGTCACATCCTAAGCTAGTGAACCTAGCCCAAATCAATTAGGGATCCAACTATCTCCACATATTTGGGTGAGGTCACTAAGAGACTCAAAATATAAACAAACAAATAAACAAAGCAGGAAAAGAAATATATCTGGCAAAGAATTACCAACATATGCAGCAGATATATATATATAGGCTTTGTTTAAACAAAATAGCACAGTTTGAAAACAAATTGCAGAATGAAATGAAACAAAATAAGGATTACTTCTTCTTCTTTTGCATAGGTTTGTCTTCAGTTTTCTTTTCTCCTAGCTTTTTGAAGATGATTTCTCTCTTTGGATCTGAAGCCTGAGCCTTTGTCATTATCATGTCAGCTGCCCCAATAATATTCAATGATGTAGCTCTGGGGACAACTGCTTCTGGATGGAGCTTCATATAGTCATCAACATTAAACAGTTTATTGCCTTTGTCAAACCTTTTCAACTCTTCTTTTCTGTACTTTGATATTGTTGTTAAACCTGATGTGTCTTTTCCTTCAGCCTTGGCTTTATTGATCAAAGATAGTCCAATTTGCTCCTAGAATCTAGCCATTCTTGCAGTATTTGCAGTTTCAGGATCTTCAAATGGAATTGGAGGAGAGTATGGCCTTTTTGGACTGTCAGCTTTTTGTACTTCAGATAATTGTTGTTGCTGCTGTTGATGTTGTTGTTGTTGATTACCTGAGGATGGTTGACTATGCTGGTTGCTTCTAGAGGATCTCCCTGACTATCTCTGATAAGTTTGCATGGGGGCAGATCTCTGAGAGCTAGAGCCAGAGACACCAACTGCTGGAGGAGGAGGATCCTTCCTGTATCTGTGAACTGGGGGAGGAGAATATCTCCTACTTCTTTTCCTATCCTTCTGCTGGTTCTTGTATAGCCACATCCATGCAGGCATTCCCTTATATGGAGTAACATTGTGCAAGATGTAATAAGGGGTGTCAGCAGTGGGATTAGGCTTAGGAGCTGGAGGAGGAGGAGCCTTCCTTTTCTTTGAAAACATTTTCTTTTTCTTCTTGGAGGCTTCTTCATCAGAATCATCATCATCATCTGTAACACCCCGAAACTCAAAAGAGCGATGGGGGATGTTTTGGGCTAGTTTTGGGTTCTAGCAGGAGGCACACGGCCTGGGACACGGGCGTGTCCCAGGGCGTGTCGGCCCGTGTCGACACTCAGCCCGCGAAGTCGGCACACTGCGCTCGACAAAGTGTCGAGACATGGCACACGGCCTGCGACACAGGCGTGTCGCAGGGCGTGTCGACCCGTGTCGACACTCGTCCCGGGGTGTCGACGAATTTTGCTCGACGATGTGTCGAGACAAGGCACACGACCTAGGATACGGGCGTGTCCAAGGCCGTGTCGTGAGGTCGACAAACATTGCTTGATGAAGTGTCGAGTGTCGAGACCGTGTACACGGCCTGGAGCCCAGGCATGTTGAGGTAGACACGGGCAAGGAAATAGGCGTGTCCTAGAACCTGTGCAGTTCTCGAGTTATTTTCGGGATAAATCGATGGGGGTACACGTCCGTCCACACGACCGTGTCAGGTGGAACACGGGCGTGTAAGGTCGAACACGGGCATGTTCGATGCCCGTGTGTTGTTCTAGGAGCGTCGATTTTGACGGTGAACGAGGCACACGGCCCTGGACACGGGCGTGTGCCAGGCTGTGTTCGGTCCAGATTGGACATTTCAGTCCCGAATCAAAGTCGTTCGTTTCTTTAATTGGTGATCCAACGACTGGGCGTTGTTCCTGATGGGATATACCCGGGATTGGGCCTTAGAAACCCTCACTTTTCATGAGTGGTTATCTTTCTAAAGCTTAGAGAGAGTGGAGAGCCCAGGAAGGAAGAAGAAGCTAGATCCGGCCATTGGAGGAGCTTCGAAGCTCCAAATCGCAAGCCGAATTCGGATCCACAGAGGCGAAGAGAGTGCGGTGCTTTTCATCCGCTTACTTTTCCATGGCGCCAAAGAGAAGTGCTAGGGTAATGATCCTCTTCTTGAGCATGTGTAACTCTCCTTCTTTGCATAGGAAGCCCGCTCTCGCGAGTTTGTGGTGAGTTGGAGGCGTTCCTTCGGGTAGATATGTAAAGTCCCCGTTGTGTAGAGTCCGTAAGCGAGAAGGAACATAGGCATGATGTGTGAAGCCTATCCGGACATGTTGGTCTGGATCGGTGATGTTGCATTGCATAATGCCGCAGAAGACTCCGTGCTATTGGTTGTTTTTCAGGTTTTCTACATGGTAGATTGCAAAAGGGAGCCTTGGGGATTAACCCAAAGGTGCACCCGGAAAACTGGGCGGATGCGTGATCTTTCCAACTTGGTGGCCTGAGAGCCAACTTGAACATAACCGGGTTATGTGAAATGTGATGGAAACGGGACTCGGGAGAAGTTTGACCCGCGCAAATGACTTAAATTGTCGTTGTGATGTGAGCACAGGTTAGATAGAACCGTACCCGTTCTATGTCGGTCGGTTAAAGAGACCTAAGGGTACGTGGCACTTGCCGTTGGCATAGATTAGGGTCTTCGGCGGTCTATGGCTTAAATTGTCGTGACCAGGCCAAGAAGACAAAATGCTCATAGGGTTGGCCGTCAAAGTGGCGGTGGTGAGTCCGGAATGTTTATGGCTTTAATTGACGTGACATCGACCGGTTCACCAAGAATGTACCCTGAGAGCACGGGGCGTGTGGCCGTGCGAGCCAACATTTGTGATGAAATGAATATTGCTATATTGCTCGCTTATGCTAATGAAATGCAGGGAAGGAGCATCGCCGCCCCCAGCCGGGGGAGGGATCGTTATAATTTGGTCAGCATTGCTGACCGTTGCCTTGTTTTTCCACCGTGCATTGGTTTTTTGCTTGCAGGTGCTGCTGGACCAAGCGGTCAATAGCGGGCTAAAGCCCAATTTGCGAAGCCGCCCCTCGAAGGCCTAAGTAGAGTGTTTACTATTTTTATTCATGTATGACCGGCTTGCATGCCGTGGTTTGTAAAACATATAATATGAAGTGAACAATTTTGTAAGGCCTTAAGTCCTGTACTTGTGTATGTACAACATTCCTAATTTGCTATTAGTGGACATTCATGCTTTAGTGATGGGTTCTTTATTGTAACTTTTATAAACTGCTTCCGCTAGAATGCTCTGTGTAGGATGTTATGATTGGTTGGATGGTTTCCATGAGTAACCACCCGGTATGTCTGTGGTATATGGCGTCGGGCCCTGGCCGGACCTACTGTTATATGCTATGCGATGGATAGAGGGTGTTACAATTTGGTATCAGACTACTGGTTTTGGTCGGGCTTAAGATGAATTCATGGACGAATTCTTTTTAAGGGGTGGTGAGCACATTGTATGCGTCATCGTTATAACGGTAAAAGTACCCATGAATGTCCACTTAGGAATGAAAATACACGTGTTTGAGGAACCTGCGTGTTCCTATAATTGTTGTTTGCAATTTTATTTGGTCGCTTAACGGTGTTTTGTACCACTATAGGTGACCAGAAGTGGTGTTGGGTCGTCGGAACGTCGAGTTTCTGAGGCTAGCAGTGCACCAGATGTTGCTCCTGCAACACCTCTATCGGCTGAGAACATACGATTGGTGGCCGAAGTAGTGTTGGCCGTGATAAATGTGCAGCCTTCAAGGAAAACGCAGCAGCCCGCTCCTGCGATGGAGCAGGTACCGCTGCAAGAGGCTGAGTCGAGGAGAGTGGAACAAGTGGTAGTGGAACCGTTGGTGCCAAGGAGGGCAACCAAGAGGCAGCTTAAGCATGTAATGAGCTTTAACCCTCCGGTATTCTCGGGGTTGGGAACCCCATCTCAAGCTGAAGACTGGCTCTCCAGGGTGAAGAGAGTAATGACATTAACGGAGACAGAGGAGTGGCAAATGACCACCATCGCTACGTTACTTTTGGACGGTGAAGCGAGAATGTGGTGGGAAGGATTGGAGCTGCATCTACTGAGAGGTAGACAACTTGTTGATGTCTCGATGGAGGAGTTCTCGGGATTGTTCTTAGCAAGGTACCTCCCTTCTACTCAGAGGATTTCGATGGAGAACGAGTTCCTGAAGTTGGTGCAGGGTGAGAAGAGCGTGGATGAATATCTCCACGAGTTTACTCATTTGAGTCGATATGCTAGCTCCACCATAGCAGATGAGGAGCGCAAGACGAATTGATTCTACGAAGGCTTGAGAGATGAGTTGAGGTTACTACTATCGCGGCCGATGACGCAGAGTTTCTTAACCTTGGTCAACACGGCCCGGTACTTGGAGAAGGATATGAAGAACGTACAAGCAAAGAAAAGCTTGGGTGACAAGAAGTCTGAATTCAAAGTGCCGACTACTTCAAAGTCTGGCTATCGAAGGTCCTTCAAGAAGCATAGGACTTCTGGTGCAGCTCCTTCTGGTGCTTTTGGGGCGACTACGGGTCGGACACCGGGCGCATGTTTTACTTGTGGAAAGACGGGGCACTTTGCCCGTGATTGTTGGAGCGGATGTCCCAAGACCGAGAGAAGGCTGGGAGCGACCTATGAAGAGAAGGGCAAGGCGGGGGAGTCGACCGCATCCCACTATGCACCGGCCCAACCAAGGGTGTATAATCTTGGCCAATAGGAGGCCATGAAACAGGCTGATGTGGTGAAATGTACGGTTTAATTTATAGCAAGTCAATTTCTTTAAATACTTGTTATGCACATGTTACCTTACCACTCCTTGTTTAGGATTTGTTTTGATTTGTGAAAATCTGGCAAGAGCACTTTTCGATACGGGAGCTTCACACTCCTTCTTGTCCGAGGGATTTATATCACGCATCGGAGACCGTTCTTCGATGGCAAAGGGTAAGTTGGATGTGTTGTTGCCCAATGGGTGTTCGATGTGCGCGGATAGGATCTGCGATGTTAAGATTCGTATTGGGAATCAGGAGTTCGATATGCATGTGTCTTTACTTCCGTTGTTGGAGTTCGACGTTATATTTGGCATGGACTGGCTCTCGGAGCAGCAAGCCTATATCGATTGCGGTCGCAAGGAAGTCAAGCTGGGATCAAGTCGTGAGACGACTTTAACAGGCTTAAAGGGGTCGAGCAAGACGTTGATGTCTACTCTTCAGGTGGTGAAGGTGGTTCGTGCCGATGCAGAACTGTTCTTTACACTAGTGGAGGTTGCAAAGCCGAAGCCCGCGTTGGATAGTATTTCAGTGGTATCGGAGTACCCTGATGTGTTCCCTAGAGATCTTCCTGGAGCCCCGCCTCAGCGGGTGATAGATTTCACGATTGAGCTAGTGTCAGGTGCAAAGCCTGTGTCACGATCTCCTTATCGGCTAGCGCCTAATGAAATGGCGGAGCTGAAGGTTCAACTGCAAGAGTTGTTGGAGCAAGGCTATGTGCGCCCGAGTTCTTCACCTTGGAGCGCGCCAGTCCTCTTTGTTAAGAAGAAGGACGGAAGCTTGAGGCTATGTATTGATTATCGGGAGCTCAACAAGTTGACGGAGAAGAACAAGTACCCGATCCCCCGGATTGATGATCTTTTTGATCAATTAGTCGGGTCGATGGTGTACTCGAAGTTGGATCTCAAGGCTGGGTACTATCAGCTGCGAATAAGGGAGAGTGATATCCCGAAGACAGCGTTTAGTACGAGATACGGGCATTACGAGTTTACGGTCATGCCGTTTGGGCTGACTAATGCGCCGTCAGTGTTCATGGATTTGATGAACATGACTTTCAAAGAGTACTTAGACCATTTTGTGATCGTCTTCATCGACGATATTTTGGTGTACTCGCAAAGTGAGGAAGATCACTTCAAGCATCTTCATTTGCTTTTGGAGACGCTAAGGAGGAATCAGTTGTATGCCAAGTTCTCGAAGTGCGAGTTTTGGTTATCCTCAGTGGCGTTCCTCAGGCATATAGTGAGTGGAGAGGGTATTGCTGTAGATCCGGCGAATATTGTTGCGATACGGGAGTGGCCTGAGCTTGCTACGATAGCGGAAGTCCGGAGCTTTCTGGGGCTTGCCGGCTATTATAGGCGCTTCGTAGAGAACTTCTCGCGGATAGCGTTACCTCTCACTACTTTGACGAGGAAGGAGCAGAAGTTCGTTTGGACGCCGGAGTGCGCGCGAGCTTTGGAGGAGTTTAAGTGTCGGTTGACCACGGTGCCTATGCTGAGTTCGCCATGTGGAACCGAAGGCTATGAGATTTATAGCGATGCTTCGGGCAGCGGTTTGGGTTTCGTGCTACTGCAACACGGAAGTGTGATAGCTTATGGCTCGAGACAGCTAAAAGTGCATGAAAGGAATTATCCGGTCCATGACTTGGAGTTAGCGGCCGTGATTTTTGCCTTAAAGCTGTGGAGACACTATTTGTACGGTGTGAAGATTGATATCTACACCGATCATAAGAGCCTGAAGTATCTTATTGATCAGAAGGATCTGAATATGCGGCAGTGTAGATGGATGGAGTTCTTGGGAGACTGTACATTCAAGATCCACTACGTGCCGGGTAAAGGTAATGCGGTTGCGGACGCGTTGAGTCGCCGAGCCCCAGCTCAAGCCAATTGGCTATCGGTGCATGATGAGCGGTTGGTGCGTGAGTTGGAGGCGTTGGAGATTGTTTGTATGGATAGGCAATCAAGTGCTGAAGCGGTTCTGAATTGGACTGAAGTCCAATATGACCTGGCTGATCGGATTCGGCAGGCTTTGGACATGGATGTTCATATGGAGCAGTTCATGGTAGAGGCTCTGGATGGGTCAAATTCCCAATTCGTTGTGGAGGACGGATTGTTTTGGAAAGACGGTCGTTTGTGCGTCCCAAGTGTGGGCAATTTGCGGGTGGAGTTGTTGTATGAGGCACACCATAACAAGTACTCGATTCACCCGGGGAGCACAAAGATGTACCGCGATGTAAATAAACTGTTTTGGTGGCCGGGTTTGAAGAATGATGTGGCGCTCTACGGGGCGAAGTGCCAAACTTGCACCTTGGTGAAGGTGGAATGCCAAAAGCCGGGAGGATTTCTTAAGTCCTTGCCTATTCCGGAGTGGAAATTCGACGACATCTTTATGGACTTTGTGCATGGTTTGCCAAGGTCACAAAAGGGGAACGACGCCATTTGGGTGGTCGTGGATCGGTTGACGAAGGTGTCGCATTTCATTCCGCATAGGAAGGATGATCCGGTGGAGAAGTTGGCAAAACTGTATGTGGATAACATTGTACGGCTTCATGGTGTGCCCCGCAGCATCGTGAGTGACTGAGATGGGCGATTCACGTCCAATGATTGGAGGCTTGTGCAACAAATGTTGGGAACAAAGCTAAAATTCAGCACAGCCTTCCATCCGCAAACGTATGGGCAGACCGAGAGGGTCAATAAAACCATGGAAGACATGCTCCGCATGTGTGTCTTGGATTTTGGAAAGCAATGGGAAGACCACCTTTATTTGGTGGAGTTCGTGTACAACAATAGATACCAAGCGAGTATCCAAATGGCGCCCTTCGAGGCCCTATATGGTAGAAAATGTCGCACGCCATTGTCTTGGCTAGAAACGGGTGAATCAAAGTTATACAAGCGATTAGAAGTGGAGGATGCTACTTCTTTGGTGAGAACCATTCGGGAGAGGTTTCTTATCGCTCAGGACCGGCACACAAAGTACTATAATGCCAAGCACAGGAACGTGGAGTTCACTGTGGGCGATTGGGTGAACTTAAAGATCAAGCCGTTCAAGGGTGTCTCGCGGGTGCGGAGATTGAAAAAGCTAAGCCCGAGGTACCTTGGGTCGTTTGAGGTTCTGGAGCGAGTTGGTGAAGCAGCCTATCGGTTGAAGCTTTCAGTGGAGCTTGTTGGATTACACGATGTATTCCATATTTCGGTGCTTCGGAAGGCGGGGCAAGTGCCTACGCAAGTGATCGTGGTCGATCAAGTGCCGGTGGATAGCGGGTTGACGACAAAGGTCAAGCCCGTGCGGATTGAGGACTCGGAGGTCAAGCGGCTATGCAATAGAGAGATCAGGATGGTCAAAGTACGATGGGAAAATTACGGTCGTGAGGAGCTATCTTGGGAGCGAGAGCAGACTATGCTTGACGAGTATCCGGAGTTGTTCCACTCAGGTACAAATTTTGGTTTTGTACAAGTGTTTCCTTTATATAATTTTGTGGACGAAATTCTTTTAAGCGGGGGATAGTTGTAACGCCGCGAAAATCAAAAGAGCGACGGGGGACGTTTTGGGCCAGTTTTGGGTTCGGGCAGGAGGCACACGGCCTGGGACACGGGCGTGTCCCAGGGCATGTCGACCCGTGTCGACACTCAGCCCGCGAAGTTGACACTCTGCGCTCGACGAAGTGTCGAGACATGGCACACGGCCTGCGACACGGGCGTGTCGCAGGGCGTGTCGTCCTGTGTCGACACTCGTCCCGGGGAGTCGACGAATTTTGCTCGATGATGTGTCTAGATAAGGCACACGGCCTAGGACATGGGCGTGTCCAAGGCCGTATTGTGAGGTCGACGAATTTCGCTCGATGAAGTGTCGAGTGTTGAGACTGTGTATATGTCCTGGAGCCCAGGCGTGTTGAGGTAGACACGGCCAAGGACACGGGCGTGTCCTAGAACCCGTGTAGTTCTCGGGTTGTTTTCGGGATAAATCAATGGGGGTACACGGCCGGCCACACGGCTGTGTCAGGTGGAACACGGGCGTGTCAGGTCGAACACGGGCGTGTTCGATGCCCGTGTGTTGTTCCAGGCGCGTCGATTTTGACGGCGAATGAGGCACACGGCCCTGGACACGGGCGTGTGCCAGGCCGTGTTCGGTCCAGATTGGACATTTTAGTCCCGAATCAAAGCCGTTCGTTTCTTTAATTGGTGATCCAACGGCTGGGGGTTGTTCCTGATGGGATATACCCGGGATTGGGCCTTAGAAACCCTCACTTTTCATGAGTGGTTATCTTTCTAAAGCTTAGAGAGAGAGGAGAGCCAATGAAGGAAGAAGAGCTAGATCCGGCCATTGGAGGAGCTTCGAAGCTCCAAATCACGAGCCGACTTCAGATCCAAGGAGGCGAAGAGAGTGCAGTGCTTTTCATCCGCTTACTTTTCCATGGCGCCAAAGAGAAGCGCTAGGGTAATGGTCCTCTTCTTGAGCATGTGTAGCTCTCCTTCTTTGCATAGGAAGCCAGCTCTCGCGAGTTTGCGGTGTGTTGGAGGCGTTCCTTCGGGTAGATATGTAAAGTCCCCGTTGTGTAGAGTCCGTAAGCGAGAACGGGCATATGCATGATGTGTGAAGCCTATCCGGACATGTTGGTCCGGATCGGTGATGTTGCATTGCATAATGCCGGAGAAGATTCCGTGTTATTGGTTGTTTTTCGGGTTTTCTACACGGTAGATTGCAACAGGGAGCCTTGGGGATTAACCCAAAGGTGCACCCGGAAAACTGGGCGGACACGTAATATTGCCAACTTGGTGGCCTGAGAGCCAACTTGAACATAACCGAGTTATGTGAAATGTGATGGAAACGGGACTCGGCAGAAGTTTGACCCGCGCAAATGGCTTAAATTGTCGTTACGATGTGAGCACGGGTTAGATGGAACCGTACCCGTTCTATGTCGTTCAGTTATAGAGACCTAAGGGTACGTGGCACTTGCCATTGGCATAGATTAGGATCTTTGGCGGTCAATGGCTTAAATTGTCGTGACCCAGGCCAAGAAGACAAAATGCTCATAGGGTTGGCCGTCAAAGTGGCGGTGGTGAGTCCGGAATGTCTATGGCTTTAATTGACGTGACATCGACCGGTTCACCAAGAATGTGCCCTGAGAGCACGGGGCGTGTGGCAGTACGAGCCAACGTCTGTGATGAAATGAATATTGCTATATTGCTCGCTTATGCTAATGAAATGCAGGGAAGGAGCATCGCTGCCCCGAGCCGGGGGCGGGATCGTTATAATTTGGTCAGCATTGCTGACCGTTGCCTTGTTTTGCCACCGTGCGGTGGTTTGTTTCTTGCAGGTGCTGCTGGACCAAGCGGTCAATAGCGGGCTAAAGCCCAATTTGCGAAGCCGACCCTCGAAGGCCTAAGTGGAGTGTTTACTGTTTTTATCCATGTATGACCGGCCTGCGTTCCATGGTTTGTAAAACATGTAATATGAAGTGAACAATTTTGTAAGGCCTTAAGGCCTGTACATGTGTATGTACAACATTCCTAATTTGGTATTAGTGGACGTTCATGCTTTAGTGCTGGGTTCTTTATTGCAACTTTTATAAACTGCTTCCTCTAGAATGCTCTGTGTAGGACGTTATGATTGGTTGGATGGTTTCCTTGAGTAACCCCCCGGTCTGTCTGTGGTATATGGCGTCGGGCCACGGCCGGACCTACTGCTATATGCTATGCAACGGATAGGGGGTATTACATCATCAGCTTCATCATCTTCAGTTTCAGAACCCTGAGGGTTATCATAAAGAGCATCCAAAGCTTCTAAATCTTTATCATCAATAACAGCTTTTGCTGTAGAAGGGGCAGAAATTGAGGTTTCAAGAACTTGAGTTTCAGCAACAGGTGAGGAGTAGACTGTACAGGAATTAGGAATGATGGGGACAGAGCTTTCAGCTGCTGCCTTATTCTCCTCTTCAATATCAGCCAGGATTAGCTCATCCAAATCAGGCATAGGAGAGTCATCCATAACAAAACTTGGGGCTGAGATATCTTCTGGAAGAACTGGAGAGGTTGGAGCCACAACAGGAATTACAAAACTGTCATAGAGTTGCTTGGCAACTGCTGGACTTATTGGAGAAGTATAGGGCACAATAGCCAACTATGGCTTAGTAAAGACTTCTGGAAGAGATTGCATATATACAGTATCAAAATTTCTCAACAAAGCAGTCAAATTAACTTTGGGATTTAAATGGATATCGCCATCAATTTTTATTTGCTCTGGTACTTACTCATCTAAGTCACTGTCAGTATCCATAAACTGAATCAATTCAATCAAATCTGAATTATTTGCTGGCAAAATGTCTGCATCTGCATCTGAATCTGCATCTGCTGTAGAAGGAACTGTTGTGACTGCTGCTGCTGCTGCTGCATCTGAATCTACATCAGTCAGGCCCATGGATGAAGAGGGGGTAACAGAGAGAAGAGAAACTTGTGCAGATAAAGAATTGATAGAATTCACAAGAGGTGTAATGGCCTCTGTGATTAGAGTTTTGATGAGGGGAGTGAGTAGGGATATGAGTGTAGATACAGTGGAGGATTCCTGAGATGGAGAGGTAGTGGGTGAAGGTAGAGAGGTAGATGAAGGAAGGGGGACAGATGGAGGGGATAGAGGTGGAAATGCATCTGTTATGGTGGTGTCTGATGGTAGAGTGTAAGATGGAATGGAGGATAAGTGAGGGGGAAGTGGAGACTGTGGAGGTGTGAGGATATGTGTGTCATGAGGTGAAGCATGGGGTGTAGGAATGTTTGTAATGTCAAGTGGTGGAGATGGAGGAGGAGTAGGCACATGAGTATGTTGTGGAGATTGAGCTGTTGAAGAAGGAATGGTAGAGGAAGGGAGTTGCTTTGTTGGAAGGGGTGCAGGATGCGATGGTGGAGATGGAATGACTTCTTCTGCAGGGTGGGGAGTGGCCTTCACATCCCTGGTGCTCTAAGAAGCTGGGATGGAAGATGAGGAATCCTTGGAGGGCTTGGAGATCGTCCTCTCCCATCTGCCAAACAAGGCGCATGTGTGGCGCTTGCTGGCATTGATGAAGATGGTCGGGGAGACCATGCATCCCCCAGCCTTTTCCTTAAGGAAGATCCTCAGGATTCTTCCAAAGCAGACTTCCTTCTTGTTATTCTTCTTCTTAATCAACTCAAAGAAAATCTTACTCCAATCGACTTGACGCTTATTCACCACCGCGCACATGATAAGAAATTGATGTCGAGTTATGTAATCATGTGCGGTGTGCTTGCCCATCAGTATTTTTCCCACGATATCCGCCAAAAACTGATAGGCGGCAGAAAGTTGTTTCTTCAACAACTTGTTAGGGTTGCTTCCAGAAAACCCCATTAACTTCAGCATTTCACTAAATTCTTCAGAATCCACTTCCATATTATCTTCTCCGTTTACCAAACCAAAATCTCAGAGGGAACGGCGGGAGATAGGGAAATAGCAGTACTCCCGATAGTTCTTGTCAATGTATCATCCTCAGAAGCAGTAGACGTGTATACCCATTCTCGAATTTCAGTCGCATGTAGTTTAATCCTTCTGGTCATGAAATCTTTGAGACCAAGTTCCTCTAATAGTTCCAAAATGTATAGGAAGATGGGGTCAGAGTGTTTGAATGAATCGAAATCCATGTCGAAACCGGTGTCAAATTTCATGGCAGCCAAAGCTCCTACTGGAATCGTCATTGATGACCTGCAAGAAAGACAGAGAAAACGACGATCAAGAGCAAGAGAACTAAAAGCGCGGGACGGAGGTCGAAGAAAACCTAGATATAAGATTTTCAGAATATGAATCGACAATCTCCATTCCACGAAAAAGAAACAGTTCTTCAAACTGAGGTCGACGAAATAAATTATAGACAAATAATTCGTCGATCTCATCCAGAAGAATCGAACACAGTTCGTCGAACTCCGTTCGACGAAATATCTTCTGAAGCAAAGTTCGTCGATCTCCGGTCGACGAACATTGTTTCCACACAGAGAATTCATCGATCTCTGTTCGACGAGAATCTCTCAAACTTTCCCTAATTCGTCGAACTCCATTCGACGAACTCTGGAAAATTCGTCGAATGCAGACAGAAATTAATTTAACTCTTCTCCATTAATCATTCTCAATTGATTTATAAAGAACAGATGATTTTTCTCATCCAAAGGTTTGGTGAAAATGTCTGCTCTCTGTAGATCAGTAGGAATATGGATTAAGTTAATTTTCTTTTTGTCTACATTATCTCTAATGAAATGATGTAACATCCCATTTCCAACTAGACCCCTAAGAGTGTTTTTGGTCATGACTAGGTCATGACAAAACCCTAGAAAGCCCAATAAGACCAAGTGAGCTTAGACATGAAGTTGAAAATCATCATGGTCTGCTAATAGTAGAATTCTGAACAATAGGTAAGGATGACCATGGGGCAACACCTTGACCCCAAGACCCTACCACAACACCCCCAAGCAGTTTGGGAGGTCCATTAGAGCCATAAGGACCCTTTGGGGTCAATCAAAGAGGCTAAGTTGACCCAAGTCTACCATAACCCTAAATGGGTCAAACTAGTCTACTTAGGGTCAATTGAACTACCCCTAGCCAAGTGGACCCCACCTATGCCCTCCTAACCCTAAAGTGAGGTCAATGGGTCACTAAGGACACATTGGGGTCAGCCCTAGAGGCCAAGTTGACCCAAGTCAACTCAAGCCCCTAATCTGGTCAAAGTGCCCTTACTATGGGTAGGTGACCTCCAAAGTGTAAGGTAACCCTACATAACCCCACATAGGCCTTAGGGGAGTCCAATGGGTCACCAAGAACCTAATGGGGTCAACCCAAATGATGAAATTGACCTAAGTCAACCCTAGCTTAAGCCAAGTCAAACCTAGCCCAAATGGGCTAACCCAAGCTCAAGCCATTTTTCCCTTAGGCTAACCTCACTTTTCATAACCATTATGACTAAGTGGGCTGCACATAGCCTATGGTGTTGACCAGTCAACATGGGTGACTAGGAGAGAGAAAGGGAGCTTCCTTTCATGATAATGGTGGAGACAGAAAATTGGGGGAGAGGAAGGGAATGGTGGGAGCCGGCCAAAGGAGGCCAATAACCACTGTTTATGGCTGCAATCAACTCCTCTAGGGAAGAGGAGTTGATTCCAGCCATTTCCCGGCCACCAAGAGGAAGATTCAGCCCCCCACTCAAACTGAGCCAAGCTTTCAAGGGCATTAATGGCCATTGATGTTTGGCCTCTCCCCTCCCCCAACTGATGATTTAAACACCATCAGTGACATGAGAGGAACCCTTCCCACCATTTACCTGAGGAATTCGAGCAACTTGACTGCACTGTTGCAGAAATCCGGCCGGCGGCACCACTACCATGGCAACCCGAAGATCGACTCGCATTCGGGCCGCTAGGAAGGTCCTCCTCCTCTCCTTATCTTACGGGTAGATCGTAGATTTCTTTAGGTTCAAGGTTCGGGCTCAATTGAGACCGATCCAAACCATGGTTTTCATAGTTTTCGGCAAAAAAATTCCTACTAGAACTGTCGGAAAACACCCCTCCGACGGCCGTGCCGCCGCTTGTCGACAACCACCACCTCAACGGAGCTGGTGGTGGCGGTGGCCGGCCGGGGAAGGGGCTGGATCGCCGGCGGAAGAGCTTGGAAGTGGCCCCAGGAGGGATGAATCCTGGTCGTCGGCCCAAGGAGGAAGATGAAGTGATTCCGTCCAGGGGTGCTTCAAGATTCGTGCGGTTATGATATTAAACTATAGGATATATATTTATAATAATACTATTTTGTCACAGATTTTGGTATTAATGGTGTTAAATTTTAAAAATATTTAGGTGCCATAACAGAAAACGTGGTCAACATAGAAAATGTATCCCTAGGGGTCTAATTTAAGCCAAAATTGATTTGGACCCATTTGGGTGCATGGTTTGACTAGGGCACCCATTTTGGTGGGACCTATACCTAGGGCTAGGCAGACTTCAAACTGAGTGCCCACACTTCATCCTTGATCCAAATTACTTGAAATTTTGGCAGGTAGTCCAACCTAGCTATACCTAGGGTCTGCCCAAAATTCAGAATTTTTAGAGACACGTTGCCTAAAGTTGTTACTTTTATTTAATAATGCTAGTGTATTTTAATTAAGTGGTCAAATGACCTCCAAACCCTCCCAAATTTTGGTGAGTGGTCCCCGACATCAATAGCTAGTTCTGTACAAAATCTCAAATAATTTGGATAGGTTTTGGTTGGGGAATCACCAAACCCTATTTTGGCCTTAAGGAGGTATTTTTGATTAAGAGTGCACTATGGACTTAGGGTGGTCACCTCACCTCAGCAGAGGCTGAGGTTTTGGACACTGACTTGACATGGCCAATGTGACCCTCTTAAGGAAAATGGGATGATTTAGGCTTGATTTACCCTAGGGTTCAACCTCAAACCCTAAGGAAGGACTTTTGGGGGTTGTGAAGGACATAGGGTCTAATACCCTTGTATGACCATGAAAACTCAGTAGTATTGAAGGTAGAGTAACCTAAGTTATCTGGAAGAAATCTTAGGGGATTGGGAAGAAGGTAGGCATCTCAAAACCCTAACCCTAGTTTTAGGGTAGAAGCACAAATTTGTAAATTCAGCAACTAAACCTTAACTAAAAGTTATGGAACTTGTGTAGAGTAAGTTTTAGACCATCTAGAACCCCTGGTAATTTTACTAGAATTTTATGGATTATATTTCTGGTACTTCAGTTGTTAAATACCAAAAGGCCCAAAATGATGTTTAAATTACTTCTGGTTATTCTATTCATTTGAATATGATGGAACTTGGTCAGTGTTAAAAGTAGCGAATAGAAAAGAACAAATAGATAGACTTTTGAATAATTGAAATTTTATTATCCAAAAAAGGTATCTATTACAAAGGTATGCCCTCCTTTATATAGAATGGAGGAGAGATGAGAGAATACAAATAAGAGATGTGGGACTATAATTTACAGGACTAAGCGGAATATACAAAACAAACCGCACAAGCCGCGCGGTTAGACAGCAGGGCTAACCGCACGGCTACCACCAAAGAGGAAGAGAGACTGCCAGGGTAGACCTCCAGACCGCCCGGTCTCCAAGCCGGCTGAGACAAACCGCCAGACCGCGCGGTCTTCAACCCGCCAAGATAAACCGCCAGACCGCTCGGTCACCAACTTCAACACTCCCCCTCAAGCTGGAGAATATATATCGATCATGCCCAGCTTGTCACAGATGTGGAAAAAGGAAGCGGACACCGGCTTGGTGAAGACATCTGCCAACTCGTTGTCGGAAGTGACAAATGGAGTGCAAATCTGTTTCTTCAATATTTCTTCCCGAATAAAATGACAGTCGACTTCTATGTGTTTTGTTCTCTCATGAAAGACCGGATTTTTGGAAATGTGTATCGCGGCCTTATTGTCACAGAACATAGGAAGAGGATAGTTGTAAACCTCTCCTAAGTCAAGCATGAGAGCCCGCAACCACTTCAACTCACATGTAGTCGATGTCATGCTGCGATATTCCGCCTCTGCACTAGACCTGGAAACGACAGACTGTTTCTTGCTCTTCCAACTCACAAGATTGCCTCCAACAAATGTGCAGAAACCTGAAGTCAATTTGCGGTCCCCTTTGTCATCCGCATAGCTTGAATCAGAGTACGCTTCAACCCTAAGGTGACCATTTTTCTGAAATAGGAGTCCTTTCCCTGGAGCAGCTTTAATATACTCTAATATCCTCAGAGCAGATTGTAGATGACACTCCCTCAGAGCTTGCATGAACTGGCTCACCTTGCCAACAGCGTAAGAGATGTCGGGTCTGGTTACCGTGAGATATATGAGCTTGCCCACCAGATGCCGGTATCTCGTAAGATCGGAGAGAAGAGGTGAGTCATCTGTCCAAGTTTTGTCTTCTCCAACAGCCATAGGACAACGTGCAGGTTTAGCACCAGTCAGTCCTGCCTCCTTTAAAAGATCAAGAGCATACTTCCGTTGTGAAAGGACCATGGAGTTGGGCTTTCTAGAGATTTCAATCCCCAGAAAGTATTTCGGGGAGCCCATATACTTTGTGACCAGATGTTGACGAAGGTGTTTCTTGGTCATCAATACCCCATCCTGGTCATCGCCAGTAAGAAGAATGTCATCAACATAAACCGCAAGAACAACAAGACCAGAGGCGGTTTTCCGAACAAACAAGGAGTGATCTGCTGAGCTTCTTGTAAAACCAATGGCCGCAACAATGCCACTGAACTTGTCAAACCAGGCACGAGGACTCTGCTTGAGGCCATAGATAGCCTTCTTTAGCCGGCATACCCGTGTCTCCCCCTGAGCAACATACCCAGGAGGTTGCTCCATGTAAACATCCTCCTGCAGATCACCATAGAGGAAGGCATTCTTAACATCTAGCTGCGAGATGGGCCAATCCCTGTTGACAGCCACCGAGAGAAGAACCCGAATAGTGCTGAGACGAGCCACGGGAGAGAAAGTGTCAAAGTAATCAATCCCATAAATTTGGGTAAAACCCTTGGCAACCAAGCGAGCCTTATAACGATCCACACTGCCATCCGGGAGAAACTTCACCACGAAGACCCAGCGACAGCCAACAACATCTGTGTCGAAAGGAGGAGGAACAAGGGTCCAGGTACCCCGTTCAGTGAGAGTAGCAATCTCCTCATCCATGGCAACTTTCCAATGAGGAATAGTAAGGGCCTCCTGGTAGGAACGGGGGGTGCCAGTGGCCGAGATAGCCAGTGCAAAAGCTCTGCGAGCAGGGGTAAGACGATCATAGGAAACAACTGCAGCAAGCGGGTGTTGGGTACATGCCCGAACCCCTTTGCGAAGAGCAATCGGGAGATCCAGGTCAGCAGGTGCCTCAGTATCCGGAGTATCCGTGGTGGAGAGAGCTGGCCCGGGAGTAGAGAGAGATGGCAGCGGAGTGGAGGGAGAAAGCGGAGTAGAGGGTGGAGATGATGAGGATGGGGAAGACGGTGGAGTGGGTGGAGAGGGCGGAACATCAGTGGGAGCAGAGGGAATGGATGGGTTGGTATGAGAAGTAGGATCAGGAGGAGTAGAAGAGGAAGCGGGAGAGAAGTAAGAGGCATTGGCAAAGAAGGTGACATCCGTAGAGACAAATTGCTTGCGGGTAACAGGGTCAAAGCAGCAATATCCTTTCTGAGTAGGAGAGTAGCCCAGAAAGACACATTTGGTGGCACGTGGTGAGAGTTTATCACGGGTGGCAGCGGGAGAGTGCACAAAAGCGGTGCACCCAAAAATGTGTAGAGGAAGAGGAAAGGGATCCTTGTCTGGATAAAGAATGGAGAAGGGGGTAGCACCGTGGAGAACTGTGGAGGGAAGGCGATTGATGAGATAGCAGGAGAGGAGGACAGGATATCCCCAATAGGAGCGAGGAACATGCATTTGAGTCATCATAGTACGAGCGACATCAAGGAGGTGACGGTTTTTGCGTTCCGCCACCCCATTTTGTTGGGAGGTGTAGACACAACTTGTTTGACGAATAACACCATGGTGAATACAAAAGGAGGAGAAGTCGTGGCTAAGATACTCCTTAGCATTGTCAGAACGAAGGAGTTTAATAGATGTATCAAACTGAGTCTTAACCATAGAATAAAAGGAGGTCCAAACAGAGAACAGCTCGGAGCGATCTTTGAGAAGATATACCCACGTACATCGAGAGAAATCATCAATGAAGGTGACAAAATAGGAACTACCCCGACCGATGGTGAGGTTAGGAGCGGGACCCCATATGTCAGAGTGAACGAGGTCGAACGGACGGGAAGAGCCCCGACTTTGCGTTGGTGGGAAGGATGAGCGGTGATGTTTGCCAAGTTGACATGCATCACAGTTTAGAGGAGGATGATGAGGAGGGAGGTGCGGCAGGAGCTGGCGGAGAATTCGGGGAGGAGCATGTCCAAGGAGAAGATGCCATTGGAGAAGATCTGTAGAGGAGGAGGAGAAGGCGGATAGAGCAGAAACGTTGTCGAGGAAGTAGAGGCCACCACTCTCAGTCCCGGTAGCAATCGTCCGTTGGGAGTCCGGATCCTGAAAAACACAAGAGCTAGGGGTGAATATGACAGAACACCGTAGTTGCTTGCATAAAGAAGTAACCGATAATAAATTGCACGGAAACTTGGGCACATAGAGGGTATCAGCCAGGCAGAGAGATGGAGTGACTTGAACCATGCCCGTCCCATGGACCGGGGAGGGAGATCCATCAGCAACAATGACCGGGGGAACCTGAGCATGTGTGTCAAGAAGAGAGAAACATTGAGGATTGCCTGTCATATGATTGGTTGCACCAGAGTCGATGAGCCATCTTCCGCGAGTAACAATATGAGCACTACTAGAAGAGGTGACCACGGAGGTGGACAGGCTGGAGGAGGGGAAAGCCATGGAAGCAAGAGAGGAGCAAGCCGCGACGATAAGAACAAGCCGTGAGAAGAGAAAAGAGCACCAAGCCGGGCGAACAGAAAATAGGTCGGGCGGCTAGGAAGGCCGCTACCAAGAAGCAGAGCAAAGCAGAGGGAAAGAAGTCGCACGGCTTGAAAAAGTCGGGCGAATAGAGGAGAACAGGTTGCACGGCAAAAGATGAGGCCGGCGCGACTAGCAAGCAGGAGCGGGTAGAAGGCAACAACAAGTAGAGCTCGAACAGTAGCGGCTAGCAAGAGGTCAAAGGCACAGCAGGGAAGAGGTCGCGCGGACTGAAAAGGCCGAGCGAACAGAAGAGAGGAGAAGAGCAGGTGACCGCGACCAAGATGCAGGTGAGAAAGGAACAACCCGCACGGTCAGGCAGATCACAGCAGCAAACCGCGAGTATAGGGACAAGCGGATATGGGGAAAGCAGAAGCGGACAGGGAGAAGAAGTCCGCAGCGGGTAGACACAAGCCGCAAAGACAAGGAAGTCGGAGTGGCAAGAAAGAGCAAGTAGCACGGCGATAAGGAAACAGGTCGCTGCAACGAATAGCAGTAGGAGAAGAGAACCAAGAATCAAGCCGCGCGAACAGGGCAGCGGACAGAAACAAGCCGCTCGAATAGGGCGGCGGACAGAAGAGAAGGCAATCCGCGAGAGAGGTCGCGGATAGCGGAAAACAAGCCGCTAGAAGTAGAGAGCGCACAGAATCAGGAGGAAATGACCGTGTGCTCTGATACCATGTTAAAAGTAGCGAATAGAAAAGAACAAACGGATAGACTTTTGAATAATTGAAATTTTATTATCCAAAAAAGGTATCTATTACAAAGGTATGCCCTCCTTTATATAGAATGGAGGAGAGATGAGAGAATACAAATAAGAGATGTGGGACTATAATTTACAGGACTAAGCGGACTATACAAAACAAACCGCACAAGCCGTGCGGTTAGACAGCAGGGCTAACCGCACGGCTACCACCAGAGAGGAAGAGAGACTGCCAGGGTAGACCGCCAGACCGCCCGGTCTCCAAGCCGGCTGAGACAAATCGCCAGACCGCGCGGTCTTCAACCCGCCAAGACAAACCGCCAGACCGCCCGGTCACCAACTTCAACAGTCAGAAGATAATCCAGGACAAAGTGAATATCCTTGAATTTTATTATAATTTTTACTTGATTATATTTAGTACTTCCTTCATAAGTTCTGGAAAGGGGCTTTGGTAGAATAAAATTAATTATTGATGATATTTCTGTTGAAAAATCATGAGACTTAGGTTTTGATGATTTCAGGCCAAAATATACTTGTAGAAATTTATTCGTAATTTTTAGAGGGCTGTTTACAACACTCCCTTTACATGTCCATAATTTTGAGACTTTGATATTTAATTAATTCAGAGAATAATTCTTTCTAAAAAAAATTATGAAACTTTATCTAGAGGTTTTATGTGTCCTTATAATCAACCTGGAATTTTTTCTAAATTTTTGGAAGTATTATTGTTGTACATCCCCTTTAAATGATTTATTATGGAATAGATTTGAAATAAAATTTAAGGGTTTAAACCTTGCTGAAAAATTAAGAGATTCTGGATTTTTATATGATTATTCATTTTGCATTTAACATAAATTTAGTGAGATTTTATCTTGTTTAACTTGTACTTCATGTTCAAACTTGAAACTTTTGGTTACTAGAATAAATAAATAAATTATCACTTAAATTATGAAAATTAGGAAATTATGGATTTAGGCTACAAATGCCAGTATAGCCCTCAAATAATTATTATATGAGTACTGGATGATAATTTGGTGTACTTCCCATTTTACGGGTCATATAGCGTTAGTGGTCTGCATTTAGTAAAACTGCAGGAAATAAGTTGGAATATGAATTAGAGCACATGAGTTGGGTTTAGTGGTTTGCTGGAAGGGATAAATAGAATTAGGAGCATCATTGGAAGATGAAATGAGTAGAGTGTTGTTTTGGCTAGGGTTTAGAGGCGCTCGGGTTCGACGAAAGATCGTCCTCCCCGGTGTGAGGTAGAGTCAAATCACACTAGGATTAGCCTATCGTAATATGAGAAGGTAATGGGTAAGGGAATCAACCAATAGTAATAATAAGTATCTTGCGAAAGGGAACGCTGAGCATAATCCCAATATAGTTCCTAGTACCCCTTTAGAGCCCTTCACAGAGAATGCCGGGGGCAGTCCTGGGTTAACGTAAACTGTGTTAACAAGCTGAAAGAGTAACCTAGTAATTAGGGTTGCACATTTCACGAACACTAATAGCACTGGAAGATAGTTGGAAGCTTTGGCTTGGATGGTTAAGAGACAGACGTTTGGGTCCGGGGAGCTTCGGCTCGATTGTTTGAGACGGACATTTTAGTCGGGGGAGCTTCGACTCGGTTTCTGGATACGTTGAAATTTGCATGTGCATAAAAGAAAAGAAATTTAAGGTGGTGGGTATTCGGTATTGGGGGGTCGATGCACCGACGCCAATACGCTGACTCGGCAAGTGTGGCTAGCACTTCGCCATCCGAAGTCCGGTGCGCCAGCCGGCAAGAGTACGCAGGAGTCCGCTTCGTGCACCAAGCGTTGAGGCGTACGATATGTCTGACCAGTATTGCTTTACTGGTTTAGAGGTGGGCGAGGCCCAACCCACCGCTTCCATCTGCCACTACAGAGGTATCCTGGGAGGTTACGGCTCCAGAAAGGGGGAACTAAAGGTCTGTGTGCACAGAGTCGGGTGTGTGTGTTGCACTTACATGATCCATCATACCCACTTGCATGTCATAGCATAATCGATTCATTTAACCCTGACACCTAAAGTATAAGTGGAATGAGACGCTTATATTTTAGGCCCTGCAAAACGACCCCTTGGTCTATAAGCTTGTGTGGGGAAGTTTATAAATTAAGGTCAATTTTGATATATACATATATAGTGTTGTTTGATAATCGACACCCCAACGTATAAATTGGTATGAGACTTTTCATATGATGGGAGCATTGCAGAAAACCCCTTGGCTTATGTTGTAACGCCCCTGATTTTTTGGCAATTATTTAATCCTCATGTTGACGTCATAATGACGTAAGAGGCGTTACGTTATAGTGGAGTTGACGACGCGTCGCCGTTAGTGCGTTTTCACGTCTATTCGATCGAGTCGGCCAAATTTGCGAATCTTTGCCGAAAATGGAAAAGTTTAGATTGGAAAATTAAATTGATTAATTTCTGACATGCTCGTCAAGTTTCATCGCGATCCGAGCGATATTCGAGCATCGGCGAATTTCCAAAGTTTTGTAAAATTTATGTTCGTCGTAGACTTTGAGGATTTATATCTCAAGTACGGCTCGTCGGAGTTTGGTTTTGACTTCGCCATTGTGTTCGTAGTGTCTGTGTTCGCCTACGGCGTGAGTTTCGTTTAATTTGGCCTGCGTTTGGGCCTCCGTTTTAATCTCGTAATTTTCTTATTCAAAAATATATACATATGAATATTTTAATATTAAAGTACTATTCAAAAATAAAAAGTACTATTCATATATATAGTTTGATCAATAGGATATTTTTGCAAGAAAATTGTTATTTATACAAAGAAATTGTTATTCATTTCTCTAGTGACGAATTGTTTCTACTCGAGTGACAAATTCTTTCTGCTCGAGTGCGAGATTCTTTACACTCGAGTGGCAGATTTTATATACTCGAGTGGCATATTCTATATACTCGAGTTGCAGATTTTATATACTCGAGTGGCATATTCTATATACTGGAGTGGCAGATTCTTTATACACGAGTGATCTATTCTATATACACGAGTAATCTTCACCTGCTCTCGAGTAGTCAGGTTCCTCTCGAGTATATTTTTATATATACTCGAGTATTTTTTTTTATACTCGAGTATTTTTTTTATATACTCGAGTGGCTGTTACTGCTTAGCCGAGTAGCCCATTACAGTTTACGTTTGAGTGTTGTTTTGAAAGTCAAAATGATGTCGTATCGAAAAATGGTTAACATGAAACTTGTTCGTCTCGACGAGATCTACAACTTTCATGTTGGACACTTTTTGATTTGAAGCAATCCAAACCTCTATTTTTGTACTTCGCGCACTCGCTCGTTTATCATTTGTTTTAGATAGAAAAATTTATAATTATATATATATATTTATATATATATGTATATATATATATATTTAAACATATATATACAAACATATATATATATATATAAACACATATATATATAAGCATATATATATGTATATATTCTTATACTTATGAAAGATTATAAAAAAAGAAAGGACTTCTTCTTTTTCTCCTGGCCGAACCAGAGCGTCGTGACGAAGAGCTCTAAGTCGTGAATCTTCCGGTGGCCGCCGGCGGAGCTCCGGTGCTCGAAATTTCCAACCGATCGTAGATCTGGAAAGCTCTCGTCGAGAGCTACGCTATCGTGGTAATTTTTTTCTCATTCATTGAGTTTTCTCATTAGCGTTTTTCGGCGCTAACCTCTATTTCGTGCATTTCATTCAGATTTCGACTCCTAGCGTCTTCTTTTGCCCTGATCTGCGATGTGGGGTGATTTGGAGAATTTTTTTCCGGTAAATAAGAGACAAGTGGTGTTCTTGCTCTCCATGTTGCACCTATATTCTATATTTTTGCTATAATTATTTGAGGTTATCATGTTTCAATTATTTAGAAACTTGTCCTGAAATTATAATTCTCTTCCTCTTTCCCTTGGATTTCGACTGGTTGTCCTTAAAACCATAACCCCGCAATTTTAGTCTGTAGAATTGGTAAACGAATCGGTTGTCGTGCCGTTATAACCATCGAGTCATCTTTATCATTGTGACACCTTGTACGTTCCGTTATTTTTTATTAAACTTCACCTGCTCGACCTTGACATGCTCTTTTGCAGTCCATTTTGTTGGTTAACCTTGAGTCTGTGATGAATAAAAAAAAACTCTGCTTGTATATTTTGTAACTAAAGAAACACAATTGAACTGTGCGCGTTGGGGTTTCTCCCTCGGCATAGTGTTTAATACTCAGATGAACTGTGCGCATTGGGGTCCTCCCTCGGCATAGTGTTTAATACTCAGATGAACTGTGCGCGTTGGGGTCCTCCCTCGGCATAGTGCTTAATGCTCAGATAGACTGTGCGCGTTGGGGTTTCTCCCTCAGCATAGTAATTATTAATGAAAGATTGATCTTTTGTTGCTGGTGCTGGTTCTATCTTGTTAATGTATTTAGCCTTTCTTGCTCGGCTAGTTTACTGTTGCTTACTTTTACTCTGCTGACCATTTTGTTGCAGTCGCTTTCATTCTCCTTCACTTTGAGGTTTCTGTAGTCTGTTTTTACTCATGTACTACTTGTAACTTGCTTCTGAAGTGTTCTTCTTTTGAATGCCTCAGGATCAGAGCTGTAGCAGGTTTAGCTGACAGCATTGGGCTTCTGGTGCTGCTGGTTTCTGCGGCCGTTTGATTCCACCTCTGAGCTTGAGGTAGTTGTCTTGTTTAGAATTGTTAGATTTTACTATGAGTTCGTGTCAGTTGTTGACGCCCATAGACTTTGACTTTTCTGTGATGGACTACTTGCTTCTGTTACTGCTGTTACTTATTACCTGATTGTTCTTGCTCTCTTGGAAAGATTTATGTTAGGATGCATTTAGTTATTTTAAAGTATACAAAACGGCATTCTATAATATTGACATGGCATGACTTCAACTACTAAATCCATTACTTTTAAGCGTATAAAAGATTTCTATATATATAGTAAATGTAGAAGTCACATCATCATTTTATTATACTGGACACTCACTCTCACGTAGGTTAAAAATTGAGCTAATGCAGTTTTTTTCGCCGCGTACAACATATATATTTTCTCACCATTGGACTAGTAGTCCACCCGACCGAGGGACACAGTCATTAACTCTAATAATTTTTATGCATTGTTTTTAACTAAACGTTATAAATCTTTTACTTGAAGTAAATGTGAGGACGGGTTGCCTGAACGTCTGCAGTTGTCCCTTGCATGGCGTGGCATCACGGTGTGTACTTTCTCCACTCTAACGTATTTTTAAATACGGAGAAAATGCGGGTCGTGACAGTTGGTATCAGAGGGAGGTTTTGCAAGAGGGTTGGTTGGTCTGGCAAGCTAGTCGAACAACTTTCCCTTAAGCAAAACTCTAATCGTATCATTTCATTGCATACACACACCAATATGTCATCAGTAGATCTTGATGGAAGCACGAACACTACACTCATGGCAAGATAAGAAGTATACGGGGCATATTATGTAGTATGGGATGCATAATATGTGTTTGTATATGGATCCACCATATGTGACAACATGTGACGGTTATGTAGTATGGGATGCATAACCATCATCACATGGATGCCCATTAGCACGTTTACTTTTCTTCGTTACATACAATATTATGTAGTATGAGATGCATAACATTGTATGTGTACGCCGCTCATAACATGCACTAAGGCCTTTTTAGAATGCTTAGTGTTGGAACACCCTATTACTGATTTGGGCAAGGATCACTATGTCTCTTAGGAAACCTGTTTTGACCTCATTGTATAGATCTAAAGGTCAATTAAAATTGAGTCTAAGGGTTAGTACTTAGGTTTGAAAGGTGCCCTCAAGACCAGACATTTCAGTTCAGAAGACTAAGTCATTTCGCCGAGCTCAGTACGACGAATCGTCGAACTCCATTCGACGATCGTTGAGCACACTTCGACGGATCGTCGAACTCCATTCGACGATCTCTGAGCTCAACTTCGACAAGTCGTCGAACTCCATTCGACGATCTTCGAGCTCAGATCGACGATCTTGACTCCAGTTTGATTCTCTATCTCTGAGCTCAGTTCGACGATAGTTGAGCTCAGATCGACGATCTCTTTTTCTATCTAAGTCTAAATCTCTGAGCCCAGTTCAACGATAGTGGAGCTCAGTTCGACATTTTTCTGAAGAGTTCAATGTTGTTCAAGATTCAAATTCAGACAGTTGTAGAATTATTGTCAGCATTTAATTCAGGAATTTGTAGCCGTTTTCAATTAATCTGGAGCAAGTTTCAAGGAATTTTTCAAGGAATGTTTTGTTGGACTTTACTCCAGAAGACAAATGCAATTAAGGAAGTAATTAATGACAGGCTAACGGCTATCTTGGACAAAGGATCATTTTCTATTCAGACCAAAAAAAAATACACACAAGTTTTTCATTCTCTTCACAAGAGGCAGACACACATACTCTCTGCAATAACAATTCTCTACAACAACTCTTACACATCAACAACAATTACACAAGAGAAAGAAAGAGAGTTGCAGACATTCTCAGTCTCAAAGATTTATACAAAAACACACATCACAAAAGGAGATCAACCAACTGAAATTTTCAGATCTCTCTTGATTCAAGTGTTCAAAGGCCATCATCATTCAAGACTCCAGACACCTCACATTTCAGTTATTGCTGAAATAATCATTTGCTGGAGATCATGTCATTTCAAGGCATATCACCCTACTGCAAAGCTTCACTTCCTGAACAACTACAGATCTCAGGGGGAGCTTTGGCAACATCCACTATCTTCTCTCTGATTGTTGACAGAGAAGATCATCTCTTTCCCTCTCTCTCTCTCTCTGCTGTAAAGGGTTTTTCAAACTCCCTTCAAAAGTTTGTTTTTGGTTTCTGAGACCTTATGAAAGCTCATTGGTGGCAAGACACCTGATCAAAAAATATGGTTTGTTTTTCAACACCTTATCAAAAGCTCATTGGTGCCCAGGACACTTGATCAACTCATCCTGCAGTGGATTCATACCTAGGGTGGTAGAAGAGTGGATGTACCCAGGTTGATTGGGGAACCACTATCGCTCCTTGTGTCTTCTGGTTGCTTACTTAGTTTTTGTTTCTGGCTGTGGTTTGTGACTAGATTGCTCTGTGATTATTCTGTGTTTAGATTTACTTTATTTGATTTGCTTCCCTATTCACATAAGAATACAACAACTGTTGTAAAAAGTTTTTACCAAGCACTATACTCTATTCACCCCCCCTCTAGAGTATATCAGATCTAGCTTGCACTTTCAATTGGTATCAAAGCCAGGTTGGTTAAACATACCACATCTTCCAGGTTGGTTAAAAATACCATATCTCAGTGGTTGCACAGGCTAACACCTGAACCCAAAGATCGCTCTAGTTAGATCTGCTTGTTTTGATTTTATTATTAGAATTATTCCTTCACAAAACATGGCCCAAAACAAAGATTATGCTAGCCCCAGATCTCCAGTGTGCAATCTATCCATGTTTGCACTTTGGAAGGCAAGGATTAGACTCTACATGAACTCTATTGATGAGGACATTTTCAATTCTATTTTCACAGTGTGTCCAAGAACTCCAGAGAATAAAATTACAAGTGTTGTTCCACCTCCATCAGGAACAGATGCTGACATCAAGAAATGGAAAGTTGCAGATGCAAAGGCTATGAACATTCTAGCCCAGACTATGTCTGATGAGATTTTCCAAAAGGTAGCTGAATGCAACTCAACAAAGGACATCTGGGATAAGCTATCTGAAATAGTCTCAGGATCTGCTGATGAGAGAAAAGACAGAAGATCTCACCTCATAACCCAATATGAGAATTTCAAGAAAGGAGAAGCTGAGTCAGTAGCAGAAATGTATAATAGACTCAGCCTGATAGTCAATGAACTGAAAACTTTGGATAAAGAAATCTCATTGACTGAGCTAAACGATTAAATCCTAATGTGCTTCCCAAGTACTTGGGACTCAAGGATCTGGCCAATCAAGGATTCCAGAAGTCTCAATAAGATCACAACAGAAGCTCTCTTGGGCAAGCTCAAGTCTTATGAGCTGCTCATCAAAAATAGAGAAGAAGAGGAGAAGGTTGCCTCACCAGCCACAAGAAAGGAAAAGTCAATAGCTTTCAAAGCCACTGAAAATCAGCCTGAAGACAAGGTCACAGGCAATGATGAGCTGCTTAGTCTACTGGCCAAAAGATTTTACAAAATGGCCAGAAAGGACTTCAAAAAGAGATCATACAAAGAGGATGACAAGCCAAGGTATGATAAATCAAATAATAAATAAATTATTTGCTTTGGCTGCAAGAAACCGGGCCACATTGTGCCTGACTGTCCAGAAAACAAAAACAAGGACAGAAAGGATAAAAGAGAAAGAAGAAAAGACAAGGACTTCAAGAAGATTTGCAAAGGCAAACCCTCCTCCAGCAAGAGCAAACACACAAGGAAGGGATTTGTTGCTGAATCTTGGAGTGAGACAGAAGAAGAATCTGAAACTTCTTCCATCTTAAGTGATGATGAGGATGATGCTGAAGAAAAGGAATTCTGCATGATGGCTATCAATGCCTCACAACACAATTCTGATGCAGAAGAGTCAGAGTCAGAATTAGAGACTCAACTTGAAGAGGACCAGGTAATAAGTTCTTTTGATTTTAATTCCGAGGACTTTAAGTATGAATTTAAAGCACTATGTTTAGACTTATTAAAATATGAGAAGGAAATCATTTCTCTCAGAAATCAATTGTCTGAACACAGTACCTTAAAATCAGAAAACCTCAAACTCTCTGAGGAGTTGGAGTGTTGTAGGGAGCAGATAGCTTCACTGAAAAGTGAACTATTAGAGGCCAAAAAGCTTGAAGAATCCCTTAATGGGAGAAGTATCAAGCTAATGGACATCACAAGCACAGTGAACTCAAGATTCAACAGTACACTAGGCTTGAGTGCTTCATCCAGCGAACCTATAGTACTAACAACCCCAATTAAGTTTATCTCTGATAAAGGGAAGGGAGTTGTAGAGGTAGCTAGGAAAAATTCTGACTTACCCAAGAAAACCAAGGTTCAACAGAAATCGTCGAATGGAGCTAGATGATCGTTGAACGGAGATCAACGATCTCAGGTAAAATCATCGAACTCAGGTCGATGATCTCTAAACCCTGAACTCTGCCACAGCCGATCGTCGAACGGAGCTCGACGATCTGACCCAAGATCGTCGAACTCAGCTCCATGATCGTCAAGTAGAGATCAGAGCTTTGAAAACCTTTTCAAGGGTAAATCAAAATCCAAACCTAGGGGTCCTTCATCCAGACTTAACCCTTATACTGATTGGATAATACCTCCAAGGAGATATCATCCTGAAGGTTATAAGAGTCAACCAGGGATGTCATTTATTTCTGAATTTAAAGGTTATCAACCTACGCCCAAGGTAAACTGTGTCAAAAATAAGTAAATTATTTTATGTGCAGGTGAAGAACTATCCAACATCAAACCAGCAATGGTATTTGGATAGTGGGTGCTCAATGCACATGACAGGAAATAGGGACAACCTCACATCCTTTAAAGCCAAGCTTGGACCCAAAGTCATATTTGGTGATTCAAACTTTGGACTGACAAAAGGATATGGTGCAGTTCAGATTGACACAGTCACATTCAAGAAAGTAGCCTATGTGGAAGGATTGAAGCACAACTTAATCAGCATCAGTCAGCTATGTGATGAAGGCTACCAGGTGACTTTCAGCAAATCCTTATGCAAGATCAAATCAGAGGACAACACAACTGTGTTGACAGGTAAAAGAAAGGTAACATCTACTTAATAGACTTTTTTTCAACAGAAGTAGATATTTGCCTGTTTAATTCTTTTTGTAGACTTTCTTTCAACCTTAGAACCATTGCTAGGCTATCCAAGGACAACCTTGTTAGAGGACTACCTTCTGGCCCCTACAAGAAGGAAGGACTCTGCAGGGCTTGTCAATTAGGCAAGCAAACCAAAAATAGTTTCAAGTCACTTAATAAGAGTGATTCACCTAGCATTTTGTATCTGTTACACATGGATCTTTTTGGACCCATTACAGTACAAAGCTTAGGAGGGAAATCTTACACTTTAGTGGTTGTAGATGACTTCTCTAGATTCACATGGGTGTTCTTTCTGAGAAAGAAGTCTGATAACTTTAAGTGTCTGACAGAGTTTCTAAAATGCATACAGACTGAGTTCAATACTCACATTGCCCTGATCAGAAGTGATCATGGGACAGAGTTTGATTCTCTTCTTATGCAAGAGTTCTGTCAGAGTGAAGGGATCAGACACACTTTCTCAGCTCCTAGAACTCCTCAACAAAATGGGGTAGTTGAAAGGAAATATAGAACCCTTATTGAATCTGCCACTACATTGTTGTCAGATGCTCACCTTCCTCTATCCTTTTGGGCAGAGGAAGTGAACACCTCCAACTATGTGCTGAATAGAATTTTAATACATAAATTGAAGGGCAAGACTCCCTATGAATTACTCAAAGGGAAGAAACCTAAAGTAGACTATTTTAGAATTTTTGGTTGTATCTGTTACATACATAATAATGACAAGAAGTACTTAGCAAAATTTCAAGCTAAAGCTGATGAAGAAGTGTTTCTGGGATACTCCATGATCAGTAAGGCTTATAGGGTATATAATAAATCAACTCTCAAAATTGAAGAATCTGTTCATATATCTTTTGATGAAACTAACATGTCTTTCAAGGAGAAGAATACTTCTACCATAGAACCTTTGCAAGTACACTCTCTTGCAGAAGACCTGAACAGATTACAAATCATTCGAAAAGAGAAAAGCAGTGAAGATGAAGAAGACATTCAACATCTTGAAGATAAACTTCTCGAAGAGCCAGTTGTTGTACCACCAAAGGAAACAACAACACAGGTTGGTGAATAATCAACACCTCCTGTTGATTTAGTAACATCAAGAGACCATCCAATCTCCCAAGTGATTGGAGACATCTCAGCTGGTGTGCAAACCAGAAATCAGGTCAACCAAAACCTGATACACACTTGCTTCCTTTCTCAAATTGAACCTCAATCCATTCAAGATGCTAAGCAAGATCCACACTGGATCATTGCAATGCAAGAAGAGTTGCATTAATTTGAATGGAATAAAGTTTGGGAACTAGTACCAAGGCCTAAGGATCACTCTATTGTTGGAACAAAGTGGGTGTTCAGAAACAAATTGGATGATCAAGGAGTAATTGTAAGGAACAAGGCAAGGCTAGTTGCTCAAGGGTACTCTCAAGAAGAAGGAATAGATTATGACCAGACTTTTGCACCAGTTGCAAGGTTGGAGGCTATAAGAATCTTCTTAGCATATGCAGCACACAAAGGTTTCAAAGTATACCAGATGGATGTAAAGAGTGCTTTTCTAAATGGAGACATCAAAGAAGAAGTCTATGTCAGACAACCTCCAGGTTTTATCTCTTCAACTCATCCTGATTATGTTTTCAAACTGCATAAAGCATTATATGGTCTAAAGCAAGCTCCTAGAGCATGGTATGAGACCCTAGCATGTTTTCTTCTGAAAAATGAATTTATAAGGGGTAGAGTAGACCAAACTCTTTTTATTAGAACCCATAAGTCCCATACCCTACTAGTACAAATTTATGTAGATGAAATTATCTTTGGTTCTACTGATTCAAATTTGTGCAGAAGGTTTTCCAACCTAATGCATTGTAAATTTGAAATGAGTAGCATGGGTGAGCTATCCCTCTTTCTAGGATTGCAAATCAAGCAACATGCTAAAGGCATATTTATTTCTCAAACCAAGTATGTAAAAGAATTGGTTAAGAAATTTGGTATGCCTGAAGCATCATCCATGAAAACACATATGCCTACTAATGCTGTATTGGATGCTGATGAACATGGGAAACCTGTTGATCAGACAACATATAGAGCAATGATTGGCTCTTTTCTGTACCTTACAGCTAGTAGACCTGACATAATGTTTGCTACATGCATATGTGCTAAATTCCAAGTGAACCCTAGAGAGTCACACCTAACCTTAGTTAAAAGGATTCTTAGGTATGTAAAAAGTTGTCCAAATCTAGGTCACTGGTATCCAAAAGATTCAGCATTTGACTTAACTGGATTTTCTGATGCTGATTATGCTGGATGCAGAATAGACAGGAAAAGCAACAGTGGAACTTGTCAGTTTCTTGGTGACAGACTTGTCTCCTGGTTTTGTAAGAAACAAACATCTGTGTCAACTTCAACTGCTGAAGCAGAATATATGGCTGGAGGAAGTTGTTGTTCACAAATCTTGTGGATTCAAAACCAACTCCTAAACTATGATTACAACTTAGAAAAGTCAAAAATATTTTGTGATAATACCAGTGTTATTTCTATAGCCCAAAATCCAGTCCTCCATAGTAGGACAAAACCCATAGAAATTAGGCATCACTTTCTAAGAGATAATGTTGAGAAAAATAAAATTGAACTTCAATATATCCCAACTGATTTGCAAAGGGGAGATATTTTCACCAAACCCTTGGATGAAAAGAAACACACCTTCTTCCTGAATCAGTTAGGAATGTTAGATGGAGGAAGTTTAAAATAAGTTCCAAGATTTTACAACTCTAAAAGTTGACCAAGACTAGACAAATATTTTAATTTTCCTAGTGTATAGAGTGTTTCTGGTCTCTGAACTGCGCTCGACGATTTTCCCCCAGATCGTCGAACGGAGATCGACGCTTTCCGAAATCGTTGACCAGAGTTTAGCGCTTCTCAGATAGTGCTCAACTATCTCTCCAGGTCAGCGATCGTCGAACGAAGCTCGACGATTTTGTTCTCTGAACTATCGTCGAATGGAGCTCGACGCTCTCCAATATCGTCGAACGGAGATCGACGATGTTGATGACCTTTCAGTTTCCTTTAGAAGCCTAGATCGGCGAACTGAGTTCAACGATCTTTCCTTTTCTACGTCGAACCATAATATAAAATTCATTTTTCGGGCGTCGTTCTCCTTTTGCACTTTCATTCTCTCTGCAAATTTTCTCTTTCCCTCCAAACTTCTCTACACTTGGTCGTTTGGTTGTTTATTGTTTTTGTAGGAATCAATGGCCGTCTCAGTTGTAGTCCTGGCCGCCATGAAATTTGATGCGGGATTTGACATTGACATGGATTCGTTCAACAACAGTGATCAAATTTTCCAAGATATTCTGAACCTTTTCAAGGAGCAAAAGCTAGTCACCATCATGACTACCAGGATCAAGTTAGCTGCCGACGAAATCAAGGAATGGGTATATACTGCCCACACTCAGGATCAGAATAAGTTGTTGGAGCAATCTCAGGTACCTAGGTATATCTCACACATGCCGCCCTGATAGAGATTTTTGAAATAAATTCTGGAGAGGATTCTGCTAAGATGTCTGGAGAAGAATTTTCTGATATGCTTAATAGAATGGGACATTCAGATGCAAACCCTAGCAAGCTGCTGAAGAAAAATCTATCTGTGTAGTACAGATTTTTAGCTGATGTGGTTGGAAAGGTACTATTGGCAAAACACTCAGCCCATGATACTATCTCAAGGTATCAGCTCTGCTTAATGGGTGCCCTTGTGGATAAGAAACAATTGAACTGGGGAGAAATCTTCTTTGATCTGATCAAGAAGGAGATTAACAAAAAGTTTGTTAATTATGGGAGGATATTAGGGCTGTTTCTTCAGAACAGATGCCCTGCCCTGCTAGTTCCCAATGGGATGCACATTAATGCCTCCAAGAGGCTCACCTGTGCCCTGTTTGGAAAATGGGATAGGCAAATAGTGAAGCCCAGTAGGCCCTCTACATCTACTACTTCAGGCACAAGGACTGCTGCAGTCACTTCCCCTCAAGCTTCTGCACCTGCAGAAGACTTGCCTGTCTCTTCTCCTCCTCCTCCTCCTCCACCTCCTGTTTCATCTACACTAGTCACATCCACCATCATAATTTCCACCCCATCTCCAACTTCAATTCCCTCTCCTAATTCAATTCCATCTCCAATTCCTCCAATAACAGAAGAACTCTTCCATCCTCTACATCAATATCCTCACCTAGAGATTGACTCATCATCCCACATTCCATACTTCAATCTTATAGATGATTCCTTTGTGGATGATTCTCCCTCATCCCCAGCTGAGCCACCATCTTCATCCACATCTTATCAACAACTACTTCAAGATATCATTGCACAACCATCCTTCACACCTTCTATTTCAATTCCATTATCTTCCATTTCCACAATCCCCATATCTCAACCTTCATTTCCACCATTCACCAGCTCTCAATCCACACCTCCAGCTGCTCCACCTTTAATTTCTACCCCTGCTCCAGTCCCTCTTGAGCATGTAGATCTTCCAGTTCTAGCAGACAGAATCTATGAGCTAATAGCTCCCAGGCTATCACTCTTGTTGGAGACCTCCTTGGCTCCACTTCTACAGTCAGTTGCAGAACTATCTATCAGGCTCTCCTCTGTCATTCCTCCTCAGGCAATCCCTTCATCTGGGTGCCTTGATCCAGTCCTGACTGAATCTAGGCAGGGGGAGATGCCTCATGAAGTGGAAAGATTTCCTGCTGCTGCTGTATCTTCAATCCAAGCTCAAACCTCAACACCTCCAGTTGCAGTTATCATAGTGGACCTCAGGTCACTGTTGTCAGATTTTGACTCTGTACATTTCAAATGTCTTCCAGAGCATACTGCAGTCCAACCATCTGAAAATCTCTCTAAGGTCATTGTGCCTATTTCAAGCTGTGACACCAGCTTTATTTATTCTTTTGTAAATTCCTTATATACTGCTGCTCCTACTGCTGACATTGATGTTTCTGATAGTTCTGTTGTTGCTGCTGTTTTAGTTTCTGAGGATATGCAGACAGAGGCATTTGACTTTGAGCCTGCTGTTACTACTGATGTTATTTCTGTTACTGAAACTGTTTTATCTGAAACTGTTATATCTGAATCTGCTGCCCCAGCTACTGTTGTATCTACTGCTGCCATGACCTCTTCTGCCAGTGTTATTTCTACTTCTCTTTCTGCTGTTGCTGTTACTATTGCTGTTTCTGCTATCTCTCCTGCTCAATCTCAACAGCAAAAAGAATACCTCAAAAGGATTGATGCATTATATGATGATCAAAGCTCAGAAAGTGATCAGTTCAGGACTGATTCAGATGATTCCTCTGCTACTATTGCAAGGAAAAGGAAGGCCAGAAGCAAAGCAATGAAAAGGGTTCCTCCAGCCAAAGTGAAAGACACAAATGATATTCCTTACTACATACTGCATAACTGCCCTATCACAGAACATTGGATGCAATACTCCAAAAATAAACTGAAGGCTATGAAGAAAAAGATAAAGTATGAGAAATGATCTTCTCAGTTCAATCATCCTCCTCCTCCTCCCTCACCTGATGTAGGTGCATGTGGTAGTTCAGCTATTCAACCCTCTGCCAGAAGCCAATCCTCTTATCAACCTCAAGGTGGATCTCAATACAGAGGAAGTCAATCCAGAGGCTATCAGTCAAGGAGAGGAAATTACAGAGGAAACTAAAGAGAATTTCAAGTTTATTTCAAAGGACATTCCAGGCAACACCCTTATTCAAGGGAAGGACAAGCTTCCACTGATACTACTTCAGGTTCCTTTCCTTACAAGCTGAAAGAGTTAGTCTCCTCCAGAGCTCCTCCAAATAATCCCTCAAATAGATATGAGCCTCCAGTTCCTTTTGAGGATCCAGAAAATAATCCAACCTCATGGACAGCCAGGATGAAAGAATTAGCTGCTCTGGACCAGATCAATAAAGCCAGAGAACAAGGCAAAGACACTTCCAGTATCACTACCTTATCAGATCAAAGGAGGAAGGAACTTGAAAGATATTCTTCTATTAAGTTCTTTGATTCAGAAAGCTACATAAGCTGCACCCTGAAGCTGTAGTGCCTAGGCCAAAGCAACAAACCTCTTTAGGTGCAGCTGATGATAGAAGATCTAAGAAAGAAGCTCTTAATCCGAACAGAGAAATAGTCTTTATAAAGAGCAAGGAGAAAGAGTAATTCTGTAAGGTGACAATATATTTTGATTTCTGATCTATCTGTGACAATGTCTATGATTATGCTATGTTTTGTTTGTTGCATTTCTGCTTTATATGTTTTTATTTTCCTCAAATGTCTGTAAATAGTAATCCTAACCCAAATAAGGGGAGATTGTTGGAACACCCTATTACTGATTTGGGCAAGGATCACTATGTCTCTTAGGAAACCTGTTTTGACCTCATTGTATATATCTAAAGGTCAATTAAAATTGAGTCTAAGGGTTAGTACTTAGGTTTGAAAGCTTCCCTCAAGACCAGACATTTCAGTTCAGAACACTAAGCCATTTCGTCGAGCTCAGTACGACGAATCGTCGAACTCCATTCGACGATCGTTGAGGTCACTTCGACGGATCGTCGAACTCCATTCGACGATCTCTGAGCTCAACTTCGACAAGTCGTCGAACTCCATTCGACGATCTTCGAGCTCAGATCGACGATCTTGACTCTAGTTTGATACTCTATCTCTGAGCTCAGTTCGACGATAGTTGAGCTCAGATCGACGATCTTTGTTTCTGTCTAAGTCCAAATCTCTGAGCCCAGTTCAACAATAGTGGAGCTCAGTTCGACGTTTTTCCTGAAGAGTTCAATGTTGTTCAAGATTCAAATTCATACAGCTGTAGAATTATTGTCACAATTTAATTCAGGATTTTGTAGCCGTTTTCAATTAATCTGGAGCAAGTTTCAAGAAATTTTCAAGGAATGTTTTGTTGGACTTTCCTCCAGAAGACAAATGAAATTATGGAAGTAATTAATGACAGGCTAACAGCTATCTTGGACAAAGGATCATTTTCTATTCAGACCAAAAAAAATTACACACAAGTTTTTCATTCTCTTCACAAGAGACAGACACACATACTCTCTGCAATAACAATTCTCTACAACAACAACTCTTACACATCAACAACAATTACACAAGATGAAGAAAGAGAGTTGCAGACATTCTCAGACTTAAAGATTTATACAAGAACACACATCACAAAAGGAGATCAACCAACTGAAATTTTCAGATCTCTCTTGATTCAAGTGTTCAAAGGCCATCATTATTCAAGACTCCACACGCCTCACATTTCAGTTATTGCTGAAATCATCATTTGCTGGAGATCAAATCATTTGAAGGCCTATCACCCTACTGCAAAGCTTCACTTCCTGAACAACTACAGATCTCAGGGGGAGCTTTGACAACATCCACTATCTTCTCTCTGACTTTTGACAGAGAAGATCATCTCTTTCCCTCTCTCTCTCTCTGCTGTAAAGTGTTTTTCAAACTCCCTTCAAAAGTTTGTGTTTGGTTTTTGAGACCTTATCAAAAGCTCATTGGTGGCAAGACACCTGATCAAAAAATCTGGTTTGGTTTTTGAGCACCTTATCAAAAGCTCATTGGTGCCAAGGACACCTAATCAACTCATCCTGCAGTGGATTCCTACCTAGGGTGGTAGAAGAGTGGATGTACCCAGGTTGATTGGGGAACCACTATAGCTCCTTGTGTCTTCTGGTTGCTTACTTTATTTTTGTTTCTGCCTGTAGTTTGTGACTAGATTGCTCTGTGATTATTCTGTGTTTAGATTTACTTTATTTGATTTGCTTCCCTGTTCACATAAGAATACAAGAACTGTTGTAAAAAGTTTTTATTAAGAATTATACTCTATTCACCCCCCCCCCCCCCCCTCTAGAGTATATCAGATCTAGCTTGCATTTTCACATAGCACTGCATAAATAACATACCATTGCATAAGCACACGTGCCAAGTTAAAGATCTGCACGATGACATATGTACACCGATGATTTGAGATGAAATTTAAACATTCATGCATTCATATTATAGGCACAAGTTAGAAGCATAACATCATTTTATGATTTCCCAGAGCAAGGTAACAATAAGAGAAAGTGTTTATTCGTTCCTGATCGGGTATTCGAGTTTTCTAGCTTCAGTGTCGTAAGCTAGGACCTCGATAAGTTGTTTGTTCGTATCGGTAAAATATGAACCCGAAACAGTTTGCTAAGGCAATATATTCCCAGTTTGTGATGTCTTAGGGAAGGTTTGATTAGATATCTGTTTATTCTATAGAATGCCACCTAAACGCGTTGCGACGAGGTCGACTCCCCAATCAGAGGGTGAGTCTTCTGGTGCCCAGAGCGAAGCGGTGATCGAAGCGCTGCGGTAAAGTAATGAGACCTTGGCAAGGCAGATGGTGGACATGTAGTCCCAGGTGCAATCGTTGTTGGCTGTCATCTCCGGGTAGTAGACCTGAGCGCAGGGCCCTGCTGTGGACCAAGCTGTTCCTACTCCCCCTACTGCTGTAGTTCCCCTAGTCGCGTTGCCACCTGAGATGAATTTCATTTCTCACTTTCAGCGATTGGGACCTCCTTCTTATGACGGTAGGGCAGACTTTATGGCATTGGATGACTGGATTATTGACATGGAAGAAATGTTTTCCTACTATAGCATTTCTCCCGATCAAAAGGGTATGATTGCGACATATCAGCTCAAGGGTCTTGCGAAGAGTTGGTGGATCAGAGAAAAAGAGAACCTTTCTGATGGGTGCTCGTGAGAATCGTTCAAGAGTATGTTACTGAAGAAGTTCCTACCATCGGTCGAGCTAGACCGCCTAATGAATAACTTCTTACATCTAAAGCAAAGGCAACTCACTGTTGCTGAGTACGAGGTCGAGTTTGGCAAGCTCAGTCGTTTTGCCCCAGATCTGATAGCATCTGAAGAAGCCAGAGTGAAGCGTTTTCTGGGTGGTTTGAGGTATGACATCCAGCAGTTGGTTAGCGTATACAAGTCTGAGAGCTTTGCAGAAGTAGTCAAAGCTGCCTTAAATGTTGAGGCGATTGAAAATGCGAAGAATCGGGGATCACTTGCAAAGAAGGACAAGAGGAAATCTGACGTTGGAGGAAGTGCTAGGGCATCTGGCCCTGCAGCAAAGAAGGATAGAAGAGAGGTGTGTAGCTTCTGTGGTAAGCCGGGGCACCCTTTCGATAAGTGCTTTAAGAGATTGGATGCGCAGAAGCTGTCTTAGGTACATGCGATCCAGGATGCTCCCAAGGGGGGTCCTGTCTGTTCTTATTGTCATAGGAGTGGGCATGATGTGGCCCGTTGTCGTAAGAAGGCTGGAGCCTGTTTTCTCTGCAGCCAAAAAGGACACATGAAGGCTAATTGCCCGCAAAGCCAGCCTGCGCTGCATGCAATTCCGTTGCAGACTCTGCCGCTGCCCCCACCTCTCGCGGACAAGGGAAAAGGAAATTTGAATGTGCTGACCAAGGAGGAAGCCCAATCTTCGAATCAAGTGATCTCAGGTTAGTCCATAACTCGACTAGTAACCTCTTTTGTAGATTTATAGTTTCCACATTTTAGTTGCGCGCGCTATGTGTTTAGGTGAATTTAAGGTGAAGAATAAGTGGGCGCGCGTTTTGTTTGATTCGGGTGCTACTGGCTCCTTTGTGGCGAGGAGTTTTATAGACCGACATCACTGGACTCTCAATCAGCTAGACACCTCCATAAATGTCAAATTTCCTTCAGGAGAGTTGGTGAGGTCAAGTCAGGGAATCCAAAAGTGCGCCAACTTCCTAGGTGGTTTTCTAGACTTTGCGGATCTGAAGGTGCTAGATCTGGTAGACTTTGACGTGATTTTGGGCATGGATTGGCTATCTAGTTATGATGCTGTCATTCAGTGCAAGTACAAGCGCTTGGATTTCAAAGGTGACAACGGCCAGCCCATGAGTGTGTATGGTTTACTACGTCAGGAATCTCCGATCATTTCTGCGGTACGTGCTCGCAAATTTCTAGAGTCTGGCTGTATTCTTTTCTTGTCTTTGTTTCTGTTCTGGGAGCTGCACCGGTTGAGCCTCGGGTTGAGGACGTTTCTGTGGTGCGTGTGTTTCCGGATGTTTTTCCTGTTAGTCTTCCTGGACTTCCTCCTGAGAGAGAGGTAGAGTTTGTTATAGAACTCGAGCCAGGCACTCGCCCTATTGCAATGGCACCGTACCGCATGATGCCGCGTGAGTTAGAGGAGCTGCGTACTCAACTGGATGGGTTATTGCAGTGCGGTTTTATTAGACCCAGTTCTTCCCCCTGGGGTGCACCAGTGCTCTTCGTGAAGAAAAAGGATGGAACGATGAGGTTATGCATTGATTATCGAGAGCTACACAAGGTGACAATTAAGAACAGATATTCGTTTCCTAGGATCGATGTTTTGTTCGATCAGTTGCTAGGTAGCTCCGTCTTCTCGAAGATTGACCTACATTCAGGTTACCATCAATTAAGAATCCGGGAGTCCGACATTCCGCTAACTGCTTTTCGTTCTCGATATGGTCACTTTGAATTTCTTGTGATGTCGTTTGGGTTAACGAGCGCACCGTCAGCTTTTATGGACATGATGAACAAGGTGTTCAAGGATTTTCTGGATAGGTTTGTGGTGGTATTCATTGACGATGTCCTAGTATATTCCAGAAATGCAGATGAGCACACCTTGCACTTGCGCTTGGTCTTGTCTACTCTGAGGAAGCACAAGTTGTACGCGAAGCTTAGCAAGTGTGAGTTCTGGATATCTCAGGTGTCATTTCTAGGACACATTGTGAGTAAGGATGGTATCTCTGTGGATCCCGCGAAGATAACCGCAGTCTTGGATTGGAAGAGACCTACATCGCCTAAGGAGATAAGGAGCTTCTTTGGGTTGGCAGGTTACTATAGAAGATTTGTGGAAGGATTCTCTGTTCTCTCTGCGCCTTTGATCAGGCTTACGCAAAAGTGCGCAGCTTTTTTTTGGAGTGATGCCTGTGAGGAAGCTTTTCAAGAGCTCAAGAGGAGATTGTGTTCTGCTCTAGTGTTGGCATTGCCGGTGGAAGGAGTAGAGTATGCTGTTTATGTGGACGCCTCGCGAGTTGGACTCGGTTGTGTGTTGATGCAGGATGGCAAAGTGATTGCGTATGGATCGAGACAATTGAAGGTACATGAAAAGAATTATCCTACGCACGACCTAGAATTTGCTGCCGTCATTTTTGCCTTGAAGTTGTGGAGACATCTTCTGTATGGAGTGTCGTGCAAAATTTATTCGGACCACAAAAGTTTGAAATATGTCTTCACTCAGAAGGAGTTGATTTTGCGCCAGCGTCGATGGATAGAGTATGTTGCGGACTACGAAATCGATATCCTTTACCATCCCGGCATGGCTAATATAGTGGCAGATGCGTTGAGCCGGAAGCCCGCACATATCTTTAACCTCTCGGTGCAATCCCTTGTTGAAGAGTTTTTACTCATGGACATAACCGTAGGGAATAGCGCTTCGTCGAGTAGCTTAGAGGTGGCTGAGCCTTCGTGGATTACTCTCACTAGGCAACATCAGAAAGAAGATCGTGATTTACAGCACCTCCGCAGTAGGACTAAGAAAGGGGAATTACCTGACTTTTCGATTGATGACGTGGGTACCCTAAAGTACCGTGGAAGATACTGTATTCCCGCTGTTGGGGACATCCGATCAAGAATATGCAGTGAAGCGCATGGTTCAAGTGTTGCTTATCATCCTGGCTCCCCGAAAATATATAGAGATTTGAAGCAGATTGTTTTGTGGTCAGGCATGAAGAATGACATCGCAAGATTTGTATCTGAATTTTATACCTGTCAGCGTGTCAAAGCTGATCATAGAAGGCCGGGTGGTAAGTTGACGCCTTTAGATATACCGACTTGGAAATGGGAGAGTTTATCCATGGATTTCATTACTGGTTTGCCGAGATCTCCCCGAGGGCATGATGCAGTGTGGGTTATTGTGGACAGACTAACCAAGTGTGCCCACTTTGTTCCTTTCAAGATTAATTTTTCCATGAAAAAGATAGCTGAGCTTTATCTGGACGAAGTTATTAGACTGCATGGTGTACCTACGAATATTATGTCAGACCGAGACACCCGATTCATGTCTCATTTCTGGCAGAGTTTGCAAGGAGCTCTAGGTACGGACCTTAGGTTTTCTACTTCCTATCATCCTCAAACAAATGGTCAGACAGAGAGAGTGAATCAAATCTTGGAGGATATTATTAGATGCTATATTCTAGACCATGGTGGGGCTTAGGATAAACGCCTCGGATTGATGGAGTCCGCTTACAATAACAGTTATCAGGAGAGTTTGCAGATTGCGTGTAACACCCCAGTTTTGCAAGAGGTTCAGTCTGCAGTTCTGGAAAAATTTTTTGGTTTCTGGCAGGAGGCACACGGCCTGCGACACGGGCGTGTCGCAGGGCGTGTCGAGGCCGTGTCGACACTCGGCCCAAGTGTCGACACTTTTGCTTGACAAAGTGTCGAGAGTGCGGCACACGGCCTGCGACACGGGCGTGTCGCAGGGCGTGTCGAGGCCGTGTCGACACTCGGCCCAAGTGTCGACACTTTTGCTCGACAAAGTGTCGAGAGTGGGGCACACGGCCTGCGACACGGGCGTGTCGCAGGGCGTGTCGAGGCCGTGTCGACACTCGGCCCAAGTGTCGACACTTTCGCTCGACAAGGTGTCGAGACTGGGGCACACGGCCTGTGACACGGTCGTGTCACAGGGCGTGTCCCGCTTGGTCGACGATCTTCGCTCGACATTTTTCCGCGGTGTCGACACAAAGCCTGTCGATGGGTGTCGAGACTTGGCACACGGCTTGGGACACGGGCGTGTCCCAGGCCGTGTCAGCTCTCGGGTTGGTTTCAGGGCCGTGTTGTTGGAGGCACACGGCCGGCCACACGGCCGTGTCACTGGGGACACGGGCGTGTCGGGTTGAACACGGGCGTGTCGGATGCCCGTGTGCGATTCCAGGCGCATCGATTTGAGACGTCGAATGAGACACACGGCCCTGGACACGGGCGTGTGCCCGGCCGTGTTCGGCCCAGATCTTCTTTTTCCAGGCGAATCGCGGCCATTCTTTTTCTGGTTTTGGGATCTAACGGTTCAGGCCATCTCTTGGAAAGTTAAGTCCGAATTTAGGGTTGAAAAACCCTCATTGTTTTCTAAGTCTTCTCTTTCTAAGTTCTTGAGAAAAGCTAGAGCAAGGAGGAAGAAGAAGAAGGTCTTGTGCTGTAGGAAGGGTTTCAGAGCTCCAAATCGCGAACCGAGTCTGGATCCGTGAAGCTTTGATCGTTGCGAAGATTTCCATCCGGCTATTTTGCCATGGCAAGGAAGAGGAGTCGGAAGGTAACGACATCTCTCCTCTCGGTCCTTAGGATGCATATAAAAGCATCATTTATTTTCTTTCTCTCTAATTTTTGGGCTCCGGACTCTCAAATGAGAGGGGTTTTGGTTTGCCAAGGTTCAAAAGGAACCTCCGGGATGATTGAGTCCATCCCCGGCATATTGTTGCATTAGAGATCCGCTTCGCTAGTGGATTAGGCATGGTGGGTGAAGCCGTGGTCGCGACCGTTAGTCCGACTCGGTGATGTTGCATACGAACTTAGGGATTCGTAGAGATTTCCGTTGCGGCAAGATGCCGTTTGTGTTGTGGTGATGATTGTCCCGTTTGCTTGAAAAGGTACGTGTAGTCGAACCCGGACAAGGTTAGCTCCTCGTGGCGGTAGATGGTTTCCTTGAGGGACAAGGTTAGCTCCGTATGAGTTGGAGATTGTTTCCTTGGTGGACAAGGTTAGCTCCGCACGAGTTGGAGATGGTTTCCTTGGTGCGCTGGAACGCTGCAGTGCAAAGAGGGATTACGATGTATTAAGTCTTGGTTTGTGTTGTGCCAAGGCGTGGCTATGTCTCCGTGGTCGGCTGGCTATCCCGTGACATGTGCGTCATGTGTGGAGAGTGTCCCGGCGAGACTAGTCCCCTTCTGTGAGACTGACGAGAATGCCAAGCTTGGGGCAAACCCGGGCAAAGAGGCCATGAGCGGGTGGGGTCCAGCAAGGCTTCTTAGAATCAGTCGGACTGTGTTTGTTGGAATCCTGGCATGAGACATCAGAGCTTGCAGGCAAGCCCGGGGCTAAGCCCACGAGCGGGTGGGGCCTTGGCAAGAATTTCCTTGTGGCGGCCTGTGCGCCGTTTGAGGGAGAGGTGTCTCCCTTAGTGTTTGCAGCTTTATGCCAATGGGGAAATGTGAGTACCCAATTGATGTGATGTTGTGCTAGATGCATACGCAGTAGGGTACCTTGGGTGAAGCCCGGGTGTTGCATTCATGTTGCATAGTAGGCCCTTTTCTTTATATGCTCAACCAATAGAGAACATGTTTGATGATTGAGACATCCAAGCCTGTTATAGTGTTCTTCTGTTTATAGCTATTTTTATTGCATATGAAGTGCTGACTTGCAGGTTGGAGGGTTCCCCGGGGTCCGTTAGGGGCGGCCGGGAGGAGATGTGTTATTACACAGTTTGAGGTCAGCCTTTGCTGACCCACGTTACAAATAATTTTTACAGGACTAGGATCGCATGCAGGAGCTAGCACGCCGGCCAAAAAGCCTAAGCCCATGAAGTGTTTTTCCCTCTTTTGTAGCACTACCTTGATGATGATGTTTGTTTGAGACTCTTTTGTCTGGCTTGCATGCCGAGGTAGACTAGGAGTGCTGAGCACATTCATGATTGATGTTTTATGTCTCTTTTGGACACTTGATGTTAGGCCTAAAGGCCATTTGTTTTACTCTTTAGTGGTGGATAACTTCTAGTCCTGTTTGTTTCCGCTGTGTTGTGCAAGTGTTTTGAGTTTGGGTAGTTATGTCAACTTATAATACTAAAGCTGTGGCGTTCGTATGCTGTGGGGCCCCGGCCGGACCCATATTATACGTCCACTACAGGGGAGGTGTTACATTGCGCCATTTGAAGCTTTATATGGAAGGCGTTGTCAAACTCCCCTATTTTGGGCAGAAGTTGGTGAGAAGTCATTGCTCGGACCGGAAGTGCTGGAGGAGATGAGTACTTCAGTAAGGCATATTCGGGAAAAGCTGAGATTGGCTCAGGAGAGATATGAAAAGTATGCTAATCAGCGCAGAGTTGATCTGGAGTTTGCAGTTGGGGACATGTTGTTTTTGAAGGTCTCCCCGATGCCAGGTGTTAAAAGGTTTGGAAGGAACCATAAGCTAGATCCCAGGTATGTGGGACCTTTTCGGATTCTAGAGCGCATTGGAGTTTTTGCCTATAGACTGGAATTGCCTGATTCTTTCCCTGGTGTTCATGACGTGTTTCACGTGAGCCAGTTGCGAAAGTGTGTCCGTAGTGATCGGCATGTTCTTGAATCAGTGCCCCAATTGCAGCCTAATCTCTCGTATGTCGAAGAGCCTGTCCGTATTCTGGAGACGCAAGATCGTGTGTTAAGAAAGAAAACAATTCTGATGGTTAAGGTTCTTTGGCGAAATCAGGATGCTAGAGACGCAACTTGGGAATTTGAATCTGCAATGAGTGAATCTCATCCTCAACTGTTCTCCTAGTCTTCCGCGGTTAGTATTTTTGTTTAAAAGAATTCCTCTATCGTGTCTCTTCCTCTACCCTCTTGTTTTGTTTCGTGTTCCAAGTTTCGGGACGAAACTTCATTTTTGGAGGGGTGACTGTAACGCCCCTGATTTTCTGGCAATTATTTAATCCTCTTGTTGACGTCATAATGACGTAAGAGGCGTTACGTTATCGTGGAGTTGACGGCGCGTCGACGTTAGTGTGTTTTCACGTCTATTCGATCGAGTCGGCCAAATTTGCGAATCTTTGCCGAAAATGGAAAAGTTTAGATTGGAAAATTAAATTGATTAATTTCTGACATGCTCGTCAAGTTTCATCCCGATCCGAGCGATATTCGAGCCTCGGCGAATTTCCAAACTTTTGTAGAATTTATGTTCCTCGTAAATTTTGAGGATTTATATCTCAAGAACGGCTCGTCAGAGTTTGGTTTTGACTTCGCCGTTGTGTTCGTAGCGTCTGTGTTTGCCTACGGCGTGAGTTTCGTTTAATTTGGCATGCGTTTGGGCCTCCGTTTTAATCTCGTAGTTTTCTTATTCAAAAATATATACATATGAATATTTTAATATTAAAGTACTATTCAAAAATGAAAAGTACTATTCATATGTATAATTTGATAAAAGGATATTTTTGCAAGAAAATTGTTATTTATGCAAAGAAATTGTTATTCATTTCTCTAGACTCGAGTGACGGATTCTTTCTACTCGAGTGACAGATTCTTTATACTCAGTGGCAGATTTTATATACTCGAGTGACATATTCTATATACTCGAGTTGCAGATTTTATATACTCGAGTGGCATATTCTATATACTTGAGTGGCAGATTCTTTATACACGAGTGATCTATTCGATATACACGAGTAATCTTCACCTGCTCTCGAATAGTCAGGTTCCTCTCGAGTATCTTTTTATATATACTCGAGTAGTTTTTTTTTTATATACTCGAGTGGCTGTTGCTGCTTACCCGAGTAGCCCATTACAGTTTACGTTTGAGTGTCGTTTTGAAAGTCAAAACAATATCGTATCGAAAAATGGTTAACATGAAATTTGTTCGTCTCGACGAGATATACAACTTTCATGTTGGACACTTTTTGATTTGAAGCAATCCTAACCTCTATTTTTGTACTTCGCGCACTCGCTCGTTTATCGTTTGTTCTAGACAGAAAAATTTATAATTATATATATATATATATATATATATATATATATATATATATAAACATATATATACAAACATATATATATATATAAAAGCATATATATATATATATTCTTATACTTATGAAAGATTATAAAAAAAGAAAGGACTTCTTCTTCTTCTTCTACTGGCCGAACCAGAGCGTCGTGACGAAGAGCTCTAAGTCGTGAATCTTTCGGTGGCCGCCGGCGGAGCTCCGGTGCTCGAAATTTCCAACCGATCATAGAACTGGAAAGCTCTCGTCAAGAGCTACCCTATCGTGGTAATTTTTTTCTCATTCATTGAGATTTCTCGTTAGGTTTTTTCGGCCCTAACCTCTATTTCGGGCATTTTATTCAGATTTCGACTCCTAGCGTCTTCTTTTGCCCCGATCTGCGACGTGCGGTGACTCGGAGAATTTGTTTTCCGGTAAAAAAGAGGCAAGTGGTGTTCTTGCTCTCCCTCTTGCTCCTATATTGTAAATTTTGGCAACAATTATTTGAGGTTATCATGTTTCAATTATTTAGAAACTTGTCCTGAAATTATAATTCTCTTCCTCTTTCCCTTGGATTTCGACTGGTTGTCCCTAAAACCATAACCCCACAATTTTAGTCTGTAGAATTGGTAAACGAATCGGTTGTCGTGGCTTTGTAACCATCGAGTCATCTTTATCATTGTGACACCTTGTACGTTCCGTTATTTTTGATTAAACTTCACCTGCTCGACCTTGACATGCTCTTTTGCAGTCCATTTTGTTGGTTAATCTTGATTCTGTGATGAATAAAAAAAGAACTCTGCTTGTATATTTTGCAACTAAAGAAACACAGATGAACTGTGCGCGTTGGGGTTTCTCCCTCGGCATAGTGTTTAATACTCAGATGAACTGTGCGCGTTGGGGTCCTCCCTCGTCATAGAGTTTAATACTCAGATGAACTGTGCGCGTTGGGGTCCTCCCTCGGCATAGTGCTTAATGCTTAGATAGACTGTGCACGTTGGGGTTTCTCCCTCGGCATAGTAATTATTAATGAAATATTGATCTTCTATTGCTTGTGCTGGTTCTATCTTGTTAATGTGTTTAGCCTTTCTTGCTCGGCTAGTTTACTGTTGCTTACTTTTACTCTGCTGACCATTTTGTTGCCGTCTCTTTCATTCTCCTTCACTTTGAGGTTTGTGTAGTCTGTTTTTACTCTTGTACTACATGTAACTTTCTTCTGAGATGTTCTTCTTTTGAATGCCTCAAGATCAGAGCTGTAGCAGGTTTAGCTGACAGCGTTGGGCTTCTGGTGCTGCTGGTTTCTGCGGCCGTTTGATTCCACCTCTGAGCTTGAGGTAGTTGTCTTGTTTAGACTCTTCAGATTTTACTATGTGTTCGTGTCAGTTGTTGACGCCCATAGACTTTGACTTTTCTGTGATGGACTACTTGCTTTTGTTACTGCTGTTACTTATTACCAGATTTTTCTTGCTCTCTAGGAAAGATTTATGTTAGGATGAATTTAGTTATTTTAAAGTATACAAAACGGCATTCTGGAATATTGGCATGACATGAATTCAACTACTAAATCCACTACTTTTAAGCATACAAAAGATTTCTATATATATATAAAGTAAATGTAGAAGTCACATCATCATTTTATGATACTGGACCCTCACTCTCACGTAGGTTAACAATTGAGCTAACTCAGTATTTTCCGCCGCGTACAACATATATATTTTCTCACCAATGGACTAGTAGTCCACCCGACCGAGGGACACAGTCATTAACTCTATTAATTTTTATGCATTGTTTTTAACTAAAAGTTATAAATCTTTTACTTGAAGTAAATGTGAGGACGTGTTGAATGAATATCTGCAGTTGTCCACTGTATGGCGTGTCATCACGGTGCGTACTTTCTCTACTTTGACGTATTTTTGAATACGGAGAAAATGCGGGTCGTGACATATGTGTTCTCACATAAGTGAAGGTTACTTTTCATATTTCATCTTATTGTCAATATCTATTATAGAATTGCTAGTATAGGTCCGCTGCCATATGTTTTTGATTATTCTCCACCTTAAAGTCCTCCCCTTTCTTCCTCTCCGCTCGGTGCCTAGGTGCCATGGGGGAAGGGGTGGGGGATGATAGGATTTAGTCTTTTAGACTAACGGTTTTCGAAATGCATCATTTTAGGGAATCGTGGAGCCCAGCATAGAGGAGCAGCCCCAGAGACCGGTGCGCATGGAGATGGGGCAGTCTATCTCCGGAGTTCTTACAGCCGGGACCGTGAGTTTCGATCTTGAGTAGATTTTCTGCATTTGCTTCCGCATGAGTGATTTGTAGTGAGGACATGTTGTACCGGGCATAAGCCCGTATTTTACTACTCTGATGTGCTTTTCTGTGGACACTCCCTTCATGGAGATTATCTTTATGATATGTGACTATTTGTGGACTGCTAGTTTGCATTTACATTTTTGTGCTACTTTTCTGTGATTGAATTGGCCGGCAGAATCAACGCTTTGTGGTGATGACCCTTCAGGGCGTGAAGGAGTGACCGCAAAACGACGGTTCTGGGCCTAAGACCCCGGTTTTGAAAAGGGGGGGGGGGTCTTACAAATGATGTCTTATTTCAATATGTTTAGTCCTAGTATGGTGAACTGGATTCTGTGCTATAGCAATAACACTAGTATTATCACAAAATAATGTTGAATTATTTAAGTTGACACCATAGTCTAGGAGTTGGTTTTGTATCCATAACATTTGTGAACAGCAGCTGCCAGCAGACATGTATTCTACTTCTACAGTTGATGTAGACACAGATGTTTGCTTTTTACAAAACCAGGAGACAAGTCTCATACCCAGGAACTGGCAAGTTCCAGAGGTACTCTTCCTGTCCACTCTACATCCAGCATATTCAGCATCTGAGTATCCAGTTAACTCAAACTCTGACTCTACAGGATACCAGAGTCCTAGATTAGGACAACTCTTTATATATCTCAAAATTCTTTTTAATAAAATAAGGTGAGATTCTTCAGGGTTCACTTGGAACCTCGCACAAAGGCATGTGACAAACATGATATCAGGTCTGCTAGCTGTTAGGTATAATAGGGATCCAACAATTGCCCTATAATATTTCTGATATACAGGTTTCCCTACTGCATCAGAATCCACAATAGCATTAGTAGCCATAGGTGTTTTTATTCCTGAAGCATCACCCATCCCAAACTTTTTGATAAGCTCTTTAGCATACTTAGCTTGGGAGAGGAAGATACCATCTGGGAGCTGCTTCACTTGGAGACCAAGGAAGTAGGAAAGCTCACCCATGCTACTTATCTCAAATTTAGAATGCATGAGGTCAGCAAACCTCTTGCATAATTTGGGATCAGTAGACCCAAAGATGATGTCATCCACATATATTTATACTAACAATATTTGTTCCTTATGATGTATAGTGAAAAGAGTTTTATCTATGGTTCATCTTGTAAATTTATGCTCTAAAAGAAAGCTTGCTAAGGTCTCATACCAAGCTCTTGGAGGTTTCTTTAAACCATAGATAGCTTTATGCAATTGAAATACAAAAGAGGGTTGAGTTAGGGAGATAAAACTGAAGGTCGTTCTACATAAATCTCTTCTTGAAGCACTCCATTCAAGAATGCACTCTTGACATCCATTTGGAACACTTTGAATCTCCTATGAGCTGCATAGGCAAGGAAGATTCTTATGCCCTCTAACCTTGCAACAGGGGCAAAGGTTTGGTCATAGTCAATTCCTTCCTCTTGTATGCAGCCTTGAGCAACAAGCCTAGCCTTGTTTCTCACTATGTTCCCTTGAGCATCCAACTTGTTCCTGTAGACCGACTTAGTTCCAATAACTAGGTAGTTATGAGGTCTTGGAACCAAATCCCAAACTCTACATCTCTCAAACTAATTTAGTTCCTCTTGCATTGCAATGATCCAGTGGGGATCTTGCTCTGCTTCATGGATGGTGAGAGGTTCAATTTGAGATAGAAAACAGGCATGCATCAAGTTTTGTTGAGTTGATGCCTTGTCTGAACACCTGCTGAAATGTCTCCAATCACTTGAGATCTGGGGTGATCTCTAAGTGTGACAAGATTAGTTGGTGGAGTTTGTTGAGCAACAGCTTCTGTAATTAATTCCTCTTGAGGAATGGTACTAGCTGTTGAGGGAAGTTCAGCCACTTCCACTTGAATCTCTTCTTCACTGTCTTCAGTAACCTGTGGAGAAGGATGGGTTGACACCTCTTGGGTAAGGTTTAGTCCATCCATAGACTCACACAGTTGTGGAACCTGTAAAAAAGTTATTGGTAGAAATCTCTTTCTCCTTATAAGACATGTTAGCTTCATCAAAAGATAAATGAACAGACTCTTCAATTTTTAGAGTGGATTTATTATAAACCCTATAGGCCTTGCTTACTTGAGAGTATCCTAGAAAAATCCCTTCTTCAGCCTTAGCATCAAACTTTCTAATGTATCTTTTGTTATTTGTGTGAATATAACATATACAACCAAAAACTTTAAAGTTTGTGATTTTAGGTTTCTTCCCTTTAAGTAATTCATAGGGGGTCTTATTTTTCAGCTTATGTATAAGGATTCTATTCAGGACATAGTTAGTAGTGTTTACAGCTTCTGCCCAAAAGGATAGAGGCATGTAAGCATCTGCCAATAATGTGCCTGCAGATTCAATGAGTGTCCTATTTTTCCTTTCAGCAACCCCATTTTGTTGGGGATTTTTAGGAGCTGAGAAGCACTGCCTGATACCTTCCTTCTCACTGAACTCATGCATAAGAAGAGACTCAAACTATGTGCCATGATCACTTCTGATCAATGCAACATGAGTAGAGAACTCAATCTGTATGGTCCTGAGAAAATCTGTAAGAACCTTGAATGTATCTGACTTAGCTCTCAGTAAGGCTACCCAACTGAATCTAGAGAAGTCATCAACAATCACTAAAGTATAAGACTTCCCTCCTAGGCTTTGTACTGCAATTGGTCCAAATAGATCCACATGAATCAAATACAATATCCTCGGTGAATCACTTTTATTAATGGATTTGAAACTAGTTTTAGTTTGTTTGCCTAATTGACAAGCCCTGCATAGGTTTTCCTTCTTGTCGGGGCCAGAAGGTAAACCTCTAACAAGGTTGTCTTTAGATAACCTAGCTATATTCTTATGGTTTACACGGCCTAACCTTTTATGCCACAACTCATTTTGATTGCTAGCGATATTAAGTAAACAAACATCGGTTTTGGCAGAAATAAAATCTACTAGATATATGTTGCCTTGTCTAAGTCCAATTAAAACAGTTTGGTTTTCATTATTAATAATAGAACAGGAGGTAGAGTTAAAGTGTACCTGATAACCTCATCACATAATTGACTTATGTATATTAGGTTATGTTTGAGTCCTCTTACATATGTTACTTTCTTGAAGGTAGCTGATCCAATCTTTACTGCTCCATATCCTTCTGACTGGCCACTCTTTGAATCACACAAAAATCACCTTTGGTCCTAGCTTGGACTTGTAATTTGATAGATTAGCCTTGCTGCCTGTCATATGCTTGGAGAAACCACTGTCCAAGTACCAGGTCTGACTTACCCTTGGACAGCTCTTCACCCGTACCTGCAATGAAAAACAAAATTCAATTGTTCTTGACCCAGGTTACCTTGGGTCCTTTATTTGGTTGAAATGAAAAACTGGAAATAACTGATAGTGCAGGTTGAGATTTATAACCTAAGGGGTGATATCTCCTAGGTGGAATTACCCAATCAGCTACTGGATTGAATGTCTTATTAGTTGGCTTAGAACTTCTGTAGGAGAAATGATTTAAGTTTGGTCCTTCTGGGTTCGACGAATTGTTGTAAGTTCGTCGACCAGAGTTCGATGAATAGGGATGAGATCGTCGATCTCTGCTCAGAGAATGACAATAGTCATTTTCTGCGCCCCAAATTCGTCGACCTCTACTCGACGAACCATACACAGTTCGCCGATCGCAGTTAGACGAATTATTATAACTGAAGTTTGCGTTCAGCGTTCGTCGATCTGGGTTCGACGAACTTGCCACATATCGTCGATCTGCATTCAACGAATGCTGCTAAACCTTGTTTTTATTTGCTGTTTTCTGATTTTTATTTCTCTTGTCTATGGGTTTTAGATGGTTTTCAGACAACGGTTTATTTATCATCTTTTCTTTTCCCTTGGCAGAAATAAATTTAATAGGGGTTGTAAGAATATTTTTCTTAATTATGGGAGGCAATCCTGATGATGCACACAAGCCCAGCTTGCCATTTAATCTGGCATTTACTGTGCTTGTTATGTCCATCAGCTTGTGACTTCTCCCATTGAGAGATTGCTCAAGTGGTTTGGCATCACATAATTCAGATTTTAATTTAATTATTTGTTCATTTGCTAGAGTTAGTTGGTCTGTTAGTTTAATATTTTTTGAGTTAACAGATTCAAGATTTCCTAGTCTTTTTCTAAGAGTTTTATTTCCTTTTCTGAGCTAATTAAATCTAAACACATGGCTTTGAATTCAATTTTGAATGAATCAGAATTAAAATCAAAATTTGAAAGAACCTGATCTGCCTCTGAGTCTGAGGCTGCTTCATCTTCAGATTCTCCTTCTGATCCAGAATTGATCCTTGAGGCATCAATTGCCATAAGGCAAACCTCCTTGGATCTTGCTTGTTCCTCTTCTTCTCTTGAGCTGGAAGAGGATGATTCTTCCTCTGTATCACTCCATGTCTCAGCAATAAAGCCCTGGTCTTTCTTTTTGTATTTGCTGGAAGAGGGTCTGCTGCTGTGTTTTCTCCTTGAGTCCTTTTCTCTGCTCTTGTCCTTCTTCTGGTTTTCTGGACATTCTGAGATGTAATGTCCAGGCTTTCTGCAACCAAAGCACACAACCTCCTTGGTTGGTGTCTTATCAAATCTGGGCTTATCATCCTGCCTGGATGATTTCCTTCTGAAATCCTTTCTAGCCATCTTATAGAATCTTTTTGCAAAGAGCCTCATCAGTTCCTCATTTGATGTTGAGGTCTCACTTTCCTCTAATGCTTTGAAGACTATGCTGTGATCCTTTCTCACTGGAGTTGTTACTTTCTGTTTAGCTGCTTCTCTTGATTTTATCAGCTGGTCATAGGACTTTAATTTGCCTAGCAGAGATTCAGTTGATATCTCATTTAGGCTTCTGGATTCTTTGATAGGCCAGATTCTGGAGTCCCAAGAGCTAGGGAAGCACATCAATATCTCGTTATTCACCTCTGTCAGGGTGATGTCCTTATCCAAGAATTTGAGCTCATTGATGATTGAACTCAACCTGTTGTACATTTCAGCCACTGATTCTATCTCATCCTTTTTGAAGTTCTCATACAGGGAATGAGATTGGATCTCCTGTCTTTTCTCTCATCTGCTGAGCCAGCTACCATTTGGTTGATGGAGTCCCAAATGGCCTTGGCTGAGGTGCACTCAGCCAACTTCTTTAATATGTCATCTGACATAGTTTGAGCCAAGATATTCATTGCCTTTGCATATGCAATTTTTGCTTTCTTGTAGGCTTCATTATTTTCAGGAGGAGGTACTGCAGTCATGTTGGTAGAGGTGCTGGTAGAAGCTGCAGGTGCTGGAGGTACACCTGTCAAGATAACAGAAAAAATATCATCATCAATAGAATTCATGTATAATCCGATTCTTGCCTTCCAGATGGCAAACTTGTTAAGATTGCATACTGGAGGTCTGATGCTTGCATAATCTTTGTTTTGAGCCATGTCTGTGAAGAAATAAATCTAATAACAAAATCAAAACAAACAGATCTAACTAGAGGGATCTTTATGATTCAGGTGTTAGCCTGTTCAACCACTTGATCTCTTAAGATGTGGTATTTTAACCAACCTGCCTCTGATACAAATTGAAAGTGCAGGTTAGATCTGAAATACTCTAGAGGGGGGGGGGGGTGAATAGAGTATTGTGCTCACTACAAAACGTTTTACAACTTTTGTTGTTATCCTTAGTGAACAAGTCAGTAAGTAAAATAAAATAAGCATAGCAACCTATTAATCACATAACAACACAGCCAAAACAAAAGAAAGGGGCCACCAGATGACACAAGAAATTTTATAGTGATTCCCTAACCTGGGTACATCCACACTTATACCACCCTGGTAGGAATCCACTCAGGTTTTTGATCAGGTGCCTGACACCAATGAGCTTTTGTTCAGGTGCTCAAAAACCAAAACCTCAAGTCTTTTGGTAGGAGACTTGTAACCAGGAATAATTTTGAAGGAAATTAAAACCCTGTACAGGAGTTGGAAGAAAGGTGATGATGTCTTCTCTATCTCAATAACAACTGAGAAGACTTTGGATTTATTTTAGCAGATTTTCTCCCCCTGATATCTAGAGTGTATCAGGAAAGCTGGAGCACTGCTTCAGGGTGATAGGTCTTCAAAGACCAAGAGTGCCTGGACCAGAGATTGCTTCAGGAACTTCTTTTACAGATAGATTAATTTGTTGTCCTTCTGAAATTGTCCTATAGGATTCAAGGAAGAAGACTCTTGATAGGGATTGACTGTTCTTCTTCTTCTTGATGAAGTTGTTCTCTGGTTTAGGCTGATTGCAGTTGAGCTTTAGATTTCTGTATGAGTTCTTGGTATTGTCTGTGTCTGTGTCTGGTGTCACTTCCTGTATCTCTTACTGATTACTTCTTTTTCTTTTTTTTCACTTCTGACTGACTAAGAACATTCGAAATTTGAATGTTCAGCAGTAATGGCAGTCGGCCTAGGAAGGAAGCGGCAATCAATGATTTCCCTAACTGTCCCATGGAAAAACGGCATGTAATAATCCATGATTAATGCGCGTTCTAACGGTAACATTCCGAGAAGATCTGGCATTAATTACTGAGGATTCATCGACAAGAAAGGGACTGGAAAACTAGAGAAGACCTAGTCTGGAATCATCGAATGAAGAACACAATTCGTCGAGCTGAGTTTGAGTTCGTCGAGCTAAGCTTGATGAGTTCGTCGACCAGACAATAGCACTTAGTCTTCTAGGGAATGTTTTCAATTCTGCTTTAACATTCGTCGAACTGACAATCTTCATTCGTCGAGCTGAGATCCAAATTTGTCGAGCTGAGAAGTTTAGAACTTGAAGTCCAAGTTCATCGAGCTCAGATTCTAGTTCGTCGACCAAAGCCTGAAGCTGTACTTAGAAAAATTCTGGAGTTAACCTGACTTTAGCTTGATGTAGAAACTCAGTCTTCGTCGAACAGAGAACAAAGATCGTCAAGCTCAAAACTAAGAATTATCTCAAGATCATCGAGCGCAGAACACCTTTCGTCGAGCTGAGTTCGACGAACGTCGAACTCATTTCACTTGGTCTTGAAATCTTCTAAGTCTGGAGTCTCTGATGGTCTTGATGATAGCTGGTCCATCTGAAGTTGACTCTAAGGACTTGGCCTAGAGTCTAGGACACAAACTTGACCCTGGCTATACATGTTGGGTCACATCCTAAGCTAGTGAACCTAGCCCAAATCAACTAGGGATCCAACAACCTACAATAATCTAGTCGCCTGGCGGTAGCGCTGAGCTCGACGTTTGTGCCTTCGAAACTCGTCGAATACCTAGTGCTTAAGGAAGGAGATAGCCCTCCATTATTTTTCAGCTTATCTTTCAGTTTATGAGCGTTGAGCTTAAGCTTAGAAAAATAATGATTTCCCCTTGGTGGTGATGTTGGAGCTCCATATCCTAGTCCAAATGTCACATATACATGAAACTGTGCACCCAACAACATATTTAATGATTTTTGGCCTACTCCAAACTTTTAGATAGCACGGTCAAGATCATGGATCCTCATCTTTAAGGCAGTGTTCTCAGTCACATGCATCACACACCGATTAGAAAATTGTTTCTTGCCTTCCTCTATCTTGGCAATAGATAACTGGAGTCTCTTCTCCAAGATGTTCTTTTCATTTATGAGACTAGTTGTTCTCACTAACGACTTGGAGAGACTTGCCATTTGAGCTTCGATCGTTGTCATCAAGAGAGAACACTCTAGACACTCGATCTTTTCTTTTCCGGTTCTAATTACTTCATTTTTTAATTTTTCTAAATACTTTTTGATTTTCTTATTTTTGGCTCCTAAGGCCTTTTTCGCAGAAATCATGTTTTCTAATTTATTAACTAAATTTTCATATATTTGAAGGAGTTCACAGTATGTAGGTGGGGTTACCTCAGTGTCGCTCCGGACACTGGATTCATCATTATATTCTTCGTGGCTCTTTCCCATGAGGTATAGATTTTCCTCACCTTCACTCCCTGAATCTGAGGAGCTTGAATTGTCAGATCCATTGTCATCCCAACTAAGCGCCTTCAGTACCTTCTTCTTTCTTTTGTATCGTCTTTCTTTACCCTTCTCTTCCTTCTGAAATTTTGGGCAGTCTCTCTTCAGGTGTCTAGGTTTGTGGTAGTGATAGCATTCTGGCTGGGACTTCTCATCGTCTCTCTCTCTCTCTTTCCCTGGCTTGTTCCACCTCCTGCCTTCTCCTTCTCCTTTCTTCATGAATTTCTTGAACTCTCCCTATTTTTTAGGGTTCTTCATGAATTTCTTGAACTCCCTGACGTATAGACTTTCCTCCTCATCCTCCTCAGAATCTTCCGCAGCTTTTCTTTCACGTGCTACCTTCAGTGCCAATCCCTTCTTCTTCATATCCTTGGGATATTCCTCTGCTTGAATATTCAGTTCCACCTCATGTGTTTTGAGGTTTTCGATGAGGCTCTCTATCTCCAGGGTGCTGATTTCATGAGATTCAGCAATCGCAGTCACCTTAGGATTGAAGCGTGGAGGCAAAGAGCACAGGATCTTCCTCACCAGATCACCATTTGGAAAGTTCTTTCCGAGAGACTTTGAAGTGTTGATGATTGTTGGGTACATTGGCTTAAATGTACCTGATTTGAAGAAGCCTCACCCAACTCAATGATATACATCAAAATGTATTTGATGTGTTTTGAGTTTACTTGTGCAGGCTAAGTATTTGCAGGAAAGAAGAAAAGTTTCTAAGTCCATGTGTCGACACCCAGAGGGAAAGTGTAGACACTTAAGAAGACTTGTGTCGACACCCAGACAAGCATTGTCGACACTTGGAGTCATTGTGTCGACATCAGGGATGCTGAGTCGACACCAGACAGAAAGTATCGACACAAGGAGCTGTGTCGACACTCAGTGAAGAAAAGACAGTGAAGCTGTGTCGACACTTAGCAGTTGTGTCGACACCCAGAAAAACAGTGTCTACATCAGAAAGTGTCGACAATTGGAGGCTGTGTCGACACTCAGCAAAAGTCAGCAGAGACTAAGTACAAGTGTCGACACACAGAATAATGTATCGACACTCAACAGAAGAGTCAACACTTGAAGTAAGTGTCGACACTCAGAACAATGTGTCGACACTTAGCAGAAGAGTCAACACTTGAAGTAAGTGTCGACACCCAGAACAATGTGTCGACACTTAGCTGAAGACTGAACAATTGAAGAAAGTGTCGACACAAGGAGCTGTGTCGACACTTAGCAAAGAACAGCAAAGTTCAACAAAATATTCTAAGTACAAGTGTCGACACTAAGGAGTTGTGTCGACACTCAGCCAGAGTCTTGACAGAAGAAGAAAGTGTCGACACCCAGAGCAATGTGTCGACACTCAACAAGTATCAACACTGAAGGTATGTGTCGACACCAAGAAGCAGTGTCGACACTTAACAGATTCAACACATGAAGATGTGTCGACACAAAGGTGTTGTGTCGACACTTAGAAGAATTCAGCAGGATACTGAAGTACAAGTACTTGTGTCGACACTCAATCTCAGTGTTGACACATGAAGAAGAAGCAGTGTCAAGATAAAGAATCAACAACACAAGGAGTTGTGTTGACACCTTGTAGACTAGTGTCGACACTTAGACAACATGTGTCGACACTTGGTCTATAAGTGTCGACACTTAAAGACAGAAAGTCTCGACACTTACAGACAGTTACAGTTATTTCAAGAACTGACTGGATGACTTGACAGCTGCCATTCCAGCCGATCTACAGCACCTGTCAGAGTTGTCAGAATTCAGTTATGAACCGGGCCAGCCGGTTACCATGAAGAAGGTCTATAAATAGGCCTATACTGTCTACAGAAGAGATTGATCAACAAGTTGTTGAAGAGATTGAACACAAGTCCAAGTTCAGATTTAAAGAAGATCTAGCTATCAAGTGAAGATCTACGAAGTTGGAGAGAGAGAGCTCCATCCAAGAAATCAGCTGTTGGAACCCAACTGAGAAGAAGGATTCAGATTAGTCTGAATATTATGTAGCAGAGATCAAGGATCAACTGCAGAAGGAATCAATCTTATTGAGTTCTACTTTCAAGAAGCTTTGAAGAAAGCTAAGTCAGATTGAGTCCAGCTGAGTTCTTCCAAGAACTCATCAAGATCTCACAACTTATCTCTCTTTCATCTAAGTTGTTGAGTTTATACATTTTGTATTCATTATAACTTGTAGGATCCTTAGGGATCTGAGATTGTAAGCCTGCAATTATAAAGGCTGAGGGTAGGAGAGTTAAATCTCTGAGTGTAGGACTTGGTGGTTGAGTGTAGGCCTTTGTGGCTGAGTGTAGGCTTTGTGGAAAAGCTGAGTTGTAGGGCCTTGGGCCTGAGGTGTAGGAACCAGTTTGGGTTCTGAGTTAGTGGAGAAGTTTGGTCGAATCTAGTACACTGCTAGATAGGCGAAGAGGGAAAGTGGATGTACCCAAAGCTTGGGGAACCACTATAAATCTCTGTGTCTACTGTGTGTTTGTGAATTGCTGTGATTGGTGAATGTGTGCTGTGATAGATTAGATATAATTCTGTGATATTATCTGTTTGCTGCCTAAAAAGTTAAAAAGATTCAAGTCACCTATTCACCCCCCCACCCCTCTAGGTGTTTAGGTACTATATCTTTCAAGTGGTATCAGAGCCAGGTTGCTCAAAAAGGACTAACAGTCTGAGGAGATCCTGTTGGCAGATTAAGTGTAAGTGAAGTACAGAATCAAGAAAATCAAGAACCATGGGTTCCACTGAAAATCACAAGGAATTGGGATCCATGAAGCTACCTATATGTAGGAAAGAGATCTTTGGGATCTGGAAGGAAAGGGTGAGACTGTTTATGGAAGCCTCAGACCCTAGGATTTACATCACAGTAAAAGAAGGGCCATATGTGCCCATGAAGGTTTCAGTCTTGGATGCCAATCAGAGAACACCTAAGGATTTCTCTGAAATGACAAAGGATGAGATTGTCCTAGCCACCATGGATAAAAGGGCTCAAAACATTATAGTGAGTGCCATAGATGATGCAACTTTTCAGAATCTAATACACTGTAAGACAGCCAAAGAGATGTGGGATACTCTTATTGTGTATATGGAGGGTTCTGAAGAAGTAAGGCAAGACAGAAAATCCTTGCTAAATCAGGAGTATGAAAGTTTTAGACAAGGAAAGGGTGATAGCATAACTGAGTGCTACAAGAAGTTCTACAGGATAGTGAATGAACTCATGTCCTATGGCAGAGAGTTCAGTAATTATGAACTCAATGACAAGTTTCTAAGGTCCCTAACAAAAGATTGGGACACCAAGATCTGTGCCATTAGAGAAATGGCTAAGTTGGCAGAAATTCCTCCACCTACATTGTTTGGCAAACTGTTGTCTTATGAAATGCAGTTGACAGTGAGGAAAGAAGAGGAGAAATCCACAAGAAATGAACACAAGGAAAGGACAGTGGCCTTTAAATCAGAAGTCCCCAGAAAGTATAGAGGTAAGTCACCTACTCCACCTCCAAAGGTTGCTGAATCTGAGTCTGATGAGTCAGTCAGCACAAAGTCTGAAAGCAGTGAAAGTGATGAGGACTTTGCTGCCTTCACTAGACATTTTCAGAAGTTCTTGAAGAAGAAATAGTGGAGGACAAGGCCTTCTACTTCACAGGGAAAAGAAGACTTTTATCAGAATAAAAAGGCTTCAAAGAAGGACAGGAAAAAGACTAAGTCTAGCAAGGCAACACTTTCAAAAATAGTATGCTATTGCTGCAATAGACAAGGCCATGTTGTTGCAGATTGTCCTGAGAAGAGAAAGGAGTCTAGTGACAAGAAGAAGACTCATTTCAAAGGCAAGAAAGAAAAGTCATTTGTTGCCAAAAAGGACAAGACCCTGTCAGATATCTCTTCATCAGAAACTGAGGCAGATGCTGAGGTATATATAGGGCTGTTTGCTGAAGAAGAAGAAGAAGAGTTCATGCAGATTATGGAGTCTATATATGAACAAGAAGACAGTCAATGCCAAGGTCTAATGGCATTGACAGAAAGTGACAAAATCCTGGAGCAGCCAGGACCCAGTAAGGTGAGTCCAAGTGGCCATGCCCCAATATGGTACTTGGACAGTGGATGTTCCAGACATATGACTGGAACTAGGGGACTACTAAGGGACTACATTCCAATCAAAGATGGTCCAAAAGTAATCTTTGGTGGTTCTGAAAAAGGAATCATCAAAGGGTTTGGTAACATTTCTAGTAACTTAGTTATCATTACTCAAGTGGCTTATGTTAAAGGGTTGAAACACAACCTAATAAGTATAAGTCAATTAAGTGATGTAGGGTATGACATCTCATTTGTTAAGAATGGTTGTCATATCAAGAGGTCAAGTGATTAAGAGATCATTTTGACAGGTTATAGGAAGAGGAATGTCTACTGCCTAGACATTATATGTGAGACCAATGGTTCTCAAGTGTGTCTTGTAGCAGATGAGAAAGTCTCTCATTGTGTCAAATGGTACAAGAGGCTAGCCCATCTAAACTACAAGACAATTGGCAATCTCTTTAGCAAAGAGTTAGTGAGGAATGGTCCTCAAGTTAAGTGTGTTAAAGATGGTATTTGCTCAGCTTGTCAAAAGGGCAAGCAGACTAGATCCACCTTTAGAAGCATAGAAAACAAAGATGCTGTGAGGTGTTTATACCTCTTGCATATGGATCTCTTTGGTCCAATGCCAGTTCACAGCCTAGGTAGGAAGTTCTATACCTTTGTAGTTGTAGATGACTACTCAAGGTTTTCCTGGGTATTTTTCTTAAGACAGAAATCTGAAACACCTAATATCTTCTATAGCTTTGTCAAGCAAATTCAGAATGAACTAAATAGTACAGTGGTCAAAATAAGAAGTGACCATGGTACTGAGTTTCAGTCTGATAGCATGACAAAACTATGTGAAGACTTTGGGATATTTCAAGAGTTTTCTTCACCTAGAACACCTCAGCAAAATGACATTGCTGAGAGGAAAAATAGAACCTTGATTGAGGCTGGTAGGACCCTATTAAGTGATACATCACTACCAGAATATTTCTGGGCTGAAGCAGTTAATACTGCATGCCATGTTATTAATAGGGCTACCATTACTAAAGGCCTCAACAAGACCCCCTATGAGGTTGTGAAAGGCAGGAAACCAAACCTATCCTACTTCAGGATCTTTGGTTGCAAATGCTTCATACTTAACAATGGAAAGTCTTACTTGACTAAGTTTGCTGCCAAGTCCCAAGAGGGAATTTTTGTTGGGTACAGCAACAATAGTAAGGCTTATAGAGTCTACAACTTGTCTACTCAAGTTGTAGAAGAGACTGTACATGTAGTATTTGATGAGACTAAACTTATTAACAATGAGTTGTCTAGTAGTGTATGCAGCTCCTCAGGTATAACATAGCAGTTGGACAAGCTTACTATAGAAGAAGAACCTGTTGTAAGACAGCAAGTAGAAGATAGTGTCTGCTGTCCAGGGGGAGTACTACATGTACCTAATGCAGAAGAAGTACAAGGAGTACAGCAAGATGATGGAACTGAAGAGGTTCAACCAGAAGTCAGGATGCCTCCAGCCAATAGGCATCTTAGAGATCATCCAATAGAGCAGATTATTGGAGATCCAAGACAAGGGGTACAAACAAGGAGCAGAAATCTGAATGCAGCAATCTACTCCAGTTTTCTATCTCAAGTTGAACCTAAGAAGTTTGAAGAAGCCATTCTAGATCCACAATGGACTGAAGCAATGCAAGAAGAGCTGAATCAGTTCAAGAGGTGCAAGGTCTGGGAACTTGTTCCTAAACCTAAAGACCACAATATAATAGAAACCAAGTGGATCTACAGGAATAAGTTGGATGAACAAGGTGTCATCATTAAGAATAAAGCAAGATTAGTTGCTAAAGGATATAGGCAGGAAGAAGGTATTGACTTTGATCAAACCTTTGCTCCAGTAGCCAGACTGGAAGCCATAAGGATGTTCCTGGCCTATGCAACTTTTCAAGGATTCAAAGTTTACCAAATGGATGTCAAGTCAGCATTTTTAAATGGTAATCTTAAAGAGAAAGTCTATGTGGAACAGCCCTCAGGTTTTGTTGATTCAACTCTACCTAATCATGTCTATAGACTTAGGAAAGCTTTATATGGGTTAAAGCAAGCCCCTAGGTCTTGGTATGAAACCCTATCTAGTTTCCTCATTGAGAACAAGTTCTCAAGGGGGAAAATAGATAAGACTCTATTCCTTAGGGAATCTAGAGGCAAAGTTATACTAGTCCAAATATATGTAGATGACATTATATTTGGGTCTACTGAAAGCAGCCTTTGCAAAAAGTTTGCAAAGCTAATGCAAAGTCAATTTGAGATGAGTAGTATGGGAGAGCTAAAGTTATTCTTGGGTCTCCAAGTAAGACAGACTGAGAGTGGTTTATCCATATGCCAGTCCAAGTTCACCCAAGAACTCATAAGGAAGTATGGTATGGATTCATCCAGTACCACGAAGACTCCTATGGGGTCAAGTATGTCTCTTAGCAAGGATGATGCAGGGAAGCCTGTAGATGAAACCTTGTATAGAGGGATAGTTGGCTCCCTATTATAATTGACTGCAAGTAGACCAGATATCATGTATGCTACATGTGTCTGTGCAAGGTATCAAGCCTGCCCTAAAGAGTCTCATTTGACTGCAGTCAAGAGAATATTGAGATATCTAAAGGGCACTCCTTATCTAGGCCTCTGGTACCCTAGGAATGGGGATTTTGATCTAACAGGTTATTCAGATGCAGACTTTGCAGGATGCAAAGAAGATAGAAAAAGCACTACTGGAACCTGTCAATTCCTAGGTGGAAGACTGATTTCTTGCAGTAGCAAAAAGCAAACAAGTGTGGCTATCTCCACTGCAGAATCAAAGTATGTGGCTGCAGGAAGTTGCTGTGCTCAACTTCTGTGGATACAACATCAGCTTGAGGACTATGGATTTCAGGTAAGTAGAACTCCACTCTTCTGTGATTCTACTAGTGCTATTTCAATAGCCAATAATCCTGTATCCCATAGTAGAACAAAACATATTGAAATTAAATATCATTTTCTTAGGGAGCATGTAGAAAGAGAAGATATTTTACTTGAATATGTTAGAACAGATAATCAACTAGCTGATATGTATACTAAGCCCCTAGAAGAAGCTAAGTTCAATAGGTTTAAAATTGAACTAGAAATGATAAACTTAGAGTAAGTTTATAGTATTGGAAATTGGGTAAGTAAAAAGGTGTCGACACACAGAGATATCTGTGTCGACACAGAAAATTGGTGTCGACCCTTCAGGGAAAAGGTGCCGACACATCTAGAAAGTTAGTGTCGACACTTCAGAATATTAGTGTCGACACATGACAAGTTGGTGTCGACACAACCAAAGTGGTGTCGACACATAGTGTTTACTCAGAATTATCTAACTAAAGTCTCGACTAAATGTCGAGTTAAGTGGTGTCGACACATAAACAAGTGTCGACACATATAATCTGTTGACTAAACTTGTGTCGACACATAGGTGTCGAGACATTATAAGTCAGTGTCGACACTTATTGTCAGTGTCGACACAATTTAAGTTGGCTGCCCGCCTTTTCATCTTCAAAATTAGAAAGGTATAAATAGGGTTTTGCCTTAGTTTGTCGACACGCTTTCAAAAGTTTCAAGACCAAAACTTCTGTGTCGACACCTCTCTTCCCTCAAGTCAAATTCTTCAACCCTAATGGCGCCAAAGCTAGAGGAGAACGTCAATGAAGGATACGAGCTGGTGCGCAATGCTTTTGATGATGCTGACCAGGAAATCAAGAACGTGATAACCCTAGTAGCCGACTCAGGGTTAGAATATCTTGTTTCAGAGCCAACGAAAATTTGGAAGAAGGAAGTCTTGGAATTCATCAATGGAGCTAAGGTAGATGAAACTGGATTCAAGATCAAATTCAGGGTTCATGGTGAGAAGGTGAAGGTATCACCTAAGAGGTTGAGGAAGATTCTACAGCTACCAAGAACTAAGCAAGAGGATGAAGTAACAGCTTCCAGGACCAGAGATGCATTGGCAAGGTGTGGTCTGGATTCTAAAATGAAAATAGGATTTGTGTTTAACAGAAAAGGCATGAATAGCCAAGGGAAAATTCTGTCTGAGATAGTTGGCAAAGTAATATTGAGCAAGCCAGGAGGGCATGACAGAGTGTCTGCCTCTATGTTCAGTATTATGACAAGGATCATCTTCAATTTGCAAACAGATTGGTCTATGATAGTTCTTGAGAAGATAAAGGAAAGCTTGAAGAAACCCAATCTGGGCAGGATCATAAGTCTATACCTAGCTGGTACCATACCAGAGGTTATGCAACAAGCTGCTGGAAGCAAAATCAACCACATGAGAAAAATGGATCTGAGAATTTTCTCCAGATGGGACAGGGTGTTGTCTAAAGAGATGCCAACCCCTGAGAAGATAGTTCCTGAGAAGGTATCACCTCCAAAGAAGAAGAGGAAAGCAGCTCCAGTGGCTCAAGTTGCATCAAGTAGCTCTGATAGTGAAGAACAAGTTGTCTTCACACCAGATGAGAATGAGGAAGGACCTGCTGTAAAGTCTCCTGCTCCTCAAGATGTTGCTGAGATCCAGGGGGAGCTACCTCAAGCTAGCCCCATATACAAGGATCAAATCCAGGGGGAGCATCTAGTTGTAGAAGAACCAACTACACTAGAAAGTGAACAAGCAACCAACATCATTCTAGAGGTAATTACTGAGCTTAATGCTTTAGTTTTTCCTATAGAGGATACTGATTTGTCTGATGTTCATCAGCAAACTCAGCTGGATAGCCAAGTCCCAGATGTTGTCATGGAAGACACATCTGCTGCAGCTCAGCTTGTTTCTGATCTAGTGGTAGAAGAGCCCAGAATTTCTCCTGCTCAGTCTCCACAAGAATACACCATGGAAGATTTATTCTTAAATCTGGATCAAGCAGATTTTGATAAGGAAACTGCTGCTGAAGAGGAGAATGCTCCAGTTCAGGGGGAGCAAGTGAAAATTCCTGAAGAGCCTGCTAGGCAAGAGACTGTAAAGCCCCAAACTGTTGAGGAACTACCAAAGGAAAGGGTAGATATAGCCAGCTCCTCAGCATCTGAAGATGAGGAGGCTGCAAGGGCAAAGAAACAGAAAATTTATGTATTCAAGAGAAGGAGTTAGAGTTATAAAAAGGCCTTACAATCTATTGCACCACAGTCTGCACTACAGCCAGCCCCAGCTTTTGATTATAGTGCACTGATGGTTGCTATGCAGATCAAGATGGATTAGCATAGAAAAGAAATAGAGACTTATGTGGATGAAGGGCAGAAATCATTACAATTTGATTTGGCCCAGGATATCAAGTCAATAAGATTTGAGATGAATCTTAACAAGAAGGAGATGACAGACTGCTTCCACAAAGGGGGGAATGCAGTGGTGTACTTGGCTACACACCAGGAGAAGATAAAAGCACAAGTGGATGACATAGCTGTGAAGCAAGGATATGTACTTGAAAATCAACTCAGAATGAATGACAATTTGACAGAATCTCATAATGCTATTGTCACAGAAATGAAGAACATTGCTGCTGGCCTGACAACTTCTACTGCTACTGCTATGACAACTTTTGATAAAGCACTGCAAGAGAGCTTAACTGATATTACAACTGCTATTCAAGACTCTCAAAAGCTGATCTCTGAAAAACTCCAAAGGTTAAGACCTTTCTACAGGGATGGAGTTAATTATCTCAATGCCCAAATCAGATTTCAAAAAGATGACTTAAGGGATCATATTGAAAGAGAAGTCATAAATGGGGAGAGGGTCTTAGTCAAAGCTGGCTCTGACCATGCAAAATGGGTTTCTAATTCCATTAGAGCCACTCTTGGTTATCCTTCTATTTGTGATGATGATAATGTAACTGAATCTGGAATTAACCCTGCCTATCTTGGAGGTGAGCAACCAGAAGTAGCTCAAGTAATCTATCCTCCACCAGATTTTGACATGATCCATGCTGACATTCAGTCCATGTATAGCCCACCTGGGGGTAAGGACAATGTCATAATAGAGAAAGTTGTTTAGCCTGTCTCTGAAGCTTTACAAGAAGCCATCTTGAAGGAGCAAGCTGAAGAAGAAACCATATTATCAAAGAAGAGGTTCAGGGAGCAAGCTGAACAAAGACCTGACTTTGAGCAGTGGAGCCCCACCTCTAGGAACATTATTTTGACTGCATGGAAAGCATCAAAGGATAACATCCATGACATGAATAAATGGTTTTCTGAGGCTAAATGGAGGAAACATGAATCAAGGCAGGAGGCCATAGTTCAATATAGAAGGAAGGCCAAGATGGGAAAGCTACCTCCTACAGCTCTGGAGCCTAGCAAGTACTTTCCCAAACCTTATCACTACTTTGAGAGGCAAAATATTAAGGCTGAGGAACTCAAGAAGAAGGAGCTAAAAGGTAAGAAGCCTGCTGAAACAGAAGATGCTGAAGCCCCTGTACAAGCAAGGATAAAATCTGGAAAAGGGATAGTGATCAAAGATGCTGATCAAGAATAAATTTAGAAAATTTCTTAAGTTTACTATGTATTCTTTTGATATAAAACATTCTGTAAACTTTAGAATTTTACATATGACAAAGTATTGGAACAATGTTTTGTGTGATAAATTTGCTATGTGTTAAATTTATTTCATAATTGTTCTGTGATGCAATCTATGTGTACATGTTTGTTTCATACATGTTTATGTTTGTCTGCTATATACATAATCCTGTTTTACATCATTTTGTAATTTTATTATGAATGGTGTATATCATTGACTAAGGGTTATGACTTCTCCAAATATGGGGAGATTGTTGGGTACATTGCTTTAAATGTACCTGATTTGAAGAAGCCTCACCCAACTCAATGATATACATCAAAATGTATTTGATGTGTTTTGAGTTTACTTGTACAAGGCTAAGTATTTGCAGGAAAGAAGAAAAGTTTCTAAGTTCATGTGTCGACACCCAGAGGGAAAGTGTCGACACTTAAGAAGACTTATGTCGACACACAGACAAGCAGTGTCGACACTTGGAGTCATTGTGTCGACACCAGGGATGCTGAGTCGACACCAGATAGAAAGTGTCGACACAAGGAGCTGTGTCGACACTCAGTGAAGAAAAGACAGTGAAGCTGTGTCGACACTTAGCAGTTGTGTCGACACCCAGAAAAACAGTGTCTACATCAGAAAGTGTCGACACTTGGAGGCTGTGTCGACACTCAGCAAAAGTCAGCAGAGACTAAGTACTAGTGTCGACACCTAGAACAATGTGTCGACACTCAATAGAAGAGTCAACACTTGAAGTAAGTGTCGACACTCAGAACAATGTGTCGACACTTAGCAGAAGAGTCAACACTTGAAGTAAGTGTCGACACCCAGAACAATGTGTCGACACTTAGCTGAAGACTCAACACTTGAAGAAAGTGTCGACACAAGGAGCTGTGTCGACACTTAGCAAAGAACAGCAAAGTTCAACAAAATATTCTAAGTACAAGTGTCGACACTAAGGAGTTGTGTCGACACTCAGCCAGAGTCTTGACAGAAGAAGAAAGTTGTCGACACCCAGAGCAATGTGTCGACACTCAACAAGTATCAAACACTGAAGGTATGTGTCGACACCAAGAAGCAGTGTCGACACTTAACAGATTCAACACATGAAGATGTGTCGTCACAAAGGTGTTGTGTCGACACTTAGAAGAATTCAGCAGGATACTGAAGTACAAGTACTTGTGTCGACACTCAATCTCAGTGTCGACACATGAAGAAGAAGCAGTGTCGAGATAAAGAATCAACAACACAAGGAGTTGTGTCGACACCTTGTAGACTAGTGTCGACACTAAGACAACATGTGTCGACACTTGGTCTATAAGTGTCGACACTTAAAGATAGAAAGTCTCGACAGTTACAGACAGTTACAGTTATTTCAAGAACTGACTGGATGACTTGACAGCTGCCATTCCAGCCGGTCTACAGCACCTGTCAGAGTTGTCAGAATTCAGTTATGAACCGGGACAGCCGGTTACCATGAAGAAGGTCTATAAATAGGCCTATACTGTCTACAGAAGAGATTGATCAACAAGTTGTTGAAGAGATTGAACACAAGTCCAAATTCAGATTTAAAGAAGATCTAGCTATCAAGTGAAGATCTAAGAAGTTGGAGAGAGAGAGCTCCATCCAAGAAATCAGCTGTTGGAACCCAGCTGAGAAGAAGGATTCAGATTAGTCTGAATCTTAAGTAGCAGAGATCAAGGATCAACTGCAGAAGGAATCAATCTTATTGAGTTCTACTTTCAAGAAGCTTTGAAGAAAGCTAAGTCAGATTGAGTCCAGCTGAGTTCTTCCAAGAACTCATCAAGAATCTCACAACTTATCTCTCTTTCATCTAAGTTATTGAGTTTATACATTTTGTATTCATTATAACTTGTAGGATCCTTAGGGATTTGAGATTGTAAGCCTGCAATTATAAAGGCTGAGGGTAGGAGAGTTAAATCTCTGAGTGTAGGCCTTGGTGGCTGAGTGTAGGCCTTTGTGGCTGAGTGTAGGCCTTTGTGGCTGAGTGTAGGCTTTGTGGAAAAGCTAAGTTATAGGGCCTTGGGCCTGAGGTGTAGGAACCAGTTTGGGTTCTGAGTTAGTGGAGAAGTTTGGCCGAATCTAGTACACTGCTAGATAGGCGAAGAGGGAAAGTGGATGTACCCAAAGCTTGGGGAACCACTATAAATCTCTGTGTCTACTGTGTGTTTGTGAATTACTGTGATTGGTGAATGTGTGATGTGATAGATTAGATATAATTCTGTGATATTATCTGTTTGCTGCCTAAAAAGTTAAAAAGATTCAAGTCACCTATTCACCCCCCCCCCCCTCTAGGTGTTTAGGTACTATATCTTTCAATGATCTTGGTGAAACGCGTGTACATGCTGTCCATATCCTCATCGATCCCCATTCAAAAATGTTCATATTCAGATTTGAGTCTGAACAACTTCGACTCCTTAACCTACGATGTACCTTCATGAGTAAGCTCTAGCAGTCGGCATATATTATAAGCAGTTTCACAGTTGTAGATTCTATTGAATTCAATTTTGTCCAAGGCACAGAATAAAGCATTTATGGCATTGGCATTATTTGTACATCTTAACTTATCTGTGTCATCCCACTTATCTCATGGTTTTTCGATGACGGTATCACCAACCGTGATAACGGGAGCAGTGTACTTTGTCTCTACCATGACCCATACGTCAATGCTATGAGTCATCAGAAAAATTTTCATCCGTGTCCTCCAGTGACTATAGTCACTCCCCATAAAGTGTGGAGGACAACACACAACTTGTCACTCAGTTAAAGTGTGCACAGTGTTGGCCATCTTACTTCATGTTGTTAAGCCTATTGGAAGTAACCTGGCTCTGATACAACTTGTTGGATCTAGTGGCCAACCTTAGATGGGGTGAATAAGGTTTGCGAACGTTTATTGAATTTAAAAGTTTCACACACAAAAACAATCACAGAGAAAAGAATTTCATTGCATTAAATCAATAATGAAAAACATTAGAAGATGAGTATACATCAAAAGTTGATCTTCATGGCGTCAAAGATCATAGACGAAGAGAATAAAGATTCTTTTGGTTTATATACCGACCAAAATATGACCGGTTGACTCTCACCCTTTCCCTCCAGTAAAGGCATTCAAGTCCACTCTTCACCTCCACACAAGGAAGGGTCTTAGAGCTCACTCTTCAGCTCCACACAAGGGAGGGTCTTAGAGCCCCGCTAGATCCTCCGATTTAATCGTCCCAAATCATGGGACGACTTACCGCTTAATCCTTCCTGGATTCCGACGACTCTCTCCATTCATTTTTCCTCACCAAAAAGGTAAATAGAAAATAGAAAAAAAAGAGTACAAAGATTAAAAGTTAAAACGATAATAAAATGAAGTTCTCCCTCTTGAAGACTTCTCTGGTGTGCGATCTACAGCCGGTGCTTGAGATATTTGTTGGCTAGCAACCTGCCGGTTCTTAGTGGTAGATGAAGATTCTGGATCGCTGGAGTTCTTCATTCAAGAATGGGATGGAGAAGGCTTCCTTCAACTTTGATTTAGACAAGTGGAGACGGGCACAAGGAGGCGGCCGAAATCTGGAGTTCCGAAACCCTTCGTCAATATTCGTTTTGGAGCCGTCATGACAACAGGAAACGCAACGGATGTTATATGTCTTCATGAAAACAGACTACCGCCAGTGGTAAGACTACCGTCTGCGGTAGTTTCATGCACTTGTTATGCCATTTGTCCTCCAAAACTAGAAAATGGTCTTCAAAATGATCTTTTGCCTTTTCATTTGAGCTAGCGCCGCGCGGTAGGACCTAACGCCGCGCGGTAACACAGGATACAACTTTCCTGAAAAGGAAACATCCGTTTGACAAGGCTAGCGCCGTGCAGTAGGTTGTACTGCCGAAATCTTCCAGAGCTTAGGACCGAATAAATCGTTAAGTTACCTCCTGATGTAATCAATTCACCTGGAGGTAGCACTGAGCTCGACGTTTCTGCCTTCGAAAATCATCGAAGACCTATCGTCGCGCGGTAGAGCTAACGTTGAAACCATCCAGAGCGCTAGGTCCAAGTAAATAATCGCGTTATAGCATGCGGTAGTACTAACGGCTGGCGGTAGCCCAGAGTGTCGACTCTTCTACTCTCGACATTTGTCGATGGGCTAGCGCGGCGCGTTAGTGCTAGCGCTTGGAGGTAGCATCCATATTTGCCTTCTCTGTTGCCTACAACTGATAACATGCACACTCTATCAACATACAACATGATAAAATACAACCGGGGATTTGATATTCTCAAATACAGGGAATGTAAAACATCGGTTCCACCATAATACACCAAAGAGATGCGGTGATGGCGACCCGCAATAGGTTTATTAGTGTTAAACTTTGGAAACTCCAAACCAAAACCCCCTTTATTTACGTTAACACATGCAATCACTTTTTCAATAGCGAAATCACACTCCCTACTTGCACTCCTCGAGAGATCGATATCCGGGGATTCAACTCCTCAACTTTATTACTTGACTACAATCAGTACACTTGCTGACGCTTCAAGGCTCATTGGGGTTAGAGCCAGTGCAATATGATAACATCCCAATGATACCTGCTCATGTGCTAGAGGCTTTGAACAAAGAACCTGCTCAAGATAATCAAAAGTATGTTCTATATATAGAAGATTATGATAGTGCTGGTAATCAGTGGAGAGTGTAGTCCACTGCTATTAAAATTCCTTTCTTATGCCCCAATGTAGACCAGGAACTACAGATAAAAGAAATGACTGTAAATACTAAAACTGAAGAGGAAGTCAGAATGAGGAAGAGGAAATATAGAGGAGAAATGGAGAAAAGGCTCGATTTCAAGCAATAGACCCCAGAGACAAGATCTATCAGTCTTCTTGCTTGGGACCAGGTCAAGAATAAGAGATCAGATAGAGGAAAATGGTAAAATAAAATGGAATGAGGCAAGATGGAGAAGAGGGACATAGAAAGGAGAATTTACTAAAAGAACAGAAATGCCAACCTTCTTGTTCCTGATGTTGTTGAACCCACTAAGTACTTTTCCAAGCCTCATGTATACTTTCAGAGACAGAAAGAAAAAGTTGTAGATAAAGCTGGAAAGGAAACAACAATTAAGACTAAGGCTACTGATGATGCAGTCAAAAAGGGAAAGAAGATACCTAGCCAGAAGGCAAACCTGGGAAGAAATCCAAAGGAAGTGAGATTGTGATAAAGGAACCTAAAACTTGAAAAGTTTCAGGTTCTGCTTATTGGGCTAAGGGATGTGAAATTTTGTTCGTTGCACAAACATTATAACTCCCTAAATGTTAAATAGAATACCAGATGCCATGATTTTGATTTATCTGATTTATCATTTGTTGTGTTTATGATTTATCATATTTATGCTGTGATAATATCTTTTGTATATGTAGCATAAGTATGTTAGTGTATGCATTTGCATTGGTCTTGACTTCTTCAAATAGGGGGAGATTGTTGGGTCAATTGATTCCAATGTCCTGGATTTGAAGAAGGCCTAGTAAACAATGTATACACCTATGGTGATCGAACTTGTGCTCATGTTTAATGATTGCAATGATGGGATACATATCCTAAGTGGCTAAGATAGGTAAACAGTTACCTAAGGTGTGGAACGACAGAAAACTATCTAAGTCTGCAGGCATTGAGTGAAGGTTCCTCACTCAACGCCAGATGACTTATAACGTTGATTGGAGCATATACAGTCAAAGCTATGAAGTGGCAAGCTGAGAATGTGGCGAATGTCCACAGGCCTTGAGTGAAGTCAACTTACTCAACGCCATACAACAAAAGCTTGTGAGGCAGTCTAATGAAATAAAATCCGTAAGAGGAAATGGGTAGAAAATGGTTAAGTCCGTAGGCATTGAGAGAGTAACACTCACTCAATGTCATACTCTATATTCGTTGAGTATAGCTGAGTCAATCAACGCCACAGGAAAGATGTAATGATATTTGACTACGTCCATAAGCATTGAGTGAGGCAAGCTCACTCAACGCCATATGAAAAAGTGTTAATTGAATCTCATCCAGTCAGCATTTGTGTTCTTAGACACAAAAATTTGGTTAAGTCCAAAAGAGTTGAGTGAAGGTTACTCACTCAACACCAATGCGAAGAAAAATCTGGCTAAGGTGAAAAGCGTTGAGTGAGGCATGCTCAATCAATGCTCTCAACGTCATGACTCAGAAATTCTGGCTGAAGAAAAAAAAAGCGTTGAGTGAGGTGTGCTGAATCAACGATCTCAATGCTTAAAATGGTGAAGAAGAAGAAATGGCTAACGCAGAAAGCGTTGAGTGATGCATGCTTACTCAATGCTCTTAACTCCTCAATTACAGAATGTGTCTAAGGCACATGGTGTTGAGTGAGGTGTGCTCACTCAACGGTCTCAACGCCAGGCATGCAGAAAAGGCTGTAGAAATGTTTAAGGCAAAAAACGTTGAGTGAGGCTTACTCACTCAACGCTGTCAACGCCTAGATAGACAGAATTGTTTAAGTACTTAGGCATTGAGTGAAGCTCATTCACTAAACGCCTATTCTACTGATGCTTAATTTTTGACTAAGTCCTCAGGTACTGATGTCAGCAAGTCAAATAGTCAACCTTATTCAAATTGTTAGAGGCAAAGCTATAGTACATGACAAAATTTGTTGCAGACCTACTGTACGATAGTTAGAAGTTAAAGCAAGGATGCAGCCGACATTAAATGTGTGGGGCCCACTACTCAAAGAGGCGTTGGGACACAAATGATAAGGGGATAAGTCTTTACAGAAGAAGATCACTTTTGGAGCTAAGCAGTTGATATTCTTCTTCTTCATCGACATTATTTCTGAGAAGAGAAGAACAAAGTTTGGAGGTCTAAAGGATCAATAAGTTAGCTATTTTTCTTCATCTTTGACTACAACAAGTTCAGAGCAAAATCTCTAAAGAGGAGAAATCAAGGTTAGCTGGTGGCATTTTCTATCTGCACCGACAGCTTCTTCATAGATCTAGAGGAATAACTCTGAAGAACATTTACTAGAGTCTGTGGAGAAGAAGTTAGGGCTGAACTTCCTCAGGCCAAGAAATTAAGACGAAGATGAACAATTTCTGCTAGTTACTTCCAACACAAGCTAAAAAAATCTATATCATTATTGTTGTGAAGTATTTAAGCTAAGAATTCTTCATCTCAGGTAGCATCAAGTTTTGCTACAGTTGCTTCACAGATCCAGCAGGAAAAATCTTTGTGTTGTGAAGAAGAAGCTAGAACTATGTGTATCTCAGTTCAGGTAAAGGGAGACTCAGGAAACATATTTCTAGAGTCATAGTTGAGCTGAGTCTATCTCAGTCAAGGTAGATTGGGACAGAGAAATTTCTCTTATGTCCAATCAAGAACCTCACCAACTCACTTCAATCCTGTAGGATCCTTTTGGATCTGAGTGGTAGCAGCATGTTTGCTCTAAGGTAGAATACTATTAATAATCTGAGCTGTAGGACTTGGTTTCAAGTCTGAGGCAGGTGGTTAATTGATTAATGAGATGTAGTAGAGGAATACTCTCAGAGTGTAGGATCCCTAGTGGATCTGAGGTAGGCCTATCCTCCTAGCTTGAGTGTAGGGCCTTTTGCCTGAGGTAGGTGATCTGCTGATCACTGAGTTATATGCCCTTTGTGGATGAGCTGTAAGCCCTTGAGTAGACTGAGAGATTCTGAGGGATCTGAGGTGTAAGCTCTTTGGAGCATTGTTTTAGAGAAGTACCTTCACTAACATGAATTTAGCATATAGGGAGGAGAGTGGATGTACCCAAAGATTAGTGAACCACTATAAATCTGCATGCACTTTGTTGTGTTTATTTTCCTTCTGCAGGTGGCATGTCTTGAAAACAGAACATAATCAACCAATATAGTATCTAACTAAAAGAAAATAAAAGATAGTCACTAAGGAATAAGAAACCTATTCCCCCCCCCCCTCTAGGTGATTTAGCTATCCTTGAAATCAAAGACTTTCAGGCACAACATGTCACAACACACATACCTACATATAACCTAACACCCCATTTTATAAACTAGTATGGGATAGCTTATACGATAGGAGCCACGCAAAATGACCCCTTAACTTATAAGTCCGTATAAGCATTCTTATAATCTATGTTTACTTTTCTATAATGACATCAACTGCTCTACTTATACTTTATATGATGCTCTTACTACACTGCTACCTTTACTTTCTATTCATATACTTTCCATTTATATGATAGAAATATTTAGCATATGATAGTTAGGGGTATTCTCACCGGCTTTTTTTACTCACCACTTTTCATACTTCCCTTTCCTTCCATCCTACGCGGTGTCTAGGTCTCGCAGGGGAGGGGAGGGGGATCAACACTTTGTTTAAACTAACCACCGGATGGGCTTAACAATATGGACAGTAGTTGGGAAACATGGTGAAGTTCTTGGGGACACAGACCAACAGGAGTATAGTATAGGAGGAGGTGAACCAGCCTAGTCCTAGGAGTGGCAGCACCACTGTCTGTCAACGGATCAGGGAGTGATTAATAGTATTACTTTTGCGAGCGTTTTGTAGTGAGGACTATTGTACTGGGCAGGAGCCCCCTTATACTATTTCAGTATTTGTTTATTTCCTTGTATGAACTTATTTTTTACCGCATCGTGATTGTGGACATGTTTTTGTTTAAATAAATGAATATCAATGTTTTACTTCTTTTCTTCTATGGAATATTGTTAAGAAAATTGCAGTTAGGATCGACGACTTGTGGTGACAGCCCCCTTAGCAGTTGTTGTCACCGTAAAGCGACGATTCTGGGCATAAGACCCCAAAAAGGGGGTCTTACAACTTCGCAGTTCCCTCAAGCCTAATCTTTAAGATAAATTTCTGGAGCTGAGAAGAAGATAGGACTGAACTTGTGAGTCAGTTTAGGAAGGAGCAAATTAGTAGATCTTCAAGGAAGCAATAAGGTTTATTGCTGGCCACCGCTGAAAGCTGAAGAAAGAGAGATGTTGATATCCATTCCTGAACAAGCAAGTTCAGAGGAAACCTCTGAGGAAGAAGAAGCAGCAAAGGGCCAGCCCTAACTACAGTTGCTACACAGCTCAGGCAATGCTTTCCTGAAGACACTTTCTGGAGTATGTAGAAGAAGTCTGGAATGAGATACCTCAGGAAAGAAGTGAGTAGGCATAGTGAAACTTCTCTAAAGCCAAATCAACTACACCCAAACACACACCCTGATGGATCATAACAGATCTGAGTTGTAAGCCTATGTTATAAAGGCAGAGGGTAGGATCCAAGTGTGGATTTGAGTGTTGGATTAAAGTTTGAATCTGAGGTACGATCCAATTGGGATCTGAGGTAGGTGATCAGTTGATCACTGAGATGTAGGGCTTTTGGGCCTGAGGTAGGAGAGTCATTCTCTCTAAGTTTTAGGGCACTTGTGTCTGAGTTGTAGGATCCTTTGGATCTGAGGTAGGGCCTTTGTTCCTTTGAAGTAGGAGAGTCATTCTCTCTATAGTAGGATCCTTTGTGTATTTGATGTAGTGTTGTCCTCCTAGTTTGAGTGGTAGGGCCTTTGTCCTGAGGTAGGTTACCAGTTGGTGACTAAGTTGTTGGGCTTAGTGCTTGAGTAGTAAGTCATGGAGGAGACTGAGAGATCCTGAGGGATCTGAGTTGTATGCTCTTAGGAGCTAAGATTGGAGAAGTGCCTTGTCTAACTGAAAGTTAGAAAGGTGGGAGGGAAAGTGGATGTACCCATAATTTGGGGAACCACTATAAATTTGTTGTGTTGTCATTGTGATTGTCTTGAAAGCACTACTAACATAATAACATCACGCACATAAGTAAATAAGTTGAAAATATAGGATAAGAAACCAATAACCTATTCACCCCCCCCCCCTCTAGGTATTATAGATATCCTTGTAAACAAATACTTTCAAGTGGTATCAGAGAGAGGTTACTCAAAAATGACTTAACAAACTATGTAGACATCAAAGTAAAGCTAAAAGAATAGTGCTTATGGATTCAGGAGTGAACCATAAGGAGTGGAGTTCAATGGAGATTCACGTCTGCAGTAAGGAGAACTTTGGGACCTAGAAAGAGATGGTCGGGCAAATGATGGAAGCCTCTGATCCTAGGGTATTTGTAATAGTTCAAGGAGGTCCATTCATCACCATGAAGTTCTCTATCTTAGATGTAGAAGTCCAGTCTCCAAAGAGTTATGCTGAAATGACTTAAGATGAAGTCATCTTGGCAACTATGGACAAGAGGGCACAACACATCATTATAAATACCATGGATGACTCCATCTTCTAGAACTTGGTCCACTGCAATACTTCCAAAGAAATATGGGACACCTTGATTTTCTACATGAAAGGAAACAAGGAGGATGATAAAGAAGAAGATGTCATCAGCTCATCAATTAATGTCTATCAAGATGCAAGAATGGAGATCAAAGATCCTCTGTCACATTCAGATAGAGATTCAGAGGAGGATGATGATGATGCAGATGATTACAGATGTTATGGTCTAATGGCCATAGCAGAAGAATAATCCTGCCAGGATCAGCCTGGTCTAGATCAGGTTCACTCCCTATCTAGCTCATCCTCAATATCTATCTATGAGTCCAGTCCACACTCTAATGCATCCTCATCAAGTGATATTGAGGGTCCTTTGATAGATATGATATCAATTAATTAATTAAAAAACATGACGCACTTCTGAAAGCTTTTAAGAAAAGCAAGTTGCTTGTTAAGAAACAAGCTGAGGAAATTGCCTCCTTACAGCTGGCTGCTTCCCAGCAGGGATGAGACATCATCTTTATTGTATCTAAAAGAGAGGGAAGTTGGCCATCTGAAGACCATGGTAGAAATTCATGCTGAGTCCACAAAATATAAGAACTCTATTATTAAGGATGTGGAAAAGAAATTTGAGATGGAGAAGAGAATTGTGGCAAATTTCTCTAAGATAGAGTCCATCAAGAGAAAGTCAGAGTCTAAGCAGAATTTTAGAGTTACCCTTTCAAGAGCGAAAGGCAATGCTCCTGTCAAGCATTAGTCTACCTTTCTCAAGGTAATTCTCCCATACAATGTGTATGGCCAGGACTTCAAGATTGGTCACCCGAGGGATGGGAATCTTCCTTGTAAGAATGCAAATGTTCCTTACATTGGAAGAAGAATGGGCATGGGATTGAGTGTATAGATGGCTCCCAATGACGAAGTCCAAAAGACCCATCATGGACCTTTTATATTTAGTGCCCCAGCACCCTCACTCATATGTAAGGCAGAGGTTTGTCTCAAGATCTCCCTGCACACACTCTGACCAAGGGCAAGTCTACCTGTAAGTTTCACTGGTGTATTTCTAAGGCCATCAATTGTGTGATTTCTGCAAAGAAAACTGTTGCTGATAGACCACATGAAAACCAAGCTCTTCTACTGCCAGACCTACCCTCAGTCAAATTGTGGCTGAGAGAAACAAGAACATGGAAGTTGCACTTCCTTCTGCCCAGTCTGTAGTCAATCATGCTGCCTAACCTACTAAGAAGAGAAGATATAATATCCATGAGTGCTGGTGTTGTGGCAAAGTTTCTTATTTTGCCCTAGATTGTTGACACAATTCATTTATTCCCAGAGTAAAAGTTATTCTTCCTGTCATGAAATCTCGAGGAAGGCAAGGTCAGTTTGAGGATAATAATAACCTAGGACCAAATATTTGTTGTGGTCCTAAGGTAAGATAAATTTTGTTTTGCAGGACAGTCCAAGTGGCCATACCTATTTGTGGCCTTTGGACAAAGACTATTCCATACTTAGGATTAGAACAAGGTGGCCATCTGATAATACCTTTTCTAGTATAATTTACTAGTGTAAAAGTTAGAATTTTATTAATTTAAATGTATGCAATTATACCATATATAGTTTCTTTTTATTAACTTATTTTTTTCTGTTTTTCAGGTTTTTGTTTTTTGGGGGTTTTCTCCTATTACGCGCCCCCAGGTCACTCCCTCCCGGGGCATGTACTTAGGGCGTGTAATCCAACTGGAATAAAGTTATGGTCCGAAGTCAAAATCAAGGAAAATTCAGTTTACATGGCCTCGGTCATGCCCGTGTACAACCACCACGGGCATTTATCTGGAGCCTGTACCGCAAGTCCATAATTTTGACATCGCCGATGACTTTCCATAGTCCACAGACACACCACAGCTTACACGCCCTCCGATACATGCGTGTACTGTGGGCGTGTACACCAAAGTCCCCATTTTTGGCACCGTAACATGACTTTGTCGAGCCACTGATGCGCCGCAGAATACACTCCCCCACAATACGGGTGTGTACTGTGGGCATGCAAACCAACTTTCGCTCCAGTCACTTTGTATCTGAAATTTCAGAAGCCGAAGTGAACGGTACTGACACCCCTACCCCCCTCCGCCCCCCGATGCGTGAGTGTAAGGGGGGAGAGTACTTCCCAGCAAATTATTTATAATTAGGAACAAGCTCAAAGTGTTCCAGACCAGATTCTAGCAGCTGAGAGCAGTCCAATATGCATAATTAGTTGAGTTTAGTTGAGTTTTTGAGAGCTACTACTTATTTTCTTTCGTGTTTATATTGTTGTTTTCACTCATTTTCTCTCAATCGCCTCATGTTTTTCCTATGCAACTTTTGTAGTAAATTTTTTATGTATTTCAATTACAAGAAATTAGCACGTAGCTAGTGTTGGGTATTGTATCCACAACGTACCTGATTTGAAGAATCCCCTGAATAAGCTAAGGTAAATAGACAATGTATTTGATAAAATATTTCAAGTTGTGCTTGCAGTTATTACACGCTAAGTGCACACCAATGTCAGGGTGCAGTAGATCAATATACACGGGTCTGCACGACGTAATCCCTCGTTGAGCAGATCAGTGTGTTGGCCTACGTGTACTCTCTCTATTGGAGTGTACTTATTTTCTAGTACAGGGCTGTGATATTGCAAGAGCAGACAAGGAGCAAGGATGGGTCAAAGAGCAGTCCATGTGCGGATAGACTAAAAATCATCTAAGTGTTAATCGACGAGAATCACCAAGTGATTCTCGCTGATTCGGTGAGAATCATCAAGTGATTCTCGCTGATTCGGTGATTCTAATCGTCGAGAATCACTAGCTGATTCTCGCCATCTCCTTCCGGCGAAAACAGTGCGTGCAACCAAGTCAACTTCGACGAGAATCATCCTTGATTCTCGCCGAATTGTCGAGAATCACCTTTGATTCTCGACGATTCGATGAGACTCACCTTCGATTCTCGCCGATTTTGACTTGGGCGAATTCTGGATCCCGCTGGACCGGACTCTGCCGCTAGCGCTGTTTTGAACCGGGGTTAGGGTTTCTTCAGGTGGGACCCGTAACGGTTATAATGGAGTATTTCCACCGTATAAATATACGCGTATTTTGAATAGTAGAATAACACAGAAAGAAATACACGAGCCGCCGACCGTGACCTAGATCGCGATACCTTCTCCGCCGCCGTCGCCGCTCGTGCAAGTTGTTCGCCGACCTTGATCGTGATTTCTTCCAGATCTTCGGTGACAGAAGCTTAGCCAAGCTTAGAGTCTCACGCGTCGAACTAGAGATCCTTTGTCTCTTGATTTGTTGATCGGGAAAACCATCCCCGTCCAAATCGATCGAGACGATCGATCCTAGTGTGACCGTTGGTAGACCTAGCTAGCTTCGCTACGAAGTTTGAATCTCCAAAGTACAGCAGCCGCACACCGTTGTCGCCGCCGATCCCGAGAACCAAGCCGCCGCCCGTCTTGCCGCCACCGGTTTCGGGGAGATTCTCTCCAAGTGAGATCTAGGGTTGTGGACTCTTCGTGACTTCTAGAACACGTCATCAAACGAAGAGGGACACCTTAGTCTCCGAAAGTAGTTTATATTTCTTGTACATTCTAGTTTATTTTTATTGTAAAGGAACGTTGGTTCCGAGTTGTAAGGGTTGGGTGCAACCCGTGTTGTGGGAGTGTTGTCTCCTACGTGTCGAAGGGTTCCTTCCGATAGTGCAAGGATTGGATTTCAATCCTGTTGGTGAAGAGACCGAGTCGTCCCTTGTTGGGAGATAGGTCGAAGGGGGAAAGTGGATGTACCCAAATCGGGGAACCACTATAAATAGCTTGTGTACTCTATTTGCTGTGCTGTTTTATTTTCGTGTGCAGGTACAATTTTAATTCCGCAAAAACGCTGCACGTCACCTATTCCCCCCCCCCCCCCATAGGTGAAGGTAGTTGACACTAGGTGGACTTTCAAGTGGTATCAAAGCCAGGTTCCTCATCATAAAGGTTAACACCTTGAGTTGAATCCTGCCGCTAGTGTCAAGGAGAAGGCAAACATCTACTATGGGCGGGCTCAAGTTCACAGGCAAGATCCCAGTGTGCACCAAGCTCAACATTCCTATCTGGAAGGAAAGGATCAGGTTCTACATGGAAGCAGTTGATCCTCGACTCTTCATGATCGTGGAGGAGGGACCTTATGTCACTACTAAGGTCTCCACCATAGATCCTACCAAGAAAGTGCCAAAGAAAATTTCTGAAATGGAAAAGGACGAGATGGTGCTGGTGGGACTTGACAAGAAGGCGCAGAACATTCTGGTCAGCGCGGTCGATGACTCAATGATGCAGAACTTCTGTAATTGCAGGACAGCAAAGGAGATCTGGCACTGCCTGATTATCCTAATTGAGGGCACTGATGAAGTGAGGGATGATCGGAGATCCCTTCTGAACCAGAAATATGAGGCCTTCAGATAAGGGCCTAAGGAAGAGATCGGAGTCACCTTCGAGAACTTCCTCAAGATTGTCAATGCCCTCAAAGGATATGGAAGAGTGTTCACTGATGGTGAACTTAATGATAAATTCCTTAGGTCCCTTACTAAGGAATGGGACACAAAGATCTGCGCCATCCGAGAGTTTGGCAGACTAGCTGAAACAGACCCGCAAATTCTGTTTGGGAAGCTGATGTCCTATGAGCTTCAACTGAACACCAGGAAAGCAGAAGAAGCAAAGAAGGCTGCAGCCAAAGAAAAGACTGTGGCTCTAAAAGCCATTCACTCCAGAAAAGGCAAGGGTGCGGTTTCATACCGTGCCAGGAAAAAGGATGAGGAGGAGGACTCCGAGCCATGCTCCTCCAGCTCAGAGCTGTTTGAGGAGGATTTCTCCCTCATCACCCGAGAATTCAAGAAGTTCCTCAAGATGAGGAATCAAATAAAGAAAGACGGCTCCTCCTCCAGGCATCAGAAGAAAAATTATTCTTCTGACAGTTATGCTTCTAAACAGAACAAACATCGCTCCTCTGACATCATTTGTTTTGGATGCAATAAGGCAGGACACGTCGTGGCCGACTGCTACCAAGGCAAGAGTGAAAAAGGGAAAGGAGAGGAGCTCAAATCCTCTAGAGATAAGAAGAAAGAGCGAGTCTGATTCCTCAGACTCCAGTGATCATGAGGAAGCCTACTTCGGACTGGTGGGTCGCTCCGACTCAGAAGGAGAATGCCCCCCATTTACTGGGAAGGTAAAAGCTCACACCCCTCTCTCCGACTCTGAATCTGATCCTGAGTCTCAGGATGATGACCCTGAGGATAGCCTTTCGGCCTGTGAAGCGGAGCTCCTCGAGAAGTATGAGCTTCTGCTCAACACTTTCGAGGAGTGCCGTAAGAGATTGAAGGCTGAGAAAAAGGAAGTGAAATTCCTTAAGAGTGAGAGTGTCTCCCTAAGGGAGGAAATCACCAGTTTGATTTCTCTCCGACAGGAGCACCTTGACCTGACTTCAAAGCATTCAGAGTCTCTTAAGCTCCTTGATCTTAAGCAGGAGGAAGTGACAAGTTGGAAGAACAACTTGCGGCAGAAAGGAAGATCGGCAAGAGCTTCTCTATGCCAAAAACAGTTCTTCCAGTAGTTGATACCTTTTCTGCTCAGGCCAAAGGAGCTGGCTTGGGGCATGTAGGGCTATCTGGTTCCTCATCTAGGAGAAACAGGAACTAGAGGAAGAATAAGGCCGCCATGAAGGCCTCTACTGCTAAAAAGGGAAAGGCTCCGCTCAGTCCTGTTGCGTTCAGAAAGCCTAGCTTTCCTTGCAACCAACATGACTTTGAATCATCCTTTGGTCATCATTTTCGGCCCTCGGTTGCAAAGCCAAAGAGCCGATATGATGGTTGGACCTTTCCCCGGAACTTCGGTGAGAGTGCCTTCAAGGCACCTTATGAGGAAATCTACATGGGAAATTATGGTCAATTCTCTAGCGGCCATAATGGAAAGCAGACACCAAAAGTCAAGCCTGTTATACTGACGAAACAGAAGGTGAAGAAGTCATGTGACTGCAATCACCATGAGGCCTCCACCTCCAGATCCAAGGCCCCGACTGTACCCACCATTCCCAGGGTAAGGCAGGAGCCTAGGATGAGGTACAACAGATTTGACTGTTGGTGTTGTGGCAAAGTCGGTCACTTTGCCGTGGATTGTTGGTTTAACCCGAGGTATAACGAGACTCCCTATGTTAGCACTGCGAGGCCGACCACTCGTAAGGTTAACCAACCGAGGGGGAGTATGATAACCAGGAATCTAGGACCCAAGTTCGATTGGGTTCCTAAGGGAAATTAATTTTGTTTTGCAGGAATGTCCAAAGGCCACCAAAACGCCAATATGGTACTTGGACAGTGGATGCTCCCGGCATATGACTGGGACAAGAAGCCTGCTGCGTGATTACACTCCAGTCGAGAATGGACCCAAAGTCATCTTTGGAGGGTCAGATCGAGGAGTCACCAGAGGTTACGGTATGATTTCCAACGGTATAATCTCTATCACCGACGTGGCTTATGTTGAAGGGTTAAACCATAACCTGATCAGTGTAAGTCAGTTATGTGACAAAGGTTATGATGTTAAGTTCTGCAAGGATAAATGTCTGATAATATCATGTGCCTCTTCTGAGACGGTATTAACAGGCATTAGGAGCAGAAATATCTTCTGCTTAAATTTTCTCAGTTTAGATTCATCTACCCCCGTATGCCTTGTGGCAACAGACAGTGCATCTCTTTGTGAACAATGGCACAAGAGATTGTCACATATTAATTTCAAAACAATTAGTATGCTGTTTTCTAAAAACTTAGTAAGGGATGCTCCCGTTATCAAGTCCATCAAAGATAGCCCCTGTCCTGCATGCCAGATGGGCAAACAGACTCGGCTACCTTTAAAAGCATTGCAGACAAAGACTCTTCTCGATGACTTTACCTTCTACATATGGACTTGTTTGGTCCAATGCAAGTTCATAGCTTGGGAGGCAAGTCCTATACGCTAGTGATAGTTGATGATCATTCTCGGTTTACATGGGTGTTCTTCTTAAAACGAAAGTCGGATACGTTTGACATTTTCACTAGTTTTGTCAAGCAGGTTTAGAACGAATTTAACTGCCCAGTGGTCAAAATCAGAAGTGACCATGGAACAGAATTCGAATTTGGTGCTATGACAGAGTTTTGTGAAGAACAAGGTATGTTTCATGAGTTTTCCTCCCTGCGCACTCCTCAGCAAAATGGAGTTGCGGAGAGGAGAAATAGAACTCTCATTGAATCCTGCACGACAATGTTGAAAGATGCTTCTCTCCCAGAATACTTCTAGGTAGAGGCGGTCAATACAGCTTGTCATGTACAAAACCGAGCATTGATCAACAAGCATCATCGTAAGACGCCTTATGAGCTACTGAGAGGCAGGAAACCAACCATGTCCTACTTGAGGATCTTTGGTTGCAGATGCTATGTACTGAATAATGGGAAGTACCCGCGTACTAAATTTGGTGAAAAATGCTTTGAAGGCATATTCATGGGCTATAGTTCCCACAGTCGGGCATATAGGGTCTTCAACAAGAAAACCCTAGTGGTAGAAGAATCAATTAATGTTGTATTTGATGAAGGAAGTTTGCTTAACAGCAATTCTTCCAGTGGTATTCTTGAAGATGCAGGTGCACGACTTGAACAGATGAGTCTCGATGAGACCGCTAAAGATGAAACTCCTAAGTATGTCAAAGTTTCCACCTCAACGTCAACTGGGAATGTTGAAGATCAAAATGGAACAAATCTCTTAGAAGAAGGAGAAGCCCAAGAAGTAGTCGAAGCTCCGGACGCCAGACTTCTTGAGCTCCGGCACGTGAGGGATCATCCTAGAGATCAGATCATCGGAGATCCTCGTGACGGTGTCAGAACTCGAAGAGGTACCATTAACGAGATTTTGCATCTTAGCTTCCTGTCACAGGTTGAGCCAAAGAAGTTCGACGAGGCGAACAAAGATGCGGCATGGATTTTGGCCATGCAAGATGAACTACATCAATTCGAACGATGCAACGTTTGGACGCTGATTCCCAGACCACACAAGCAGAATGTGATTGGCACCAAGTGGATCTTCAGAAACAAACTGGATGAACATGGTGTCATCATAAAGAACAAGGCAAGGCTGGTGGCTCAAGATTACAGACAGGAGGAGGGGATTGACTTCGACCAGACCTTCGCACCAGTGGCAAGGCTCGAGGCGATCAGATTGTTCCTGGCGTATGCTTCACACAAAGGATTCACAGTCTATCAAATGGATGTGAAATCAGCATTCTTGAACGGAGACCTGACAGAGGAAGTATACGTCGCTCAACCCCCAGGTTTTGTCAATCCTACTTTTCCCAATCATGTATAGTTTCTTAATAAAGCTTTATATGTTTTAAAACAAGATCCACGATCTTGGTATGAGACTTTATCTAGTTTTCTTCTTGAGAACAAGTTCTCTAGAGGTAAAATAGATAAGTCATTGTTTCTCAGGGAAGTCAAAGGCAAGATTTTGCTGGTGCAAATCTATGTCGATGACATAATATTCGGCTCAACGGACAACAATCTTTGCAAAACGTTTTCCAAACTTATGCAAGGAAAGTTTGAAAAGAGCAGTATGGGAGAGCTAAAGTATTTCTTGGGACTTCAAGTGAAACAGTCTGAAGATGGAATCTTCATCTCTCAGACGAAGTTCACAAATGAACTCCTCAAGAAATTCGGTATGGAGAATGCAACCTCTATGAGGACTCCAATGGGATCCACTATGTCTCTGGATAAGGATGAGAAAGGTAAACCTTTCGATGAAACCAAATACAGAAGCATCATTGGATCCCTGCTCTACCTTACTACCAGTAGACCGGATATCATGTTCTCCACATGTGTCTCTGCCATATATCAGGTGAACACTAAGGAATCTCACTATGTCGCTGCAAAGCAAATTCTAAGATACCTTAAAGGTACTCCCAATCTTTGCTTGTGGTACCCGAGAAACAATGATGTCGAGCTAATAGGTTTTTCAGATGCTGATTTTGCAGGGAGTAGGGATGACAGGAAAAGCACTTCCGGGACATGTCAGTTCCTCGGAAGAAGGCTTATCTCATGGAACAGCAAGAAGAAGAATTGTGTAGCTACCTCCACAGCAGAGTCTGAGTACATCTCGGCAGGCAGCTGTTGCGCACAACTCCTATGGATCAGAAACCAGTTAGCCGACTACGACCTTCAGTTCAAGGAAGTACCAATGTACTGCAACTCCTCCAGTGTAATTGCAATTGCCAACAATCCGGTATCGCACAGCAAAACGAAGCATATTGAAGTGCGATACCACTTCATTCGGGAGCACGTGGAGAACAAGGACATCTCTCTCTGTTTTGTCCCCACAGACAAGCAGATTGCAGATATTTTCACAAAGACCTTAGACAAAGCCAATTTCAGTCTGTTCAAAACAGAATTGGGGATGCTAAACTATGAGGAATGAAGACTACAGAAGCCCCAAGCTCGTGCATCTAGGGGGAGCCTCTGCCAGGAACTCAAGTGTGAGCACAGGTGCAAGTACTGAGGGGGAGCAATGGGTCAAATTCAATAGACCCAGATTTGTAGAAGCCGAAAAGGGGGAGATTACCCTCTCGGCTAAGGCTAAGATGGCTCCAAGTTTGCTCTCACGAAATTGGTATTGGTAATGAATATCTCTCTCAACTCAATTTCAAGGTTATGATTTTCATTCCCATACGCTCTATTCACCTTAGCTTGTAGGGTTTAGGCTTCTTCAAATAGGGGGAGATTGTTGGGTATTGTATCCACAACGTACCTGATTTGAAGAAGCCCCTGAACAAGCTAAGGTAAATAGACAATGTATTTGATAAAATATTTCAAGTTGTGCTTGCAGTTATTCCACGCTAAGTGCACACCAATGTCAGGGTGCAGTAGGTCAATATACACGGGTCTGCACGACGTAATCCCTCGTTGAGCAGATCAGTGTGTTGGCCTACGTGTACTCTCTCTATTGGAGTGTACTTATTTTCTAGTACAGGGCTGTGATATTGCAAGAGCAGACAAGGAGCAAGGATGGGTCAAAGAGCAGTCCATGGGCGGATAGACGAAAAATCGTCTAGTGTTAATCGACGAGAATCACCAAGGGATTCTCGCCGATTCGGTGAGAATCATCAAGTGATTCTCGCCGATTCGTCGAGAATCACTAGCTGATTCTCGCCATCTCCTTCCGGCGAAAACAGTGCGTGCAACCAAGTCAACTTCGACGAGAATCATCCTCGATTCTCGCCGAATCGTCGAGAATCACCTTTGATTCTCGACGATTCGACGAGACTCACCTTCGATTCTCGCCGATTTTGACTTGGGCGAATTCTGGATCCCGCTGGACCGGACTCTGCCGCTGGCGCTGTTTTGAACCGGGGTTAGGGTTTCTTCAGGTGGGACCCGTATCGGTTATAATGGAGTATTTCCACCGTATAAATATACGTGTATTTTGAACAGTAGAATAACACAGAAAGAAATACACGAGCCGCCGACCGTGACCTAGATCGCGATACCTGCTCCGCCGCCGTCGCCGCTCGTGCAAGTTGTTCGCCGACCTTGATCGTGATTTCTTCCAGATCTTCAGCGACAGAAGCTTAGCCAAGCTTAGAGTCTCACACGTCTAACCAGAGATCCTTTGTCTCTTGATTTGTTGATCGGGAAAACCATCCCCATCCGAATCGATCGAGACGATCGATCCTAGTGTGACCGTTGGTAGACCTAGCTAGTTTCGCTACGAAGTTTGAATCTCCAAAGTACAGCAGCCGCACACCGTTGTCGCCGCCGATCCCGAGAACCAAGCCGCCGCCCGTCTTGCCGCCGCCGGTTTCGGGGAGATTCTCTCCAAGTGAGATCTAGGGTTGTGGACTCTTCGTGACTTCTAGAACACGTCATCAAACGAAGAGGGACACCTTATTCTCCGAAAGTAGTTTGTATTTCTTGTACATTCTAGTTCATTTTTATTTAAAGGAACGTTGGTTCCGAGTTGTAAGGGTTGGGTGCAACCCGTGTTATGGGATTGTTGTCTCCTACGTGTGGAAGGGTTCCTTCCGATAGTGCAAGGATTGGATTTCAATCCTGTTGGTGAATAGACCGAGTCATCCCTTGTTGGGAGATAGGTCGAACGGGGAAAGTGGATGTACCCAAATCGGGGAACCACTATAAATAGCTTGTGTACTCTATTTGCTGTGCTGTTTTATTTTCGTGTGCAGGTACAATTTTAATTCCGCAAAAACGCTGCACGTCACCTATTCCCCCCCCCCCATAGGTGAAGGTAGTTGACACTAGGTGGACTTTCAGCTAGTTTTTTATAGTTCATGTAATGGTATTTTTTTATTTCAACTCGTAGCGCCTCTTTTCAGTAATAAAAGTCTCTCTTTCTCTTCCTTCTTATTCAGTCTTTCATGAATTCCTACAACCTCTCACTCTCTCACACCCTTCCACCATAACGAACTAAATCCTCATAGTACTCGATCGCAATGATCCAAGGATGAGTTGATCAGTTATGATGCATTAGTTTTCTTCTTCTTTTTAGAGTTTAGGCATTCGATATACTATTGAATTATTTCGAATGGAACTATATTATCGATATATACTCTCCATTTAGGTTTTCCCTCTTATCTAGCCAAGAGTCTCAAAGTTTGAAGTGAACACTCAAGAGTAAAGAGATTTTCATGCCCCACTCAAGAGAGGATGACGTAAATAACCCGGATTGGAGTGACATCCAATAGCGGTGTTCGTTACTTAAGGCGAGCTTTAGGTATCTGAATATGGGACGAGAGTTCGGTTGGATCCTCTTAAACTCAGTTGGGCAAGTCTTCCAGAGATGCTTGTTCAAGATTTGGGAACCCCCACGGTCAAGGAACGTTACCTTATTAAGACATAGGTTGTTATTTCATTTTTGATTTACTTATACTAAAGTGATTCACGATCGAGTACTATTTCTTTCTCATCATTTAAACCCTTCTCTTTATTTGCAAGTAATTTTCCTTTTCTAATTTTCTAGGCAAACACTAAAATATATTTCGATATGATGATAGAAATTCGTTTGATTACAATTATTCAACAGTTCCTTGATTTCAATGCGACACTTGTGTCCCCTTGCTACAATTCAATAGGTATACTTGCCTTCATTGGATTGCTATTTCAGAATTATTTTCGTAACGATTTGTAGACACCAAGTTTTTGGCGTCGTTGTCCAGGAAGTAAAATTTTGTTGATATTTAGAAAACACGAATCTATTACTTTAATCACCTCTCTTTCATCAAAAATTAAAACAAACAAAAAAAATTAATTAAGAAATATCTTTAGAACCCCACATCAACTTCATTCTACATCTCCTAATTCTCTTGGAAAGGGCAACGTGGCATAAATACAACTACTTTGTTTAGCACTGTGTGAACCATTCACCGGGTAGTCTTTGGGAAGTTCGGGAGTTAAACCACTAAAAAAAATCTATTTTCAAAATTTTCAATCTTATTTTTCTCTCTCTCTCCTTTCTTTCTTCTTCTAGTATTCGACCCGCGCGAATCCGTCTGGAATTTTGGAATTGGACTAAGAAATTGAGCATACTGTTCAGAGAAATTCACGATTTAAAGATCCTACTTACCAAGAATCGGTTGAGGAATCCGAGTCAATCTCTAATTCTGAAATGGAAGAGCCCAACCTAGAGGAAGCTCTACATAGGCCTATGTCCTGTTATACAATGTCAAATCAAGAGCATACAAAATATAGCATAGTGCACCCCACCATAGATAATAACAATTTCAAATTAAAGCATAACATAATTCAAATAGTGCAACAATATGTGCAGTTTGATGGATTGCAAGATGAAGATCTGAACACACACATCGCTAGCTTTCTTGAAATTTTGACACCTTCAAGATAAATGGTGTTACAAATGATGCGATTAGGCTTAGACTCTTCCCCTTTCTCTTTAAGAACTAAATCAAAACAGTGGTTGATGACTCTACCTAGAGAAAGTATCACCACTTGGGATCAATTAACTGAAAAATTTCTGACGAAATACTTTCTGCAAGCAAAATGCAAAGTTTAGTAATGATATTTCTTCTTTTTGCCAAATAGACTCTGAAACTTTATATTGCATGTGAGAAAGATTTAATGAACTTTTAAGACATTGCGCTCATCATGCTCTGCCTGTATGGTTACAAGTCCAGACATTTTATAATGGGCTAAATCAAAATATGAAGCAAATGAGAGATGCCGCTTCTGGTGGTACTTTAAACCACAAAACACCAGAAGCCGCTCTTGAGCTATTTTAGGATTTGGCCATGTGACACCTATCAGTGGAATGTGCCAAGATCCCACCCAAACCATTCTGCAGGTATGTATGAGGTGGATAACATCTCTTAGCTGGCACAATAAGTAGAAATGCTTAGCAAAAAGGTATTAAAAATGACTGCTCCCTCCGCTCCTCAAGGATGAGAATCTGCAAAAGCTGTTGCAGAACAAATTGATTTCTTAGGCAATATACCTAGGAATGCTTATAATAATTTTTCTACTTCTAATTTTCCTTCCCTAATATTTTAGTTTCCGAACAATTATAATCCTGTTTTTCAAAATCACCCAAATTTCTCTTGGAGTAATCCTGCAAACGCTATTCGCCCACCTCCGCAAAATGATTTTTCTGCACCACCTCTTCCATCTCAACATTTTCAAAAACCTCCATCTTTGGAGGAAATGTTTTCAAAGTATATTAATGCGAACGACGCTACCATAAGAAACTTAACTAGGACTTTTAACAATCTGGAGAACCAAATAGGGCATCTTGCCAAGAAAATATCTGAGCGACCTCCCGAGTCACTTCCTGCAAATATCGAGGCCAACCCGAGAGAGCAAGGAAAAGCTATAACTCTTCGGAGTGGGAAACAATTTTCCAGTGTAGTTAGTGAAGTGCCCGAGCCAAGCTCCGCCCCTGTTTTAAATATTCTACCCGCTGAAAAAGATTTTATCACTCCACCATAGATTTTGAAAAATGATTCTACTCCTTATCCTTCTCAACTTAACAAGGAACAGTTAGATGATCAATATATTCACTTCCTGGAAATGTTCCAGCAAATACATATCAATTTGCCCTTCCATGAAGCGATATCTCAAATGCCCAAGTACGCTAAGTACTTGAAGGATCTTTCTAACTAATAAGAAAAAGTTAGAAAATTTATCGCACTTCACTTTAAATGTCGAGTGCTCCGCCATCTTAAAAATGGCTTACCAATGAAGATCAATTATCTTGGTAGTTTTTTTATCTTGTGTGTCTTTGGTGACATATTTGTTAAGCACGCGCTAGCCGATTTAGGTGCGAGCATCAACTTGACGTAAATTTTCTTGTTTAAGATCTTAGGACTGGGTACCCTTAGTCCTACGAGAATTAGTATCCAGCTTGCGGATAGGTCGGTAAAATATCCGTGAGGAATCGTGGAGGACGTTTTAGTGAAAGTCGACAAATTCATCTTCCCGGTGGATTTAATCATCTTAGACTTTGAAGCAGATGTCGAGGTTCCCCTAATCTTTGGCCGCCCCTTCCTAGCCACCTCCAGCGTAATCATTGATGTAAGCAACGGAAAGCTCTTCATGTGAGTCGGTGACAATGAGGTTACTTTGTCCATTACCTCGTCTATGAAAAACACCTTAGAAAATGACGACTCTTCTTTCTTCCCGGATGTTCTAAGTGATTAGTCTTCCTACTGCATTTCCAAAAATGAATTTTCTTCTTTTTTTCTTCTTCAACTACCCTGCACTAGTGTCTGCAAGAAACGACAATGGCCGCTGATTCACCACCTTCAAATTTTTCTTATAAGTCAAAAGTGTTTGAAGAAATGATTTTTGAAAAAGAAAAATCTCCCAAATCATATTACGAAGAACCCCCTACCCTAGAACTAGAAGAACTACATGAAACAACTAAATTACGCCTTCCTACAAAAGACTCCAAACTGCCCGTAATAGTATCAGCCTATCTAACTGAATTAGAAAATGATAAACTTCTTCGAGTTTTACAAAACCATCTCCAAGCTATTGCTTGAAAGATTTCTGATATAAATGGCATAAGCCCATCTTTCTGTACACACAAATAATTTTAATGGTAGATAATTCAAGTAAATCTATATAACCTCAGCGCTGATTGAATCCAAACATGAAAGAAGTTGTAAAGGGAGAGGTAATGAAACTATTAGATTTATGAATTATCTGTCACATATAAGATAGTAAGTGGATTAGCCCCGTTCAGGTAGTACCTAAAAAGGGAGGAATCACGGTAGTTTTGAAAGAAAATAATTATTTAATTCCAACACGGACAGTGACAAGGTGGAATATATATATAGATTATAGAAAGTTGAATGATGCCACCCTCAAGGACCACTTCCCCTTGCCTTTCATCAATCATATCTTAGAAAGTTTGTCCGGCCAAAGCTTTTATTGTTTTCTCGATGGTCTCTGAGGCTATTTTCAAATCCCCATTACGCCTGAGGATCAGGAGAAAACAACGTTTACTTGTCCTTTTGGCACCTTTTGATATCGAAAAATTCCATTTGGGTTATGTAATGCGCCAGCAACATTTCAATGATGTATGCTAGCCATATTCGACAAGTACGTTGAAAACATTATGGAATATTTTATGGATAACTTCTCCGTGTTTGGTAACTCCTTCGATGTTTGTTTAGAAAATTTAGAAAAACGTTTTAGAGAGATGTGAAGAAACTAACCTCGCCCTGAATTGGTATAAATGTCATTTCATTGTGTGGGAGGGGTTAGTTTTAGGTCACAAGATTTCATTGAGAGGAATTGAGGTGGATAAAGCTAAAATTGAGGTAATTGAAAACTTACCACCACCAACTAATGTTAAGGACATTCGAAGTTTCATAGGTCATGTTGGTTTCTACCGTAGTTTCATAAAAGATTTTTCCAAAATCACCAAAACACTAACTCATTCGCTAGAGAAAGACGCTCCATTTATCTTTGATGATGTTTGTTTATCTGCTTTTGAATTGATTAAAAATTAATTAATTAACGCACAAATTATGATAGCTCTAGTCGGGTACCTTCATTTCGATATCAAGTCTGATGCGAGTAGCTTTGTGATGGGAGTTATTCTAGGACAACAGATATCAAAGAACTTCCACCCTATTTACTATGAGAGTAAAACGCTCACATTCGAACAAGAAAATTACACCACGACGTAAATGGAGCTTTTAGCTGTTATTTTTGCCTTCGATAAATTCCGTCTGTATATAACGCTTTCTTAAATTATAGTTTTCATGGACCACTCGGCCCTCAAGTTCTTACTTGTTAAATCAGATGCGAAGTGGCGCTTGATTTGCTGGATCTTACTCGTCTAGGAGTTCGACTTAGAAATTCGAGATAAGAGGGGCCGAGAATTTGGCCGCAGAGCATCTCTCACATTTAGATAACCCGTATATTGAAAATTTAGATCAAAACACTTTTAATGATTATTTTCCAGATGAGAAGCTGCTTTTAATTAACACGTCCCCTTCTCCTTAGTTTGCAAACTTTGCCAACTATTTATTGGCTTGTGGCATCCCGAAAGGGTTCTCCTCTCAGCAAAAGAAGAAATTCTTTTCTGTTCTGAAGAACAATTTTTGGGAGGACACGAATCAATTTCGAGACTGTGCAGACCAAGTAGTAAGGAGATGTATCTCCTTCGAAGATGGACAAAGTATTTTGAAACACTTACACGAAGGACCGACCGTCGGGCACTATATGACCCCCCCTCCCGGATCCCAAAACACAGCACGAAGGGGGAGTATTATACCCGGAACAGCCGCCTTACGATAGAATTAGCATACGGGCTAACCTGTACCACAAGACGCCTATTCCGCCGGCTACAACAATATCAATAGAACATGCCAACCCAAATAAATAAGCAAGAGAAGTCAAAATCCACACTAAGTATATAATGTCCAAATACATCAATAATGAGAAGCTAAAATATGCTTCTACAATATATTAGAGTCCAACTAAACATTGCCCAAACGGGCTACATCAGAGTATCAAATACTAACATCAGTAACCGACGGTATCGACGGCACCGTCACTTCAGGCCCTATCGTCCTGCCCTGGCTGTCCTGCTGCGTAGTCTGCGGCTGCTCTACCTGCGGCGTGACCTCCTAAAAAGGAAGACGTAGCAACCGTTAGTCGAAACGACTAAGTGGTTTCACATCCGCACCCCCGGCGACTCCTTGGCACCGGGCGGAGAGAAGGAACAAGGATAATATATATGTATGCAAGTAAAGGAAGTACAAGCAGGTGGCAGTAGTGTAAGAGTAACAATAACATGATCTAGCAAATATTTAAGAGCTACACTAAACTAGCAAGTATAAGTAACAGCAGGAAAGTAACTTAACTTATAAGAATGCCCATATAAACTTATACGTTAAGGATCGGGTTACATAAAGGTAACTCGTCATATAAGAGTGCCCATACAAACTTATACGATGAGGATCTTGTAGTGCAATGTTATGAAATGCTATGAATGCTATGTAATGACTCACCCATGCACACACATGCAATTGCTACGTCGACACAGACTATAGTTCCCACTTTTCGAGCAGGTAGCTAACCTCTCAGGCATCAGCCGTCGTGGCCAGGCGGTGATAGTAGGACAGGAACTTCTACTACTAGGCGGGTATCACACTACGTCACCTAGGCCTCCGTATGCCTCAATGCTAAGAACACAACAGCGGAGCCCTTGCATACTATGGCCCAGCGGGAGCCTCGGGTAGATGTGCACCGAGGACCAAGCCCCGATCTGACCTGGTGTGACCCAAAAGGGGCCTCGGAGTGAGCACGAGGACCAAGCCCAACCGTTCACCTGGCACGGAAGGAGCCCCGGGACGTGAACACCGAGGACCAAGCCCAACCTCCCAAAGTCTAACTGTCGACTCCCGTCGGTGTGATGACTGGAGAGCACATAGACCTGCCACACTATCCTTAACCCAGGATTACGACACCACGTGTCGACTCACACCACATGCAAATACCACATCAATATAACATGGAAGTTGCCTCGGAAGTAAGCACGAGGACACAGCCCAACCATCCATAAATACCTTATCTCAACACAACCAAAACAAGTGACGGTCAACACCGCACTTACATCCCTTCACAATACTACCCGTAGGGAGACGACGCTCTAAGTATTGGACTACTAGGCTCATTTCATTGATCAAACATACCCATGGCCATAATCTATTCATCTATATGACTTTCCAAATGATGACAACGTAATATAAACATGATGCGCAAATAGAGATCTATCACACTTTTCATTTGATAATGTCATAATATAAACATGAAGTGCGCAATTATCAATCTTTCAATTCCTACCAATTCAATTCGTTTAAATAAGATTGTTTCACAATTTGATAATATGAAACATAATTAATAAGCTACATCAATCATGCAACAAATGATTAATCATAAGGGTTCATCCAAGCCAAGTATCTTGCAATATTAATTCCACCGAATCCAAATCCATCTTCCATTAAAGCCCAGAATTTAGGTGCAGGTTGAATCTGGACAGCAAATTCGGCCGGAGATTCCCGAAGCTACAGGAATCTAGTTGAAAGAAATTGTACCTAATCACCTAGAGGGGGGGGGGGGGAGGGGGGTGAACAGGTGACTAAATCTTTTTTTTAAACTTTTAGGCAGATTGCAGATAATATCTCAGTTTTATAATTACTTCTTCACAGCAAACAATCAGCAATCACAAAATAAACATGCACACAGTGAACACACAGATTTATAGTGGTTCCCCAAGGTTTGGGTACATCCACTTTCCCCCTTCGCCTATCTAGTAGTGTACTAGATTCGGCAAAACTCCTCCACTATACCTCAGATCCTCAGATCTTACACTCAGAACCCCAAATGGTTCCTACAGCTCAGGCCCAAGGCCCTACAACTCAATCTTCTCCAAAGACCTACACTCAGACTCCACCAAGGCCTACACTCAGCCACAAGGCCTACACTCAGAGATATGGATCTCCTACACTCAGGCACACAGGCCCTACCACTCAGCTTTTATAATTGCAGGCTTACAACTCAGATCCCTAAGGATCCTACAAGAAATTAAGAATACAAAGAATATACCTACAACTCAAAAAAAGAGAGATGAGTTGACAGGTTCTTGATGAGTTCTTGGAAGAACTCTGCTGAGATCAACCTAACTTGGCTTTCTTCAAAGCTTCTTTAATGTAGAACATAATAGTGTTGATCTTCTCTGCAGTTGATCACTGATTACTGTAACTTAAGAATCAGAACTAAGTCTGAAACTTTCTTCACAGCCTGGTTCCAACAGCTGTCTTCTTGGAAGGAGCTCTCTCTCTCCAACTACTTAGATCTTCTGATCACTTCAACTGAATTGTGTTAATCTGTGTTGAATCCCCTTCTTCTGTTGACAGAATAAGCCTATATATAGGCCTTCTTCATGGTGACCGGCTAATCCGGTTCCTAACAGCTTTCTAACATCTCTGATAGTTACAGTAGACTGGCTGGAATGGCAGCTGTCATGTCATCCAGTCACTTCTTGAAATATTTGTAACTGTCTAAAAGTGTCGAGACAGTCTGTCTTTAAGTGTCGACACTTATAGACCAAGTGTCGACACAAGTAGACTAAGTGTCGACACTAGCCTTCAAGGTGTCGACACAACTCCTCGTGTTGTAGAATTTATATCTCGACACTGCTTCTTCATCATGTGTCGACACTGATATTGTGTGCCGACACAACTTCTTATTCTTCAGTACTTAGTTGAATTCTTGTAAGTGTCGACACAACTCCTTTGTGTCGACACATCTTCATGTGTTGAACTTGTTCAATGTCGACCCATCTTCTTGGTGTCGACACATGCCTTCTGTGTTGATACTTGCTGAGTGTCGACACTGCTCCTTGTGTCGACACATTCTTCTTCTGTTGAGACTTTGGCTGAGTGTCAACACATCTCCTTTGTGTCGACACTTGTACTTAGAATTTTGTTGAACTTTGCTGAGTGTCGACACAGCCTCCAAGTGTCGACACTTTCTTCATGTGTTGATTCTTCTGATGTGTGTCGACACATTCTTCATTATGTCGACACTTATACTTAGACTTTAAGACCCCCTTTTTTTTCTTTTGGACACCGGGGTCTTAGGCCCAGAACCGCCGTTTTGCGGTGACCCCTTCACGCCCTGAAGAGTCATCACCACAAAGCGCCGATTCTGCCGGTCATCTCGATCACATAAAAGTAGCAAAATAATGAAGTAAATGTAAAGTATCTGTCCACAGTGAATCACATGACATAATAAATATAACTCCACGAAGGGAGTGTCCACAGAAAATAACATCAGAGTAGCAAAACGGGCTTATGCCCGGTACATCAAATCCTCACTACAAGATCTCTCATATGGAAACAAAAGTAGAAAACTGCTCAGGGTCGAGACTCACGGTCCCGGCTGTGTGTACTCCGGAGCTAGACTGCCCCACCTCCAAGCGTACCGGCCTCTGGGGCTGCTCCTCCATGCTGGTCTCCGCGATCCCCTAAATGGTGCGGTTCGAAAACCGTTAGTCTAAAAGACTAAGTCCTATCATCCCCCACCCCTTCCCCCACGGCTCCTAGGCACCGAGCGGAGAGGAAGAAAGGGGAGGACTTGAAGGTGGAGAATATCAAATGCAGATGTCAGCGGTCCTATTCTAGCAAGTTCTATAGTATATAAAGACAATAAGCTGTAATATGAAATGTAACCTTCACTTATGTGAAAAACACATAAGCCAAGGGGTCTTTTGCAAGGCTCCCATCGTATAAAAAGTCCCATACCGATTTATACGCTGGGGTGTCGGTGGTCAAACAGTAGCAACTAAATATATCAAAATTAACCTTAATTTATAAACTTGCCCACACAAGCTTATAGACTAAGGGGTCGTTTAGCAGGTCCTAAGGTATAAGCGTCCCATTGCACTTATACTTTAGGTGTCAAGTTAAAGGTAACGATTATGCCATGACATGCAAGTGGGTATGATGGACATGCAAGTGCAACACACACACCCGACTCTGTGCACACAGACCTTTAGTTCCCCCTTTCTGGAGCCGTAACCTCCCAGGATACCTCCGTAGTGGCAGACGGAAGCGGTGGGTTGGGCCTCGCCCACCTCTAAACCAGTAAGGCACTACCGGTCAGACCTATCGTACGCCTCAACGCTTGGTGCACGAAGCGGACTCCTGCGTACTCTTGCCGGCTGGCGAACCGGACTTCTGTTGGCGAAGTGCTAACCACACTTGCCGAGTCAACGTATTGGCGTCGGTGCATCGACCCTCCAATGCCGAAGACCCACCACCTTAATTTACTTTCCTTTTATGCACATGCAAATTTAGCGTGATCAAAGCCCGAGCCGAAGCTCCCCGGACCAACACGTCCGTCATAAACAATCGAGCCGAAGCTCCCCGGACTCAAGTCTGTCTTTAACCATCCGAGCCGAAGCTCCCAGCTAACATCCCGTGCCATCAGTGTTGTGGATTGTGCAACCCTAATTACTAAGTTACTCTTTTCAGCTTGTTAAACAGTTTACGTTAACCCAGGACTGCCCCCGGTATTCCCTGTGAAGGGCTCTCAAGGGGCACTAGGAACTATGTTGGGATTACGCCCAACGTTCCCTTTCGCAAGGTACTTATTTTATTATTGGTTGATTCCCTTACCCTTTATTTTCTCATATTTCGATATGCTAATCCTAGGGTAACTTGACTCCACTCTCCTTGGGTAGGACGATCTTTCGTCGGACCCAAACATCTATAACCCTAGACAGATCCACACCTTACTCACTCATCTTCCGAAGACACAGCCCATTCCACTTGTCCTTGTAACAATCCATCAGGACCCATCATACTTGCCCTAATTCACATCCAAATAAAATCCTGCAGTTTTGCTATATGCAGACCACTTAAGCTACATGACCCGTAAAAAGGAAAGTACATGAAATACTCATCAGTACCCTTATGATAATTATTAGAGGTCTATTATGATAAATATAGACTAAATTCAGAAAATCATATTTTTCCCAATTAATCTACTATTTATTGAATTTTCCTCAAAAACTAGGCCATAGTCAATTTGAACATGAACCATAAGATTTTCTCAGGTAATGGCCTCCTAAAATTTGTATTCACTAAATAACAGAGAAATATTATTGGTTGCCAATTTTCATAATTTTCCAGATAGTTCTTGACCTCTAAAGGATTTATTTAAAGTAATTCCTAAAATCAAATATAATGAAGGAAGTGCCACAAATATGTCTCCAATAATTATGTAAAAATTACTAGGGCTTCATAAGGAACTAGAAACATCATAATGAAGAAATTAAAATTTTTCAGACAATCTAAATGTCATTAATAAATTTTCCAAAGTTTCATAGAATTAAATAATTAAAGAAGCAGCTACCACATATCATTCTTCAAAAATTCCATAAAAATTTACAGAGATGGGTATCATGACTACAAGCCCCTTTGCTAAGTTTCATCAGGTTTAATCAAGTATAGTGTTCTCCAAAAATTCCTAAGTGAAAATTGTAAAACATGACTTTGTGAATAAAGTACCAAAAATATTCATCCAAAATTTATTATAAAATTTCCAGAGATATGTATACCCTAAACAACTACCCATTCAAAAACTCAGGCCTTTTCAGAAAGTTTTGTATTAGATCTTATGGTTTCAAAGCTAGTGCCCTAAACTAGGGTTATGGATTTAAGGGGTCTTAAGTCTTCCAAATGCCCTAAAATTTTAACCACAGGACCATAGCAACCCTATGGACATCATTCCCAAGTTTCAAGTCCACCCAAGGTCTTTTGACCCCAGTTTCTTCAAACCCTAGAAATTTACCCTAAAGGGCCTACCCTAACATTCTAGGGCTACCCTAGTCCAATCCACTCCAAACTCCATAAGTGAGTGTAAAAAGTCAAATTATATCAGTGGCCAAAATTTCAGCCTCTGTTGAGGTGATTTGGTCACTCAAAACCAAAAGTGCCACTTTTGACCAAAATGCCCTTCATAGGGTATAAATAGGGTTGGGTCAAAACCTATTCAACACACATCCAAATCAAATGAAATTTTATACAGGTACCTAATTGGAGCCCAGGGACCACTCACCAAAATTTGGGAGGGTTTGGATGTGTTTAGGGCACCTATTTAATTTATCTAATAATTATTAAATATTTACCAAAACTATAGAAATATTTTCCCCAAAAATTCCCATTTTTGGGCAGGCCCTAGGTATGTCTAGGATAGACTCTCTGCCAAAATTTCAGCTAATTTGGGCTTGGGGTGAAGAGTGGGCACTCAATTTAGTGACTGCCTAGCCCTAAGGGTATGTCCCACCAAAATGGGTGCCCTGGTCTAACCAGTGACCCAAAAGGGGCCAAACAATTTTTTCTGCAAACTAGACACCCTAAGCTACAATGTTCATGTTGGGCAAATTTCCAATCAGGGTCCCTAAGTATTTTTAAAAATTAAATACATTAAATACATCCAGTGTGACAGAAATGAAATGATTCTTATTTAATTCCTATAGTATTTGATCTGATGCCGCGCGAATCTTGGCGCAGATCGACGGCATCTGGTCATCGTCCCCACTGAGCCAACGGCTGAGATTTGTTCTGCCTGGAGCGATTTCCAAGCCCTGCCGCCGGCGATCCAGCCCCTTCCCCGGCCGGCCACCGCCACCAACACCTCCGTTGAGGTGGTGGCTATCGTCAGGCGGCGGCTCCGCCGCCGGAGAGTCGTTTTCCGGCGGATTAAGCAAGAAATTTTCTTGCCGAAACCAGGAGAAATCCCGGATTGAATCGGGCTCAATTGAGCCCGAAACTCAAGCCTAACGATTCCTAGGATCTACCCGCGAGTTAAGGAGAGGAGGAGGACCTTCCTGGCGGCCTGGATGCGAGAGGAGCGGCGGGATGCCATTGGCGACGGCGGCGGCGCTCGGCTTCTGCAACTGCACAGTGGAATGGCTCGTCACCTCCAGGTAAGTGCTCCAAAATGATCCCCTCGGCTCCCTGAAGGTGTTTAAATGGCAATTGGGGGAGGGGAGAGGCTGGTTCTTCAATGGCCATTATCACCATTAATGGAGTGGCTCGGGTTGTGTGGAGGGGGGCTGAACCCACCCCTTGGTGGCCGGGAAACGGCTGGAATCAACTCCTCTCCCCTAGAGGAGTTGATTACAGCCATCACTGGTGGCTGTTGGCCTTCCTTGGCCGGCTTCTCTCTTCCCTTTCCTCTTCCCCATTTTCTCTCTCCTCCATTATCATGGAGAGGAGCTCTTTTCTCTCTCCTAGTCACCTCTGGTTGACTAGTCAACCCCACAAGCTAAAGGCAGCCCACTGGATTATGATGATCATGGGAATGGGCTTAGCCTAAGGGAGAAGTGGCTTGAGCTTGGGTTAGCCCTTTTTGGGCTAAGTTGACTTGACCCTCAATGAGGGTTGACTTGGTCAGTTTGACCATCTAGGTTGATCCCATTGGGTCCTGGGTGATTCATTGGCCTCCCCTAAGGTCTATGTAGGGTTGGGTAGGGTTGACTTGGCACCTTAAAGGTCACTTGACCCTTGGTAAGGTCACTTTGACCATTTTAGAGCTAGAGTTGACTTGGGTCAACATGACCATTAGGGTCCACCCCTATGGATCCTTGGTGACCCATTGACTTCCCTTAGGGTCTAGGTAGGGTTATGTGGGGTTACCCTGCACTTTGGAGGTCACATACCCTTAGTAAGGGTACTTTGACCAGATTAGGGCTTGAGTTGACTTGGGTCAACCTGGCCTCTAGGGCTGACCCCAATGTGTCCTTAGTGACCCATTGACCTCACTTTAGGGTTAGGAGGGCATAGGTGGGGTCCTCTAGACTAGGAGTGGGTCTATTGGCCCTAAGTGGGCTAGGTTGACCTATTCAGGGCTAGGGTTGACCTTGGTCAACTGGGCCTCTTGGGTTGGCCCTAATGGGTCCTTTTGGCTCTAATGGGTCTCCCAAAATGTTTGGGAGTGTTGTGGTAGGGTCTTGGGGTCATGGTGAAGCCCCATTGTCATCCTAAACTATTGTTCAGAATTCTACTATCTGCAGACCATGATGATCCCTACCTTGGCCTCCTATCTCTTGGCCCATTTCTGGCTTCCCAGGGTTTTGTCATGACCTAGTCATGGCCAAAACCACTCTTAGGGGTCTAGTTGGAAGTGGGATGTTACAAATCCCAAATAAACAAAACAAAGATTTCGTCCCCGAAATCAAGGTTGGACCTACGGGTCTTATTACCGAAGGAAAGAGTCTTGTAACATCCCATTATGACGCCTTGTTTGTTAAATTTGATTTATGGGAAAACTTAGATCTAAGACCCCTTTCGCCCAAACGGCGAACTAAAATCCCAATAAATAAGGTTAAGCCCCCAATAAACAAAAGATAAGCCCCTATCTACCTAGAGCAGCCCTTAGTATACTTAAAGCAGGAAAAATAAATTAACATCTTGAGGGGTCTGAGAGGTATACCTGACTGAATAGCTCGGGGTATCTCTGTCGCATCAGGTCCTGTGGCTCCCAGGTATGCTCCTCCTGGCCGTGGTTCCTCCACAGGACCTTGACTAGTGGGACCTTCTTGCGTCGCAAGACCCGCACCCCTCGGTCGTCGATCCTCACAGGCTCCAAATGGACCGACCGGTCTGAAGCTACCGGCCCTTCGGTAGTCAGAATCTGCTGCTCCGGGCGTAGCAGAGCCCTCCTCAAAGAAGAAATGTGGAAGACGTCGTGCAGCGCTTCCAGTTCTGGTGGTAACTCCAGCCGGTAGGCTAGGGGTCCGATCCGCTCCAGGATCCTGTAAGGACCCATGTACCTAGGGCTGAGCTTCTTCCTCCGACCACGCACCCGTGAAACTCCATGCATGGGCCGGATCTTCAGAAACACCCGGTCCCCCACCTGGAACTCCACCTGCCGATGCCGGGCGTCATAATACTTGGCCTGTCTACTCTGCGCCTCGAGCATCCTGTCTCTGATCAGCCTCACTTGTGCCTCGGTGTCTTCAACAAACTCTGACCCCAATACCTTCGGATCTTCGTTCTGCACCCATGAGAGTGGGGTCCGGCATCTCCTCCCGTACAAGGCTTCGTAAGGCACCATCCTGATGCTGGACTGGTGGCTGTTGTTATAGGAGAACTCGACAAGGGTAAGAGTTTCTCCCACGGTTCCCCGCGGTCCAAGATGCATAGCCTCAAAAGGTCCTCCAGCGTCCGGTTGGTGCGTTCTGTCTGCCCGTCTGTCTGGGGGTGGAATGCAGTGCTGAAAGTCAATCGCGTGCCTAAGTAAGCTTGCACGGATCTCCACTCCCTGGAGGTGAACCTGCCATCCCGATCCGACACTATCGTCCTGGGCACGCCGTGATAACGAACGAACTGCTCCACAAACTTCCGCACCAGTACTCCTACTGAATCATCCTTCCTGATCGGTATAAATCGAGCCACCTTGGTCAACCGGTCGACGATTACCCAGATCGAGTCATTCCCTGTCCGAGACCGGGGAAGCCCATGTATGAAGTCCATGGCTATGTCATCAAACTTCCACTCCGGCACCGGGAGTGGCTGCAATAATCCTGCGGGGTTCCTGCACTCCGCCTTCACTAGCTGACATGCCTCACAATGGGTCACGAAGTGTGAGACATCCTTCTTCATGCCCGGCCAGTACATCGTCTTCTTCAAATCAGCCGTCATCTTTGTGATCCCCGGGTGTACAGAATACCGGCTGCAGTGCGCCTCCATCATAATATCCTCCCGGATCTGGCCTCCCTCCGGTATATACACCCGTCCTCTGAAGCACACCAGGTCGTCCCTCAGTGTGTAGTCTCCTGCAGTGCCTGCCTCCAGAGCTTGGAAGATGGGCTCTAACTTGGCATCCTGCCTCTGCCCTTCTCTGACTCGGTCTCTGATGTCATCGGTAACGCCTATCGCGGCCAAGTACTCCTCATAGAGCTCAGGATCATCGGACGATACCAGGGTAATGTGCATGTCCTCTAGTCTCTGCAGCAGCTCCATAGACATCAACTGAGGCTCTGCTCCTGCTGTGGCAGCTCTCCTACTCAGTGCATCCGCTACCACGTTTGCCTTTCCCGGGTGGTAATGCATCTCATACTGATAGTCAGAAAGGAATTCCACCCACCGCCTCTGCCTGATGTTTAGTTCCTTCTGCGTGTCCACGTACTTAAGGTTCTTATGATCGGAGTATATGTCACAGTGGACTCCATATAGGTAGTGCCGCCATATCTTTAGTGCGAATACGACTGCTCCCATCTCCAGGTCGTGCACTGGGTAGTTCTTCTCATGGGTCTTCAGCTGGCGGGAAGCATAAGCTATGACGTGTCCATTCTGCATCAGTACCGCTCCCATCCCCTGATATGATGCGTCGGTGTAGACCTGGAATCCCTCCCTCCCCGAGGGAAGAGTAAGAATGGGAGCCGAGGTCAGCCGATCCTTCAGCTCCTGGAAAGCTGTCTGGCACTGCGGGGTCCACACGAACGGTACCTCCTTCTTTGTCAAGGATGTGAGCGGGAGGGCGATTCGAGAGAATCCCTCCACGAACTTCCGATAGTAACCGGCAAGTCCTAGAAAACTCCGTACGTCAGTGGCTGTTTTCAGCTGCGGCCACTCCGAAATAGCTCGAATCTTTGCCGGATCCACTGCCAGCCCGGCTCCGCTGATAATGTGACCTAAGAAAGCCACCTCCTTCAGCCAGAACTGACACTTACTGAACTTCGCATAAAGATGATGCTCCCGCAGTCTCTCCAGGGTCAATGCTAGATGTCGCGTGTGCTCCTCCTCCGTCTTAGAATAGATAAGGATGTCGTCTATGAACACTATGACGAACACATCCAAATAAGCCTCGAAGACCCGGTTCATGAGGCTCATAAACGCTGACGGAGCATTCGTGAGCCCGAAGGGCATCACGATGAACTCATACAATCCATACCGGCTACTAAAGGCCGTTTTCGGGATATCCTCCTCCTGGATCCGCAGCTGGTAATAGCCTGATCTCAAGTCCAGCTTCGAAAAGTAATGGGCTCCCTCCAGCTGATCGAACAACTCGTCTATCCTGGGGAGCGGATAGGTATTTCGGACGGTCAGCCTGTTTAGTGCTCGATAGTCGATGCACAGGCGTAAGGTGCCGTCCTTCTTCTTTACGAATAGGACAGGAGCTCCCCATGATGAGGAACTCGGCCTAACAAATCCTGCTTCCACCAGCTCCTGCAACTGTGTCCGAAACTCCGCCAACTCCTTCGGGGCCATCCGATAAGGGGCCTTGGATACCGGCTTAGCCCCTGGTACCAACTGAATCTGGAAGTCCTTTTCCCTATGCGGAGGTAGTCCTGGCAGGTTATCCGGAAAAATGTCGGCGTAGCCACGAACCACCGGAATGTTTGCAATCAGGTCCTTCTCCTCAGTCATCTCGAATAATACTTGATATACCTCGTCCCCTTGCATATGAGCCTTAACGGCCTGAATAGATGAAAGCAAGCGACGGGAGACCGGTGTAGTACCTTCGAATGTTGCATAAGTATCGCCGTGGCTGAGCACGACCCTCCTTGCCGGGCAATCAATCTGGGCATGGTTCCAGACAAGCCATGTCATGCCCAAGACGAGGTCGAAGTCCGGCATCCTCAGGATCGTCGCCGGGGCCTCGAGTGTCAACCCGTCTATGGTAACCTCCAGGAGGCACTTTTCTGTGGACTGGATCTCCATCCCATTGGAGAGGCGTACCCTCCTGGGTAGTCCCGTATAACATCGAATCTGATCCAGATCCTTGACGAAATCCTCCGACACAAAGTTGTGCGATGCCCCCGTGTCGAACAGGGTGTGGGCAGGCTTGCCGCACACCATCACCATTCCTAAATCAGTTTGAAAGAAATTCTTGTGTAAGGTTTTCTAACCTAGGTCGTTTAGTAGTTCTACTAACACTTAATAGGAGTAATGAATGAATCCAAAATTAAGATTACTCTCATACCTGCAATAACCCTGTCCGGGTTCCGGGGCTGTGCTAAGTCCAAAGCGTAAATCTGCTCCCCATTCTGCCTGCGGTCGCCTCCCTGGTAACCACGTCCTCGGCCGCGTCCTCGGCCTCCGAAATGCTGGGCCGGTGGGCCACCCCGTGGTGCTGGAGGTGGTGCCCCCCTCATAGGGCAGTCTCTCCGGAGGTGTCCCACCTGGTGACAGTGGAAGCACTCCGGCGGGGGATACGCCATACCCCGGGGTCTCTGCATCTCCTGGATCCGGAGAGGTTGAGGGGCTAAGATCACCTGCTCTCTCGGCTCCTGCCTCAACTCCTGACGAGGCTGCTCCTCTGCCCTTCTTCCATCTGGTACGGTGCCTCGCCGCTGATCATTTCGGGCCCTCCGGCCCTGGTCCTCCGCTTGCCGTTTCCGGCCCCGAGTGGTGTGCCAGTCGGCCTCAATCCTCTTCGCCATCTCCAAAATCCGGGAGATGGGCCCGTCAGAGACAAAAAGCAGGGCCTCCCTCAACTCCTCTTTTAGGCCCTTATAAAACCTCTTGACGTAACCTGCTTCATCCAGCTGATAGGAGCCCGCATATCGGGCCAAATGATCGAACTCACGGTGGTACTCCACCACTGTCCTGGTGCCCTGCCTCAGCTGCAAGAACCGCTCCTCCAACTCGTCCCTGGCCGACTGAGGAACAAAGTGCTCCAGCAGCGTGGCCCTGAACTCTTCCCAAGTGATTTCTGCAATCTCTCTATCAGCAAAAGTCGTGTCCAACAGCGTCTTCCACCACCGCTTGGCGTGTGACTCCAAGCAAGATACCACTAGGGCCACCCTCTCCTCTCAAGGGCCTCGTATCCCAGTCAACATCTCGTACATCACATCCAGCCACTCCTCTGTCCGTACTGCCGACTCTGTCCCTAAGTAAGATGGGGGAGAGAGTCCTCGGAAGGTGCTCATCCAGTTGGCCCCTGGGTTTGGCTGCTGGGCTGGGGCTTGCTGAGCCCGGAAGGCCTCAAGGATAGCTGTAAGGGTCTGCCCCATGTCTGACTGGAGGAAAGGTGTGGGGGCCATGGGAGGTGGTGCAATGTCTGGAGTCTGCTGAGCTCCACCTTGTGGGGTGGGCTGAGCTGAGGGCTGCAAAACGAACTACATTAGTAGGTAATCGACTCAATGCCTAATGAAAGTGGACAATTTACATGTGATTCCCCCCATATGGGCACACCACTGCTTCCGCTGCTTAGTTTGTCCCCAAACTAAACCCGCGCGGGGGTGACCCAGGGTTGTGGACGGCTACTTTTCGATCGAGGTCTGCTCTGATACCACTTGTAAGACCCCCTTTTTTTTTCTTTTGGACACCGGGGTCTTAGGCCCAGAACCGCCGTTTTGCGGTGACCCCTTCACGCCCTGAAGAGTCATCACCACAAAGCGCCGATTCTGCCGGCCATCTCGATCACATAAAAGTAGCAAAATAATGAAGTAAATGTAAAGTATCTGTCCACAGTGAATCACATGACATAATAAATATAACTCCACGAAGGGAGTGTCCACAGAAAATAACATCAGAGTAGCAAAACGGGCTTATGCCCGGTACATCAAATCCTCACTACAAGATCTCTCATATGGAAACAAAAGTAGAAAACTGCTCAGGGTCGAGACTCACGGTCCCGGCTGTGTGTACTCCGGAGCTAGACTGCCCCACCTCCAAGCGCACCGGCCTCTGGGGCTGCTCCTCCATGCTGGTCTCCGCGATCCCCTAAATGGTGCGGTTCGAAAACCGTTAGTCTAAAAGACTAAGTCCTATCATCCCCCACCCCTTCCCCCACGGCTCCTAGGCACCGAGCGGAGAGGAAGAAAGGGGAGGACTTGAAGGTGGAGAATATCAAATGCAGATGGCAGCGGTCCTATTCTAGCAAGTTCTATAGTATATAAAGACAATAAGCTGTAATATGAAATGTAACCTTCACTTATGTGAAAAACACATAAGCCAAGGGGTCTTTTGCAAGGCTCCCATCGTATAAAAAGTCCCATACCGATTTATACGCTGGGGTGTCGGTGGTCAAACAGTAGCAACTAAATATATCAAAATTAACCTTAATTTATAAACTTGCCCACACAAGCTTATAGACTAAGGGGTCGTTTAGCAGGTCCTAAGGTATAAGCGTCCCATTCCACTTATACTTTAGGTGTCAAGTTAAAGGTAACGATTATGCCATGACATGCAAGTGGGTATGATGGACATGCAAGTGCAACACACACACCCGACTCTGTGCACACAGACCTTTAGTTCCCCTTTCTGGAGCCGTAACCTCCCAGGATACCTCCGTAGTGGCAGACGGAAGCGGTGGGTTGGGCCTCGCCCACCTCTAAACCAGTAAGGCACTACCGGTCAGACCTATCGTACGCCTCAACGCTTGGTGCACGAAGCGGACTCCTGCGTACTCTTGCCGGCTGGCGCACCGGACTTCTGTTGGCGAAGTGCTAACCACACTTGCCGAGTCAACGTATTGGCGTCGGTGCATCGACCCTCCAATACCGAAGACCCACCACCTTAATTTACTTTCCTTTTATGCACATGCAAATTTAGCGTGATCAAAGCCCGAGCCGAAGCTCCCCGGACCAACACGTCCGTCACAAACAATCGAGCCGAAGCTCCCCGGACTCAAGTCCGTCTTTAACCATCCGAGCCGAAGCTCCCAGCTAACATCCCGTGCCATCAGTGTTGTGGATTGTGCAACCCTAATTACTAAGTTACTCTTTTCAGCTTGTTAAACAGTTTACGTTAACCCAGGACTGCCCCCGGTATTCCCTGTGAAGGGCTCTCAAGGGGCACTAGGAACTATGTTGGGATTACGCCCAACGTTCCCTTTCGCAAGGTACTTATTTTATTATTGGTTGATTCCCTTACCCTTTATTTTCTCATATTTCGATATGCTAATCCTAGGGTAACTTGACTCCACTCTCCTTGGGTAGGACGATCTTTCGTCGGACCCAAACATCTATAACCCTAGACAGATCCACACCTTACTCACTCATCTTCCGAAGACGCAGCCCATTCCACTTGTCCTTGTAACAATCCATCAGGACCCATCATACTTGCCCTAATTCACATCCAAATAAAATCCTGCAGTTTTGCTATATGCAGACCACTTAAGCTACATGACCCGTAAAAAGGGAAGTACATGAAATACTCATCCAGTACCCTTATGATAATTATTAGAGGTCTATTATGATAAATATAGACTAAATTCAGAAAATCATATTTTTCCCAATTAATCTACTATTTATTGAATTTTCCTCAAAAACTAGGCCATAGTCAATTTGAACATGAACCATAAGATTTTCTCAGGTAATGGCCTCCTAAAATTTGTATTCACTAAATAACAGAGAAATATTATTGGTTGCCAATTTTCATAATTTTCCAGATAGTTCTTGACCTCTAAAGGATTTATTTAAGTAATTCCTAAAATCAAATATAATGAAGGAAGTGCCACAAATATGTCTCCAATAATTATGTAAAAATTACTAGGGCTTCATAAGGAACTAGAAACATCATGATGAAGAAATTAAAATTTTTCAGACAATCTAAATGTCATTAATAAATTTTCCAAAGTTTCATAGAATTAAATAATTAAAGAAGCAGCTACCACATATCATTCTTCAAAAATTCCATAAAAATTTACAGAGATGGGTATCATGACTATAAGCCCCTTTGCTAAGTTTCATCAGGTTTAATCAAGTATAGTGTTCTCCAAAAATTCCTAAGTGAAAATTGTAAAACATGACTTTGTGAATAAAGTACCAAAAATATTCATCCAAAATTTATTATAAAATTTCCAGAGATATGTATACCCTAAACAACTACCCATTCAAAAACTCAGGCCTTTTCAGAAAGTTTTGGTATTAGATCTTATGGTTTCAAAGCTAGTGCCCTAAACTAGGGTTATGGATTTAAGGGGTCTTAAGTCTTCCAAATGCCCTAAAATTTTAACCACAGGACCATAGCAACCCTATGGACATCATTCCCAAGTTTCAAGTCCACCCAAGGTCTTTTGACCCCAGTTTCTTCAAACCCTAGAAATTTACCCTAAAGGGCCTACCCTAACATTCTAGGGCTACCCTAGTCCAATCCACTCCAAACTCCATAAGTGAGTGTAAAAAGTCAAATTATATTCAGTGGACAAAATTTCAGCCTCTGTTGAGGTGATTTGGTCACTCAAAACCAAAAGTGCCACTTTTGACCAAAATGCCCTTCATAGGGTATAAATAGGGTTGGGTCAAAACCTATTCAACACACATCCAAATCAAATGAAATTTTATACAGGTACCTAATTGGAGCCCAGGGACCACTCACCAAAATTTGGGAGGGTTTGGATGTGTTTAGGGCACCTATTTAATTTATCTAATAATTATTAAATATTTACCAAAACTATAGAAATATTTTCCCCAAAAATTCCCATTTTTGGGCAGGCCCTAGGTATGTCTAGGATAGACTCTCTGCCAAAATTTCAGCTAATTTGGGCTTGGGGTGAAGAGTGGGCACTCAATTTAGTGACTGCCTAGCCCTAAGGGTATGTCCCACCAAAATGGGTGCCCTGGTCTAACCAGTGACCCAAAAGGGGCCAAACAATTTTTTCTGCAAACTAGACACCCTAAGCTACAATGTTCATGTTGGGCAAATTTCCAATCAGGGTCCCTAAGTATTTTTAAAAATTAAATACATTAAATACATCCAGTGTGACAGAAATGAAATGATTCTTATTTAATTCCTATAGTATTTGATCTGATGCCGCGCGAATCTTGGCGCAGATCGACGGCATCTGGTCATCGTCCCCACTGAGCCAACGGCTGAGATTTGTTCTGCCTGGAGCGATTTCCAAGCCCTGCCGCCGGCGATCCAGCCCCTTCCCCGGCCGGCCACCGCCACCAACACCTCCGTTGAGGTGGTGGCTATCGTCAGGCGGCGGCTCCGCCGCCGGAGAGTCGTTTTCCGGCGGATTAAGCAAGAAATTTTCTTGCCGAAACCAGGAGAAATCCCGGATTGAATCGGGCTCAATTGAGCCCGAAACTCAAGCCTAACGATTCCTAGGATCTACCCGCGAGTTAAGGAGAGGAGGAGGACCTTCCTGGCGGCCTGGATGCGAGAGGAGCGGCGGGATGCCATTGGCGACGGCGGCGGCGCTCGGCTTCTGCAACTGCACAGTGGAATGGCTCGTCACCTCCAGGTAAGTGCTCCAAAATGATCCCCTCGGCTCCCTGAAGGTGTTTAAATGGCAATTGGGGGAGGGGAGAGGCTGGTTCTTCAATGGCCATTATCACCATTAATGGAGTGGCTCGGGTTGTGTGGAGGGGGGCTGAACCCACCCCTTGGTGGCCGGGAAACGGCTGGAATCAACTCCTCTCCCCTAGAGGAGTTGATTACAGCCATCACTGGTGGCTGTTGGCCTTCCTTGGCCGGCTTCTCTCTTCCCTTTCCTCTTCCCCATTTTCTCTCTCCTCCATTATCATGGAGAGGAGCTCTTTTCTCTCTCCTAGTCACCTCTGGTTGACTATTCAACCCAACAAGCTAAAGGCAGCCCACTGGATTATGATGATCATGGGAATGGGCTTAGCCTAAGGGAGAAGTGGCTTGAGCTTGGGTTAGCCCTTTTTGGGCTAAGTTGACTTGACCCTCAATGAGGGTTGACTTGGTCAGTTTGACCATCTAGGTTGACCCCATTGGGTCCTGGGTGATTCATTGGCCTCCCCTAAGGTCTATGTAGGGTTGGGTAGGGTTGACTTGGCACCTTAAAGGTCACTTGACCCTTGGTAAGGTCACTTTGACCATTTTAGAGCTAGAGTTGACTTGGGTCAACATGACCATTAGGGTCCACCCCTATGGATCCTTGGTGACCCATTGACTTCCCTTAGGGTCTAGGTAGGGTTATGTGGGGTTACCCTGCACTTTGGAGGTCACATACCCTTAGTAAGGGTACTTTGACCAGATTAGGGCTTGAGTTGACTTGGGTCAACCTGGCCTCTAGGGCTGACCCCAATGTGTCCTTAGTGACCCATTGACCTCACTTTAGGGTTAGGAGGGCATAGGTGGGGTCCTCTAGACTAGGAGTGGGTCTATTGGCCCTAAGTGGGCTAGGTTGACCTATTCAGGGCTAGGGTTGACCTTGGTCAACTAGGCCTCTTGGGTTGGCCCTAATGGGTCCTTTTGGCTCTAATGGGTCTCCCAAAATGTTTGGGAGTGTTGTGGTAGGGTCTTGGGGTCATGGTGAAGCCCCATTGTCATCCTAAACTATTGTTCAGAATTCTACTATCTGCAGACCATGGTGATCCCTACCTTGGCCTCCTATCTCTTGGCCCATTTCTGGCTTCCCAGGGTTTTGTCATGACCTAGTCATGGCCAAAACCACTCTTAGGGGTCTAGTTGGAAATGGGATGTTACATAGACTCTGTTGAAATTTGCTGAGTGTCGACACAGCCTCCAAGTGTCGGCACTTTCTGATGTAGACACAGTTCCTCTGGGTGTCGACACTGCTTCTAAGTGTCGACACAGCTTCACTGGACTTCTCTTCATTGAGTGTCGACACAGCCTTCATGTGTCGACACTTTCTGTCTGGTGTCGACTCTGCATCCCTGGCGTCGACACAATTACTCCAAGAGTCGACACTGCTTGTCTAGGTGTTGACACAAGTCTTCTTAAGTGTCGACACTTTTCTTCTGGGTCTCGACACATGAACTTAGAAACTTTTCAGCTTTCCCTGTAAATACTTGACCTGCACAACTAAACTCAAAACACATCAAATACATTTTGATATATATCATTGAGTAGGGTACATTTAAACCAATGTACCCAACAATCTCCCCCTATTTGGAGAAGTCATAACCCTTAGTCAATGATATACACCATCCATAATAAAATCACAGTATGATGTAAAGCAGGATTATGTAACAGGAAAAATTCATAAACATGCAATAAACAAAACATGTATTCACAGATATCTCAGAAAAATTATGTAATAGATTTATCACACATCACATTGTTCTAACAACTTTATCATATTAATTATACAAAAGTTTACAGAGTGTTTAAAATAAAAAGATTACAACTGTGAACTAAAGATAAATTCTATTCTATTTCTGCTCAGCCTCCTTGATAACTATGCCCTTTCCAGATTGTATCTTTGCTTGGACAGGGGCTTCCGCATCTTCAGTAGCAGCAGGCTTCTTGCCTTTAAGATCCTTCTTCTTAAACTCTTCAGCTTTAATCTTCTGCCTTTCAAAGTAATTATAAGGCTTGAGAAAGTACTTGCTAGGCTCCTGGGCAGTAGGAGGTAGCTTTCCCATCTTAGCCTTTCTTCTATACTGCACAATGGCTTCTTGCCTGGTCTCAAGCTTCCTCCACTCTAGTTCAGAAAACCACTTGTTTCTATCTTGAATATTGTCTTTGGCAGCCTTCCATGCAGTTATGATAATATTCCTGGAGGTGGGGCTCCACTGTTCAAAATCAGGCCTTTGTTCAGCTTGCTCTCTGAACCTTTTCTTAGACAATTTGGCTTCTTGTTCTTTCTGCAAAGCTTCTTGTATAGCCTTAGATACTGGCTGAACCACTTTTTCTACGATGACATTGTGCTTTCCCTCAGGAGGGCTATACATTGATTTTATGTCTGCATGTATCATATCAAAGTCTGGTGGAGGGTAAATTACTTGAGCTACTTCAGCTTGCTCCCCTCCAAGATATGCAGGATGAATCCCAGACTCTGCTACATTATCATCATCACACAATGGAGGATAACCAAGGGTGGCTCTGATGGAATTGGAAATCCATTTTGCTTGATCAGAGCTGGCTTTGACTAACAACCTCTCTCCCTTTATGACTTCTCTTTCCATGTGATCCCTTAGATCATCTTTCTGAAATCTTATTTGTGCATCCAAATAGTTCACTCCATCCTTAAAGAAAGGTTTCAACCTTTGGAGTTTTTCAGTGATCAGCTTCTAAGAATCTTGAATTGCAGAAGTTACAATAGTGAGGCTCTCTTGCAAAGCTTTGTCAAATTCCTCTTTGGCAGTGGTCAGAGCTGCATTCTAGGCAGTTGCTATATTCTTAAGTTTAGTGACAATTGCATTGTGGGAAGCTGTCAAATTATCATTCATCCTTATTTGTTTCTCCAGAACATAGCCTTGCTTCAGTGCAATATCATCCACTTGAGCTTTTATCTTCTCTTGATGAGTGTCTAGATAGACTACAACATTCCCTCCCTTGTGGAAGCAGTCAGTCATCTCTTTCTTATTCAGATTCATCTCAAATCTGATGGACTTTATATACTGTGCAAGATCAAACTGCAGAGATTTTTGTCCTTCATCCACATATTTTTGCAGTGCTTGCCTTTGCTCATCAAGCTTTACCTGTAATGCAACCATCAGAGAACTATAATCTGTAGATGGTGCTAGCTGTTGTGTAGGCTGTGGAGCAATGGTTTGCAGAGCTTTCTTATAATTTTGGCTTCTTCTCTTGAAGACTTGAAACTTTCTCTTTTTAGCTCTGACAACCTCCTCATCTTCAGAAGCAGATGTGCTATCAATAGTCACTCTGTCCTTTGGGCGTGGAGGTAACTCCTTCTCAGTCCTTTGTACCTGCTCAGCATCTTGTGGCACCTCAGTCTCTTTCCCTGCAGTTTCCTCAACAAGATCTACTGGCTCCCCCTCAACATGAGCCTTCTCACCCTCAGCAGCAACACTTTCTTTCTCAAAGTCTGTTTGGAGTACGTCAGGGAATAGCTCTTCTAGGGTGAATTCTTGTGGAGGATGGGGTGGAGAAACTCTTATCTCATCAGCAACTTGATCAGATATCACTTGATCTGCAACAGATGTGTCCTTCATGACAACATCTGGGGGTTGACTATGAATCTGAGGTTGCTGATTAACATAAGATAATTTGTCAATTATAACTTCACTCTCAATAAGGAAATCTAATTGATTGATTTCAGTGATTACCTCAAGAATGGTTTGAGTGGCTCTTTCACTTTCTAAGGGAGTTGGCTCCTCAACCAGTAGAGACTCCCCCTGGATAGAATCCTGTTATATTGGGATAGCCTGGGGTAGCTCCCCCTGCCTCTCTGCATCATCTTGTCTAGCTGGAGACTTGACAGCACCTCCAGTTTCTTCTTCATCAGGAGTAAACACAACTTGCTCTTCAGAGCTACTAGAGGATTCTTGAGCCACTGCGGCTGATTTCTTCTTCTTCTTTAGGGGTGTTTCCTTCTCAGGAATACCAGCCAAGTAAAGACTTAGAATCCTACCCAAATTGGATTTATTCAGGGTCTCCGTAATCTTCTCAAACACTACTGTAGACCAATCAGTTTGTAGGGTGAAGATAATTCTTGTCATTAGATTAAACATATGAGCTGAAACTCTGTCATGCCACTCCAGGCTTGCTCAAGATCACCTTGCCAACAATTTCTGAGAGAAATTTGCCTTGGCTGTTCATTCCCTTTCTGTTGAATACTGATCCAATTTTCATCTTGGAGTCCAGTCCACACCATATCAGTGCTTCTCTAGTCTTAGAAGCAGAAACTTCATCTTCTTCCTTAGTTTTTGGTAGGTTTAGTACCTTCCTCAAACTCTTAGATGAGATCTTCACCTTTGCCCCATGAACCCTAGACTTAATCTTTAGTCCTGATTCGTCTATGGATGCTCCATTCAAAAATTCCAGAACTTCTTTCTTCCATATCTTTGTCCGCACTGAAACAAGAAAATCTAACCCTGAGTTTGCAACTAGGGTTACCACACCCTTGATCTCTGGTTCTGCGTCATCAAACGCATGCTGCACCAGTTCATATCCTTCATTCACGTTCTCTTTGAGCTTGGGCGCCATTAGGGTTTGAAGAATTTGAATTGAGAGAAGAGAGGTGCCGACACACAAGTTTGGTCTCAAAACTTTGGTGAGCGTGTCGACAGACAATGGCGAAATCCTATTTATACCTTTCTAGAGTTGAAGATGAAAGGGCGCGTCAATAAACTTAAATTGTGTCGACACTGTTGAAAAGTGTCGACACAGACTTATAATGTCTCGACAACAATGTGTCAACACAAGTATAGTCGACAGAATATATGTGTCGACACATGTTTATGTATCGACACCACTCAACTCGACACTTAGTCGAGACTTTACTTGGTTAATTCTGTGTAAATTCTACGTGTCGACACCACCTTGGATGTGTCGACACCTATCCTGTATGTGGCGACACTAATTTTCTGAAGTGTTGACACCAACTTCCTAGATGTGTCGACATCTTTTCTCCGAAGTGTCGACACCAATTCTCTGTCTCGACACAGACAACTCTGTGTGTCGACACTATTTTACTTAGCCATTTATGTAAACTTATTCTAAGTTTATCATACCTAATTCAATTTTAAACCTATTGAATTTGGTTTCTTCTAAAGGCTTAGTATACATGTCAGCTAGTTGATTATCTGTATTAACATACTCCAGTGAAATATCTTCTTTTTCTACATGTTCCCTTAGAAAATGATATTTTATTTCAATGTGTTTAGTTCTACTATGGGAAACAGGATTGTTTGCAATAGATATATCACTAGTAGAATCACAAAATAGTGGTGTTCTACTTACTTGAATACCATAGTCTTCTAGCTGATGTTGTATCCATAGAAGTTGAGTACAGCAACTTCCTGCAGCCACATATTCTGATTCTGCTGTGGAGATAGCCACACTTGTTTGCTTCTTACTACTCCATGATATCAGTCTTCCACCTAGGAATTGACAGGTAACAGTTGTACTTTTCCTATCTTCTTTGCAGCCTGCAAAATCTGCATCTGAATAACCTGTCAGTTCAAAGTCTCCATTCCTAGGGTACCAAAGGCCTAGATAAGGAGTGCCCTTAAGATATCTCAGAACTCTTTTGACTGCTGTCAAATGAGACTCTTTAGGGCATGCTTGGTACCTAGCACAGACACATGTAGCATACATGATATCTAGTCTACTTGCAGTCAAATACAATAGGGATCCAACTATCCCTCTATACAAAGTCTCAACTACAGGTTTCCCTGCATCATCTTTGCTAAGAGACATACTTGACACCATAGGAGTCTTCATGGTACTGGATGATTCCATACCATACTTCCTTATTAATTCTAGGGTGAACTTAGACTTACATATGGATAAAGCATTCTCAGTCTGTCTAACTTGGAGACCCAAGAAGAACTTAAGTTCCCCCATACTGCTCATCTCAAATTGTCCTTGCATAAGTTTTGCAAACTTTTTGCAAAGACTACTTTCAGTAGACTCAAATATGATGTCATCTACATATATTTGGACTAGTATGATCTTGCCTCTGGTTCCCTAAGGAATAGAGTCTTGTATATTTTCCCCCTTGTGAATTTATTCTCAATGAGGAAACTAGACAGGGTTTCATACCAAGCCCTAGGGGCTTGTTTTAACCCATACAAAGCTTTCCTAAGTCTATAGACATAATTAGGTTGAGTTGAATCAACAAAACCTGATGGCTGTTTCACATAGACCTCTTCTTTCAGATTATCATTCAGAAAGGCTGACTTAACATCCATTTGGAATACTTTAAATCCTTGATAGGTTGCATAGGCCAGGAACATCCTAATGGCTCCCAGTCTGGCTACTGGAGCAAAGGTTTGATCAAAGTCAATACCTTTTTCCTGCCTATATCCCTTAGCAACCAGTCTTGCTTTGTTCTTAATAATCACTCCATGTTCATTCATCTTGTTCCTAAAGATCCACTTGGTCCCAATTATATTGTGGTCTTTTGGTTTAGGAACAAGCTCCCAGACTTTGCATCTCTTGAACTGATTCAGCTCCTCTTGCATTGCCTCAATCCAATGAGGGTCTAGGATGGCTTCTTCAAACTTCTTTGGCTCTACTTGGGATAAAAAACTAGAGTAGAGTACTGCACTCAGATTTCTGCTCCTTTTTTGTACCCCTTGTCTTATATCACCAATGATTTGATCTGCTGGATGATCTCTTAGATGTCTATTAGCTGGAGGCAGTCTGACTTCAGGTTGAACTCCTTCAGCTTCTTCAACTTGCTGCACTCCTTGGTCTTCTTCTGCATTAGGTACATGTAGTACTCCCCCTGGACAACAGCCACTATTATCCACATGCTGACTTGCAGTAGATTCTTCTTCAATAGTGAGCTTGTCCATCTTCTTAGTCACACCTGTGGAGCTGCAAATACTTCTAGACAACTAATTGTTAATAAGTCTAGCTTCATCAAATACTACATGTACTGACACTTCTACAACTTGAGTAGACAAGTTATAGACCCTATAAGCCTTACTATTGTTGTTGTACCCAACAAAGATCCCCTCTTGGGATTTGGCAGCAAACTTGGTCAAGTAAGACTTTCCATTGTTAAGTATAAAGCATTTACAACCAAAGATCCTGAAATAAGATAGATTTGGTTTTCTGCCTTTCACAATCTCATAGGGGGTCTTATTGTGGCTTTTAGTAATGGTAGCCCTATTAATTACATGGCATGCAGTATTAACTACCTCAACCCAGAAATATTCTGGTAGAGATGTGTCACTTAATAGGGTCCTACCAGCCTCAATCAAGGTTCTATTCTCCCTTTTAGCAATGCCATTTTGCTGGGGTGTTCTTGGTGAAGAAAATTCCTAAAATATCCCAAAATCTTCACATAGTTTTGTCATACTATTAGACTGTAATTCAGTACCATGGTCACTTCTTATTTTGACCACTGTGTTGTCTAACTCATTCTGAATTTGTTTGACAAAACTATAGAAGATACTAGGTGTTTCAGATTTCTGTCTAAGGAAGAACACACAGGAAAACCTTGAGTAGTCATCTACAACCACAAATGTGTAGACCTTCCTACCTAGGCTGTGAACTGGCATAGTGTAACACCTCCCCTGTAGTGGACGTATAATATGGGTCCGGTCGGGGCCCCACAGCATACGAACGCCACAACTTTAGTATTACAAGTTGATATAACTACCCAAACTCAAAACACTTGCACAACACAGCAGAAACAAATAGGACTAGAAGTTATCCACCACTAAAGAGTAAAACAAATGGCCTTTAGGCCTAACATCAAGTGTCCAAAAGAGATATAAAACATCAATCATGAATGTGCTCAGCACTCCTAGTCTACCTCGGCATGCAAGCCGGACAAAAGAGTCTCAAACAAACATCATCATCAAGGTAGTGCTACAAAAGAGGGAAAAACACTTCATGGGCTTAGGCCTTTTTGGCCGGCGTGCTAGCTCCTGCATGCGATCCTTGCCCTGTAAAAATTATTAGTAACGTTGGTCAGCAAAGGCTGACCTCAAACTGTGTAACAACACTAAAAGTCCACCTAGTGTCAACAAAGTTCACCTATGGGGGGGGGGGGGGAATAGGTGACGTGTAGCGCTTTTGTGGAATTTACGAATGTACCTGCACAATAAAAATAAAAAGCACAGCACACAGAATACACAGACAATTTATAGTGGTTCCCCGACTTGGGTACATCCACTTTCCCCCTTCGACCTATCTCCCAACAAGGGACGACTCGGTCTCTTCTCCAACAAGATTGAAATCAAATCCCTGTACTATCGGAAGGAACCTTTCCACACGTGAGAGTCAACACTCCCACAAAACGGGTTGCACCCAACCCTTACAACACGGAACAATCGTTCCTTTACAACAAAAGTAAAATGGAATGTACACGAGATACAAACTTCGTTTGGAGACTACGGTGTTCCTCTTCGTTCGACGACGTGTTCGTGAAGTCAACGAAGAGTCTACAACCTTGGTCTCTCTTGGAAAGGATCTCCCCGGAACAGGCGGCGGCAAAACGAGCGGCGGCTTGGTTCGGGATCGGCGGCAACGAAGGTGCGCGGCTGCAGTACTTTGAGATCCAAACTTCGTAGCGAAGCTAGCTAGGTCTACCAACGGTCCCACTAGGATCAATCATCTCGATCGATTCGAATGGGGAAGACTTTCCTGATCTACAAATCGAGAGACAAGAGATCTCCGGTTAAACACGTGAGACGCTGAGCTTAGCTAGGCTTCTATCAACCGGAGATCAGGAAGAAAACACGATCTCGACCGGCGATCCACACTCTCGCGCGACGATGGAGGCAGCGGCGGGAACTCGCGAACTAGGTCAAGTCGCGGCTCTGCTTTTTCGTATCTTTTTCTGTTCTACTACTGTTCAAAAATACCCGTGTATTTATACATTGAAGACCCATACAATATGACCGTTGTGGGTCCCACAAGTAGAAACCCGAAATCCGGTTCAAACTAGTCCAGTGGCAGAATCCGGTCCAGCAGCATCCAGAGAAAACGCCAAGTAAAATTCGTCGAGAATCGTTGGTGATTCTCGACGAATCGGCGAGAATCAGTTAACGATTCTCGACGATTCGTCGAGAATCACTAGTGATTCTCGACGATTCCCTTGTTGATTCTCAACGATTTTCACTTGGTATTCATGACCTGCTCAGCGACGGGTTCGGCGAGAATCATTAGTGATTCTCGCCGAATCTCACTTGGCACCATTTTAAGGTAGCCGGAAGGAGTCGGCGAGAATCACTAATGATTCTCGACGATTCAGCGAGAATCACGAGTGATTCTCGCCAAATCGGCGAGAATCACTTGGTGATTCTCGTTGACTTTCACTTGGACGAATTTTCGTCATTCCACTCAAGAGCTGCTCCTTGACCCATCCTTGTTCCTTGTCTTCTCTTGCATAAACATGGCCCTGTACTTGAAAGTAAGTGCACTCCAATAGAGAGAGTACACGTAGGCCAACACACTGATCTGCTCAACGAGGGATTACGTCGTGCAGACCCGTGTATATTGACCTACTGCACCCTGACATTGGTGTGCACTTAGCGTGGAAGAGCTGTAAGCACAACTTAAGATGTTTCATCAAATACATTGTGAATTCATCTTAGCTTGACAGGTGGCTTCCTCAAATCCAGGTAATTGTGGATACAATACCCAACAATGTCCCCCTATTTGACGAAGCCAAAACCCTACTAGCTAAGATGAATAACACCTATCAAATAATAAACATAGCATTCAGAAATTAAACATGCAGCACAAGAGAATATATGCAACCAGATCAGGACTTGAGTCATTCACAAATTCAAATACGAATGTATATATATATATATAATCTCAGAATTGTTCATATCATAACAATAATCATTAAATGTTTTTAGGAGAGAATGACAAGCTACAAGTTGTTGACTATCTTTCCTTAGCTAAGTCATCCTTGAGTTTCTGCGCCAAAAACTTCTTCCTTTGTCTCTCCATGTACTCCTTAGGCTTCGGGTAATAACTGGGAGGAGGAACTTTATCTGCATCCGTGTTGTTTCTGAAGAATATGTTCCTTTTGGCTTCATACGTCTTATGCCTCTCCCATTCATACTGGCTGTATACTTCGTTGCGATTGAGTTCTCCTTTTTCTTGTAGCCAAAAGGTGTCCAAGATGATATTCTTTGAAACTGGACTCCACTTTTCATTTCTTACTTCCACCTCACTCAGTCGAGTTCACTTTTCAGCCTGTGTCTCCTTGGAGGTCCCTTCTTGAGCTTTTCTTTTTCCCCTGTCTTTTGCTAAGGCCTCTTGGTCAAACATGCTCCTCAGTTTAGCTTTGGAGAGAGCCCTAGCATCAGCTTCATTTGTGGGAACATCTGCAGCACTTGCACTTATTCCTTCAGCAGCACCTACTCCCTCAGCGGCCGTAGAAGTCTCAGGAGGATGAATATCTGCAGGATTTTCAGCATAGGGGATGCCTAACGCCTGGTGGAGCATCCACCAGTTGCTGTCATAGACGTACTTGTTTGACTGTTCGAAGTTTGTGATCATGACTTCTCGTAGCTCAGCCATCTTAGCTATATAGTCCTCCTCCCCCTTTTTGGCTTCAACAGCGATACAGTTTGCATAGGAGTGTAAGAAGTCATCAATGTGCTTGGTGGTCCGGGAGAATTCATTGACTAAGGCTTGCTGATTGGTGTTAAGAGTTACCATATTACCGTCAACTTTTGAATGTTGTTGGCTACAACATGTGCATTCTGATTTACGACAGCAAGAGTGTCGGTGTTCTTCTTCAATCCGGCCATAAGAAGTGTGACAGCTTCGCCGGCCGCGGTATACTTCTCTTCAAATTTCTTCTCCATCACGTCCAGTTTATGGTTGATTTCCACCATATTCTTGAGCATGAGCTTTTCAGATGTATTAATCCTTTTCAGCATTTTATTCTGAGCTTCATCAAAAGAGGCTTTAAGTTCATTCACAATGCCCTGAATGACATTGACAGTGTGAGTGGCTAGCTCATCTCGTAATGGAATAACCGGAGGCACTTGTGGGCCTTGCCCTTCAGCAGACGCATCTGTAGAGCTGGATACAAGCACAGTCTCTAATGGAGGAATGCTGGCGGCCTCTGTAGATTTATCTGACTCCCCCTCCACTGGTGCAGGCTTGTCAGATGGAGGTTCAACAGGATCTGGAGCCTCCAATACTTCATGTCCCTCATGCCCTTCATCCTCTTCGTCATCATCCATGAACTCATCTTCATCAGCAGCCTCTTCCAATTCTTTGTCAGCAGTCTCCAGTACAGTGTCACTTACTTCTCGAATTTCGGCCACAACATCCCTGGCCACCTGGGAGATTTCAGATACTACATCCGTATTAGGGGGTAGAGGCTCCCCCTCGATTCCTGCAGGCAAGGTATCAGGAATGTCACTGGGGGTGACTGTTGAAGATACTCCCTATTGCTCTTCCACTGCAGTCTGCCCAATACGCCTCTCCCATCGATCAAACACACTTGAGTCCATCTTCTTCAAGTAGTGGAGAGGGACACCTTTACTCATGTCAAATTTGTCTCCATTTAGCTGGTTTAGATATAGACTTATGATGCGGCCGAAACTCGGAGAGCCCAAGGTGTCCTTGATCTTATCGAACATCAACTCCCCCCAGTTGAACCGTTTACGGCAGACGACAACTATCAGGATCTTGAACATATCCGCTGAGATATGGTCGTGAGAGCCCGGCTTGCAGATGAGCACCTTTCCAATAATGTCAGACAGGAGCTTCCCTTCTTCATTCATATCCTTTCTCTTTATGGACCTAGTTCCTCGTGGGAGACCGCAGAATGAGAGAGTTCTGGCTTTGTCATCGTCCTCCAGATAGTCTTCATGCTCCGAGCTAGAAAGCTGCAGGAAGCGGGTCAGCTTGCTGGCAGATAGCTTGACCTTTGCCCCAGCCACCTTGCTTTTGATTAGTGAGTCGCCACTTCGGAGTCTTGCGGTGGCGAAGAACTCCAGCACCTCTTTGTCCAAGATTTTGCAAGGGTGCTCCAGGATGAATGTTAGCCCAGCCTCTTCCAGCATCAGAATGATGTTGCGGAATTCGTCCGAGGCGTGAGAGAACCCAGTCCGAACAAGCTCGCAACCGGTGACCAACCCAGCAGTTGTCCTTGGAGCCATTGCAGATCTAGAGAGAGAAGCCCTACTCTAAGCTTTAATGAACACTCAAAAGGAAAGAGTCACTAGTGAGAATGTCCAAGTACGGGTGAGGAAGAGGTTACCTAGGGGCGTAGACGGAAGTGAGTTTGTGAGCTTCCTGCGAGAACTCTTCCTAGAGCGTCTTTTGGGAAGACCTTCGGTGGAGACCTAGCGGGAAACAGCGATGGAGACCTTCGGTGAGTAGGAGAGTGTACTGCGGGGTTCGGCGGGATTCGTCGGGAGCTTGACGAGAACCTTGCGAGAGCCTTGCGGGAACTTAGGGGAAGACGATGGAGAACTTGCGGGATTGTGAGAAGGCGGTGCGGGATCCGACGAGAACTTTGCGCGATTCCTACAGGAGAAACCTTGCAGGAACTTTGAGAGATTCGACGAGCTTCCTTGCGGGATCCGACGGAAGAAACCTTGCGATTTGGCGTGATTTCTGCGAGAGTCGACGGGACTCGTGTAGCTTGCTCCTTCGGCGGGATACTTGAGGAAGGTGAAGGGTTGGCGAGATTCCGAGTATATAAAGGGTCGGCGGGATTTGTCTAATTCGAAATTGAAAGGTTTCTCTACTAGGAATTTTCACGTTAAGAGGCATTGCAACATTTTCGAATTCTTCTGATGTCAAGTCAATATAAGAACGATAAATACATATATATTGTAAAGCCAATCTATTTGGGTTTGTGCGAGGCTTCTCCAAACACTTCTTGATGTCAATTGTGAGTTGTCGAGATTCACAAGGACATATCTTCGTTAACTCTTTATTGATGTATATAGGTTTGCATATATTGGTTAACCTATCCTTAGATGTGCACACATACATGTATATACAAAGATGTATCTATATATAAAGATATATATATATATATATATATATATATATATATATATATATATATATATATATATATATGTAATTGTCTGTTGAAACACCCTATTACTAATTTGGGTCAGGATCATTATGTCTCTAGGAACCTTTGTTTGACCTTCTGTATAGCTTAATAGGTCAATTAGAATTGAGTCTAAGGGTTAGAAGTCTAGGATTGGAAGCTGCCCTGAAGACCAAGTTTTTCTGTCTGGAGACTAAGTCTGATCGTCGAGCTCAGCACGACGATTCGTCGAACTCAGATCGACGATCGTCGAGCTCAACTTCGACAGATCGTCGAGCTCCACTCGACGATCGCTGAGCTCAACTTCATAATATCGTCGAACTCCATTCGACGATCGGTGAGCTCAGTTCGACGATTTTGACTCTGCATTTGATCTTTATCTCTGAGCTCAGTTCGACGATCTTTGAGCTCAGATCGACGATTATTTTGCTGCTTGAGTTTTCCAGTTCGCTGAGCTCAGCTCGATGATAGCAGAGCTCAGTTCGACGATTTCAGTTAACTTCCAGAATTCAAATTCAAATCAGATAGGAGTTATTCTGCAATTAATTCAGAGATTTGCTAGCCGTTTTCATTTATTTCTGGACCAAGTTTCAAGGGATCTTCCAAGGAATAATTCTGTGGACTTTCCTCTAGAAGAGTTTTTGCAATTAAGGATGCAATCAATGCAGACCAACGACTATCTTTGACAGAGAATGATATTCTATTCTGGAACAGAGAATAAAAGACAGAATGTTTTTGAATCAATATAGATGATATACAGAGATTAACAAGGAGAGAATACACAATACAGATTACAGAGACTCTTTCAAAATCTTCTGTCAAAAAGAATTCTGAAGAACACTCATCAAGAGATCAAGCTTTCAAAAATCTTCTGATCTCTTCATCTTTCAAAGTGTTCAAGGCCAACATCATTTCAAGACTCCAGAAACTCAACATTTCAGCCATTGCTGAAATCATCTATTGCTGGAGTTCTACCTTTGAAGGCCTATCACCCTCAAGCAAAGCTTTTCTTCTTGAAGATTTCAAGGATTCAGGGGGAGCTTTGACATCAATCCACATAGTCTTCTCAGTTGTTTGAGAAAGAGAAGACTGCCATCACTCTCTCACCCCCACTCTGTAAAGGGTTTCTCAAACTCCCTTCAAAAGTTTGAATCTGGTTTTTGAGCACCTTGTCAAAAGCTCATTGGTGGCAAGACACCTGATCAAAAAATCTGCTTTGTTTTTGAGCACCTTATCAAAAGCTCATTGGTGCCCAGGACACCTGATCAACTCATCCTGCAGTGGATTCCTACCTAGGGTGGTAGAAGAGTGGATGTACCCAAGTTTGGGGAACCACTATATTTCCTTGTGTCCTCTGGCTCTGCTTGTTTACTTTTTGTTTCTGGCCTTGATTTGTCTGTGCTTAGTTTTTGCATAGTTTAGTTCTGTGATTAGATTTATATTTGCTTCCCTGTTCACACTTATTACAACAATTGTTGTAAAAGTTTTTAAAAGTACTAAAACACCATATACTCTATTCACCCCCCTCTAGAGTATATCAGATCTAGTTGCACTTTCAATTGGTATCAGAGGGAGGTTGGTTAAACATACCATATCTGATTGGTTGTACAGGCTAACACCTGAACCCAAAGTTCCCAAACTAGATCTGTTTTCTTTTATATTGTATTATTAGATTTTGTGTGCACAAATCATGGCCCAAAACAAAGATTATGCTAGCACCAGACCTCCAGTGTGCAATCTTTCCAAGTTTGCACTTTGGAAGGCAAGGATTAGACTTTACATGAATTCTATTGACGAAGATATTTTCAATTCTGTTTTGACAGTGTGTCCAAGACCCCCAGAGAGCACAAGCACAAATGCTGTTCCACCTCCATCAGGAACAGATGCTGACATCAAAAAATGGAAAGTAGCTGATGCCAAGGCTATGAACATCCTAGCCCAGACAATGTCAGATGACATATTCCAAAAGGTAGCTGAATGCAACTCAGCCAAGGAGATTTGGGACAAGCTCTCAGAAATTGTCTCAGGCTCAGCTGATGAGAGAAAGGACAGAAGATCCCATCTCATCTCCCAATATGAGAACTTCAAGAAGGGAGAGACTGAGTCAGTAGGAGACATGTACAACAGATTGAGTCTAATTGTCAGTGACTAAGGACATTGGACAAAGAGATTTCTCTGACAGAACTTAATGACAAGATCCTAATGTGCTTCCCCAGCACTTGGGATTCAAGAATCTGGCCAATTAAGGATGCCAGAAGTCTAAATGAGATCACCACTGAAGCCTTGTTGGGTAAGCTCAAATCTTATGAGCTACTCATCAAGAATAGAGAGGAAGAACAGAAGGCTGCTTCACCAGCCACAAGGAAAGAGAAAACCATAGCCTTCAAGGCAACTGAGGATCTGCCTGAAGAAAAAGCTACAGGCAATGATGAACTTCTCAGCTTGTTGGCCAAAAGATTCTACAAGATGGCCAGAAAGGACTTCAGAAGAAGATCATACAAGGAGCAGGATAAGCCAAGGTATGACAAGTCCATTGGCAATAACAAAGACATTATCTGCTTTGGTTGCAGGAAACCAGGGCACATAGTTCCTGACTGTCCAGAGAACAAGAACAAGGACAGAAGGGACAGAAAAGAAAGAAGAAAGGAGAAGGACCCCAAAAGGAATGGCAATAGCAAACCTTCTTCCAGCAAAAATAAGCATACAAGGAAAGGGTTTGTTGCTGAATCCTGGAGTGAGACAGAAGAGGAATCAGAAGCCTCATCCAGCTCCAGTGATGATGAGGATGATGCAGAAGAAAAGGAATTCTGCATGATGGCAATTAATGCCTCACAGCACAATTCAGAGGATGAAGAGTCAGAGTCAGACTCAGAAACTCAACCTGAAGAAGATCAGGTAATTAGTTCTTTTGATTTTACTTCAGAAGATTTTAAATCTGAATTTAAAACACTGTGTTTAGACCTGCTAAAGTCTGAGAAAGAGATTATCTCTCTCAGAAATCAATTATCTGAACACAATGGTTTAAAGTCAGAAAACCTCAAACTCTCTCAGGAGTTGGAGAACTGTAGGAACAGATAGCTACACTGAAAAGTGAGCTCTCTGAGGCCAAGAAGCTTGAAGAATCCCTTAATGGGAGAAGCATCAAGCTGATGGACATCACAAGCACAGTGAACTCTAGATTCAACAGTACACTGGGCTTGGGTGCTTCATCCAGCCAACCTATAGTCCTAACAACTCCCATCAAGTTTATTTCTAGCAAGGGAAAGGGAGTTGTAGAGGTTGCTAGGAAAAATTCTGATCTGCCTCAGAAAACTAAGTCCCAGCAAAAATCGTCGAACGGAGATCGACGATCGCCGAATGAAGATCGACGATCGCCGAACGCAGCTCGACGATCTCAGGACAAATCGTCGAACGCAGGTCGACGATCTCAGCCAAAGTCGTCGAACGCAGCTCGACGATCTCATATACCTGACCTCAGCCATAGTCGACCGTCGAACGGAGCTCGACGATCTGACCCAAGATCGTCGAACTCAGCTCCAAGATCGTCGAACAGAGGTCAGAACTCTGGAAACTTTTTCAAAGGCAAATCAAAATTGAATCCTAAGGGTTCTTCATCCCAAACCTTCAACCCTTATACTGAATGGATTTTACCTCCAAGGAGATATCATCCTGAAGGATATAAGAGTCAGCCAGGGATGTCTTTTATTTCTGAATTTAGAGGTTATCAACCTAGGCCCAAGGTAAACTGGGTCAAAAACAAGTGAATTGTTTCATGTGCAGGTGAAGACCTATCCAACATCTAACCAGCAATGGTATTTGGATAGTGGGTGCTCTAAGCACATGACAGGGAATAAGGACAACCTCACATCCTTCAGAGCCAAGCTTGGACCCAAAGTTATCTTTGGTGATTCCAACTTTGGACAAACTAAGGATATGGTGCAGTACAGATTGGATCAGTAACCTTCAAGAAGGTAGCATATGTGGAAGGACTGAAGCACAACCTGATCAGCATCAGTCAGCTATGTGATGAAGGCTACCAGGTGACCTTCAGCAAAACCTTATGCAAAATCAAGTCAGAGGACAACACAACTGTGTTGACAGGTATAAGGAAAGGTAACATCTACTTAGTAGATTTTCTTTCAACTGATATAGATATTTGCCTGTTTAACTCAGTCTGTAGACCAAATGTGTTATGGCATAAGAGATTTAGGACACCTAAACCTTAGAACTATTGCTAGGCTATCCAAGGACAACCTTGTTAGAGGACTACCTTCTGGCCCCTACAAGAAGGAAGGACTCTGCAAGGCTTGTCAATTAGGCAAGCAAACTAAAAACAGTTTTAAGTCACTTAATAAGAGTGATTCACCTAGGATATTGTATCTGTTACACATGGATCTATTTGGACCCATCACAGTACAAAGCCTAGGAGGGAAATCCTACACTTTAGTAGTTGTAGATGACTTCTCTAGATTCACTTGGGTGTTCTTTCTAAGGAAGAAGTCTGATAACTTTAAGTGTCTGACAGAGTTTCTCAAATGTATACAGATTGAGTTCAATACTCACATTGCCCTGATCAGAAGTGATCATGGGACAGAGTTTGATTCTCTTCTTATGCAAGAGTTCTGTCAGAGTGAAGGGATCAGGCATACTTTCTCAGCTCCTAGAACTCCTCAACAAAATGGGGTAGCTGAAAGGAAAAATAGAACCCTTATTGAATCTGCCACTACATTGTTGTCAGATGCTCATCTACCTCTATCCTTTTGGGCAGAGGCAGTGAACACCTCCAACTATGTGCTGAACAGAAGTCTGATACATAAACTGAAGGGAAAGACTCCCTATGAATTACTCAAAGGGAAGAAACCTAAAGTTGACTATTTCAGAATTTTTGGTTGCATTTGCTATATTCACAATAATGACAAGAAATACTTAGCAAAATTTCAAGCCAAAGCTGATGAAGGAGTGTTTCTGGGATACTCCATGATCAGCAAGGCCTATAGGGTCTATAATAAATCATCTTTGAAAATTGAGGAATCTGTTCACATTTCTTTTGATGAAACTAACATGTCTTTCAAGGAGAAGATTTCTTCTACCATAGAACCTTTGCAGGAACACTCTCTAGTTGAAGATATGAACAAGCTACAGGTTGCTCAAGAGGATGAAAGCAGTGAAGATGAAAACAATGCTCAACATATTGAACCACCACTTGAAGAGCCAGTTGTTGTACCACAAGAGGAAACAACAACACAGGTTGGTGAACAATCAACACCCCCTGTTGATCTAGTAACATCAAGAGACCATCCAATTACCCAAATAATTGGAGAACTCTCAGCTGGTGTGCAAACCAGAAATCAGGTCAACCAAAACCTGTTGCACACCTGCTTCCTTTCTCAAATTGAACCTCAGTCCATTCAAGATGCAGAGCAAGATCCACACTGGATCATTGCAATGCAAGAGGAGTTGCATCAATTTGAGAGGAACAAAGTATGGGAACTAGTGCCAAAGCCAAAGGATCATTCCATTGTTGGAACAAAATGGGTATTCAGAAATAAACTGGATGATCAAGGAGTAATAATAAGGAACAAGGCAAGGCTAGTTGCCCAGGGATATTCTCAAGAAGAAGGAATTGACTACGACCAGACTTTTGCACCTGTTGCAAGATTAGAAGCCATCAGGATATTTTTAGCTTATGCAGCTCACAAAGGTTTCAAAGTCTATCAGATGGATGTCAAAAGTGCTTTCTTGAATGGAGACATCAAAGAGGAAGTCTATGTCAGACAACCTCCAGGTTTTATCTCTCCAACTTACCCTGATTATGTTTTTATACTAAATAAAGCATTATATGGTCTCAAGCAAGCTCCTAGAGCATGGTATGAGACCTTAGCATGCTTTCTCATGGAAAATAGTTTTATAAGGGGTAGAGTAGACCAAACTCTTTTTATTAGAACCCATAAGTCCCATACCCTACTAGTACAAATTTATGTAGACGATATCATTTTTGGTTCTACTGACTCAAAATTGTGCAGAAGGTTTTCTAACCTGATGCATTCTAAATTTGAGATGAGTAGCATGGGTGAGCTATCCTTCTTTCTAGGATTGCAAGTCAAGCAACATGCTGAAGGCATCTTTATTTCTCAAACCAAATATGCTAATGAGCTGGTTAAGAAATTTGGTATGTCTGAGGCATCTTGTATGAAAACACCCATGCCTACCAATGCTGTACTAGATGCTGATGAACATGGGAAACCTGTTGATCAGACAACATATAGAGCAATGATTGGCTCTTTACTGTATCTTACAGCTAGTAGACCAGATATAATGTTTGCTACATGTATATGTGCTAGGTTCCAAGTAAGTCCTAGAGAGTCACACCTAACATTAGTAAAGAGGATTCTCAGGTATGTTAAAAGTTGTCCAAATCTAGGTCTCTGGTATCCAAAAGATTCAGCATTTGATTTAACTGGATTCTCTGATGCTGATTATGCTGGATGCAGAATTGACAGGAAAAGCACCAGTGGAACTTGTCAGTTCCTTGGTGACAGACTTGTCTCTTGGTTTTGTAAGAAACAAACATCTGTGTCAACCTCAACTGCTGAAGCTGAATATATGGCTGCAGGCAGTTGTTGTTCACAAATATTGTGGATTCAAAACCAACTCCTAGACTATGGTTACAACTTAGAGAAGTCAAAAATCTTTTGTGACAATACAAGTGCTATTTCCATAGCTCAAAATCCAGTCCTCCATAGTAGGACAAAACACATAGAGATTAGGCATCATTTCTTAAGGGACAATGTTGAAAAGAATAAAATTGAATTGCAATATATCCCAACTGATTTACAAAGGGGAGATATTTTCACCAAGCCTTTGGATGAAAAGAAACACACCTTCTTCCTAAATCAGTTAGGAATGTTAGATGGAGGAAGTCTTAAATAATCTCCAAGATTTTGAAAGCTAAAAATTGACCAAGACTAGGCAAAAATTCTGATTTTTCTTAGTGTCTAGAATTTTTCTGATCTCTGAACTGCGCTCGACGATTTCCACACAGATCGTCGAACGGAGATCGACGATTTCCAGAATCGTCGAACTGAGTTCAGCGCCTCTCAGATAGTATGAACTATCTCTTCCGGTCAACGATCGTCGAACGGCGCTCGACGATTATGTTCACTGAACGATCGTCGAACGGAGCTCGACGCCTTCCAAGATCGTCGAACGGAGATCGACGATGTTGGAGTCTCTTCAGATTCCTTTAGAAGCCTCGATCGTCGAACTGAGTTCAACGATCTTTCCAATTATGCGTCGAACCCTAATATAAAACCCTTTTTTCGCCGTCGTTCTCTCTTGCGCTTTCAATTTCTCTGCAAGAATCTTTCTTCCCTCCAAACAGTTCTACGCTTGGTCGTTTTGTTTGTTGAATCTTTGCAGGTACAATGGCTATATCAATTGCAGTTCTAGCCGCCATGAAGTTCGATGCAGGCTTCGACATTGATATGGAATCATTCAGCACTACTGACCAAGTTTTCCAAGATATTCTGAGCTTATTCAAGGATCAGAACTTGTCTGCCCTCATGACCACCAGGATAAAGCTGGCCTCAGATGAAATCAAGGAATGGGTTTACACTGCTCACCACCAAGACAACAACACAATAGTTGGGTCCATTGCTGGAACTCAGGTACCTCTGACCCCCACCATTCTAACAGAGGTTTTTGGACTGAGAAATGGAGATGCTACTGCTGAATTATCTGGAGAGGAGTTTTCTGACATACTTGCCAGGATGGGTCATCCTGAGGGAAACCCTAGCAAGTTATTCAAAAGGAACTTGTCTGTTGAGTACAAGTTCCTAGCAGATGTTGTAGGAAAAGTGCTGTTGGCAAAGCACTCTGCACATGACACTATCTCCAGACATCAGCTCTGCCTCATGGGAGCTCTGGTAGATAAGAAAAGTTTGAACTGGGGAGAGGTCTTCTTTGACCTAATAAAGAAGAAAATAAACAAAAGCTTTGTTAATTTTGGAAGGATTATTGGAGTCTTCCTGCAAATAAGGTGCCCTACCTTGCTGGTCTCCTCTGGAGTGCACATCAATGCCTCCAAGAGACTTACCTGTGCCCTCTTTGGAAAGTGGGACAGGCAGATAAGCAAGCCAAGCAGGCCCTCCTCTAGTGCTCCTTCAGGCACCAGGACTCACAGAGTCACTCTCCCACAGGTCTCTGCTCCTGCAGAAGACCTGGCTGCTGCTGTTGCTGCCTCTTCTCCTCCTCCAATTCCAACCCTACCTCTTCCATCCACCATTCCTGCTTCATCCCCCATTACCATCTCTAGCCCCTCTCCAACATCAATTCCATCTCCAGCAACCATTTCATCACCTCCAGTAGACCAATTCCACCCATTATTCTCATATCCACCACCAGATGTCACTTCTTCCCCATCCATACCATCCTTCACCCTTCTGGATGACTCCTACATGGATGATTCCCCCTCATGTCCTCCAGAATTACCCTCCTCCTCAACCTCATTCCAAGATCTCTTCCACCATATCATTGACCAACCAACTTTCACCCCATCCACATCCATCCCCTTGTCCTCCATATCCACCATCCCCACACCTCAGCCATCCATCCCTCCACTTCCAGCATCCTCAGCTATCCCTACTCCATCTACCTCTGCTCCTATTCTTGAGCAAGTAGACCTCTCATCCCTAGCTGACAAGTTGTATGAGCTAATTGCCCCCAGGCCTCTCTGCTCTTAGAGACCTCTTTGGCTCCTCTACAACTGTCAGTGGCAGCTCTCTCTGCCAGGCTTTCCTCCCTCCTTCCTCCGGCAGCACCCCCAACAGTGTGCCTTGATACAGATGTATCTGCATCTAGGCAGGGGGAGATGTCATATGAAGCAAGCCTTCATGCTGTTGTTGCTGCTGTCTCTGCTCCTGCTCTTGATGATACTGCTGCTGCTGCTGAGATTTCTGTTTCTGCTGCTTCTGCTCTTGCTGCTGTGCCTCCTACTCCAGTTCTGGCAATAGACCTACAGTCTTTGCTTTCTGCCTTTGACCCTGCCTTCTTCAGCTATCTCCCAGGAGTTAATGCTGTCCAGCCCTCAGAAGACCTATCTAAGGCACTGGTGCCTTTCTCTGGCTGTGACCCCAACATTATTTCTTCTTTTGCACACTCAGTGATTGCTGCTGCTGCTATTGAAGAAAAGACTGAATCTGCTTCTGAAACTGTTTTTGCTGCTGCTGAAATCCCAATTGTTCCTGATGAGCCAACATCCAAGGATTTTCTGATGTCAGAGGCCACTGTTTTTGAGCCTGCTGCAGTTTTTGATGTTGCTGAAATTTCTGCTGATAGTGAGACTGTTACAATTACTGCTACTGTCACTACTCCAGCTTCTATTGCTCCTTCTGTTGCTCCATCTGTTGCTCCATCTGCTGCCCCATCTGCTGTTGTCCCTGCTGCTACTACTTCTGCCTCTGCCTCATCTGCTGTTGTTCAGTTGAAGAAAGAATTGATGAAGAAAATAGATGCTATATATGATGACCAGAGTTCTGAGTCTGATGAATTCAAAACAGACTCTGATGATTCAGCTTCTACTATTGCAAGGAAAAGGAAAGCTAGGAGCAAGGCAATGAAAAAGGTGCCTCCTGCAAAAGTCAACGATAATAATGATATACCTTATTATATTCTGCATAACTGCCAAATTACTGAACATTGGATGCAGTATTCGAAAAACCAGTTGAAAGCAATGAAGAAGAAGAGAAAGTATGAGAAGGGCTCCTCCCAGTTCCAGCACCCTCATCCTCCTCCACCACCTCCTCCTGATGCAGGTGCAGGTGGCAGCTCTACAAGTCAAGCCCCAGCTAGAAGCCAGGCTCCCTATCAACCCCATGCCAGATCCTATCAAAGGGAAAGCCAATCTAGGGGTTCTTATTCTAGGAGAGGAGGATACAGGGGTAGTCAAAGAGATATTCAGGTTTATTCTAAAGGGCACTCCAGGCAGCACCCATACTCCAGGGGAGGACATGTTTCATCTGATACTACTTCTGGTCCATTTCCCTACAAGCTAAGAGAGACAGTGTCTGCTAGGCCTCCTCAAGACAATTCTTCCAACAGGTATGAGCCACCTGTACCATTTGAGGACCCTGAGAAGAATCCAATTGCTTGGACTGCTAGGATGAAGGAGTTGGCTGCATTAGACCAGATAAAGAAAGCCAAAGAACAAGGGCTAGAAACTTCCAATATTTCTACAATGTCAGAACAGAGACAGAAGAAACTAGAGAAATATGCTTCCAGCAAATTCTTTGATGCAGACAGATATATGGAATTGCATCCTGCTGCTGTGGTTCCCATGACTTCAAAGCAAACTTACTTGGGTGCAGCAGATGACACCAGATCCAACAAGGAAGCCCAAAATCCAAACAGAGAAATCAAGATGGTTAAAGGCAGAGAGAAGAAGTGATTTTGTAAGGTGACAACCTTTGGATTTTCTGACTGCTATCTGGATGCCATATGCATATATATATATATATATATCTCTGTGATGTTTCTGCATGTCTAGCTGCTGTTGTTTTATGCTTTTCTGATTATATGTTGTTATTTGAATTTCCAAAGTCTGTAAATAGTAATCCTAACCCAAATAGGGGGAGATTGTTGGAACACCCTATTACTAATTTGGGTCAGGATCATTATGTCTCTAGGAACCTTTGTTTGACCTTCTATATAGCTTAATAGGTCAATTAGAATTGAGTCTAAGGGTTAGAAGTCTAGGATTGGAAGCTGCCCTGAAGACCAAGTTTTTCTGTCTGGAGACTAAGTCTGATCGTCGAGCTCAGCACGACGATTCGTCGAACTCAGATCGACGATCGTCGAGCTCAACTTCGACAGATCGTCGAGCTCCACTCGACGATCGCTGAGCTCAACTTCATAATATCGTCGAACTCCATTCGACGATCGGTGAGCTCAGTTCGACGATTTTGACTCTGCATTTGATCTTTATCTCTGAGCTCAGTTCGACGATCTTTGAGCTCAGATCGACGATTATTTTGCTGCTTGAGTTTTCCAGTTCGCTGAGCTCAGCTCGACGATAGCAGAGCTCAGTTCGACGATTTCAGTTAACTTCCAGAATTCAAATTCAAATCAGACAGGAGTTATTCTGCAATTAATTCAGAGATTTGCTAGCCGTTTTCATTTATTTCTGGACCAAGTTTCAAGGGATCTTCCAAGGAATAATTCTGTGGACTTTCCTCTAGAAGAGTTTTTGCAATTAAGGATGCAATCAATGCAGACCAACGGCTATCTTTGACAGAGAATGATATTCTATTCTGGAACAGAGAATAAAAGACAGAATGTTTTTGAATCAATATAGATGATATACAGAGATTAACAAGGAGAGAATACACAATACAGATTACAGAGACTCTTTCAAAATCTTCTGTCAAAAAGAATTCTGAAGAACACTCATCAAGAGATCAAGCTTTCAAAAATCTTCTGATCTCTTCATCTTTCAAAGTGTTCAAGGCCAACATCATTTCAAGACTCCAGAAACTCAACATTTCAGCCATTGCTGAAATCATCTATTGCTGGAGTTCTACCTTTGAAGGCCTATCACCCTCAAGCAAAGCTTTTCTTCCTGAAGATCTCAAGGATTCAGGGGGAGCTTTGACATCAATCCACATAGTCTTCTCAGTTGTTTGAGAAAGAGAAGACTGCCATCACTCTCTCACCCCCACTCTGTAAAGGGTTTCTCAAACTCCCTTCAAAAGTTTGAATCTGGTTTTTGAGCACCTTGTCAAAAGCTCATTGGTGGCAAGACACCTGATCAAAAAATCTGCTTTGGTTTTTGAGCACCTTATCAAAAGCTCATTGGTGCCCAGGACACCTGATCAACTCATCCTGCAGTGGATTCCTACCTAGGGTGGTAGAAGAGTGGATGTACCCAAGTTTGGGGAACCACTATATTTCCTTGTGTCATCTGGCTCTGCTTGTTTACTTTTTGTTTCTGGCCTTGATTTGTCTGTGCTTAGTTTTTGCATAGTTTAGTTCTGTCATTAGATTTATATTTGCTTCCCTGTTCACACTTATTACAACAATTGTTGTAAAAGTTTTTAAAAGTACTAAAACACCATATACTCTATTCACCCCCCTCTAGAGTATATCAGATCTAGTTGCACTTTCAATTGGTATCAAAGCGAGGTTATCGAGATTCACAAGGACATATCTTTGTTAACTGTTTATTGATGTATATAGGTTTGCATATATTGGGTTAACATATCCTTAGATGTGCACACATACATGTATATACAAAGATGTATCTATATATAAAGATATATATATATATATATATATATATATAATTGTCAATTGAAAACGACTCAAGTCTTGGAACGGATCATGAGTACCTGGGATTTTGAGAGTCATCGTTTTAGTACCATAGGTAGAACATATTAGAGGCTCAATGTGAGTATGCTCAAATAGATATCACATCTGTTATTGCAGACGCTTGTTCCAATTTAGTCTTGAGCCACCTACTGTCTAGTTCCCCTCATATTTACGAGAACCTAGACTACCCTGCAAGAAAGAATTACCTTACCTTAGGAACCCAAATCATATTGGGTCCTAGGTTCCTGTTAGCATAAGCACGCAACTACCTTCCTTCAGAAAACCTGTCAGGAAGACTACCTCTGTCCCGTGAATGTGGGTAAGCACTTGTCGTTGGCACAGAGGGGTTGTGCCAACAGTCGATGGCAAAGTGTCCCACTTTGCCACAGCACCAACATGGGTGAATGTTGTATCGCCGTTTCCGACCCGATCTAGTGACTGAGGTAGTCACGGTCCTAGGTCTAAACGGGATAGAGCATGATCTCCTCCCAAAATTTCCTCTTCTATCGTGACACGTGGAAGGGTGGAAGGAATGCATGTTGTGAGCGTCATGAGGCCGGGAAGGTGGTGCCCTCCTTTCAGGCATCCCCCTTTCAGAGGCCCCATGAAAACTTACACCATGACTTCTAACCTCCCTATCCTGTGTCCTCGGGTGGTGAGAAATGTTCTGTGAGCTAGGACATGCAGATTCGCACCGAGTTGAGGCAGTGGCAGTGAATACAAAGGGCTCAGAAGGAGCCTTAGGTATTCTGTCATGGGTGGCCACGACGGCCCTTGCACTACGGGTGTCTCCACATGGGGACAGATCACCCTTGCAGTGACCACGACTATTCCTGTGGTCATACCTGAAGGCATGATGAGTTGCCTTCCTGCTTGGAGTGGGGATTCGGAATACCGTTTCCCCATTTCTCCACGAATTAATAATCCGGGAGATCCACCCGTTTTCTTGCTTTCTCTTTATAGCATCAACCTTGGAAAAGTTTGATACTATTCTTTTCTCATTTTCTAGACTACTCTCTAGAGCTGAGATCTTAGAGTCCTTGACCTTGTTGGAAGCCAATTGGAGAACCAACAAGATCATCAGTCGAGCAATCTCTTGAGCTTGCTCCTCAGCAAGTAGGTTGCTTTCCTGAAGGGCTCTCTTCAGGGAATCAGAATTTTCTGGAGGAGAGCAGTTTCTGTCTTCAGAAAGTTCAAAAGATATGGGGCAGGATGAAGATGTTACCTGCTCATCTGTGTTATAGTCATTAGAGCCAGTGACCATTGTTTCATCCTCATCAGAGCTGCTTTCCTCACTGGCCTCGTCAGTCTCTGACACGGACACTGGAGCTCTGATGCTGTCCGAGTGATGCTTGCCTTCATCTTCAGAGGTGAGGACCCCCACATAGGCTTCCTCCTCAGGTTGACAGCATATTCCAGCTTTCTCTGACTCCCCCATCCACTCTGATATCATCACCCACATGGATTTAGCAGTCCTACATTTTGCTAATCTAGAGAGAGAAGCTCCAGACCAGATATCCATGATAATTTGACGAATCCTCTCGTCCAAGTTAAATAGGGACAGTTCCGTCTCTGACATCTCAGCAATGCACATGGGCACTTGGATCCCAGAGTCGGAGGTCTTCATGGGAATGAACGGACCCTCTTCCAGGATGAAGGATGCTCGAGGATCGATAGCATCAAGGTGAAATGACACTCTCATCCTCCAGATGGGATAATAATCCTTTGTGCATGCGGGGAGTTTGAGTGGCGGTATCTCATAATCCAGCTACATGCCTCTGACACTGGTGGCAGGATTCTACTCAAGGTGTTAACCTTTTTGATGAGCAACCTCGCTCTGATACCACTTGAAAGTCCACCTAGTGTCAACAAAGTTCACCTATGGGGGGGGGGGGGAATAGGTGACGTGTAGCGCTTTTGCGGAATTTACGAATGTACCTGCACAATAAAAATAAAAAGCACAGCACACAGAATACACAGGCAATTTATAGTTGTTCCCCGACTTGGGTACATCCACTTTCCCCCTTCGACCTATCTCCCAACAAGGGACGACTCGGTCTCTTCTCCAACAGGATTGAAATCCAATCCCTACACTATCGGAAGGAACCCTTCCACACGTGAGAGTCAACACTCCCACATAACGGGTTGCACCCAACCCTTACAACATGGAACAATCGTTCCTTTACAACAAAAGTAAAATGGAAAGTACACGAGATACAAACTTCGTTTGGAGACTACGGTGTTCCTCTTCGTTCGACGACGTGTTCGTGAAGTCAACAAAGAGTCTACATCCTTGGTCTCTCTTGGAAAGGATCTCCCCGGAATAGGAGGCGGCAAAACGAGCGGCGGCTTGGTTCGGGATCAGCGGCAACGAAGGTGCGCGGCTGCAGTACTTTGAGATCCAAACTTCGTAGCGAAGCTAGCTAGGTCTACCAACGGTCACACTAGGATCAATCGTCTCGATCGATTCGAATGGGGAAGACTTTCCCGATCTACAAATCGAGAGACAAGAGATCTCTGGTTAGACACGTGAGACGCTGAGCTTAGCTAGGCTTCTATCGACCGGAGATCAGGAAGAAAACACGATCTCGACCGGCGATCCACACTCTCGCGCGGCGATGGAGGCGGTGGCGAAAACTCGCAAACTAGGTCAAGTCACGGCTCTGCTTTTTCGTATCTTTTTCCGTTCTAATACTGTTCAAAAATACCCGTGTATTTATACATTGAAGACCCATACAATATGACCGTTGTGGGTCCCACAAGTAGAAACCCGAAATCCGGTTCAAACTAGTCCAGCGACAGAATCCGGTCCAAGCAGCATCCAGAGAAAACGCCAAGTAAAATTCGTCGAGAATCGTTGGTGATTCTCGACGAATCGGCGAGAATCAGTTAACGATTCTCGACGATTCGTCGAGAATCACTAGTGATTCTCGACGATTCCCTTGTTGATTCTCAACGATTTTCACTTGGTATTCATGACCTGCTCAGCGACGGGTTCGGCGAGAATCATTAGGGATTCTCGCCGAATCTCACTTGGCACCATTTTAAGGTAGCCGGAAGGAGTCGGCGAGAATCACTAATGATTCTCGACGATTCGGCGAGAATCACTAGTGATTCTCGCCGAATCGGCGATAATCACTTGGTGATTCTCGTCGACTTTCACTTGGATGAATTTTCGTCATTCTACTCAAGAGTTGCTCCTTGACACATCCTTGCTCCTTGTCTTCTCTTGCATAAACGTGGCCCTGTACTTGAAAGTAACTGCACTCCAATAGAGAGAGTACACGTAGGCCAACACACTGATCTGCTCAACGAGGGATTACGTCGTGCAGACCCGTGTATATTGACCTACTGCACCCTGACATTGGTGTGCACTTAGCGTGGAAGAGCTGCAAGCACAACTTAAGATGTTTCATCAAATACATTGTGAATTCATCTTAGCTTGACAGGTGGCTTCCTCAAATCCAGGTAATTGTGGATACAATACCCAACAAACACATCTCCTCCCGGCCGCCCCTAACGGACCCCGGGGAACCCTCCAACCTGCAAGTCAGCACTTCATATGCAATAAAAATAGCTATAAACAGAAGAACACTAAAACAGGCTTGGATGTCTCAATCATCAAACATGTTCTCTATTGGTTGAGCATATAAAGAAAAGGGCCTACTATGCAACATGAATGCAACACCCGGTCTTCACCCAAGGTACCCTACTGCGTATGCATCTAGCACAACATCACATCAATTGGGTACTCACATTTCCCCATTGGCATAAAGCCGCAAACACTAAGGGAGACACCTCTCCCTCAAACGGCGCACAGGCCGCCACAAGGAAATTCTTGCCAAGGCCCCACCCGCTCGTGGGCTTAGCCCCGGGCTTGCCTGCAAGCTCTGACGTCTCATGCCAGGATTCCAACAAACACAGACCGACCGATTCTAAGAAGCCTTGCTGGACCCCACCCGCTCATGGCCTCTTTGCCCGGGTTTGCCCCAAGCTTGGCATTCTCGTCAGTCTCACAGAAGGGGACTAGTCTCGCCGGGACACTCTCCACACATGACGCACATGTCACGGGATAGCCAGCCGACCACGGAGACATAGCCATGCCTTGGCACAACACAAACCAAGACTTAATACATCGTAATCCCTCTTTGCACTGCAGCGTTCCCGCGCACCAAGGAAACCATCTCCAACTCGTGCGGAGCTAACCTTGTCCACCAAGGAAACAATCTCCAACTCATACGGAGCTAACCTTGTCCCTCAAGGAAACCATCTACCGCCACGAGGAGCTAACCTTGTCCGGGTTCGACTACACGTACCTTTTCAAGCAAACGGGACAATCATCACCACAACACAAACGGCATCTTGCAGTAACGAAAATCTCTACGAATCCCTAAGTTCGTATGCAACATCACTGAGTCGGACTAACGGTCGCGACCACGGCTTCACCCACCATGCCTAATCCACTAGCGAAGCGGATCTCTAATGCAAAAATATGCTGGGGACGTACTCAATCAACCCGGAGGTTCCTCTTGAACCTTGGCAAACCAAAACCCCTCTCATTTGAGAGTCCGGAGCCCAAAAAATTAGAGAGAAAGAAAATAAATGATGCTTGTATATGCATCCTAAGGACCGAGAGGAGAGATGTCGTTACCTTCCGACTCCTCTTCCTTGCCATGGCAAAATAGCTGGATGGAAATCTTCGCAACGATCAAAGCTTCACGGATCCGGACTCGGTTCGCGATTTGGAGCTCTGAAACCCTTCCTACAGCCCAAGACCTTCTTCTTCTTCCTCCTTGCTCTAGCTTTTCTCAAGAACTTAGAAAGAGAAGACTTAGAAAACAATGAGGGTTTCCAACCCTTAATTCGGACTTAACTTTCCAAGAGATGGCCTGAACCGTTAGATCCCAAAACCAGAAAAAGAATGGCCGCGATTCGCCTGGAAAAAGAAGATCTGGGCCGAACACGGCCTAGCACACGCCCGTGTCCAGGGCCGTGTGCCTCATTCGCCGTCTCAAATCGACGCGCCTGGAATCGCACACGGGCATCCGACACGCCCGTGTTCAACCCGACACGCCCGTGTCCCCAGTGACACGGCCGTGTGGCCGGCCGTGTGCCTCCAACAACACGGCCCCGAAACCAACCCGAGAGCTGACACGGCCTGGGACACGCCCGTGTCCCAAGCTGTGTGCCAAGTCTCGACACCCGTCGACAGGATTTGTGTCGACACCGCGGAAAAACGTCGAGCGAAGATCGTCGACCAAGCGGGACACGCCCTGTGACACGCCCGTGTCACGGGCCGTGTGCACCAGTCTCGACACCTTGTCGAGCGAAAGTGTCTACACTTGGGCCGAGTGTCGACACGGCCTCGACACGCCCTGCGACACGCCCGTGTCGCAGGCCGTGTGCCTCCTGCCAGAAACCCAAAAAATTTTCCAGAACTGCAGACTGAACCTCTTGCAAAACTGGGGTGTTACAACTCTCCCCCACTTAACAGAATTTCGTCCCGAAATTTCAAAACAAAAGGGCACAAAACTTAAATTGTACCTGACATGAAGAGTTCTGGATAATCTTCTAACATGGCCTGTTCTCCTTCCCAAGAGAACTCCTCGCGACCACAGTTGTCCCATCGAACTTTTACGAGTTTGACTTCTTTATTCCGCAAATGTCGAGTCTCTGAATCCTCTATAGCAATTGGAAGGACTCGCGTCCTCAAGTCTTCCTCAATCGACACCGATGCCGGCTCAATCACTACGCTAGCCTCCACCAAGGCTTTCCTCAAAACGGAGACGTGGAAGACGTCATGTAATCCACTCAAATCTGCGGACAGCGCCAACCGATAAGCTGCTTCTCCTACCCGCTCAACAATTTCAAAAGGCCCCAAAAACCTTGGTCTCATCTTCTTGTGTCGGCGAATCCGTGAGACGCCTTTGAACGGCTTGACCTTCAGATAAACCCAATCACCAACTGCAAATTCCACCTTCCGGTGACGAGCATTAAAATATTTTGCTTGCCTGTCTTGCGCCACCTTCATACGCTCTTGGATGGTCCGTACCAACTCATAAGCGTCAACCACCGCATCCTTTCCCAACAGTTTGGTGTCTCCCGCCTCTGCCCAAGACATTGGCGTTCGACACCGCCTCCCATACAAAGCTTCGTATGGCGCCATTTTTATGCTTGCTTGAAAACTATTGTTGTATGCAAATTCTACCATGAAGAGGTGATCCTCCCACCTCTTGCCGAAATCAAGAACGCACATTCTCAACATATCTTCCATAGTACGGTTCGTTCTCTCTGTTTGCCCATCAGTTTGAGGATGGAACGCCGTACTAAACTTTAGCTTCGTGCCCAAGCTCTTCTGAACCACTCTCCAGTCCTAAGACGTAAACCGTCCATCTCGATCACTGACTATGCTCTTAGGAACTCCGTGCAGTCGCACAATGTTGCGAACATACAACTCCACCAGTTTCTCCACGCCGTCCTCTTTCCGATTTGGGATGAAGTGAGCCACCTTGGTTAGGCGATCCACGATCACCCAAATAGCATCATTACCATGTTGCGATCTAGGCAAACCATGCACAAAGTCCATGGAGATGTCCTCAAATTTCCACTCAGGAATTGGAAGGGGCTTCAGGAACCCGCCCGGTTTCTGACATTCGGCCTTCACCAAGGTACATGTTTGGCAACGACTTACATACAAAGCTACATCTCGCTTCAACCCCGGCCACCAGAAGGATTTCTTCATATCCAAGTACATCTTTGTACTGCCCGGGTGAATGGAGTACTTTGAGAAATGAGCCTCAAACATCAACTCCTCACGGAGATTGCCAAACTACGGTACACAAACCCTTCCATCCTTTCTCAAGATTCCCCCAATCATCTCCCAGGCGCTGCTCTCGCCCTTTTGAGCCTTCAACACAAAAGGTTGAAACTCCACATCCAATCGAGTCGCTTCCCGAATACGATCGGACAAGTCATTTTGCACTTCAATCCAGTTCAACCGATCCATGCTAGACTCGCCTCTCACAACACATTCCAATCCAAGGGACTCCCATTCCCGTACCAACCGCTCATCATGAGCTTCGATCCAATTTCCTTGCCCCGAGTACTTTCTACTCAACGCGTCCGCCACCACATTGGCTTTACCCGGCGTATACTGAATTGCCACTTCGTAGTATCCAAGAAACTCAACCCATCTGCGTTGCCGCATGTTCAAGTCCTTCTGATCCAAGAGATACTTCAGGCTTTTATGGTCCGTGAAGATCTCCACCCTTGCGCCATACACTTAGTGTCGCCATATTTTCAACGCGAAGATTACCGCCGCCAACTCCAAGTCATGGACGGGGTAATTCCTCTCATGAGGTTTCAGCTGTCTAGACCGAAAAGCTATCACCTTACCATGTTGCACCAACACGCAACCCAAACCGCATCCCGATGCGTCACTGAAAATCTGATATCCATCGGTCCCTTGCGGTAAACTCAGGATTGGAGCCATCATAAGACGCTCCTTCAGGGCCTCAAATGCTTGACTGCACTCTTGGGTCCACACAAACTTATGGTCTTTGCGAGTGAGTGAGGTGAGGGGTAGAGCTATCTTCGAGAAACTCTCCACGAATCTCCTATAATACCCGGCTAGTCCAAGAAAACTTCGGACTTTCGCCACGGTCCTCAACACCAGCCAATCTCTGATGGCCTCCACTTTCGCTGGATCCACTGCCACCCCATCACCACTAATCACGTGGCCCAAAAACGCCACCTTGGCTAACCAGAACTCGCACTTTGAGAACTTTGCAAACAATTGGTTCTCCCTCAACACTTGCAGGACCACTCTCAAGTGGGTCTCATGCTCCACTTCAGACTTGGAGTACACCAAGATGTCATCAATGAAGACAACCACAAAAGAATCCAAGTAGTCCCGAAATACTCGATTCATCAGATCCATGAACACCGATGGTGCGTTCGTCAACCCGAACGACATCACCGTAAACTCAAAGTGTCCATACCTTGTGCCAAAGGCAGTTTTGGGTATGTCCTCATCTCGAATTCGCAGCTGATAGTAGCCTGACTTCAAGTCCAACTTCGAATATACCACTGACCCCACCAATTGGTCGAACAAATCATCTATCCGAGGGATCGGATACTTATTCTTGACGGTCAATTTATTCAGCTCTCGGTAGTCTATGCACAGGCGCATGCTACCGTCTTTCTTCTTTACAAACAACACCGGTGCGCTCCACGGTGAGGAACTGGGCCTAATATACCCTTGCTCCAACAGTTCCTGTAACTGAACCTTAAGTTCCGCCAACTCCTTTGGTGCCATCCTAAAAGGAGGACGCGACACCGGTCTAGCCTCCGGCACTAACTCGATCGAAAAGTCGATCTCCCGCCGAGGAGGCGCTCCAGTAAGTTCATCCGGAAACACATCCCTAAACTCTGCCACTACAGGCACTTCCTCAAAAGATAGCTGGGAGAGACGAACCTTCAACAACGCTACCAGCGCCACACCTCCCTGGTTAACCGCCCGCATCATTTGCATGGCCGTAATTAGGGAATGGGCTACTCCACAAAGGCCCACAAATTTGACTTCCGATTGCCCCTTACTCTTTAGGGTCACTACCTTGGACAAACAATCAATGCTGGCGCGCTGCTCTGCAAGCCATTCCATGCCCAAAATGACATCGAACACTACTAACGGCAACACTGCCGCTTCCAAAACGAAGTCAACTCCGTCTAGCTCCCAACAGATGCGCCCTCTAGCCCCGATGGTCATAGATGACCCATTGGGCATGCGCACTTTCAGTTCCGCGTCCGTCGAGAAAGACTCGACTCCTACCCTTCGGACGAAGCTCTCCGCAAGAAAGGAGTGCGATGCTCCCGTATCGAACAATACCCTAGCGGGGTATCCAGAAACTAACACGAAGCCTACAACAAGACAACACACGGAAAAAGGTTCTAAAAGTATGAAGCACAAATGCAAACTTAAATTTTCTTCATACTTGTCACTACGTCGGTTTGGCGGATCGCTTCTTGCTGTCCAAGGTTGAAAGCCCTTGGTTGCACCGGTTGGAACCGAGAAGCGCTCGACTCCGCCATCTTTCCTTTCTCTGCAGCACTGGGGCCCGAGCGCACAGACTGCTCCTGCTTTGACTCTTGCCCCGCTCCCCCTTACTGACAAGCACGGGCTATGTGCCCAACCTTCCCGCAGTTGTAACACGTCGGCGGTCCCCTAGAGTGAGAACCCCCAGGCGTCCACGTGGTCCTCTCAACTGACCTGGAAGTGTGAGGCTTCCTCCTCCACCTGCTCCCATCAGACTTTACATGAGATTGGGAGGGCTTCCCTTCCCCGTGCTTGGGAGTAAAACCCTTCCGACGCTGGGTTCGCTCCAGATCATTCTCCAAACTCCTGGTGGCTTCAACTAGCTCATTAAATCCCGCCCTCTTCATGAAGATGAGGGGTTGTCTCTGATTTTCCCTCAACCCTTGGTAGAAGAGGTTATCCCTCTCTACATCATCCGTCATTGTCGTTCCCGCATAATGACCCAAACGGGTGAACTCTTGCACGTACTCATCCACTGTCTTGTCTCGCTGCATTAGATGCAGAAACTGCCTCTGCAGGGCCAACCGTGTTGAAACTGGGATATACCTCTTAAGAAAAGCGTCCCCAAACTCTTCCACTGACGGGGTGCGTCCCGGGAACAGGCGGCCGCTATGGCTCACCCACCACAATTACTCTACAGAAAGTAAAACTCACACACACAAATCCTACTCAAATGAGTAGGGAAAATAAAGACCTGCCATTTAACTCCTAGCGAGTAGGCGGAAATAAAATGCTTAATACAACACACTCACGCACTCTACAGAAAGTAAAACACACGCACACTGCAGAAAAGTAAACACGACTCTAAAGAAATAAAACACAGCGCCATTTAACTCTTAACGAGTAGGCGGAAATAAATGCGCACACTCACGCACTCTACAGAAATGAAAGAATGCTATAAAAATTATACGAAAAATAAAGTGGCTAAAAAAAATTAAAACAACTGCATTTCTACCGCTAGAATGCGGTAGAAATGCATAAAAAGTGAAAATAAAAAATAAAGGGCAAGAAAGTTTTGTAAATAAAAAAGGAAAACGCAAGTGCTCGAAAAATTAAAATGAATACATTTCTACCGCTAGAATGCGGTAGAAATGCGTAAAAAGAGAACAAAAAATTAAAAGAGCAAAAGTTTAAAATGAAAAACTAAGTGCATGAAAAATTAAAACAACTATATAATCATTCCTATAACTCTGTAAAAGTGATTAAAAAGTGAAAATAAAGCTAAAAGAACGAAAAAGTTTTACAACCTAAAAAGAAAAATCAAAGTTAAAAGAAATGAAAATCATTTTGAAAGTATTTTTGACGGATCTATAGGAATGCAAATAAAGCTATAGCAATTCTAAGTTAACAAAACTAAGAACATAAAATTATCAAGTTTTACTCATACACACACACACATTTCAAAAGAACGAAAACGAAGTTAAAACAAAATGAAATAAGATTGCATAAGAGTAGTGTTTAGATGAAATCCAAAACCATATAAAGGGAGAAAACAACACATTTTATTAACTAAAAAGGAAGGTTACATGGAAATATAAAAATAAAAACTAAGGATAGGGGGAGAAAATCCCTTACATAACCCTTCGAATCATCTAAACAGCACTTCCCCTATACAAAATGGATCCAAATGGGGAACAGGATTACAAACAGCAACTGCTTATTTATAGACAGAAATTTCAGGAGATACACCCCCTAACACGGGCGTGTAGGGGGGGCGTGTCAGCACTGTACAAAATACGGCCGTCGATTTGACGGGAAAGTGGACTTCGGGCTGGACACGTGTCGGTCTCGCGTTTGTCATGCCCCAGGTCACGGGCGTGACGCTGGGCGTGTTGGGGAGGTGGATCTGGGCGCGGTGCGTAAAAAGTCGCCGGCAGCATCTTGTCGGCCAGGTGGAGAAGGGCACGAAAATTGGGGAGTTCGACGATCGTCGAGCGAGAAGATCGTCAAGCAGGAAAAATCGTCGAGCAGGACAAATCGTTGAGCAGAAAAATCGTCGAGTGGGAAGATCGAGTTCGACGATCGTCGAGCGGGAAGATCGTCGAGCGCGGGTCTTTGTCAGCCAGGTGGAGGAGTCACGCCCTTCGTCACACGCGTGATGCTAGGCGTGTCGGGGTGGTTCGATGAACGTCGAGCGCGATTCGTTGAGCTGGAAGCCTTGATCGTCGATCGGGATGGACACGGGCTTGTCGTGTTGGCTGCCACGGGCGTGTCATGTGTTCGATGATCGTCGAGCTGAAACATCGTCGAGTGGGAAAATGGGTTCGACGATCGGCGAAGCGGGATGGACACGGGCTTGGGTCACGCCCCGTGTCGGATTGACACGGGCGTGTGGCCGGGCATGTCGACGATTGTCGAGCTTGAATTCGTCGAGCTGATTTCACGAGAAATTTGATTGTCACGCCCTGGACACGGGCGTGACCAGTAAGTACACGGGCGTGTACTTACTGTTTTGTGCAGTTTTTTTGGATTTTCCTGCAAATTTCAAAAAACAAAAATAAAACAAGTTAGAACTATTTTTAGAAAAAAAAAACATTTTATTAAAGAAAAATAAAGAAAAATAACAAAAATAAACTAAAACGACTAATTTAATGTACATAAATATAGGTATATTTACAATTCATCAAATACCCCCATACTTAAGCTTTTGTAATTCCAGAGCAAAAGTTTGAGGTGAACTTATAAGGAATGGGAAAAACTCTAAGTTTAGCTACCGCTTAATCAATTATAAGAGTGATCTAAATAAATATACGGGGTGTTAGAGTTAAGTTCTAAAATTATGATGATTTAAATAGAGCAAAAGTTTTGGCCAAAAGACTTCTTGATGTAATAAATAGAAAGCAGTAATTGTATTGGTTCGATCAACAAAAATAGTTTGGAATTATATGAACTTTTAGCTTATAGGAGTTTTACCGGAAATAATGCAATTTACAAATTATGCTCTCAAAAAGTTTTTTGAATTAATTTTAGAATGGTGAAATTGGCTAAGGGGATTGATGTTGGTTTATGAAGAGGGTTTTGATTTTGAGGTGAGGTAATTTTTTCTCGAACCTCCATTTTTTTCTTTTGGATTTATTAGGAAAATGAAATCTTATTTTCCTAATATCATTTTTCTATTCAACTTCATAAGAATAAAACTAACCCAATGTATATGTGTAGAAGTAATGAATTTTATCCTCTTAATCCATAACATATAATCTTTTTAAATTATTGGGTGCCTATGTTTACGGAATGAAATCTTATTTCCATTGACATAGGATCTTTTATGGATAAAATTTTTTTTTATCATGCCAAGTAGGTCATGATAGGTAAGGGGAGAAAGGAAAACTAGATTTTTAATTAAAAATAATTTTGAGAGCAACCTTAATAAATTGTACGTTCCAATTTTCAGAAAGTTAAAATTAAACATAATTGAATCTTATAGTCGTTATTTTCTAACATTGTTTTCAAATAATATACAAAGTAAAAAACTCGAAGGCAGCCCGCGAACAGACTTCTTTTTGGGTGGTTGGTTCGATGAGTCGAACGCCGCGGGGAGGCAAACTGCGAGTTTTTATAAATAAGAAGAAGGGGGCGAGACTTTTAAAAAAACTATTTACAATGTAAAAGACAAAAAAATTTTGACTTTTTTGTTGTTTTATAAGTTTTTTTCTTATGATGATTGTTTTTTTGTTTTATGATTTTTTTTATTATAAGTTAAACAAGGAAATTGTTTTTTAGATTTTAAGTTTTGCAAATTTTTTTGTATTTTTGATGACTACAGAATAAAAAAATGTAGAATAGGAAAACACCCCCATACTTAAACCCAACATTGTCCCCAATGTTGCAGTCGAAGTATGCAGAATGATTAATATACAAAATATAATATGTGCAAAAATAAAAAGAGAGGGTAGGAACTTCCCTAAGATGAGTTCGGGGAGGCCCAGGTTGAAACCCTGCATTATTTTGAGAAGACGTATGGAAAATATAACAGAGATAAAAAATAAAAGGAAAATTATAAACTCGGCGAAAAGTGTGCGGGCGGTAGGGGGGCATGTGCGTGGGGGAGTCGAAGGTAGCTAAGGCCTTAGCTACGTGAGTGTGATGGAAATGCACACCCCTAGCGCGCACAAGAATGAAAGCGCGGCGAAGCGAAACAAAACAAAATAAAACAAGTTAAAATAAAATAAATTAGACAAAATATAAACACTTTTATTATTGTGTTTTTCTGTACGTTTTTTATTTTTTAATTGTTTTTAGGTAGGTTTTTTAGTTTTTATGGTTTTGAGGGTTTTTTAGTTTTTAAGTTTTTTTTTTGTTTTTTTTAAGTTTTGAGTTTTAAGGTTTTTAATAGTTTTTTCTTATTTTTTTTTAAGTTTTTGATTTTTAGGTTTTTTTTTCATAAAAATAATGAAAATTTTTTTAAGTTTTGTTTCATTTTTTTAGATGTTTTATTTTTGTTTTTGTTTTTCTTTTTTTTTCTAATTTTTAGTTTTTTAGAGATTTTTCGATTTTTTAGTTTTATGGGTTTTTGAAATTTTTTTTGGTTTATAGGTTTTTCAAAAATTTTTTTAGTTTTATAATTTTGTAAGTTTTTTTTAGTTATTATTATTATTATTATTATTATTTTTAATTATTATTAGTAATAAAATTTTTGTGGGACCTTTTTGTAATTTTTAGTATATATATATATATATATATATAAATAGGTAAAATTAATAGATTTCCAGGGTTCAAAATAACGACTCGAAAAGCTCCCCGACAACGACGCCAAAAACTTGATTGCGTGTTAAAACTCCAAAAATATTACGGTTCACGTGGAGACCCGGCGGTTTTATTTAATTAGAAAAGCGGATTGGATTTTATTTAGAAAACGGGGCGTGCGTGTTTATTTATTTGTATATAAAGCAGTGAAAGCGAGTTTTAATGAAAGGAGGCAAGTGCACCTATCGTGAGTAGTACAGGATATTCCGGGTGGAATATCGAGGTCGTATTGTTCTCGGGGTCAGTTCGATTATTTCTACTCTTCCCTGGAGGGGACTATTATTTTACCGATAATTACTTGTCGGGTATTTTATATATATAAAAAAAAGAAAATGAAAGCATAAAAATAAAGCATAAAAGGTGGAGCCGATGAAAATTTTAACGCAATGGCATCGAATCAATTTAGAACTAAAATATACTTTAAATAAAAAAGAGATCCTAAATTTCTAATTAATTAAGGTGGAGACTTGGCCGTAGAGGTTCCACTAGAATGAGCTCACTTATCTATATGACTATCACTCACCTGAATGCTAAGATTATTCGACCGAACGTTAGTCCGACGAATGATCCCTCTTAATGCCCGCATTACGCTAAGAACCCTGCTATTGGGTGGGGAACCCAATCCGGTAGAGTTGGCGCACCTCCTCTCTCGAGGGTTAGTGCAGAACTCTCTTTGCCAAGGGGTGATCTGTACATACGCACGGCCTCTCGGCTAGTGTATGGAAAATGGAAATAGGGCCCACACATCGATATATGGTCCTACACGTCGTTAACCCCGGAGAAACCATAATTACTTTAATTAATTAGAAAAATGAGACCTTTAATTATTTTAAGCTATTTTATTTGTCCCAATGCACTTCGATACAGAGGACTAAGAACTGTTAGCCACTCATCGAAATGGGGATGGCTTGTGAGGAAAAACAAAAAAGAAAGCGATAAAGAAAGCAGTAAAGAAAGCAAGAAAATGAAAGCAGGAAAGAAATCAGTATATTGCAAGTCCTACTCAAACGAGTAGGACTGAAATGAAAGTGGTAAAATGCGAGTCACGACGCAAATGCGTGGGCGGGAGAAAGAAAGCGTGTCCTAATCAAACGAGTAAGACTAAATAAATGCTCACACACACGCACTCTACAGAAAGTAAAACTCACACACACAAATCCTACTCAAATGAGTAGGGAAAATAAAGACCTGCCATTTAACTCCTAGCGAGTAAGCGGAAATAAAATGCTTAATACAACACACTCACGCACTCTACAGAAAGTAAAACACACGCACACTGCAGAAAAGTAAACAAAACTCTAAAGAAATAAAACACACTGCCATTTAACTCTTAACGAGTAGGCGGAAATAAATGCGCACACTCACGCACTCTACAGAAATGAAAGAAAGCTATAAAAATTATACGAAAAATAAAGTGGCTAAAAAAATTAAAACAACTGCATTTCTACCTCTAGAATGCGGTAGAAATGCATAAAAAGTTTAAATAAAAATTAAAGGGGAAGAAAGTTTTGTAAATAAAAAAGGAAAACACAAGTGCTCGAAAAATTAAAATGAATACATTTATACTACTACAATGCGGTAGAAATGCGTAAAAAGAGAACAAAAAAATTAAAAGAGCAAAAGTTTAAAATCAAAAACTAAGTGCATGAAAAATTAAAACAACTATATAATCATTCCTATAACTCTGTAAAAGTGATTAAAAAGTGAAAATAAAGCTAAAAGAACAAAAACGTTTTACAGCCTAAAAGGAAAAATCTAAGTTAAAAGAAATGAAAATCACTTTGAAAACATTTTTGACGGATCTATAGGAATGCAAAAAAGCTATAACAATTCTAAGTTAATAAAAATAAGAACATAAAATTATCAAGTTATACTCATGCACACAAACACATTTCAACAGAATGAAAAAGAAGTTAAAACAAAATGAAATAAGATTGCATAAGAGTAGTGTTTAGATGAAATCCAAAACAATATAAAGGGAGAAAACAACACATTTTATTAACTAAAAAATAAGGTTACATGGAAAGATAAAAATAAAAACTAAGGAGAGGGGGAGAAAATCCCTTACATAACCCTTGGAATCATCTAAACAACACTTCCCCTATACAAAATGGATCAACATGGGGAACAAGATTACAAACAGCAGCTGCTTATTTATAGACAAAAATTTCAGGAGACACGCCCCCTGACACGGGCGTGTAGGGGGGCGTGTCAGCACTGTACAAAATGCGGCGTCGATTTGATGGGACAGTGGACTTCGGGCTGGACACATGTCAGTCTCGCATTGGTCATGCCCCAAGTCACGGGCGTGACGCTGGGCGTGTTGGGGAGGTGGATCTGGGTACGGTGCGTAAAAAGTCGCCGGCAGCATCTTGTCGGCCAGGTGGAGAAGGGCATGAATGTCGAGCAGTTCGACGATCGTCGAGCGGGAAGATCGTCAAGCAAGAAAAATCATCGAGCAGGACAAATCATTGAGCAGAAAAATCGTCTAGTGGGAAGATCGAGTTCGACGATCGTCGAGTGGGAAGATCGTCGAGCGCGGGTCTTTGTCAGCCAGGTGGAGGAGTCACGCCCTTGGTCACGGGTGTGATGCTAGGCGTGTCGGGGTGGTTCGACAAACGTCAAGCGCGATTCATCGAGCTAGAAGCCATGATCGTCGATCGGGATGGACACGGGCATGTCGTGTTGGCTGCCACGGGCGTGTCATGTGTTCGACGATCGTCGAGCTGAAACATCGTCGAGCGAGAAAATCGGTTCGACGATCGGCGAGCAGGATGGACACGGGCTTTGGTCACGCCCCGTGTCGGATTGACACGGGTGTGTGGTCGGGCATGTCGACGGTCGTCGAGCTTGATTCACGGGAAATTTGATTTTGACGCCCTGGACACGGGCGTAACCAGTAAGTACACGGGCGTGTACTTACTGTTTTGTGCAGTTTTTTTTGGATTTTTCCTGCAAATTTCAAAAAACAAAAATAAAACAAGTTAGAACTATTTTTACAAAAAAGAAACAGTTTATTAAAGAAAAATAAAGAAAAATAACAAAAATAAACTAAAACGACTAATTTAATGTACATAAATATAGTTATATTTACAATTCATCACCTTCTCAGGTTTGTGTTAGCCGTCTACCGTCATTTCATACACACACCGATGTGTCATCTGTACGTCTTGGCTGAAGCATGAACACTACACTCATAAGCATGATAAGAAGTATATGAGACATATTATGTAGTATGAGATGCATAATATGTGTTTGTATATGGATCCACCATAGGTGCCAACATGTGACGATTATGTAGTATGTGATGCATAACCACCATCACATAGGTACCCATTAGCATGTTTTTTCGTTGCATGCGATGTTATGTAGTATGCGATGCATAACATTTCATGTGTACGCCACTCATAACACACATTAAGGCCTATTTTAGATTGCATAGCACATCATGCATGACATAACATTACATTATCACACATGCCAAGATAAAGATTTACATGATGACATATGTACACATATGGTTTTGTGTCAATGGGAGTAAGAAATTCATACATTTTTGGTTAGGCACATGAGTCAATAGGATGACGGTATATCATCCTAAGTATAGGCATAACATCATAATTGAGAATCCTAGAGCAAGTTAGCAGCATGAGCAAGTATTTAATTATGTATTGTCTGAACTAAAGTGCTTGGTGCTAGCGGTTGAGCTAGGTTTTGATTAGTGTTCATTATTTTATTAGAATAGCACCTAAGCGTGTGGCGACTAGGTAGACTCCCCAGTTAGAGGGCGAGTCTTCAGGTGCGCAGAGAGAAGAGGTGATTGAAGGCCAGCAACAGAGTAATGAGACTTTGTCCAGACAGATGGTGGAGATGCAGTCGCAGATCCAAGCATTGTTATCAATTGTGTCAGGATAGCTGTCGAGAGCGCAGGACCCTGTGATGGGTCAGACTGTTCCTGTTCCTGTCCCCCCTGCTCCTCTGGTGCACTCGGTGTTGTTGCCACTAGAGATGACATTTATTTTGCATTTTTAGAGATTAGGACCCCCTACTTATGATGGTAGAGCGGATTTTATGGCTTTGGATGATTGGATAATAGCCATCGAGGAGATGTTTGCTTACTCAGGAGTTTCAGTGGACCAGAGGGTGATGGTCGCTACATATCAACTCAAGGGACTTGCTAAGAGTTGGTGGCTGAGAGAGAAGGAGAACCTTAAGGATGGATGTTCATGGGAATCCTTTAAGGATTTGCTGCTGAAAACATTTCAGCCATTGGTCGATAGAGACTGTTTGATGAATAACTTCCTACACCTTAAGCAAATGCAGCTTATTGTTACCGATTACGAGGTGGAGTTTGGAAAACTGAGCCGATTTGCCCCGAAATGGTGTATTCAAAGTCTAGCTGAGTTAAACGATTTTTGGGTGGTCTTAGGAATGACATCCAGCAGCTAGCTAGTGCTTATGGATCTGAAAGCTATGCTGAAGTTGTGGAGGCTACTCTGAAGGTTGAGGCTATTGAAAATACCAAGAATCGAGGTCAGAAAATGAGAAAAGATAAGAGGAAGACCAGTGAGGGTAAGAGTTCCCAAGAATCCGGCATTGCGTCGAGGAAAAGAAGTAAGGAGATATGCAGTTTCTGTGGCCGGTCGGGCCATCCGTTCGAAAAATACTTCAAGAGGATAGGAGCCCAGTAGCAGGAGCAAGTTCATGCGATTAAGAGTGCTCATAAGGGAGATTTAGTCTGTTCTGCGTGTAATAAAAGGGGGCAGACGTTGGCCATTATTGTGGAAATAAAAGAGGCTACTTCTAGTACGAGTAGGAAGGACATTTCAGGTCTAAGTGCCCGCATGCTCAGTCCCCGTTGCAACCAGTTCCACTTCAGGCCTTGCCATCGCCACAGCTATTGGACATCGGGATCGGCAAGCTGAACGTGGTGTCTTTGGACGAAGCTCAGACGTCTTCTCAAGTGATTTCAGGTTAGATCCTAACCTAGTTCCAGCTTTTAGATCGTAATTGTAGTTTTGACATTCATTTCCTTAGTTACGTATATGATTTTATTGGAAAGTTTAAGGTCAAGAACCGCTAGGCATGCATTCTTTTTGATTCTTGTGCTACCCACTCATTCGTGGCTAGGACCTTTGTAGAGCATCACGGTTTGACCCTTGATCTTACTGGCAATGCGTTTAGTGTCAAGTTTCCCTCTGACAATTCTGTGGTATCGGACCATGGCATTCAGAGTTGTCTTACTAAGTTAGGAGATTTTCTAGTCGTTGCTGATCTGAAGGTGATAGACTTGGAGGATTTTGATGTGCTTCTGTGCATGGACTGGTTTTCCAAATATGATGTGGTCATCCAATGCAAGATAGAGTGCTTGGACTTCATAATGGACAACGGTCAACCCATGAGCATTTATGGCATTCCGCGGTAAGTTTCTCTAATTATTTCTGCGGTACGTGCTCGAAAGCTTGTAAATTCTGGATGTTTTGGCTGTTTGGTTTTGGTGTTGGCGACTAATAGTAGTTTGCAATGAGTTGAGGAGTTTGTTGTTGTGCGCGAGTTTCCTGATGTATTTCCTGATAATCTTCCTGGTCTTCCACCTGAGAGAGACATGGAGTTCATCATTAATTTGGAGTCGGGTACCCGTCCTATTGCTAAGACGTCGTATTGTATGGCACCGCACAAGTTGGAGGAGCTGCGTACCCAATTAGATGAGTTGCTACAGAATGGTTTATTAGGGCAAGTTGTTCTTTGTGTGGTGCTCCTGTGTTGTTTATAAAGAAAAAAGATGGATTAATGAGGCTTTGCATCGATTATAGAGAGCTGAATAAGGTGACCATCAAGAATAGGTATCCCCTACCTAGGATTGATGACCTGTTTGATCATTTGAGTGTTAACTCTGTGTTTTCAACGATTGATCTTCGTTCAGCCTACCACCAGTTGAGAATTCGTGAGTCAGATATTCCACAGACTGCTTTTTGGGTACGACATGGACATTTCGAGTTATTACTTATGTCTTTTGGATTGACTAATGCACCCTCTGCTTTCATGGATATGATGAATATAGTATTTAAGGATTTCCCGACCGGTTCATGGTTATTTTCATAGATGATTTTCTAGTATACTCCCGCAGTGCTGACGAGCATGCTCAGCACTTGCATCAAGTTTTGTCTGTCTTGAGGGAGCATAAGTTATATGCCAAGCTAAGTAAGTGCTAGTTTTGGCTTCCTCAGGTTTCTTTTCTGGGTCATGTGGTTAATAAAGATGGAATTTCTGTGAACCCTGAGAAGATAGCTACTATTATGGATTGGAACAGACCTGCCACACCCAAAGAGATAAGGAGTTTCCTATGGCTAGCAGGATATTATAGTAGGTTTGTGAAAGTGCAAGTTAGATCTGATATACTCTAGAGGGGGGGGTGGTGAATAGAGTATGGTGCTTGGTAAAAACTTTTTACAACAGATGTTGTATTCCTAAGTGAACAGGGAAGCAAATGAACTACAACAACTATCTAATTAAAAAGAAATCACAAACCACAGCCAGAAAAAAAAATAAAGACAAACAACCAGATGACACAAGGAGCTATAGTGGTTCCCCAATCAATCTGGGTACATCCATTCTTCTACCACCCTAGGTAGGAATCTACTGCAGGATGAGTTGATCAGGTGTCCTGGGCACCAATGAGCTTTTGATAAGGTGCTCAAAAACCAAACCAGATTTTTTGATTAGGTGTCTTGCCACCACTGAGTTTTGACAAGGTCTCAGAAACCAGCGCAAACTTTTGAAGGGAGTTTGAAAAACCCTTTATAGCAGAGAGAGAGAGAGAGAGAGAGAGAGAGAGAGAGAGATAGAGAGATGAGATGATCTTCTCTGTCAACAATCAGAGAGAAGATAGTGGATATTGTCAGAGCTCCCCCTGAGTTCTGGAGTTGTTTAGGAAGTGAAGCTTTGCAGTAGGGTGATAGGCCTTCAGAAAATTTGATCTCCAGCAAAAGATGATTTCAACAACAGCTGAAATGTGTGGTGTCTGGAGTATTGAATGATGATGGCCTTTAAACACTGGAATCAGAAGGGATCTGAAAGTTTCAGTATGTTGATCTCCTATTGTGATGTGTGTTCTTGTATGAGTTCTAAGACTGTGAATATCAGCAGCTCTTTTCCTTGTTGTTGTTGTTGATGATGTTATTCTGTGTTATCTGCAGCAGGAATGAAAAAAACTGATCTTTTATTCCTTAGACTGAATAGAATATTTCTCTGTCCAATATAGCCGTTAGCCTGTCATAAATGACTTCCTTAACTACATTTTGTCTTCTGGAGGAAAGTCCAATAAAACATTCCTTTGAAAATCCATGAAACTTGCTCTAGATTAATTGAAACGGCTACAAGATCCTTGACATAAATGCTGAGAATAATTCCGTAAATGTCTGAATTTGAATCTTGAAAAACGTCGATCTCACTAGAAAAACGTCGACCTGAGCTCTACTATCATTGAACTGAGCTCAGAGACTGTACTTGGACTGAAACAGTGATCGTCGATCTGAGCTCAACTATCGTCGAACTGAGCTCCGAGATAGAGAAACAAACAGGAGACAAGAACGTCGATCTGAGGTCGAAGATCGTCGAATGGAGTTCGACGACTCGTTGAAGTTGAGCTCAGAGATCGTCGAATGGAGTTCGATGATTCGTCGAAGTGAGCTCAGCGATCGTCGAATGGAGTTCGACGATTCGTCGTCCTAAGCTCGACGAAATGACTTAGTCTCCAGAACTGAAATATCTGGTCTTGAGGGCAGCTTTCAAACCTAAATACTAACCCTTGTACTCAATTCTAATTGACCTTTAGATCTATACAAGGAGGTCAAAACAGATTTCCTAAAAGACATACTGATCCTTGCCCAAATCAGTAATAGGGTGTTCCAACAGTTTGTGGAAGGTTTTTCTACATTGTCTGTATCGCTGACTAAGCTTACACAGAAGAACGTAACTTTTGCATGGAGCGATAAATGCGAAGAAGCTTTTCAGGAATTAAAGAAGAGATTGTGCACTACTCCGATTTTGGCCTTACCTACTGAAGGAATTGAGTATGTTATGTATGTGGACACATCACATGTTATACTTGGTTGCGTGTTGATGCAAGAGGGCAAAGTAATAGTGTATGGGTCGAGGTAATTAAAGATTCATGAAAGAAATTACCCTACTCATGATATAGAATTCACTGCTGTAATTTACGCCTTGAAGTTATGGAGACATATTTTATATACTGCTCTGTGTACGATTTATACTGATCATAAGAGTTTAAATTATGTCTTCACTCAAAAGAAATTGAATTTCCACCAGAGGAGATGGTTAGAGTATGTAGTGGATTATGATGTTGAGATCCAATACCATCCGGGCAAAGTTAATGTGGTAGTCAATGTCCTGAGTAGGAAGTCAGTGAAATTTTTTAATCTTTCTATGGATTCGCTAGTGGAGGAATTTCATTTGATGGATATACCGATGGGGTGTAGCGACCCGCCCAAAAGTTTAGAAGTATTAGAGACTTAATGGATTTTACTAACAAGGCTACATTAAAGGGATGATCCGGATTTGTTACACCTCTATAACAGAACTTCGAAAGGGGAATTGCCGAACTTTTCGATTGATGACGCGAGTACTTTGAAGTATCGTGATAGATTTTGCATTCCTACAGTTGAGGATATCCAAGTTAATTTGTGCAAAGAGACGCATGGTTCTAGTGCTGCCTACAACCCCGGTTCTACTAAAATGTATAAGGATCTGAAGCAGATCATTTGGTGGTATGGTATGAAGGGTGATATAGCTAAGTTCGTATCAGAATGTTTTACTTGCAAGCGATTTAAGGCCGATCATGGTAGGCCTGGAGGCAAGTTGACACCCTTAGAAATTCCAAGTTGGAAGTGGGAGTGCATTTCGATGGATTTTATTATTGGATTACCGAGATCTCCCTGAGGACACGATTCTGTTTAGTTTATAGTGAATAGATTGATGAATTGTGCTCACCTCATGCCATTTAAGATCAACTAACCATTAATAAAATAGTTGAATTATATTTGGATGAGGTCGTCTGGTTACATGGAGTGCTAGTCAGTATTGTATCAGATCGAGACTCCAGGTTTATGTCTCGCTTTTGCAAAAGGATACAGGAATGATTGGGTACCGATCTGCGATATTCCACCACTTATCATCCGCACACTTATGGTCAGACTGAGAGAGTAAATCAGAACGTGGAAAATATGATCAGATGTTATATTTTGGACAATAGAGGAGCGTGGAATGAGCTTTTTAGACTGATGGAATTTGCATGCAATAACAATTAACAAGAGAGTTTGCAGATGGCCCCATTCGAGGATTTGTATGGGAGGCATTGCAGAACTCCCTTATTTTGGGTCGAGGTTGTTGAGAGACCGTTGTTGGGTCCTGAAGTGTTAGGAGAAATGGATGTTTCTATAAAGCATATTCGAGAGAAGCTTTAGATAGCTCAAGAGCACTATGAGAATAATGCTAATCAGCGTAGGACCGATTTAGAGTTTGTTGTTGGGGACATGGTGTTTCTTAAATTTTCCTCGATATATGGAGTTAAAAGGTTTGGTAAGAACTACAAGATGGACTAGAGATATGTGGGACCGTTTGGAGTTGTTGAGAGGATTGGTGTTTCAGCTTATAGACTGGTTTTGCCCGAGAGTTTTCCTAGTGCGCACGATGTTTTCACGTGAGCCAATTATGGAAGTGTGTGCTAAGCGACATGCAAGTTCTTGATTTGTGCTCCTGTTGTAGCCCAACCTTTCATATGTGGAGGTGCTTGTTCGTGTTTTGAATACTTAAGATCGTGTATTGCGAAGAAAGACAATACAGATGGTTAAAGTTTTATGGCGGAACCATGATGTGGAGAGCGTGACTTGAGAGTTGGAGTTAGCTATGAGGGAGTCTCATCCTCATCTGTTCTGCTAAATTGTTGGGTATGTAACCTTTTCGATAACCCTCGGTTATTTCCTCCTGTAATAGAAGTTTTGTGCATAAAGTTTCAAGACAAAACTCTCTTTTAGGGGGAATGGCTGTAATGCCCCTGATTTTTCCGATGTTTACCTTATTTCTTTTATTGGCGTATTTGTGATGTCAGGGCGTTACGTCGGCGCGTGTTTGTCATGTGCCATTGTTAGAGTGTGGTGTTTGCTCTTTAGGTTTTCAGTGTGGCTATGTTTTAACCTGTTTGCAAGATTCCTATGCGAGCCGGGTATGTTCTGGTGACTCGGTGGAGCCTTTTGGGAATGCTTGTGTTTTGTCTTCAGATGGTGTTTATCCAAATTTGATTTGTCGGATTTCGATTCTTACTTCTCCGTTGGATTCGTAGCATAGGTATTTAGCTACAGTGCCATTTTCGTAGAAATCCGAGGTCGTTTGAATTTAGGGTCATTTTGATATTATTTAATAATTAATATATATATATATATATATATAAGTATAAATATATTGATGCGACCGAACCCTACTATTCATCATCTTCCCTAAACCCGATGACGCACTTTTCGCGAAAGTGGACGAGCGACGGACAGGGCGTGCGTTCGGTCGGCAATTTCCAGAGATCTGGTGGTCGGTTTCATTAATAGTTTGGAGATTCAAAAAGCTCTCGGTGAGGGATACATGATCGTGGTAAGTTTTCCTCGATTCCGCAATTTTAATACGTTAGGGTTAGCGATTTTTACCGTTTTTCCCCTCCAAACGTTTCAGGAAACGTTGCTAGGGCCTTGTTGCAGCTGATCCATGTCGCGGTGCGAGCGGGTGGCGTTTCTTCAAAGGTTCAAGGCAAGTGGACAAAGGGATTTTCGGCGGGTATCAGGAAGAAATTCATCGAGTTTAGGTGTTGGGATTCGGTAGGTATAGTAGACTAGACTAAGGGATTTTCATCGGGTATCGGCTGACAAATTCAACGAGTATCAGAATTCGTAGACTATTGTCAGCCGTCGAATTTTGTAAATTTACCAAGTAGTATTCGGCGTGTATCATAGGAATTCTCGAGTATCACTTGTCCTTTTTCGCCGAATAGTGCAGAATTCATTGAGTATCGTTGTAGTTTGTCAAGTATACTCGCCGAATTGGACATGACTTGGAGTTTTTGCCGATTTTGTCCGATCCGTCTAGTTTGGTCCTTAGAGTTTATTTTGAGTATGTTTGTCTTGTTTGTCTTCGGAAGAGTCTAGGATTTGGTCATTGGGTTTTACAGAGGTTTGGTTGGGGTTATTTGTATTGACGTTATTTTTGTATGGCCATGGTTGGCTATGAATATTTTGCCCTGATGTGTTTGTGACTGTTGGTGTGTTTGGTAGGTTCCCACCACCACATGTGTCGGTTTTCCCCGGTATTGGGTGTGTCAAGGTATAAGACCACCTTTATTTGGATCCCTACAAGGTATTTGACTGTTGGTGTGTTTGGTAGGTTCTCACCACCACAAGTGCCAGTTTTCCTTGATGGTTTTTGACTGTTGGTGTGCTGGGTAGGTTCCCACTACTACAGGTGCCGGTTTTTCCCCGGTGTTTTTACTTATAAAGTTATGAGCATACTATTTCCTAATACTTATACTTACTTATGTACACGTTTCTTAAAGCATTGTTCTTTAACACACCTGGTGAAAATTTTCCTACTCTTAGAGTCGGTAAGTTAGCTTTGACCCTTGTTTGATTTCTCATTCAGCTGAGGTTATCAGCTTTTCTTATAGTAGGGTTTGGTAAACCCCTTTTTGTTTTTACTTGATTGGTATCTCATTGTATAACACCCCTAGTTTTCAGACCTGGAGTCGCAGGAAGCTAGCGCCCGGCGGTAGAGATACGCTGGCGGTAGGACGATGAGCTCGACATTGGATCTAGCGCATGATCATTTGATATAGTGCCCATGACCACTGGTCGTGCGCCACTGATCGTGTGCACTATTCTCCATTTTTCCAACTTCTGCCTAGGGCAATCGCACGACCATTGGGCATAGTGCACACGACCACTGGTCGTGTGCCGCTGCTCGTGCACGTTAATCCCGTTTTCTCTAGAGTTCTGCCATTGTAAATCGCATGATCATGGGATCCAGTGTGCACGACCACTAGTCGTGTGCCACTAATTGTGTGGGCGGGTGTAGTTCGGTCATTTTCTTTTTTGTCCGTCTGATGCTTCCTTAAACTCGATCCAAGGGCCCAAGATCTTCTGCCCTTTGGACTTTATTAGGGCTGAGAGTGCCTTTCCCCTCATTTATCTCATCTTTTAGAGTGAGAGTTAGGGTTGGAGAGGAAGATAAGGGAGGAGGAAGGAGAGAGAACTTTCTTCAACCATTGACGATGCTTCAGAGCTCCGATCGTCGTTCCGAGACCAGATCTGTGGAGAGGGCGTGGAGGCGCTCGTGTAAATCCGCTCAAAGCAAGGATTCCATGGCTAGGAAGAGGGGTCATAATGTAACGACGTTTCTCCTCTAGGTTTCTAGGATGCGTGCATATCATCTTTTTCTTTCTTGCTTTTCAAGATTTTGGGTACCAAATCTCTCACATGAGAGGGGTTTGGGTCGCCAATGTTCAAGAGGAACCACAGGGCCGATTGTCTCCGTCCCTGACATGATAGTCACGATCGTTAGTCCTACTCGGTGATGTTGCATAGCGAGCCTTAAGGATTTTGTAGAAATCTGTTGCGACAAGATGCCGTTTGTGATGTATGTGTTTTCCACCTTTTTTGAGTGAGTACATGCAGTCGGAACCAAACAAGGTTTGCTCCACGTTGGTGGTAGATGGTTTCCTTGGTGCGCGGGAATGTTGCAGTACGAATGATGGATTAGGGTAGAAAAAACTATGGATTGTGATGTGCTAAGGTGAGGCTTTGTCTCCGTGGTCGGCTACTATCCCATGACATGCAAGTCATGTGGAGAGAGTGTCCCGACGAGACTAGTCCCCTTTTGTGAGACTGACGAGAACGCCAAGCATAGGATAAGCCCAGACAATTAAGCCCACGAGCGGGTGGGGTCCAGCAACGATTCTTAGAATCAGTTTGTGTGTGAGACGGAATCCTGATGGGAGAAGTCAGAGCTTGCAGGCAAGCCCGAGTGAAAGACCCACGAGCGGGTGGGGACTTGGCAAGATTTCCATGTGGCATCTTGTATGTCATTAGGGGAATTGCAGTACCCTTTTTGTTTACGGCTTGATGCCGATGGGGAAATTGGAAGTACCCAGTTGTTATGATGATGTGCTAGACGTATACGTGATATGGTGCCTTGGGTGAAGCCCGAGTTTGCATACATGATGTATAGTAGGACCCTTTGATTTTATGTTCAACATTAAAAACGTGTTTGTTGTTTGAGACATCCAAATCTATTTTTAAAACTTTACATGTTTATGTATATGACATACAAAGTGCAAACTTGTAGGTTTGAGGTGTACCCCGGGGTCCGTTAGGGCCGACCGGTAGGAGATATGTTGGTTACATAATAAAGGTCACCCTTTGCTGACCCACGTTACCAAAATTTTTACAGGGCAAGGATCGCAAGCGGGAGCAAGTACGCCGACCGAAAAGGCCTAAGCCTTATGAAGTGATTACCATGGTTACTAGCTTATTTTCTTCTTGACTGTGATGCTCCATGTTATTGGTATTTCTGGCTTGCATGCCGAGGTAGCCTAGGAGTTCTTTTGCACGTTGATGTTTGACCTTGTTGTCATTCAGTTTTGGACTTATTTTTTGTAAGGCCTTAAGGCCATTTTGATACTCCTGATTGGTAGTGGATAACTTCTAGTTTTGTTTGTATGTTTCTGCTATTGCTTTATTCTGAGTTTTGAGTTTGATAGTTAATACCATCTTTTAATGCTAAAGTCGTGGCGTCTGTATGTTGTGGGGCCCCGGTCGGACCCATATTATATGGTCAATACATGGGAGGTGTTATAATTTTGGTATCAGACGGAGGTTGATCTCCAAGGTCAGGTTTAGCAGTCGATTTAACGTAATCAGATCACGTATAGAAGTTATCCATATAGGAGTATCGTGGGACTGTGATTGTCCTTATGTTTGAGTCTTGTGATTAGAGACTGATTTCTTGTTACCTTGATTTTGTTAAGAGTGCAAGCAATGAGGCGGGGATGTCAAGGACAAGAGAAGAGCTTTCGGCGAGCAGCACTACTGCTCAGGGTCCTTTGGGCATGGGTGTAAACCCGACCGATTTTTGTCGCATGCTTACAGAAGCAATGGTGGCAGCCCAAGCTGCAGCGACAGCACAAGTTGCAGCCCCTGTTACTCAGGTAGCAACTCCTGCTACGCCGGTTACGGTGACGGTCGTGCCGGTTGGAGAAACAAGGCAAGTAGAGCCATTGGCCGAAATGGTGGTTGTCGGGCTTGGGGACCGGCAGATGAAATATTTTTGGGGCTTCGATCCTCCAACGTTTAAGGGAGTCGACAAGCCGTCGGATGCAGAGGATTGGTGTAACACCCCCTATCCATCTCATAGCATATAGCAGTAGGTCCGGCCAGGGCCCGATGCTATATACCACAGACAGACCGGAAGGTTACGCAATGGAAACCATCCTTCCAATAACCAACGTCCTACACAGAGTACATTCTAGCGGAATCAATTTAAAAGTTGAAAAACAAGAACCCCACCAAAAGCATGAATGTCCTCAACATAAACCCAATCAGAATGAACGTACAAATAAACAAGTACTTGGTCTTATGGCCTTACAATAGCTTGTTCAAATATAAGTGTCTTCCAAACCTTGGCAAGCAGGCCGGTCATACATGAGAATAAAAGAAAAAACTCAAAATTAGGCCTTCGAGGGCCGGCTCAGCAACAAGGGCGCTTGCCCGCTATTTGCCACTCGGCTCCGCAGCACCTGCAAGCAACAATCCACCGAAGCGATGGCAAATAAAAGCAACGATCAGCTAAGCTGACCAAATTATAACAATCCCGCCCCTAAACTCGGGGCGGCGATGCTCCTTGCCTGCACTTTATTAGCATAGCCATATAATAGAGAAATTTCACATCATCTTAGGTGCAGGCTCGCACGGCCACACACCCCATGCTCTCAGGGCACATTCTCGGTGAACCCGGTCAATGTCCGCGGTCTCACCACCGCCCCTTTGACGACAAATTCTCGTGAGCATTTTTGTCTTTCTGGCAGAAGTGACGTCAATTTAAGCCATAGACCTCCTAAGACCCTCCATCTATGCCAACGACAAATCCCAGGTACTTTAGGTCGCTTGTACCAAATGACATAAAGCTGGTACGGTTCCGCCTAACCCGTTGCTCACACTGCAACGTCAATTTAAGCTATATACGCGGGTCAAGCTTTCCCGAGTCCATAATCGATCACACACTTTACATAACCCAGTTATGTACAAGTTGGATCCCAGGCCACCATGTTGGCAGAATCAAACATCTGCCCAATTTTTCAGGTGCGCCTCGGAGTTAGTCCACAAGGCTCCCTGTTGCAATCTATCACGTAGAAAACCTGAAAAACAACCATCGACATGGAGTCTTCTCCGGCCATTCATGCAATGCAACATCACCGATCCAGACCAACTTGCCCGGGTAGGCTTCTGATGAATTGTAAATATACCTATTTTTATGTACATTAATTAAGTCATTTTTGTTTATTTTCTTTGCTTTCAGTCAATTTCCTTTAATAAATTGTTCATATTTTGTTAAATTTGATTCTAACTTAACTTATTTTGATTTTCTAAAATTTCAGAAAAACTCCCCAAAAATGACCTGACACGCCCGTGTAATATTGGTCATGCCCGTGACCAGGGCGTTACAGTTCAAAACCCATGAAATCAACAAAATTCTGAAGAAATTGATTGACACACCCACTATCACGCCCGTGTCATTTGACACGGCCCGTGACCCCAACTCGTATCACGCGCGCTCTATGTTTTCAGCTCGACGATCGTCGAACAACCCAACACGCCCAGAGACACGCCCGTGACCTGGGGCGTGACTCCTCCACCTGACTCGACGAAAACGCGCTCGACATTTTCCTGTCGACGAATGTCGACTCAACCGAACACGCCCGTATCAGCCAACCCGACATGCCCGTGTCACTTGCTCTCGACATTTTCCGCTCGATAACTTCCAGACTCGACACAATTCTCTCGACATTCGTCAAGACCAAATCGACACTCCCCGTGTAGACAGAGACACGGGCATGACCGACACGTGTACTCCTCCACCTAGCCGACAAGACGCAGTCGGCGACTTTTTACGCAACTCGCATTGGATCTACCTCCCCGACACGCCCAGTGTCACGCCCGTGACCTGGGGCGTGACCGCCGCGATACCGACACGTGTCCAGCCCGAAGTCAACTAAGCCATCACCTTGCCCGATCAGCTCATGAATAGTGCTGACATGCCCCCGGACACGCCCGTGTCAGAGGGCGTGTCCCATGGAAAGTTTTGTCTATAAATTCCAGCCTTCTGTATGTATTCCTGTTCCACTTTTTGGATCCATTTTGGTAAGGTGTTATGCTGTTTAGATGATTCTAAGGGATATGTAAGGGATTTTCTCTCCCTCTCCTTAGTTTTTATTTTTATCTTTCCATGTAACCTTCTTTTTTAGTTAATAAAATGTGTTGTTTTCTCCCTTTATATGGTTTTGGATTTAATCTAAACAACCTACTCCTTTGCAATCTTTTTTTTCTTTTGCTTTTTCTTAATTTATTTTCGTACGGGTGTGTGCGTGTATGAGTATAGATTTGTCTTTTTATGTTTTAGTTTTGTTTATTTAGATTAGTTTAGTGTTAGGATTTTTCCGTACTCTTTATTTTCATTCTTATAAAACTATAAATATGGTTATAAAAGTGGTTTTTGATTTCTTTTAACTTAGGCTCTTTAGGATTGTAAAACTTTTTGTTCTCTTTAGCTTTATTTGCACTTTTTAAGCGTTTCTATAAAGTTCTAAGAACGAAAATATAACCCTTTTAATTTTTCAAGCACTTAGATTTTCATTTAAAACTTTTGTCCATTTAATTTTTTCGTCTTCTTTTTATTCATTTCTACCACATTCTAGCGGTAGAAATGTATTTGTTTCTATTTTACAAGCACTTGCGTTTTAATTTTTATTTGCAAAACATTCTTTCCGTTTATTTTTATTTTCACTTTTTGTGCATTTCTACCGCATTTTAGCGGTAGAAATGTAGTTGTTTCAATTTTTCATTAACTTAGTTATTTGCAATTTTGTATGTGTGCGAATTTATTTCCGCCTCTTTGTTAAGATTTAAATGGTGCATTATTTAATTTTCTATCGAGTGAGTGTGTTTTACTTTCTGTAGAGTGGGTGCATTTATTTAATCCTACTCGTTTGAGTAGGACCCGCATTTATTTTCTCATGCTCATTTGAGTAGGACTTGTGTGCGTGTGTTTTACTTTCTGTCGTGAGTGTGCGTGCGTTGTATTTATTTTATCCTACTCGTTTGAGTAGGACTCGCTTTCATTTCTCCCGCCCACCCATTTGCGTCGGGACTCGCATTTTCTACTTTCATTTCAGTCATACTCGTTTGAGTAGGACTTGCATTTTTCAGCTTTATTTACTAATTTCCTTTTTTGCTTTCATTTTATCGCTTTCATTTACTGCTTTATTTTATTGCTTTCACCGCCTGCCGTCCCCATTCTGATGAGTGGATAACCGTTCTTAGCCCTAAATATCGAAGAGTATTGGGACAAATAAAATAGCTTTAAATAATTAAAGGTCCTGTTTTTCCAATTAATTAAAATTACTTAAAGTTTGCCTATGGTTTACGATGTGTATTTAAAATAGCTTTAAATAATCGATGTTTGGGCTCTATTTTCGTAGTCCATATGCTAGCTAGCCGAGAGGCCGTGCGCATGGACCAATCACCCCTTGGTAAAGAGAGTTCCACACTAACCCTCGAGAGAGAAGGCACGCTAACTCTACCGGATTAGGTTCCCCACCCAATAGCGGGGTTCTTAGCATAATGCGGGCGTTAAGAGGAATCTTTCATCGGACGAGAGCCCGGTCGAATAGTCTTAGCGTTCAGGTGAACGATAGCCCTATAGCTAGGTGAGCTCATCATTTTAGTGGAACCTCCACGGCTAAGTCTCCTCATTAATTGATTTTAAAATTAGGATCTCTTTTTATTAAAAGTTTATTTTAGTTCAAATACTATTAGATACGGTCTTGGTAAGCTCATCATCGGCTCCACCTTTATGCTTTCATTTTCTGTCTTTCTTTTGCCTTTTTATTATATATAAAAAATATCCCGAAGAGATAATTATCTGTAAAATAATAGTTCCCTCCAGGGAAGAATAGAAATAATCAAACCGACCCCGAGAACAATACGACCTCGATATTCCACCCCGGAATATCCTGTACTACACACGATAGGTGCACTTGCCTCCTTTCGTTAACACTCGATCTCATCTTTTTATATCCAAATAAATAAATCTGCGCGCCCCGTTTTCTAAATAAAAATCACATCTGCCTTTTTTCTCAAATAAAACCGCGCGGGGCGCCGCGGGAATACTCACCAATTTTTGGAGTTTTTATCACATCAAGTTTTCGGACCCGATGCGAAAATCATCAATCATGTTTTTGGCGCCGTTGCCGGGGAATTTTCGAGTCGTTATTTTGAACCCTGGAAATCTATTAATTTTACCTCTATATATATATATAAATTGGCCAATATAATAATAATAATAACTACTTTAACTATAAAAACAAAAAAGAACTAAAAAAAAATAAAAACTAAAAATCAAAACACCTATAAAACAAAAAAAAATCTAAAAAATAATAATAACTTAAATTCTTTTATGAAAAAAAAACTCAAACACAAAAAAAAACAAAAACCTAAACATCTAAAAACTCAAAAACACTAAAAAATATAAAAAAACTAACAACAAAAAAAAACTTTAAAAAACCTAAAAACCAAAAAAAAAAAATCTAAAATCCAAAAAATCTAAAAACAAAACAAAACCTACCTCAAATAAAACTAAAAAATACAAAACTCACTTAAAAATACAAAACAAAAATATATATAATAATTTGATTTTAAATATATATATATATATATATATTGTTTAACTTAATCTATTTTAACTTGTTTTATTTTAATTTATTTTATTTTGCTTCGGCGCACTTCGCTCATGAGCGCGCTAGGCGAACGCATCTCTGCCGCGCTCTTGTAGCTAAGGCCTTAGCTACCTTCGAGTCACACACATACACACACATGCCATCCCCTACCGCCCACACTCTTTTGGCCGGGTTTATATTTTCATTTTATTTTTTTCTGTTATATTTTTGTACTTCTTCTAAAATAATGCAGGGTTTCAACCCGAGCCTCCCCGTACTCGTCTTCAGGGAAGCTTCTACCCTCCATTTTTCATTATGTATATACTCTATTTTGTATATTATTCGTTCTGCATACTTAGATAGCAACATTGAGAACAATGTTGGGTTTAAGTATGAGTGTGTTTTCCTATTCTGCACTTTTTATATTCTGTACTTATCAAAAAATACAAAAAAATTGCAAATATCAAAAACTCAAAAAACAAAATTTCATTTTTGTTTATAACAATCAAAAACTTCAAAAAAAAAACCATAAAATAGAAAAATCACACAAATTTTTGTTTACTTTAATTTGTAAAATAATTTTGTAAAAACTTTTTCTCTTTCCCCCCTCTCTTCTTCTTCTTTTTTAAAAAACAAACAAAAAAATCTCTCGCCCTACCCCTCTCTTCTAATTTGCAAATAACAAAACTCGCTTTTTAGTAAGCCCGCGACGTTCGACTCATCGAACCAACCACCTAAATAAGAGTCTGTCCGCGCGCCATCGAGTTTTTACTTTGTACTTTTTTTGTAAAAAAGTTTCTCTTTCCCCCTCTCTTCTTTATAAATAACACTTCTTTCTCTCTCCTTTCTTGTAAATAATTTGATAAAAAAATTAAAAAATCAAAAAAAATTTGAAAATCCAAAAACCCTAAAAAGATAAAAATCAAAAAAATCCTAAAAAGATGATAAAGAAAAATTCAAAAACAAAGATGATAATCAAAATACAAAAAAATGATAAAAACCCTAAAATAAAAAAAATCGTTTATTATGAAACAAATAAAATCAAATATACCATATATTAACACTTTCTGCTTTCCAAAAATCTAGTTTTGAGTTTATTTATATGTGAATTTTATTAATTCTTTGTTTGCTATTCGTCTGTTAATTATCGATTGAAATATTTAAATAGCCGGGGTTAAGTTTTAAAGAATTTATTGTGCTTTGTTAAAAATAGCGAACTCGTTTTATACACTACTTCTAATTTTTCATTGATAGGAGCACGTGTATTATTTTAGAACTAACAACTATAGAGTTCAATTATGTTTACTTTTAGCTTTCTGAAAAATTGGAACGTACAATTTATTAAGGTTTCTCTCAAAAATGTTTCAATTAAAAAACTAGTTTTATTTTCTCCCCTTATCATGCCTTACTTGGCATATAAAATTTCTATCCCAAAAAATTATTATAAAAAGATCATATGTCAATGAGAATAAGATTTCGTTCCGTAAACATAATCACCCAATAATTTAAAAAGATTATATGTTACAGAGTAAGAGGATAAAATTCATTACTCCCACACATATACATTGGGTCAATTTTATTATTATGAAGTTGTAAAAAAAGATATTAGGAGAATAAGATTTCGTTTTCCTAATAATCCAAAAGAAAAAAAAGGAGGTTCGAGAAAAAATCACCTCACCTCAATATCCAAACCCTCTTCATAAACAAACATCAATCCCCTTAGCCAATTTCACGATTCTAGAATTAATTCAAAAATATTTTTGAGAGCATAATTTATAAATTGCATTATTTCCAGTAAAACTCCTATAAGCTAAAGTTCATATAATTCCAAACTATTTTTGTTTATCTAACCATTACAATTATTGCTTTTTATTTGATTACATCAAGAAGTTTTTTGGCCAAAACTTTTGCGCTATTTAAATCATTTACATAATTTTAGGACTTAACTCTTACACCACGTATGTTTATTTAGATCTCTCTTATAATTAATTAAACGGTAGCTAAACTTTGAGTTTCTTTAATTCCTTATAAGTTCATCTCCAACTTTTGCTCTGGAATAGCAAAAACTAAAGTATGGGGGCATTTGATGAATTGTAAATATACCTATTTTTATGTACATTAATTAAGTCATTTTTGTTTATTTTCTTTGCTTTCAGTCAATTTCCTTTAATAAATTGTTCATGTTTTGTTAAATTAGATTCTAACTTAACTTATTTTGATTTTCTAAAATTTCAAAAAAACTGCCCAAAAATGACCTGACATGCCCGTGTAATATTGGTCACGCCCGTGACCAGGGCGTGATAGTTCAAAACCCGTGAAATCAACAAAATTCTGAAGAAATTGATGGACACGCCCACTGTCACGCTTGTGTCATTTGACAGATCATAAAACATCAAATATTGTCACCTTACAAAATTACTCCTTTTCCTTGCTCTTTATAAGTTTTATTTCCTTGTTTGGATTAAGAGCTTCCTTCTTTGATCTTCTGTCATCAGTTGCACCTAGAGATGTTTGTTGTTTTGGCCTTGGTACTATAGCTTCAGGGTGCAGCTTCATGTAGCTTTCAAAATCAAAGAACTTGCTGGAGGAGTATCTTTCCAGTTCCTTTTTCCTTTGTTCTGACAAAGTAGTAATACTGGAGGTGTCTTTGCCTTGCTCTCTGGCTTTCTTAATCTGATCCAAAGCAGCTAATTCTTTCATCCTGGCTGTCCAAGAAGTTGGATTGTTTTCTGGATCTTCATATGGCACTGGAGGCTCATACCTATTAGAGGGATTATCTGGAGGAGCTCTAGAGGAGACTAATTCTTTAAGCTTGTAAGGAAATGGACGTGAAGTTATATCAGATAGACTTGGTCCTTCCCCTGAGTAAGGATGCTGTCTGGAATAACCTTTTGAATAGACTTGAAGTTCTCTTTGGTTGCCTCTGTAGTTTCCTCTCCTTGATTTATTGCCTCTTTTCATAGCTTTGCTTCTTGCTTTTCTTTTTCTTGCAATAGTGGCTGAGGAGTCATCTGAATCAATCCTGAACTGGTCACTTTCTGAGCTTTGATCATCATAAAGTGCATCAATCCTCTTAAGATAGTCTATCTGTTGTTGGGTTTGAGCAGAAGTAACAGTAGTGACATCAGTTATAGCGGCAGCAGTAGAAGGAGAAATAGAAGCAGCACTAGCAGAGGAGATTACATCAGCAGATACAAAACTTTCAGGAGCAACACTCTCAGAAGATACAGCAGTAGTAGTAACAACAGTAACTAGGGCAGCAGCAGATTCAGAGATAACAGTTTCAGATACAAGAACATCAGCAGCGGCAACATCAGCAGTGACAGCAGGCTCAAAATCAAATGTCTCTGTCATATGGATATCCTTAGAGACTAAATCATCAGCAGTATCAGAACTATCAGTAGAAGAATCATCAATAACAGCAGTAGGGGCAGCAGCAATAGAACCAGCAGGGGCAGCAGTAGGGATAGCAGCATAAACTGAATTTACAAAGGAATATATAATACTGGTGTCACAGATTGAAATGGGCACAATGGCCTTGGAGAGGTCTTCAGATGGCTGGACTGTAGTATGCTCTGGAAGACAGCTGAAATATATATAATCAAAAGCTGATAATAAAGATCTGAGATCCATTGAGAAAACAACAACTTGTGGTGTTGAGGCTGGAGCTTGAGTTGAAGTAACAGCAGCTTGAACTGAGGAAATGGCATCAGCAGGCAATCTTTCCACTTCATGAGGCATCTCCCCCTGCCTAGATTCAGTCAGGACTGGATCAAGGCACCCATAGGAAGGGATTGTCTGAGGAATGAGAGAAGATAGCCTGGCAGACAGGTGTGCAACTGACTGTAGAAGTGGAGCCAAGGAGGTCTCCAACAAGAGTGATAGCCTGGGAGCTATCAGCTCATATAGTCTGTCTGCTAAGGCTGGAATATCTACATGCTCAATAGGGACTTGAGCAGAGGTAGAGACTGTAGGAGGAATAGATGGAGATGTGGGTGGAGAACTGGTGGTGGTGGAAATGAAGGTTGAGATATGGGGAGTGTGGAAATGGAAGATAGTGGAATGGAAATAGAAGGTGTGAAGGAGGGTTGAGCAATGATGTCTTGCAGTAGCTGTTGATAAGATGTGGATGAAGAGGGTAGATCAGGAGGGGATGAAGGTGAATCATCCATAAAGGAATCATCTATCAGATTGAAGGATGGAATGTGAGATGATGTGTCAAGATCTGATTGAGTGTATTGATGTAGAGGATGGAATCGTTCTTCTGTTAGAGGTGGAGTTGGTGAAACTGGAGTTGGAGATGGGGTTGAAATTATGATGGTTGATGAAATTTGAATGGTGGAGGTGACTGGTGGAGATGAAATAAGAGGTGGAGGAGGAGAAGCAGCAGGCAAGTCTTCTGCAGGGGCAGAGACTTGAGGGGAAGAGACTGTAACAGTCCTTGTGCCTAAAGTTGTAGCTGCAGAGTGCCTGCTGGGCTTCACAATCTGTCTGTCCCACTTGCCAAACAGGGCACAGGAGAGCCTCTTGGAGGCATTGATGTGCATCCCATTTGATACTAGCAGAGCAGGGCATCTGTTTTGAAGAAATAGCCCTAGTATCCTTCCAAAGTTAACAAAATTCTTATTTATCTTCTTCTTAATCAGATCAAAGAAAATCACTCCCCAGTTTAATTGTTTCTTATCCAAATAGCACCCATCAAACATAGTTGATACCTGGAGATGGTATCATGGGCTGAATGTTTGGGCAAAAGAACTTTTCCCACAACATCAGCTAAAATCTGTATTCCACAAATAGATTTTTCTTCAGAAGCTTGCTAGGGTTTGCACAAGAATGACCCATTCTATCAAGCATAGTATAAAATTCTTCTCCAGACATTTCAACAGAGTCTTCTCTAGAATTTAATCCAAAAATTTCTGTCAGGGCAGCAGGTGTAAGAGGAACCTGAGTTTCTGACACTATACCAATAACCGTATTCTGGTCCTGGTTGTGGGCAGTATAGACCCACTCCTTAATTTCATCAGCAGCCAATTTTATTCTGGTAGATATTATAGTGACTAGCTTTTGCTCCTTGAAAAGTTCTAGAATGTCTCTAAAAATCTGATCACTGTTGTTGAACGAATCCATATCAATATCGAATCCTGCATCAAATTTCATGGCGGCCAGAATGGCGACAGAGACGACCATTGCTTCCTGCAAAACTCAACAAACAAACGACCAAGTGTAGAGATGTTTGGAGGGAAAAGAAAATTTTTGCAGAAAGTATGAAAGCGCAAGGGAGAACGACGACCGAAAAAAGAGTTTTATATTAGGGTTCGACGCAGAAAAGGAAAGATCGTTGAACTCAGTTCGACGATCGGGGCTTCTAAAGGAAACTGAAAGGTCATCAACATCGTCGATCTCCGGTCGACGATATTGAAGAGCGTCGAGCTCCGTTCGACGATAGTTCAGAAAACAAAATCGTCGAGCTTCGTTCGACGATCGCTGACCTGGAAAGATAGTTGAACACTATCTGAGAAGCGCTGAACTCTGGTCGATGATCTCGAAAAGCGTCGATCTCCATTCGACGATTTGGGGGAAAATCATCGAGCGCAGTTCACAGACCAGAAACACTATATACACTAGAAAAATTAAAATGTTTGCCTAGTCTTGGTCAATTTTTAGAGTTTCAAAATCATGGAACTTATTTTAAACTTCCTCCATCTAACATTCCTAACTGATTTAGGAAGAAGGTGTGTTTCTTTTCATCCAAGGGTTTGGTGAAAATATCTCCCCTTTGCAAATCAGTTGGGATATATTGAAGTTCAATTTTGTTCTTCTCAACATTATCCCTTAAAAAGTGATGCCTAATTTCTATGTGTTTTGTCCTACTATGGAGGACTGGATTTTGAGCTATAGAAATAGCACTAGTATTATCACAAAATATTTTTGACTTCTCTAAGTTGTAGCCATAGTCTAGGAGTTGGTTTTGAATCCACAATATTTGTGAACAACATCTACCTGCAGCCATATATTCAGCTTCAGTAGTTGAAGTTGACACAGATGTTTGTTTCTTGCAAAACCAAGAGACAAGTCTGTCACCAAGAAACTGACAAGTTCCACTGGTGCTTTTCCTGTCAATTCTGCATCCAACATAATCAGCATCATAAAATCCAGTTAAGTCAAATGCTGAATCTTTTGGATACTAGAGATCTAGATTTGGACAACTTTTAACATACCTGAGAATCCTTTTTACTAATGTTAAGTGTGACTCTCTAGGGTTCACTTGGAATCTAGCACATATGCATGTAGCAAACATTATGTCTGGTCTACTAGCTGTAAGGTAAAATAAAGAGCCAATCATTGCTCTATAAGTTGTCTGATCAACAGGTTTCTCATGTTCATCAGCATCCAATACAGCATTAGTAGGGATAGGTGTTTTTATACAAGATGCTTCAGACATACCAAATTTCTTGACCAATTCTTTTGCATACTTGGTTTGAGAAATAAATATGCCTTCAGCATGTTGCTTGATTTGCAGTCCTAGAAAGAAGGATAGCTCACCCATGCTACTCATTTCAAATTTAGAATGCATTAGGTTGGAGAACCTTCTGCACAAATTTGAATCAGTAGAACCAAAAATAATATCATCTACATAGATCTGTACTAGTAGGGTATGAGACTTATGGGTTCTAATGAAAAGAGTTTGGTCTACTCTACCCCTTATAAACTCATTTTTAGGAGAAAGCATGCTAGGGTCTCATACCATGCTCTAGGAGCTTGCTTGAGACCATATAATGCTTTATTCATTTTAAAAACATAATCAGGATGGGTTGGAGAGATAAAACCTGGAGGTTGTCTAACATAGACTTCTTCTTTGATGTCTCCATTGAGAAAGGCACTCTTTACATCCATCTGGTATACTTTGAAACCTTTGTGTGCTGCATTTGCTAAGAAGATTCTTATGGCCTCCAACCTTGCAACTGGTGCAAAAGTCTGGTCATAATCTATGCCTTCTTCTTGAGAGTACCCTTGAGCAACTAGCCTTGCCTTGTTCCTTACAATTACTCCTTGATCATCCAATTTGTTTCTGAACACCCACTTTGTTCCCACAATGGAGTGATCCTTAGGCCTTGGTACTAGTTCCCAAACTTTGTTCCTTTCAAATTGACGCAGCTCTTCTTGCATTGCAATGATCCAGTGTGGATCTTGCTCAGCATCTTGAATGGATTGAGGTTCAATTTGAGATAGGAAGCAAGTGTGTATTAGATTTTGGTTGACCTGATTTCTGGTTTGCACACCAGCAGAGATGTCTCCAATTACTTGGGAAATTGGATGGTCTCTAGATGTTACTAAATCAACAGGGGGTGTTGATTGTTCACCAACCTGTGTTGTTATTTCCTCTTGTGGTAAAACAACTGGCTCTTCAAGAGGTTTCTCTTCATGATGTTGAATGTCTTCTTCATCTTCACTGCTCTCCTCTTTTTGAATGATTTGTAATCTGTCCAAGTCTTCAGCAAGAGAATGTACCTGCAAAGGTTCTATGTTAGAAGTGTTCTTCTCCTTGAAAGACATGTTAGTTTAATCAAAAGATATGTGAACAGATTCTTCAATTTTAAGAGTTGATTTATTATAAACCCTGTAAGCCTTACTGATCGTGGAGTATTCTAGAAACACTCCTTCATCAGCTTTAGCTTGAAATTTTGCTAAATACTTCTTGTCATTATTGTGTATGTAACAGATACAACCAAAAATTCTAAAGTAATCTACTTTAGGTTTCTTCCCTTTGAGTAATTCATAGGGAGTCTTGCCCTTCAGTTTATGTATTAAACTTCTGTTCAGCACATAGTTGGAGGTGTTCACTGCCTCTGCCCAAAAAGATAGAGGAAGGTGAGCATCTGACAATAATGTAGTGGCAGATTCAATAAGGGTTCTATTTTTCCTTTCAGCTACCCCATTTTGTTGAGGAGTTCTAGGAGCTGAGAAAGTGTGCCTGATCCCTTCACTCTGACAGAACTCTTGCATAAGAATAGAATCAAACTCTGTCCTATGATCACTTCTGATCAGGGCAATGTGAGTATTGAACTCAGTCTGTATACATTTGAGAAACTCTGTCAAACACTAAAAGTTATTAGACTTCTTCCTCAGAAAGAACACCCATGTGAATCTGAAGAAGTCATCTACAACTACTAAAGTGTTAGATTTCCCTCCTAAGCTTTGTATTGTAATGGGTCCAAAAAGATCCATGTGTAACAGATACAAAATCCTAGGTGAATCACTCTTATTAAGTGACTTGAAACTATTTTTAGTTTGCTTGCCTAATTGATAAGCCCTGTAGAGTCCTTCCTTCTTGTAGGGGCCAGAAGGTAGTCCTCTAACAAGGTTGTCCTTGGATAGCCTAGCAATGGTTCTAAGGTTTATATGCCCTAGTCTCTTATGCCATAAAACATTAGGTCTACTGACAGAATTAAACATGCAAATATCTACTTCTGTTGAAAGAAAATCTACTAAGTAGATGTTACCTTTCCTTTTACCTGTCAACATAGTTGTGTTGTCCTCTGACTTGATCTTGCATAAGGCTTTGCTGAAAGTCACCTGGTAGCCTTCATCACATAGCTGACTGATACTGATCAAATTGTGCTTCAATCCTTCCACATAGGCTACTCTATTGAATGTGACTGTCCCAATTTGAACTGCACCATATCCTTTTGTCAGTCCAAAGTTTGAATCACCAAATATGACTTTGGGTCCAAGCTTGGATTTGAAGGATGTGAGGTTGTCCTTATTTCCTGTCATGTGCTTTGAGCACCCACTATCCAAATACCATTGTTGGTTTGATGTTGGATAGTCTTCACCTGCACATAAGCAATTTACTTGTTTTTGACCCAGTTTACCTTGGGCCTAGGTTGATAACCATTAAATTTAGAAATAAATGACATCCCTGGTTGACTCTTATAACCTTCAGGATGATATCTCCTTGGAGGAATTATCCATTCAGTATAAGGGTTAAGTCTGGATGAAGGACCCCTAGGATTTGAATTTAATTTACCCTTGAAGAGGTTTTCAAATCTCTGATCTCTGCTCGTCGATCGTTGAGCTTCGTTCGACGATCTTGGGTCAGATAGTCGAGCTCCGTTCGATGGTCGACTGTGGCAGAGTTCAGGAATTAGAGATCGTCGACCTGAGTTCGATGATTTTGCCTGAGATCGTCGATCTTCGTTCGGCGATCGTCTAGCTCCGTTCGACGATTTCTGTTGAACCTTGGTTTTCTTGGGTAAGTCAGAATTTTTCCTAGCTACCTCTACAACTCCCTTCCCTTTATCAGAAATAAACTTAATTGGGGTTGTTAGAACTATAGGTTGGCTGGATGAAGCACCCAAGCCCAGTGTACTATTGAATATAGAGTTCACTGTGCTTGTGATGTCCATTAGCTTGATACTTCTCCCATTGAGGGATTCTTCAAGCTTCTTGGCCTCTAATAGTTCACTTTTCAGTGAAGCTACCTGCTCCCTACAACACTCCAACTCCTCAGAGAGTTTGAGGTTTTCTGATTTTAAGGAACTGTGTTCAGATAATTGATTTCTGAGAGAGATAATTTCCTTCTCAGATTTTAATAGGTCTAAACATAGTGCTTTAAATTCAGACTTAAAGTCCTCAGAATTGAAGTCAAAAGAACTAATTACCTAGTCTTCTTCAGATTGAGTTTCTGAGTCTGATTCTGACTCTTCTACATCAGAATTGTGTTGAGAGGCATTGATTGCCATCATGCAGAACTCCTTCTCTTCAGCATCATCTTCATCATCACTGGAGCTGGATGAAGCTTCTGATTCTTCTTCTGTTTCACTCCAAGATTCAGCAATAAATCCCATCCTTGTGTGTTTGTTCTTGCTGGAGGAGGGTTTGCCATTGCCATTTTTCTTGAAGTCTTTTTCTGTTCTCCTTTCTTTCCTGTCCTTTCTGTCCTTGTTTTTATTTTCTGGAAAGGCAGGCACAATGTGGGCTGGTTTCCTGCAACCAAAGCAAATAATATCTTTATTATTTGATCTATCATACCTTGGCTTGTCATGCTCTTTGTATGATCTCTTCCTTAAGTCCTTTCTGGCCATCTTGTAAATTCTTTTGGCCAGTAGACTAAGCAGCTCATCATTGCCTGTGACCTTGTCTTCAGGCTGATCTTCAGTGGCTTTGAAAGCTATTGTCTTTTCCTTTCTTGTGGCTGGTGAGACAGCCTTCTGCTCTTCTTCTCAATTTTTGATGAGCAGCTCATAATACTTGAGCTTGCCCAAGAGAGCTTCTGTTGTGATTTCATTGAGACTTCTGGCATCTTTGATTGGTCAGATCCATGAGTCCCAAGTGCTTGGGAAGCACATTAAGATTTTATCATTTAGCTCAGTCAATGTGATCGCCTTGTCCAAGGTTTTCAGCTCATTGACTATGAGACTGAGTCTATTGTACATATCTCCTACTGACTCAGCTTCTCCTTTCTTGAAGTTCTCATATTGGGTTATGAGGTGAGATCTCATGTCCTTTCTTTCATCAGCAGATCCTGAGACTATTTTAGATAGCTTGTCCCAGATCTCCTTTGCTGAGTTGCATTCAGCTACCTTTTGGAAAATGTCATCAAACATACTCTGGGCTAAGATATTCATAGCCTTTGCATCTGCTACTTTCCACTTCTTGATGTCAGCATCTATTCCTGATGGAGGTGGAACATCACTTGTACTTGTGTTCTCTGGAGGTCTTGGACACACTGTCAAAACAGAATTAAAGATGTCCTCATTAATAGAATTCATGTAGAGTCTAATCCTTGCCTTCCAAAGTGCAAACTTGGGTAGATTGCACACTAGAGGTCTGGTGCTAGCATAATCTTTGTTTTGGGCCATGATTTGTGAAGAAATAGTTCTAATAACAAAATCTACAACAAGCAGATCTAACTATAGGAATCATTGGGTGAAGGTGTTAGCCTGTGCAACCACTGAGATGTGGTATTTTTAACCAACCTGGCTTTGATACAAATTGAAAGTGTGAGTTAGATCTGATATACTCTAGAGGGGGGTGAATAGAGTATGGTGCTTGCTAAAAACTTTTACAACAGTTGTTGTATTCTAATATGAACAGGGAAGCAAATAGTAAATCTAACCACAGAATAATCACAATATACAAAAGAAACTAATCACAAGCCACAGCCAGAAATAAAAGAAACACAAGCAACTAGAAGACACAAGGAGCTATAGTGGTTCCCCAACCAATCTGGGTACATCCACTCTTCTACCACCCTAGGTAGGAATCCACTGCAGGATGAGTTAATCAAGTGTCCTGGGCACCAATGAGCTTTTGATAAGGTGCTCAAAAACCAAACAAGAGTTTTTGATCAGGTGTCTTGCCACCAATGAGCTTTTGATAAGGTGCTCAAAAACCACCCACAAAGTTTTGAAGGGAGTTTAAAAAACACTTTACAAAGGTGGGGATGAGAGAGTGATGAAAGTCTTCTTTCTCAATCACAGTGAGAAGACTATGTGGATTCAGTGATATTGTCAAAGCTCCCCCTGAGATCTTTAGTTGATCAGGAAGTGAAGCTTTGCAGTAGGGTGATAGGCCTTCAGAAAATTGATCTCCAGCAAATGATGATTTCAGCAACAGCTGAAATGTGAGGTGTCTGGAGTCTTGAATGATGATGGCCTTGAACACTTGAAAATAGAGATCTGAAGATATCAGTTTGTTGATCTCCTTTTGGTGTTGGTGTTTTGTATGAATCTTGAGACTGAGAAATGTCTGCAACTCTTTCTCTTGTGTGATTGTTGTTGTGAGAGTTGTTGCAGAGAAAATTCCTCTTCTTTTCTTTTTCAGAGTTCTATACTGGATTGATGTTACAGAAGTTGTAGAATTATCTTTTATTTCTTTTGTCTGAATAGAAATTGTCCATTGTCCAAGATAGCCATTGGCCTGTCATCAATGACTTCCTTAATTGTATTTGTCTTCTGGAGGAAAGTCCTATAAAAACATTCCTTGATAATTCCTTGAAACTTGCTCTAGAATAAATGAAAACGGCTGTAAGATCTCTGAATTAAATGCTGACAATAATTCCTCAACTGTCTGAATTTGAATCTTGAAAAACATTTAACTCTTCAGCAAAACGTTGAACTGAGCTCCACTATCGTCGAACTGAGTGCAGAGATTTGGACTTAGACAGAGACAGAGATCGTCGATCTGAGCTCAACTATCGTCGAACTGAGCTCAGAGATAGAGAATCAAACTGGAGTCATGATCGTCGAACTAAGCTCGATGATCGTCGAATGGAGTTCGACGACTTGATGAAGTTGAGCTCAGAGATCGTCGAATGGAGTTCGACGACTCGTCAAAGTGAGCTCAACGATCGTCGATTGGAGTTCGACGATTCGTCGTACTGAGCTCGACGAAATGACTTAGTCTCCAAACTATAAAACTTGGTCTTGAGGGCAGCTTCCAAACCTAACTACTAACCCTTAGACTCAATTCTAATTGACCTTTAGATCTATACAATGAGGTCAAAACAGGTTTCCTAAGAGACATAGTGATCCTGACCCAAATCAGTAATAGGGTGTTCCAACAGTGTGCATAGGGCACCCGTAGGCAGCTGCCCATCCAATTTGCCCCTTGCGCGATACAAACTCTTCGGACAAAAGAATACGAAGCTTCCGCATCGAACAGTGCTCTCGCCGGATAATCAAAAATCAAAACAAGCCTAACACAATCAGTTATAGGCTAACACGCGTAGGGAAACAAGTATTTAAAGCTAACCTACTATACATACCTGTCTCCACGCTGAACTGTTTCATGGATTCCTGCTGGCTAAGGTTGTACACTTTGGGCTGGGTTGGGGCATAATGCGATGCGGCTGCCTTCGACCGCTTGCCCTTCTCCTCGTAGGTTGATCCAGGTTTCTTTTCGGACTTCTGACGTCTGCTCCAACATTCTCGGGCAAAATGTCCCGGCTTCGCACAGTTAAAACATATAATTGCCTTCCTCCCAACGGTTGCTCCAGATCGAGTCTTCTGTGACACTAGGATTCCACTACGTGCTTTGACACTCTGTCCTATGGCTGCTCCTGTCATAGATTTCTTAATCTTCCATGCGCCATTATGACAATCTCGGTCAAAGTGCCCTCCCTTGCCACAATTAAAACAATCATATGGAGCCTGTCCAGTAGATATTTTATACTTCTTTTTCCTCCTTCGGTATGCAGACTTTGCAGAAATTGGAGAGTTTGGTACCCTGAACTCCAACATCTGATTGGCTTTTGCCAAATCTACTTCCAAAGATCTAGCCGACTCCACCAAGGCTCGGAATCCCAATAATTTTAGTCCTAGCAGTAAAAATTGTAACTCGCCGCGCAGGCCATTATAAAATCTATCAACCATAGACTGCTTGCTCTCCACTTCAGAGCCTGGGTAGCTTCTTATCATAAGAAACGCCTGCAAATATTCCTCAACCGAGTGCGTACCCTGCACTAGAAGCATGTTCAACTGCTGACCCAATGATACTTTAAATGCCATTTGCTCCATCACACTCCACCTGATGTTGGAGTTATCTCAGGAATAGGGGACTGCACACGTCATCCATTTTGTGCATCCATCACAGCGAAGACTGCTTCAACCACCATTCTTATGGTTTCAGCGGAGGGAAGGGTTGCAGACACGTCATCAGGTACACTCCTTTCCTCAGAAAGCGAGCGTTCTGACGGCGCTGCACCACTCCTGGTCACCTATAGTTGTACAAAACACCGTTAAGCGAAAAAACAAATTTGCAAAAAGCAATTATAGGAACACGAAGGTTCCCCAAACATTTGTATTTTCATTCCTAAGTGGACATTCATGGGTTCTTTTATGTTATAACGGTGACGCACACACATATGCTCACCACCCCTTAAAAGAATTGGTCCATGAATTCATTTAAGTTGACCGAAACCAGTAGTCTGATACCAAATTATAACACCCCCTATCCGTCGCATAAAATATAGCAGTAGGTCCTGCTGGGGCCCGACGCCATATACCCCAAACAGACCGGAAGGTTATGTAATGGAAACCATCCTGCCAATAACCAACGTCCTACACTGAGTACATTCTAGCAGAAGCAATTTAAAAGTTGTAAAATAAGAACCCAGCCAAAAGCATGAATGTCCAGTACATAAACCCAATCAGAATGAACGTACAAATGCACAAGTAATTGGCCTTATGGCCATACAATAGTTTGCTCAAATATAAGTGTCTTCCAAACCTCGACATGCATGCCGGTCATACATGAGAATAAAAGAAAACACTCAAAATTAGGCCTTTGAGGGCCAGCTCAGCAACAAGGGCGCTTGTCCGCTATTTGCCACTCGGCTCCGCAGCACCTGCAAGCAACAATCCACCGAAGTGATGGCAAACAAAAGCAACGGTCAGTTAAGCTGACCAAATTATAACGATCCCACCCCTAAACTCGGGGCGGCGATGCTCCTTCCCTGCATTTTATTATCATATCCATATAATAGAAAATTTTCACATAATTACAGGCGTAGGCTTGCACGACTACACACTCCGTGCTCTCAGGGCACATTCTCGGTGAACCCGGTCAAAGACCGCGGTCTCACCACTGCCCCTTGGACGGCAAATTATCATGAGCATTTTGGTCTTGCCGGTAGAAGTCACGCCAATTTAAGCCATAGATCTACTAAGACCCTCCATCTATGCCAACGCCAAGTCCCACGTACTTTAGGTCGCTTGTACCAAACGACATAGAGCGTGTACGGTTCCGCCTAACCCGTTGCTTACACCGCAACGTCAATTTAAGCCATATGCGCGGGGCAAGTTTTCCCGAGTTCCTAATCGATCACACACTTTACAAAACCCAGTTATGTACAAGTTGGCTCCCAGGCCACCATGTTGGCAGAATCACGCATCTGCCCAGTTTTCCGGGTGCATCTCGAAGTTAGTCCCCAAGGCTCCCTGTTGTAATCTACCGCATAGAAAACCCGAAAAACAACCATCGATGCGCTTCTCTGGCCATTCATGCAATGCAACATCACCGATCCAGACCAACTTGTCTGGGTAGACTTCACACATCATGCCTATGTCCGTTTTTCGATTACGGACTCTACATGCAAAACAACGGGGACTATTCATGTCTACCCGAAGGAACACCTCACACTCACCGCAAACTCGCGAGAGCGGGCTTCCTATGCAAGGGAAAAGAGGACTTCACATGTTCAAGATCAGAATCGTTACCCTAGCATTTTTCTTTGGCGTCATGAAGATCTATGCAGATGAAAAGCACCGCAACATCCTCGCCTCCGTAGATCCGAACTCGACTTAAGAGATGGGGCTCCGAAGCTCCACTGGTGGACGGATCTCTCCTCCTTCTTCTTTCTTGATCTTCCCACTCTTTAAAACTTTAGAAAGAGAAAGCTCAAATTGAATGTGGGTTTCTAAACCCTATTCCCAGGTTAAACCCTGCCAGGATAAGCCAGGACACTTAGATCCCAAAGAAAGGAAATAGACGGCCACGATTCGCACTTAAAATCCAAAACCTGGGCCGAACACGGCTTATGACACGGTGTGCCCCATTCGACGACGAAACTGTCTCATCCCGAAAAGTACACGTGCTCTCGACACGCCCGTTTCAGGATTGACACGCCCGTGTCATCCAGTACATGCCCATATAGCTGGGCGTGTTCCTCCATCGATACAGGACCAACACCAACTCGAGGAGAACACGAGTATTCGAGATGCCCGTGTCCCAGTTGACACGCCTGTGTCAAACCCGAACACGCCTGGGCTCCAGGTTGTGTTTCTTCCCCGACACAACTTGGCTAACTACCCGAGTAGGACACGACCTATGATACGCCCGTGTCTCAGGCCGTGTTCGATATCTCGAGTACCTTTCGTCGAACACTCAAGTCGATCGTCAAACCCGAGCACGATACGGCCCTGGACACGCCCGTGGCTCAGGCTATTTTCGCTGTCTCGAGTGTCTTTTGTGGACCACTCGAGTAGCTCGTCGAAACCGAACACGACACGGCCTTGGGACATGCCCGTGTCCCATGTTATGAGACCTCTACCAAGTCCGAAACGTGGCTCAAAACGCCACCCATCCCTCTTTTGAGTTTCGAGGCATTACAATTGGTGGGCACGAATGCAAGAACTTCTGAGGGCAGTAAAGATGCCAGAGGAAAATAAATCTGATTTTGCGACCTTTATGTTGGAAGGAGATGCAAAGTTGTCGTGGGTGAGCCATAGAGGCCGCCAGTTTCCTGGACGCACCCCTCCATAGAAGAGTTTGGAATGCTTTCCTAAAGAAGTACATTCCTACTTCGACGAGGTTGGTCCTTCAAAGGCAATTTCTGCACTTGGTGCGGCGGGATAAGACAGTGGATGAGTACGTTCAGGAGTTTACTCAGCTGGGTCATTATTCGGGAACGACAATGGCAGACGATGATGAAAGGGATAACCACTTCTACCATGGGTTAAGGGAGAATCTCAGACAACCCCTCATCTCCATGAAGAATGCTAGTTTCTACGAGCAGGTTGAGGCGGCCAGAATGCTAGAGAGTGATTTAGAGCGAACCCAACGTCGTAAGGGTTTTGCAGCCAAGCAAGGGGAAGGGAAGCCTTCTTAATCCCAAGGGAAGTCTGAAGGGAATAGATGGAAGAAAAAACCACATCCTTTAAAGTCCGGTGAGAAAAGCAACTTGACGTCTGAAGGGTCTCTCTTTAAGGGACCACCGACGTGCTTTAATTGTGGCAAGGTGGGCCACATAGCTCATTTTTGTACTCAAGTAGGTGCTGAGTAGGAGCCAAGACAGGAGCAGTCTGTGTGCTCGGGCCCCAGTGCCACAGAGAAAGGAAAGCCACATACTTCATACTTTCAAGACTGTTCATTTTTGTTGCCTGTGTTTAGGCTGTGTTGTGAAAGGGGAAACTAGATCTGATATACTCTAGAGGGGGGTGAATAGAGTATATGGTGCTTTTTGAAACACAAAGAAAAACTTTTGCAAAGCTTTACAACAATTGTTGTAATGAGTGTAAGCAGGGAAGCAGAAATAAAACTAATCACAAACTAAGCTATGCAGAAACTAAGCACAAGAAAATCTAGGCCAGAAACAAAAAGAAAACAGGCAGAACCAGACGACACAAGGAAATATAGTGGTTCCCCAAACTTGGGTATATCCACTCTTCTACCACCCTAGGTAGGAATCCACTGCAGGATGAGTTGATCAGGTGTCCTGGGCACCAATGAGCTTTTGATAAGGTGCTCAAAAACCAAAACAGATTTTTTGATCAGGTGTCTTACCACCAATGAGCTTTTGACAAGGTGCTCAATAACCAGATTCAAACTTTTGAAGGGAGTTTGAAAAACCCTTTACAGAGTGGGGGTGAGAAAGTGATGGCAGTCTTCTCTTTTCTCAAACAACTGAGAAGACTAAGTGGATTGATTTCAAAGCTCCCCCTGAGTCCTTGATCTTCAGGAAGAAGAGCTTTGCTTGAGGGTGATAGGCCTTCAGATGTAGAACTCCAGCAATAGATGATTTCAGCAAGCTGAAATGTTGAGTGTCTGGAATCTTGAGATGATGTTGGCCTTGAACACTTTAAGAGCTGAAGGAATCTGAAGATTTCTGAAAACTTGATCTCTCTGATGAGTGTTCTTCAGAATTCTTGTTGACAGAAGAATGAGAGAGTCTCTCTATTCTGAGTTGTGTATTCTCTCTTTTTTAATCTCTATATTTCTTCTCTATTTCATTCAAAAACATTCTGTCTTTTATTCTCTGTGTCTGAATAGGATATTACTCTGTCAAAGATAGCCGTTGGTCTGCATTGATTACAGCCTTAATTGCATAATTTCTTCTAAAGAAAAGTCCACTGATTTGTTCCTTGAAAAATCCCTTGAAACTTGCTCCAGGAGTAAATGAAAATGGCTAGCAGATCTTCTGAATTAAATGCAGAATAACTTCTATCTGATTTGAATTTGAATTCTGAAAGATAACTGAAATCGTCGAACTGAGCTCTGCTATCGACGAGCTGAGCTCAGCGACCTGGAAAATGCAAGCAGCAAAGAATTCGTCGATCTGAGCTCAAAGATCATCGAACTGAGCTCAGAGATAAGGATCCAGTGCAGAGTCAAAATCGTCGACCTGAGCTCACCGATCGTCGAATGGAGTTCGACGATATTGCGAAGTTGAGCTCAGCGATCGTCGAGTGGAGCTCGACGATATTATGAGGTTTGAGCTCAGCGATCGTCGAATGGAGCTCGACGATCTGCAGAAATTGAGATAGACGATCGTCGACCGGAGTTCGACGAACCGTCGTGCTGAGCTCGACGATTAGACTTAGTCTCCAGAAAAACTTGGTCTTCAGGGCAGCTTCCAAACCTAGACTCCTGATCCCTTAGACTCAATTCTAATTGACCTATTAAGCTATACAGAAGGTCAAACACAGATTCCTAGAGACATAGTGATCCTGACCCAAATTAGTAATAGGGTGTTCCAACAATCTCCCCCTATTTGGGTTAGGAAAACTATTTACAGACTTTGGAAAATCAAACAACATCATACAATCAGAAAAACACAAAAACAACAGTAGCTAGACATTACAGAACCATCACACAGATATATATATATATGTCATCCAGATATCAGTCAGAAAAACCAAAAATTGTCACCTTACAGAGTTACTCTTTCTCTTTGCCTTTTACCAACTTGATTTCTCTGTTAGGATCTAAAGCTTGTTGTTTGGATCTGGTATCATCAGCTGCACCCAAATAAATTTGCTTTGATGTCCTGGGAACCACTGCAGCTGGATGCAACTCCATGTACCTGTCTGCATCAAAGAACTTACTGGAGGCATATCTTTCTAGTTCTTTCTGTCTTTGTTCTGACATTGTAGATATATTGGAGGTGTCCAGGCCTTGCTCTTTGGCTTTCTTGATCTGGTCTAAAGCAGCCAACTCTTTCATTCTAGCAGTCCAAGCAACAGGATTCTTCTCAGGGTCCTCAAATGGAACAGGTGGCTCATACCTGTTGGAAGAAGTATCTTGAGGAGTCCTGGCAGTCACAGTTTCTCTGAGCTTATAGGGGAATGGACCTGAAGTTGTATCAGAAGGAACATGTCCTCCCCTGGAATAAGGGTGCTGCCTGGAATGCCCTTTGGAGTAAACCTGAGTCTCTCTTTGATTTCCCCTGTATCCTCCCCTTCTAGAGTAAGAGCCCCTAGACTGGCTTTCCCTTTGATATGTTCTAGCATGAGGTTGGTAGGGAGCCTGGCTTCTAGCTGGGCCTGATCTTGCAGAGCTGCCACCTGCACCTGCATCAGGTGGAGGTGGTGGAGGAGGATGAGGGTGCTTGAACTGGGAGGAGTCCTTATCAAAGTTTCTTTTCTTCTTCATAGCCTTTAGCTGATTCTTAGAGAACTGCATCCAATGCTCAGTAATTGGACAGTTGTGCAGAATATAGTAAGGAACATCATTATCATCTCTAACTTTGGCAGGAGGAACCCTCTTCAATGCCTTACTTCTTGCCTTCCTTTTCCTTGCAAGTGGTGGCAGAGGAATCATCAGAAGCAGTGTTGTAATCCTCAGATTCAGAACTCTGTGCATCATATAAGGCATCAATCCTTTTCATCAAATTTTCTTTCAGTTGAACAGCAGCAGATGGGGCAGAAGCAGAAGCAGAAGGAGCAACAGAGACAGATACATCAGCAGATATAACAACAGGTACTGGAGCAGCAGTAGAGGCAACAGTGGTTATTTCAGGAATTATGGCAGCAGCAGGTTCAGAACCAACAACAACATCTACAGCAGGCTCAAAAACAACAGCCTCTGTCATCAGAGAATCCTGGGAAATGAACTCATCAGCAGCAGTTGGAACATTGTCTTCTTCAGCAGCAACAACAATTTCAGAAGTAGATACAGCCTTGTCTTCAGCAGCAGCAGCAGTAACATCATCAGAAGCAACAGTCACTGAATGAATAAAAGCAGAAATGATACTGGGGTCACAACATGAGAAGGGCACCAGAGCCTTGGACAGATCTTCAAGGGGCTGGACAGCATTGGGCTCTGGGAGGTAGCTGAAGTATGTAGTATCAAATGCAGAGAGCAAAGACCCTAGGTCAATTGCTAAGACTGCAGTAGGCACAGCAGGAGCAGCATCAGAAACAGTAGCAGCAGCAGGAGCAGAAGCAGAAGCAGCAGCAGCAGCATCATGAAGGCTGGCTTCATAAGGCATCTCCCCCTGCCTGGATGCAGATACCTCTATATCAAGGCACACTGCTGGTGGGGCTGCTTGAGGAAGGAGGGAGGAAAGCCTAGCAGACAGGGCTGCCACTGATTGTTGTAGAGGAGCTAAGGAGGCCTCCATGAGAAGAGAGAGCCTGGGGGCCAGTAGCTCATACAACTTGTCAGATAGGGCTGGCAGATCTACATGCTCAATGGCAGGAGCAGAGGTAGAGGGTATTGGGATGGCTGAGGATGCTGGAAGAGGAGTGCTGGATGGTGAAGGGATAGAGGGCTGAGGTGTGGGAATTGTGGAGATGGAGGACAAGGGTATAGATATGGATGGAGTGAATGATGGTTGGTCAAGGATGTGGTGGAGGAGATCTTGGAATGATGTTGAGGAGGAGGGGAAGTCTGGACGAGAAGAGGGAGAATCATCCATGTAGGATTCATCCAGAAGTTGGAAGGATGGTATGGATGGGGATGAGGTGACATCTGGAGGGGGATATGAGAATAATGGGTGGAAGTGGTCAACTGGAGGGGATGAGGTGAATGCTGGGGATGGAATTGAGGTTGGAGATGGGCTGGAGATGGTAATGGGGGATGAGGCTAGAATGGTGGATGGAGCTGGAGGTAGGGTTGAACTTGGAGGAGGAGGAGAAGCAGCACTAGCAGCAGGCAGGTCTTCTGCAGGTGCAGAGACCTGGGGGGGAGTAACTCTGTGAGTCCTGGTGCCTGAAGGGTCAACTGAAGAGGGCCTGCTGGGCTTGCTAATCTGCCTGTCCCATTTGCCAAAAAGGGCACAGGTGAGTCTCTTGGAGGCATTGATGTGCACTCCAGAGGAGATCAGCAGAGTAGGGCACTTAGCCTGAAGGACAACTCCAAGGATTCTTCCAAAATTTACAAAGCTTTTATTTATTTTCTTCTTTATCAGGTCAAAGAAGACCTCTCCCCAATTCAGATTTTTCTTATCTACCAGAGCTCCCATGAGGCAGAGCTGATGTCTGGAGATGGTGTCATGTGCAGAGTGTTTGGCCAACAGGACCTTGCCTACAACATCTGCCAGAAACCTGTATTCAACTGACAGGTTCCTCTTAAACAATTTGCTAGGGTTTCCCTCAGGATGACCCATCCTAGCAAGTATATCAGTAAACTCTTCTCCAGAAAGTTTAGCAGAGTCATCTCCATTTCTAAAACCAAAAACCTCTGTTAAGACTGTTGGGGTCAGAGGTACCTGGGTGCCACCAATAGATCCATCTATGGTGTTGTTGTCAAGGTTGTGTGCAGTATATACCCATTCCTTTATTTCATCTGAGGCAAGTTTGATTCTTGTGGTCATGAGGGTAGACAAATGTTGATCCTTGAATAGACTCAGGATGTCCTGGAAGATTTGATCAGTGGTGTTGAAGGAGTCCAAATCGATGTCAAACCCTGCATCAAACTTCATGGCGGCGAGGACAGCAACTGAGACGGCCATTGTACCTGCAAAAACTTAACAGACAAAACGACCAAGGTAGAACTGTTTGGAGGGAAGAAAATTTCTGAAGAGAAATTGAAAGCGCAAGAGAGAACGATGGCGAAAAATGAGTTTTATATTAGGGTTCGACGCAGAATTGGAAAGATCGTTGAACTCAGTTCGACGATCGAGGCTTCTAAAGGAATCTGAAGAGACTCCAACATCGTCGATCTCCGTTCGACGATCTTGGGAAGCATCGAGCTCCGTTCGACGATCGTTCAGGGAACAAAATCGTCGAGCGCCGTTCGACGATCGTTGACCTAAGGAGACAGTTCATGCTGTCTGAGGGGCGCTGAACTCAGTTCGACGATCCTGGAAATCGTCGATCTCCGTTCGACGATCTTTGGGGAAATCGTCGAGCGCAGTTCAGAGATCAGAGAATCCTAAATACTAAGAAAAATCAGAATTTTGCCTAGTCTTGGTCCATTTTTAGGTTTCAAAATCTTGGGGATTATTTAAGACTTCCTCCATCTAACATTCCTAACTGATTTAGGAAGAAAGTGTGTTTCTTTTCATCCAAAGGCTTGGTGAAAATATCTCCCCTTTGTAAATCAGTTGGGATATACTGCAGTTCAATTTTGTTCTTTTCAACATTGTCCCTTAAGAAATGATGCCTAATCTCTATGTGTTTTGTCCTACTATGGAGGACTGGATTTTGAGCTATGGAAATAGCACTTGTATTGTCACAAAAGATTTTTGACTTCTCTAAGTTGTAACCATAGTCTAGGAGTTGATTTTGAATCCACAATAATTGTGAACAACAACTGCCTGCAGCCATATATTCAGCTTCAGCAGTTGAAGTTGACACAGATGTTTGTTTCTTACAAAACCAGGAGACAAGTCTATCACCAAGGAACTGACAAGTTCCACTGGTGCTTTTCCTGTCAATTCTGCATCCAGCATAATCAGCATCAGAGAATCCAGTTAACTCAAATGCTGAATCTTTTGGATACCAGAGACCTAGATTTGGACAACTTTTAACATACCTAAGAATCCTCTTTACTAATGTGAGGTGTGACTCTCTAGGGCTAACTTGGAATCTAGCACATATACATGTAGCAAATATTATATCTGGTCTACTAGCTGTAAGATACAGTAAAGAGCCAATCATTGCTCTATATGTTGTCTGATCAACAGGTTTCCCATGTTCATCAGCATCCAGTACAGCATTGGTAGGCATGGGTGTTTTCATACAAGATGCCTTGGACATACCAAATTTCTTAACCAGTTCATTAGCATATTTGGTTTGAGAAATAAAGATGCCTTCAGCATGTTGTTTGACTTGCAATCCTAGGAAGAAGGATAGCTCACCCATGCTACTCATCTCAAATTTAGAATGCATTAGGTTAGAAAACCTTCTGCACAATTTTGAGTCAGTAGAACCAAAGATGATATCGTCTACATAAATTTGTACTAGTAGGGTATTGGACTTATGGGTTCTAATAAAAAGAGTTTGGTCTACTCTACCCCTTATAAAACCATTTTCCAAGAGAAAGCATGCTAGGGTCTCATACCATGCTCTAGGAGCTTGCTTGAGACCATATAATGCTTTATGTAGTTTAAAAACATAATCAGGGTAAGTTGGAGAGATAAAACCTGGAGGTTGTCTGACATAGACTTCCTCTTTGATGTCTCCATTTAAAAAGGCACTCTTGACATCCATCTGATAAACCTTGAAGCCTTTGTGAGCTGCATAAGCTAGAAATATTCTGATGGCTTCCAATCTTGCAACAGGTACAAAAGTCTGGTCGTAGTCAATTCCTTCTTCTTGAGAATATCCTTGGGCAACTAGCCTTGCCTTGTTCCTTATTATTACTCCTTGATCATCCAGTTTATTTTTGAATACCCATTTTGTTCCAACAATGGAATGATCCTTTGGCTTTGGCACTAGTTCCCATACTTTGTTCCTCTTAAATTAATGCAACTCCTCTTGCATGGCAATGATCCAGTGTGGATCTTGCTCTGCATCTTGAATGGACTGAGGTTCAATTTGAGAAAGGAAGCAGGTGTGCAACAGGTTTTGGTTGACCTGATTTCTGGTTTACACACCAGCTGAGAGTTCTCCAATTATTTAGGTAATTGGATGGTCTCTTGATGTTGCTAAATCAACAGGGGGTGCTGATTGTTCACCAACCTGTGTTATTGTTTCCTCTTGTGGTACAACAACTGGCTCTTCAAGTTGGGCTTCAATGTGTTGAGCATTCCCTTCATCTTCACTGCTTTCATTCTCTTGAGCAACCTGCAACTTGTTCATGTCTTCAACTAGAGAGTGTTCCTGCAAAGGTTCTATGGTAGAAGAAATCTTCTCCTTGAAAGACATGTTAGTTTTATCAATAGAAACATGAACAGATTCCTCAATTTTCAATGAAGATTTATTATATACCCTATAGGCCTTGCTGATCATGGAGTATCCCAGAAACACTCCTTCATCAGCTTTGGCTTGAAATTTTGCTAAATATTTCTTATCATTATTGTGAATATAGCAAGTGCAGCCAAAAATTCTGAAATAGTCAACTTTAGGTTTCTTCCCTTTGAGTAATTCATAGGGAGTCTTTCCCTTTAGTTTATGTATCAGACTTCTGTTCAGCACATAGTTGGAGGTGTTCACTGCCTCTGCCCAGAAGGATAGAGGTAGATGAGCATCTGACAACAATATAGTGGCAGATTCAATAAGGGTTCTATTTTTCCTTTCAGCTACCCCATTTTGTTGAGGAGTTCTAGGAGCTGAGAAAGTATGCCTGATCCCTTCACTCTGACAGAACTCTTGCATAAGAAGAGAATCAAACTCTGTCCCATGATCACTTCTGATCAGGGCAATGTGAGTATTGAACTCAATCTTTATACATTTGAGAAACTCTGTCAGACACTTAAAGTTATCAGACTTCTTCCTTAGAAAGAACACCCAAGTGAATCTAGAGAAGTCATCTACAATCACTAAAGTGTAGGATTTCCCTCCTAGGCTTTGTACTGTGATGGGTCCAAATAGATCCATGTGTAATAGATACAATATCCTAGGTGAATCACTCTTATTAAGTGACTTGAAACTGTTTTTAGTTTGCTTGCCTAATTGACAAGCCTTGCAGAGTCCTTCCTTGTTTTAGGGGCCAGAAGGTAGTCCTCTAACAAGGTTGTCCTTGGAGAGCCTAGCAATAGTTCTAAGGTTTAGGTGTCCTAATCTCTTATGCCATAAAACATTTGGTCTACAAACTGAATTGAATAAACAGATATCTATAGTAGTTGAAAGAAGATCTACTAGGTAGATGTTACCTCTCATTTTACCTGTCAACACAGTTGTGTTGTCCTCTGACTTGATTTTGCATAAGGTTTTGCTGAAGGTCACCTGGTAGCCTTCATCACATAGCTGACTGATGCTGATTAGGTTGTGCTTCAGTCCTTCCACATATGCTACCTTCTTGAAGGTTACAGAACCAATCTGGACTGCTCCATAACCTTTAGTTTGTCCAAAATTGGAGTCACCAAAGATAACTTTGGGTCCAAGCTTGGCTCTAAAGGAATTGAGGTTGTCCTTATTCCCTGTCATGTGCTTAGAGCACCCACTATCCAAATACCATTGCTGGTTAGATGTTGGATAGGTCTTCACCTGCACATGAAACAATTTACTTGTTTTTGACCCAGTTTACCTTGGGCCTAGGTTGATAACCTCTAAATTGAGAAATGAAAGACATCCCTGGCTGACTCTTATATCCTTCAGGATGATATCTCCTTGGAGGTAAAATCCATTCAGTATAAGGGTTGAAGGTTTGGGATGAAGAACCCTCAGGATTCAATTTTGACTTGCCATTGAAAAAATTTACAGAGCTCTGACATCTGTTCGACGATCTTGGAGCTGAGTTCGACGATCTTGGGTCAGATCGTCGAGCTCCGTTCGACGGTCGACTATGGCTGAGGTCAGGTATATGGGATCGTCGACCAGCGTTCGACGATCTTGGCTTAGATCATCGATCAGCATTCGACGATTTGTCCTGAGATCGTCGAGCTGCGTTCGACGATCGTCGATCTTCATTCGGCGATCGTCGATCTCCGTTCGACGATTTGTGCTGGATTTTAGTTTTCTGAGGCGGATCAGAATTTTTCCTGGTAACCTCTACAACTCCCTTTCCCTTGTCAGAAATGAACTTGATAGGGGTTGTTAGAACAATAGGTTGGCTGGATGAGGCACCCAAGCCTAGTGTACTGTTGAATCTTGAGTTCACTGTGCTTGTGATGTCCATCAGCTTGATGCTTCTCCCATTGAGAGATTCTTCAAGCTTCTTGGACTCAGAGAGTTCACTCTTCAGTGAAGCTATCTGTTCCCTATGGTTCTCCAACTCCTGAGAGAGTTTGAGGTTTTCTGATTTTAAACCACTTTGTTCAGATAATTGATTTCTGAGAGAGATGATCTCTTTCTCAGACTTTAGCAGGTCTAAACATAGTGCTTTAAATTCAAATTTAAAATCTTCTGAAGTGAAATCAAAAGAGCTGATTACCTGATCTTCTTCAGGTTGAGTCTCTGAGTCTGATTCTGACTCCTCTTCCTCTGAGTTGTGTTGTGAGGCATTGATTGTCATCATGCAGAACTCCTTTTCCTCTGCATCATCCTCATCATCACTTGAGCGGGAAGAGGCTTCTGACTCCTCTTCAGTCTCACTCCAGGATTCAGCAACAAATCCTTTCCTTGTGTGCTTATTTCTGCTGGAGGAAGGTTTGCTACTCCCATTCCTTTTGGAGTCCTTCTCCTTTCTTCTTTCTTTTCTGTCCCTTTTGTCCTTGTTCTTGTTCTCTGGACAGTCAGGAACCATATGCCCTGGTTTCCTGCAACCAAAGCAAATGATGTCTTTGCTATTGCCAATGGACTTGTCATATCTTGGCTTATCCTGCTCCTTGTATGATCTTCTTCTGAAGTCCTTTCTGGCCATCTTATAGAATCTTTTGGCCAACAAGCTGAGAAGTTCATCATTGGTTGTTCCTTTTTCTTCAGGCAGATCCTCAGTTGCCTTGAATGCTATAGTCTTCTCCTTTCTTGTGGCTGGTGGAGCAGCCTTCTGTTCTTCCTCTCTGTTCTTGATGAGTAGCTCATAAGATTTGAGCTTACCCAACAAGGCTTCAGTGGTGATCTCATTCAGACTCCTGGCATCTTTAATTGGCCGGATTCTTGAATCCCAAGTGCTGGGGAAGCACATTAGGATCTTGTCATTAAGTTCTGTCAGTGAGATCTCTTTGTCTAATGTCCTCAGTTCACTGACAATTAGACTCAGTCTGTTGTACATGTCTCCCACTGACTCTGTTTCTCCCTTCTTGAAGTTCTCATATTGGGAGATGAGATGGGATCTTCTGTCCTTTCTCTCATCAGCTGAGCCAGAGACAATTTCTGAGAGCTTGTCCCAAATTTCCTTGGCTGAATTGCATTCAGCTACTTTTTGAAAAATGTCATCTGACATTGTCTGAGCTAAGATGTTCATTGCCTTGGCATCAGCTATTTTCCACTTTTTGATGTCAGCATCTGTTCCTGATGGAGGTGGAACAGCATTTGTGCTTGTGCCCTCTGGAGGTCTTGGACACACTGTCAAAACAGAATTAAAAATGTCTTCGTCAATAGAATTCATGTAGAGTCTAATCCTTGCTTTCCAAAGTGCAAACTTTGACAGATTGCACACTGGAGGTCTGGTGCTAGCATAATCTTTGTTTTGGGCCATGACTTGTGCAAGCTAAAACTAATAATGAAAATATAAAAGAGGGATCTAGATTGGGATCTTGGGGTTCAGGTGTTAGCCTGTACAACCAAACAGATATGGTATGTTTAACCAACCTCGCTTTGATACCAATTGAAAGGGGAAACTAGATCTGATATACTCTAGAGGGGGGTGAATAGAGTATATGGTGCTTTTTGAAACACAAAGAAAAACTTTTGCAAAGCTTTACAACAATTGTTGTAATGAGTGTAAGCAGGGAAGCAGAAATAAAACTAATCACAAACTAAGCTATGCAGAAACTAAGCACAAGAAAATCTAGGCCAGAAACAAAAAGAAAACTGGCAGAACCAGATGACACAAGGAAATATAGTGGTTCCCCAAACTTGGGTACATCCACTCTTCTACCACCCTAGGTAGGAATCCACTGCAGGATGAGTTGATCAGGTGTCCTGGGCACCAATGAGCTTTTGATAAGGTGCTCAAAAACCAAAACAGATTTTTTGATCAGGTGTCTTGCCACCAATGAGCTTTTGACAAGGTGCTCAATAACCAGATTCAAACTTTTGAAGGGAGTTTGAAAAACCCTTTACAGAGTGGGGGTGAGAAAGTGATGGCAGTCTTCTCTTTTCTCAAACAACTGAGAAGACTAAGTGGATTGATTTCAAAGCTCCCCCTGAGTCCTTGATCTTCAGGAAGAAGAGCTTTGCTTGAGGGTGATAGGCCTTCAGATGTAGAACTCCAGCAATAGATGATTTCAGCAAGCTGAAATGTTGAGTGTCTGGAATCTTGAGATGATGTTGGCCTTGAACACTTTAAGAGCTGAAGGAATCTGAAGATTTCTGAAAACTTGATCTCTCTGATGAGTGTTCTTCAGAATTCTTGTTGACAGAAGAATGAGAGAGTCTCTCTATTCTGAGTTGTGTATTCTCTCTTTTTTAATCTCTGTATTTCTTCTCTATTTCATTCAAAAACATTCTGTCTTTTATTCTCTGTGTCTGAATAGGATATTACTCTGTCAAAGATAGTCGTTGGTCTGCATTGATTACAGCCTTAATTGCATAATTCTTCTAAAGAAAAGTCCACTGATTTGTTCCTTGAAAAATCCCTTGAAACTTGCTCCAGGAGTAAATGAAAACGGCTGGCAGATCTTCTGAATTAAATGCAGAATAACTTCTATCTGATTTGAATTTGAATTCTGAAAGATAACTGAAATCGTCGAACTGAGCTCTGCTATCGACGAGCTGAGCTCAGCGACCTGGAAAATGCAAGAAGCAAAGAATTCGTCGATCTGAGCTCAAAGATCGTCGAACTGAGCTCAGAGATAAGGATCCAGTGCAGAGTCAAAATCGTCGACCTGAGCTCACCGATCGTCGAATGGAGTTCGACGATATTGCGAAGTCGAGCTCAGCGATCGTCGAGTGGAGCTCGACGATATTATGAGGTTTGAGCTCAGCGATCGTCGAATGGAGCTCGACGATCTGCAGAAGTTGAGCTAGACGATCGTCGACCGGAGTTCGACGAACCGTCGTGCTGAGCTCGACGATTAGACTTAGTCTCCAGAAAAACTTGGTCTTCAGGGCAGCTTCCAAACCTAGACTCCTGATCCCTTAGACTCAATTCTAATTGACCTATTAAGCTATACAGAAGGTCAAACATAGATTCCTAGAGACATAGTGATCCTGACCCAAATTAGTAATAGGGTGTTCCAACATGTTGGTTTCTGGATGCCCCTCTAGGGTATTGTTTGATACGGGAGCGTCACACTCTTTTCTTACGGAAAGCTTTATCCTGAGAATTGGAGTTATGTGTTTCTCGGCGGACGTAGAGCTGAAGGTGAGCATGCCCAATGGATCATCCATGACCACCGGGGCAAAATGGTGCATTAGATGGAATCTAGGCGGGGTTAACTTCATAGTAATAGCAACGGTTTTGCCGTTGGTGGTGTTTGATGTCATTTTTGGAATGGACTGGCTTGCAGAGCAACGTGCCAGTATTGACTGTCTGTCTAATGTGGTGACCCTGAGGGTTGAAGGGCGGAAAGAAGTTAAGTTTGAGGGCCTCAGTGGAGCGGCCTTTTCCTTGATTTCAGCCACACAGTTGGTGCAGACAGTTAACCAGGGGGTGTAGCTCTTGTATCATTGTTGGAGGTTCGCCTTTCCAAGTTATCACTTTGGGAAGTGCCAGTAGTGGCGGAGTACGAGGATGTGTTTCCTTTGGGAGCTTCCCGGAGCACCTCCTCGATGGGAGAGTGATTTCTCGATCGAGTTAGTGCCATAGGCTAGGCCGGTGTCACGTACTCCTTTTAGGATGACACCAAAGGAGTTGGCCGAACTCAAAGTATAGTTGCAGGAACTGTTGGAGCAAGGGTATATTAGACTCAGTTCTTCACCGTGGAGCGCACCGGTGCTTTTCGTGAAGTAGAAGGATGGTAGTATGCGGTTGTGCATAGACTACCGAGAGTTGAATAAATTGACTGTCAAGAATAAGTTTCTGATTCCTCGGATAGATGACCTGTTCGACTAGTTGGTGGGGTCGGTGGTGTATTCCAAGTTGGATCATGAGTCAGGGTACTATCACTTGTGAATTCGAGACGTGGACATACCCAAGACAGCTTTGGAATGAGGTATGGTCACTTTGAGTTCTCGGTGATGCCGTTCGGGTTGATGAATGCACCATTCGTGTTCATGGACTTGATGAATCGAGTATTTCAGGAGTACTTTGAATCTTTTGTAGTGGTCTCCATTGACGATATCATGGTGTACTCCAAATCAGAGGCCGAGCATGAGACTCACTTGAGAATGGACTTGCAAGTATTGAGAGAGAAACAATTTTAAGCAATGTTCTCAAAGTTCGAGTTCTGGTTGGAGAAGGTGGCTTTTCTGTGCCATGTGATTAGTGGTGATGGGGTGGAAGTAGACCCGACGAATGTTGAAGGCATCAGAGATTGGCCAAATTTGAGAACCGTGGCAGAAGTTCGAAGTTTTCTTGGACTAGCAGGGTACTATAGAAGGTTTGTGGAAAACGTTTCACGGATAGGCCTACCCCTCACCTGTAACACCCCCGTCCGTCGTATGTCATATAACTGAAGGTATAGCTGGAACTCGATGCCATATACCACGGATAGTCGGAAGGGTTACGTATGAATAACCAAACTATCCAATTAAGACTACCCGTCCTAATGCAAAGCATTCTAGCGGAAGCTTTTAAACAGTTGAAAGAACCCATAACTATAATCCAATAATCATGAATGTCCACAACTACTATAACTAGAATGAAATACAAATACACTGAAAGATACTTGGCCTTATGACCTTACAAGAGTTCACTTAATAATATATTGTTTTCCATACATCGGCTCGCAGGCCGGCCACACATGACAAAATAAAGAACAACTATTCGCTTTGGCCTTCGAGGGCCAGCACAGCAACATGGGCTCCAGCCCACTATTTGGTACTCGGCTCCGCAGCACCTGCAAGCAACATTCCACCGCACGGTGGAAAATAATTCAACGGTCAACCAAAGCCGACCAAATTATAATGACCCCGCCCCTAACTCAGGATGGCGGTGCTCCTTCCTTGCAATTCATTAGCCTAGCCAAACAATATGGAACAAACATACTACGCCACAGGTGTAGGCTCGCATGGCTAAATACCTCGTGCACTCAGGGTACATTATCGGATAATCCTGACACTTCAGCGTCTTCACCACCACCCCCAGGGTGGCAACCTCATGAGCATTCTAACCTTTCTGACCACCGTCTAAGGCTCCCGACTATGCCAACGGCCAATCCCCTTTTCGGGTCTCTCGTACCGAACCACATAGCCCAGGTCTGATTCCACTTGCCCGTTACTCACACCGCGTAGTTCACCTTAAGACGTATGCACGAGCCAAGCTTCCCTCAGATCCTACTATTCCAAATAATCACATAACACAGTTATGTTCAAAGCCGGTTCCCTGACCGCCAAGTTAGCAGAACAATGATTCCGCTCAGTTTTTCGGGTGCGCCTTGGAGTTAATCCCCAAGGATCCCTGCTGCAATCTACCGCGTAGAAACCCGAAAACCCAAAGCACGGAGTCTTCTCTGGCAAACCATAACAAATGCAACATCACCGATACAGACCAACATGTTCGGGTAGGCTTCACACACAATGCCTATGTTCGTACTTCGATTCCAGACTCTATATGCAACACATTGGGGACTATTCACGTCAACCCCAGGGAACACCGCACACTCGCCGCACACTCGCGGGAGCGGGTTTCCCTATGCAAAAAGGAAGAGAGCTTCACATGATCAAGTAGAGAATCGTTACCCTTATAGTACGCTTTTGCTCCATGGAAAACTATCCGGATAGAAGCCTTTGCAACGGAATTTCCTCCACGGATCCGCTCTCGGTTCTCTAAACGGTTCTCCGATGCTCCTCCGGCGGCCGGAATCCTCCTCCTTCTTCTTCCTTGCTCTAACTCCTTGGAAAGAGAAAGCTTAAGGGAGAAATGAGGAGTTAAACCACCATTCCTGGCCTTAACAGAGCAGGAACACATCGGGGCCGTCAAATCTTACTTAAAGAAAATGAACGGCTCAGATCTGTACAAAATTCCTCAAACTTGGGCCGAACACGGCCTTGCACATGGCCTGTCCCAGGCCGTGTGCCTCGATCCAGTCACAATCGTTGAACACAGAAAAACAACACGGGCTAAGACACGCTTGTGTCTCAACCTGACACGCCTGTGTCTGGTCCTCGACACGCCCGTGATTGGAGGGGTGTCACATATAACTGTCACGCCAACCGTCACGTCCATGCTGAACACGGGTGGGGACATGGGTATGAACACGCCCGTGTCACCCCTGACACGCCCGTGTCAAAACTGCGCACAAACCGTGTTTCCTGCCGTGTCCTTCTCTGGACACAGCCGGCCAAGCATAAAGAAAGACACGACCTTGGACATGCCCGTGTCCTAGGCCGTGTACCCCTATACTGGCGCCAAAATTTCTTTTGGACGCGATCAGCTCAAAAATAATTTTCGGGGCGTTACAAATCACCCCCCCCTCCCTTAAGGAATTTCGTCCCGAAATTAAGTAAAGGTACACAAAATTAAATGTTACCTGAGTGGAATAACTCGGGGTATTCCTCCAACATAGTTTGCTCTCGCTCTCATGAAAGCTCCTCATGTCCGCAATTATCCCAACGGACCTTAACCATTCGGATTTCTTTGTTGCGGAGTCGTTTGACTTCAACATCTTCTATAAGTATAGGCTTAACCTTTTTCATCAACTCGTAATCAACCGGCACTTGATCGACCGCGACTATCTACGAAGGTTCTTGCACCGCCTTACGCAACACCGATACGTGGAACACATCGTGTAGCCCACTCAATTCCACCGACAGCTTCAATCTATACGCTGCTTTGCTAACACGCTCCAGGATTTCAAATGGTCCAAGGTATCTTGGACTCAGCTTCTTCAAGCGTCGAACCCGCGAAACACCCTTGAACAGATTGATTTTTAAATACACCCAGTTGCCAATACCGAACTCCACGTTCCTATGCTTGGCGTTATAGTACTTTGTTTCCTTGTCCTGAGCGATCTTCAACCTTTCCTGAATTGTACGTACCATTGAAGTGGCGTCTTCCACCGCTTGACGTTTATACAACTTCGACTCGCCTATCTCCAACCAAGATAACGACGTACGACACTTCCTCCCATATAAGGACTCGAATGGTGCCATTCCAATACTCGCTTGAAAGTTGTTGTTATACACAAACTCCACCATGTACAAGTGATCCTCCTAATGCTTTCCGAAATCTAGGACGCACGTACGAAGCATGTCCTCCATTGTCCTGTTGACCTTCTCGGTCTGACCATCCGTCTGTGGATGGAAGGCTGTGTTGAAACTCAGCTTAGTTCCCAACAAACTATGCAACAGCCTCCAGTCCTTCGACGTGAAGCGTCCATCTCGGTCACTAACAATACTGCGGGGCACACCATGCAACCACACGATATTATCCAGATAGAGTTTGGCTAACTTTTCCACCGGATCTTCCTTCTTATTCGGGACGAAATGCGACACTTTTGTCAACCTATATACGACCACCCAGATGGCATCATTTCCCCTCTGTGACTTTGGCAAACCATGCACAAAATCTATAGAAATGTCGTCGAATTTCCACTCCGGGATTGGCAAGGACTTTAGGAAACCTGCAGGCTTCTGGCACTCCGCCTTCACCAAGGCACAAGTTTGGAACTTGGCCATATAAAGTGCTACATCCATCTTTAATCCTGGCCACCAGAATAACTTCTTCATGTCTCTATACATCTTCGTGCTTCCCGGGTGGATTGAGTACTTTGTATGATGAGCCTCGTACAGCAAATCCTACCGAAGATTATCCGTACTAGGGATGCATAGACGACCGTCCTTCCTTAGCAGTCCATCCTCAACAGCAAACTGGGAATTTGACCCATCTAAAGATTCATCTAAGATCCACTTCATGTTGCTTTCCTGAACCAAAGCCCGTCGAACTCTATCAGCCAGGTCATACTACACCTCTGTCCAACACAATATCGCCTCGGCACTAGACCGTTTATCAACGCAGGAGATCTCTAATACCTCCAAATCAAGACCAAGCTCTCATCATGTACTGACAACCAACTGGCCTGCGCAGGAGCCCCGCGGCTCAATGCATCCGCCACTGCATTAACTTTCCTAGGTACATAATGTATCTCGAAGGTATAGTCCCCCAAGAACTCCATCCACCTCTGCTGCCTCATGTTCTGATCCTTTTGATCTAACAAGTACTTCAGGCTCTTATGATTAGTGTAGATATCAACTTTCATACCGTACAGGTAGTTCCTCCACAGCTTCAGAGCGAATATCACGACCGCTAACTCTAAGTCATGAACCGGATAATTCCTCTCATGAACCTTCAATTGCCGTGAACCATAGGCTATCACGCTCCCATGTTGTAGCAGAACACAGCCCAAACCACTGCCCGAAGCATCACTATAAATTTCAAATCCTTCGGTTCCACTCCGCGAACATAAAATAGGCGTCGTGGTCAACCGCCTTTTCAACTCTTCAAAAGCCTGCTCACACTGCAGTGACCAAACAAACTTCTGGTCTTTCCTTGTCAACATCGTGAGTGGTAACGCTATCCGCGAGAAGTTCTCTACGAATCTCCTGTAGTAGCCGGCAAGCCCGAAAAAGCTCCAGACTTCCGCCACTTAGTCAAAATAGGCCACTCCCGTATCGCCACTATCTTCGTCAGATCCACCGCTATCCCTTCTCCACTAACAACATGACCAAGGAATGCTATTGAGGATAACCAGAACTCACACTTGGAGAACTTAACATACAACTGATTCCTCCTCAACGTCTCTAACACCATGTGTAGATGCTTGTAATGGTCCTCATACTGCGAGTATACCAAGATATCATCGATAAATACTATCATGAAATGATCCAGGTATTCTCTGAACGTCCTCTTCATCAGATCCATAAACACGAATAGCGTATTGGTCAGCCCAAACGGCATGACCGTAAACTCGTAATGCCCAAACCGCGTGCTGAACACTGTCTTTGGGATGTCGCTTTCCCTTATCCTCAATTGGTAGTAGCCGAAATTCAGATCTAACTTCGAATATACTGTTAACCCAACCAACTGATGAAACAGATCGTCAATCCTGGGGATCAGATACTTGTTCTTATCCGTAAGCTTGTTCAACTCCCGATAGTCAATACAGAGTCGCAAGCTCCCATCCTTCTTAATGAAATGAACCGATGCGCTCTAAGGCGATGAACTTGGACGCACATACCCTTGCTCCAACAACTCCTGCAGTTGCACCTTCAAGTCCGCCATCTCTCGCGGTGCTATCCGATACGGAGAGCATGACACCGCTTTGGCACCCGGTACCAGCTCAATAGTAAAATAAATCTCCCGCTGAGGAGGGGCTCCTGGCAGATCACTTGGGAATACATCAGGATACTCAGACACAACTGGGATACTGTCCAGACTTGGCCTAGGAATTGAAGCCTGCACTAAGGTGACAAATAGATCTGCCCTAGAACAAACTGCCTTGATCACTTGAAGGGCCGACATCAAAACTTTATCCGACCCCTTCATGCCCGCAAACGTTGTCTCCCATTCAATATGCAACCCCAACTTAATCTCCTTTCAGTTGTAATCGATGTAATCTTGATGCTCCGAGAGCCAGTCCATACCAAAGATTACGTTGAACTCCACTAACGGTAGTACCAACGCTAACAAATCAAACTCCTAGTCCCCAATCCGTATCTGTACCACACAGATCTTATCTGCACGCATAGAGCACCCATTGGGCAACAACACATCCAACTTGACTTTTGCCATCGAGGAAGGGACCCCAATGCGCGACACGAATATTTCGGACAAGAAGGAATGTGAAGCCCCCATACCAAACAGGGCTCTCGCCGGAAAATTGAAAATCAACACGAAGCCTAGCACCAAGAATAACAAGCTAACATATAAAAAGAGGTAACAACTACATAAAGTTAAACTGCTAAAATTTAACTCATACCTGTCAACACGTCAACTTTCTTTATGTCCTCTTGCAGACCAAGATTATAAAATCTAGGCTAGGATGGAGCATGATGGGACGCGGTTGACTCCACCTCCTTCCCTTTCTCTTCATTGGTCGCTCCAGGCTTCCTCTCGAACTTTGCATGTCCGCTCCAACACTCACGAGCAAAGTGCCCCGTCTTCCCAAAGTTGTAGCAAGCTCCTGGGACTTGACTTGTGGTTGCCACTGACGTACCAGACGAAGGGGCTGAGTTCGAAGTCCTCTGCTTCTTGTTCCATCTACGCAATCCTGACTTTGCATTTGGCACTTTGAACTCTACCTTATTTTCCCTTGGGTACTTCTTCTCTTGCACTTTCTTCACAACCTTTTCCAATGACCGGCCTGAATTGACCAAGGCTAGGAAGCCCTGCGCCTTAGGCCCAGCAAGGAGTAACTGTAGGTCGCTGCGTAGACCCTCATAAAATCGGTTGGTCTTCCACACTTCTTCTGTAAACATAACACCCGCATACCGACCCAATCGTGTAAACTCGTGGAGAAACTCGTCCATGCTTCTAGCTCCCTGCGTCAACCCAAGATACTGATTTTCCATCTCAAGCTTCTAAGCAGAGGGTTAATATCTGGCCAAGAACAATCTTGAGAATTCCTCCATAGGCACATCAGCAAGCTGCCTTCCCACTAAGAGATGAAACTATAACTCATCCTACACAGCCTTGCCTAACCAGCCAAAAGGAAGGTCACTATGGTGGTCTTCTGCCACTCCTCAGTTAATGTGGCCATCAAGACCCTCTTTATCGTAGAGAGACAATCGTCAGCTTGAGCTGGCATTCCAACCCCATCGAATCTCGGAGGATTAAAGACCATTGCATGCTTAAGCTGTCTCTCTGTAGCTCTCCTCGGCTCTACCTGATCCACTGCCGCGCGCTCCACCACTCTCGGCTCTATCGCCCTAACCGGTTCTTGCTCAATAATAGGTGGTGCTTTGTGCAATTACCTTGTAGGTTGGGCATTTATCATCACAAAGATTGCTTCAGCCACTAACCTGATGGTTTCCGCTGAAGGAGGTGTTGTAGGAACGTCCCTCGGTGCACTACTTTCCGTCGATTATGGACGCTCCGACTGACCAGCACCGCTCCTATCTTCCTATAATAGCAAAGACCCATGATTAGATGACAAACAAATTGCTAAAAGCAATCATTGGAACACTCAGGTTACACAAAATATGTGTATTTTTCATTCCTAAGTGGACATTCATGGGCTCTTTTTGATGTTATAACGATGACGCACTTATGTACTCACCACCGCTTAAAAGAATTTGCCCACAAATTCATTTAAGCCTAACCGTAATAAGAAGTCTGATACCAAATTGTAACACCCCCATCCGTCATATGACATATAACAGAAGGTCCAGCTAGAACCCGACGCCATATACCACGGACAGTCAGAAGCGTTACGTATTAATAACCAAACTATCCAATTAAGACTACCCGTCCTAACATAGAGTATTCTAGCGGAAGCTTTTAAAAAGTTTCAAGAACCCATAACTGTAATCCAATAATCATGAATGTCCACAACCACTACAACTGGAATGAAATACAAATATACTGAAAGATACATGGCCTTACAAGAGTTCACTTAACAATATAATGTTTTCCATACATCGGCTCGCAGGCCGGCCACACATGACAAAATAAAGAACAACTAGTTGCTTTGGCCTTCGAGGGCCAGCACAGCAACATGGGCTCCAGCCCGCTATTTGGTACTCGGCTCCGCAGCACCTGCAAGCAACATTCCACCGCACGGTGGCAAACAAAGCAACGGTCAGCCAAAGACGAACAAATTATAACGACCCTGCCCCTAACTCGGGACGGCGGTGCTCCTTCCTTGCAATTCATTAGCCCAACCAAACAATATAGAACAAACATACTACGCCACAGGTGTAGGCTCGCACGGCCAAACACCCCGTGCACTCAGGGCACATTATCGGTGAATGCTGACACTTTAGGGTCTTCACCACCACCCCCAGGATGGCAACCTCGTGAGCATTCTAGCCTTTCTGACCACCGTCTAAGGCTCTCGACTATGCCAACAGCCAATCCCCTTTTTGGATCTCTCCCACCGAACCACACAGCCCAGGTCCGATTCCACTTGCCCGTTGCTCACACCGTGTATTTCACCTTAAGACGTATGCACGAGCCAAGCTTCTCTCGGATCCTACTATTCCAAACAATCACATAACCCAGTTATGTTCAAGGCCGGTTCTCTGACCGCCAAGTTAACAGAACAACGATTCCGCTCAGTTTTCCGGGTGCGCCTTGGAGTTAATCCCCAAGGATTCCTGCTGCAATATACCGCGTAGAAACCCGAAAACCCAAAGCACAGAGTCTTCTACGGCAAACTATAACAAATGCAACGTCACTGATCCAGACCAACATGTCCGGGTAGGCTTCACACACAATGCCGATGTTCGTACTTCGATTCCGGAATCTATATGCAACACAAGGGGGACTATTCACATCGACCCTAGGAAACACTGCACACTCGTCGCACACTCGCGGGAGCGGGTTTCCCTATGCAAAAAGAAAGAGAGCTTCACATGCTCAAGTAGAGAATCGTTACCCTTATAGTACGCTTTTGTGCCATAGAAATCTATCTGGATAGATGTCTTCGCAATGGAATTTCCTCCACGGATCCGCTCTTGGTTCTCTAAACGGTGTTCCGATGCTCCACCAGCTGTCGGAATCCTCCTCCTTCTTCCTCCTTGCTCTAACTCCTTGGAAAGAGAAAGCTTAAGGGATAAATGAGGAGTTAAACCACCATTCCCGGCCTTAACAGAGTAGGAACACATTGGGGCCATCAGATCTTATTTAAAGAAAAAGAACGGCTCAGATCTGTACAAAATTCCTCAAACCTGGGCCGAACACGGCCCTGCACACGGCCGTGTCCCAGGCCGTGTGCCTCGATCCAGGCACGATCGTCGAACACAGAAAAACCATACGGGCTAAGACACACCCGTTTCTCAACCTGACACGCCCGTGTCGGGTCCTCGGCACGCCCGTGTCTGGAGGCGTGTCACATATAACCATCACGCCAACCGTCACATCACTGCTGAATAAGGGTGGGGATACGGGAATGAACACGCGCGTGTCACCCCTGACATGCCCGTGTCAAAACTGCGCACAAACCATGTTTCCTGCAGTGTCCTTCTCTCAACACAGCCGACTAAGCACAAAGAAAGACACCGCCTTGGACACGCCTGTGTCCTAGGCCGTGTACACCTATACAGGCGCC